>CM065465.1:11151000-11778500 GCA_032872475.1 Leptopilina myrica (nomen nudum)
TGAATTCTTGTGAAAATTTTACTACTTTAAAAATAATTAAATTGTTTCCAAGAATTTGTTACAAGTTTGGAAAATAAATGAATTTTTTTTAACTTTTATAAAAATTGGAAAAAATTTATTGAATCATTCAGTGAAATTTCATTAATATATTAACATAATAAAATTTTTATAAACAAATTGTCATTTTTTAATTTTCAAAGAATTTAATTAAATTTTTTTCTAGAATTTTCTTAAAAATTTAGAAAATAATTGAATTTTTAATATTATGAAAATAATTAAATTCATGCGAAGAGTTATTTTAGAATTTTTGGAAATTACATAAACAATAATGATTAAATATTTACTTCAAAGGTGAATTTAAAAAATTTTGATTATGAAATTATCCAAAAATTTAAATTTGAAAATAAAAAATTTTGTAATTTGCATTATAATAAGCCGAATATATAATTAAATACAATAATATAGAATATATTACTGTTAAAAAGTATGATTAAAAAAAAAATAAAAAAGCCAATAATAAAAAAAATTAATTTCCAAAACAAGCAAATAAATGCAAAGAATTTTCAAATGGAAAATGAAACTTACGAATAGTGTAAAGTATACCTATATCTATAAATTTATTAATAATCTTAATTATTAAAACTGTTTTTGTTGTTCAGAATTATTATCACAGACAAATGATTTTAGATTTCACTGATATAGACAGAGATTCATTCAAATTAGAGGAACGATCAATTATTAATTATTATTATCATAAAGTAATTATTTCTGAATTTTTGAAGTAGGAAACGTTATTTAGAATTTTATTAAAATATTAAACATTTTGGTTATTTTTTTATTTTATTTATTTATTTTAATTTTTTCAAATTCCTTTTTCCCTTTATTTCCTTCCTCTTTTACATAGAAATAAATTTTAGAAGAGACGTAATTCGAATGAGTTTCCTTTGTTCAGGTTGCAACACGTGGCTGATGTTGGAATCGCCATAGTGCTTTTGGTTGCATTTAGTCTTGTGGGAGCGCAAGGAGCAAAGGAATTGGTTAGAGAGAGATTGTCGGAGGAGAAGTGTATCTTATATCTTGCCGGAGTGCATCCTGTGACTTATTGGACGACGGCTCTAATCTGGGACTTGATGGTAATTTCAGTTGAAAAATTCTAAACTAAATGATAACTGCAGAAAAAGGATCGAAATGAAAATATCTTTCTAAAGAGTCAAATAATCATTATAATTAACAGAAAGTAATATTAGACTGAGAATATTTTTTAATTATTTTATTCGGTTCGTTAAAAAATTTGTTTGAGAATATAAATTATTCCATTTTTTATGTTAAAGACGAAGCAAAAAAAATGAAAAATTTTATTTTGCAATATAATTATTTAAACATCAACAAAATTATTTTTTCAATTTCTATTTTATACAGTGATAAAGCTAAAGATATGAGCTATTAAATGAGACCTTTCCGAGTTTTTTAACTTTAATAAAAAAGAAAAAACAAAGCTTTTTGTAAAATGTTTATTTGCTGTAAGGTGGGCAAAAGTTATTGACCGGCACTGTATATATAATTAACTAAATTAAGAAATGAATTTTCTTTTAATGTAATAGAAATATGCAAAGGGACATTAATAATAATAAATTAATCTAATTTTAATTTAGGTGTTCCAAACTGCAATCAGTTTGGCACTTGTCGTCTTCGAGATTTTCGGTCTTCCTGCCTACGTTGCTAGGGATAATTTAATGGGCGTCACTTTACTGCTGTGTATGTTCGCGTAAGTATTTTTTCGCATAAAGAGTCAATTCACTAGAATTAAAATTCATTTATTATTAAAACTAGCAATAACGAAGTTTAACCTAATTCCACATTTTTAATTTCATCTTAAAATTTTTATTTCTATTTTAATTTTGTCCTTATTATTTCTATATTATATAGTTGATTTTCGCAAAGCTTATTTGTAATATTTTTTTTTTATTTTACATTCATTGGTTTTCTTATGTTACTTATTTTATTTGCAGCAAATAAGTTATTGGTTATTGGAATTATTTTGTTTTGATTCATATTAATTTTCCTTTTCTATTTTGCAGATGGGCGGTGGTGCCATTTACTCATCTCGTTGAAAAGGCCTTTGACGATTCGAGTTTATCAAATATGGTGCTCTTTTGTGTCAATACATTTTTGGGTGTAGCGGCACTAACGACGATCCTTGTAATCGACATTCTCGGCAAAAGTCAAACGGCAGCAGACGTTCGTAATTTTCTACATCACGTACTGCTTTTATTACCCCAATATGCACTCGGGGATGCTCTTGTGCAAATGACGAAGAACGACATCACTGCTGAACTACTGGGAAGATTCAACATGGATACGTACAAATCTCCCCTAGGTTGGAATTTAATTGGCTTACATTATGTCTGCCTCTTCGTCGTTGGTACTATTCTATATTTGGCAAATCTTGCCATCGAGTGCCGAGTACTGCCTGACATTTCATGGAGGAGGTAATTAATTCCATCAAATTTCATTGATATATTCATTATTTATATAGAAACACGCGGAAATTTTAGTTATTTTTAATTAAAATTAATAACCAAAAATTATTTTAATTAGGATAAAATACAATCCTTCCTCCATGAGGAAGCAAGAGAAAAATTTTCAATAATTTATTATTGTGGAACTTTAAGAAAATTTGTTTTTTTTAATTATAAAAATAAATATTTTTATTTATCATGGCTTTGAATGGTATTAGAATTTTTAAAAATCCTAATTAAATTCCTAATTAAACAATTTAAAAAATTGTATTCGAATTTTTAAAAAGCCTAATTAAACTCATTAGCAGAATTTCTTTCAATTTTTTTTTAATACTGGAGTTTTTTAAAAATAATTTTAATAGAAAGTTTTTAAAGTAATAGAATTTTATGAAGAGTTTATTTCAAGACTTAAAAATAATCGAGTTTGTTAATAATTAAAAAATTTAATTTAAACATTTAATTATTGAATTTCATTAAAATTTTTATAAAATAATTAAATTTTTCTCAGAATTTTATTACAATATTTAAAATAATAGAATTTTTTTAAAGAATAGATTAATAATTAAAATTATTAAATTAACTATTTTTTTAAACTAACTGAAATATATAATTTAAATAATGTTGGAAATATTTTCAATTACTATAAATAGTAGATTAAATTAATGAAATAATGGATCAATAAATACAGTATTGATCGATAATTTAGTTTGTGTTTGTATATATTGAAGAGTATAATTTGATACACTTGTGAGTATCACCTAGGAGCTTCAAAAGGGCTTTGTAATAGCATCAGTTCAATATTAACAGCTATCATTATCGAAGATGGAGTTTCGAGAGATACTTAATATCCGGTACAGGATAACTTTATTAATCGTCAAATATATATGACGTAATAAGTTAATTTCCCGAAGATTAAGTCGATTAAATATCAATGGGCAGCTCTTAAATTTCCAAAATTTTCCGAATTTCCGGATTACTAAGTTCGCTTCAAATATAAATTGTAAATTTAACTTGAAAACAAAGAAGATAATTTCTCTTCGTTTTTAATAAATTTTCCCTCATTATAGTTTTAATTAGGGTAAATCAGACAGTAGTCGGACACTCTTCAATTTTGAATATCTATGAAACCGCGTGAGATAAAAATATTTTGATTGTTGCTAATCATTTATCAGGTTATCATAAAAAAAATGATTTTGCAATTGACAAAAAAACTTTGTACGTTTTTTGAAAGCTTTTTTAAGTAGCCGTTTACTTTCGTATTTTACTTGTTTATTTACTACTTTTTTTAACGAATAAAAAATGTTTTTTTTAATAAGCATGACTGGTTTAATAGTTTTATGTGATCGTAAGGAACAATATCACATGAAAGAAATAATTCTTTTTTGATTTTTTGAAAAAAAATATGAATTTCACATTTAAAAAGTGTTAAATAAAAAAGATTCTTATTTGTTTATTTGCAAATTTTTTAACGAATAAGAAATTTTTTTATAAACATGATTGGTATACTAATTTTGTAGGTTTAATTGCAATTTTTAAACAAAATTCATTAAAAAGATTGTTTTAAGTGGCGGACTACTATCTGGTTTACCCTACTTTATGTAAAATAAATTTTTTATTAGAATCAAAAACAAATAATAAAAAAATGTGTAATTAAAAAAATAATTTTCGCTTCCTTGTATTTTTATGTACTTTACGTATTACTTTGCACTTCGTTATTTATAATTCATAATTACTTTCTATTAATAATCTTCATTTACTTTTGTGAAAAAATTCTTCTTTCCTAATTTTAATTAGTAATTAAATGTTTAATTAGTTTTATTTGTAAATAAAGTAATTAAAATACCTTCTAAAATGACTTTTCCCCGCTCCTCCTTTTCTTCAAATTAGAGAAACTGGAAAACGCAAATAAATTTAAGTAGCACACTCCTTTCGGAATATATAGTGAAATAAAGTAAACTATCAACCATGACTGATTGCAGGAATAAAGTTTCTTACGAGGATGTGAAAGAAGATCCAGATGTTGCCAGAGAGAGGATCAGAGTCGAAAAGGAATTAGTTCAGGACATTTTGAAAGTCGTAAAATTGCGAAAAGAATATAAAAGCTTTTACGGTAAAAATGTTGCTGTGCAAAATTTGAGTTTTGGCGTTGAGGCTGGGACTTGTTTTGGATTATTGGGCATCAATGGTGCCGGCAAGAGTTCAACATTCAGAATGTTAACTACCGAAATACAACCAACAGCGGGAAAAATATTCATTAATGGCAGAGAAATTGGTACTGGTCCTTTATGTAATAGTGAGGTTGGATATTGTCCTCAAAGCGATGCTCTTGATGGGTTTCTAACTCCGCATCAGTGTTTGACCATTCACGGTGAAGTTTGCGGTCTTGCTGATGTGTCCAGGGTAAGTATTTAAACCGATTAATTTATTATCCCATTTTAACAAATTAATCTCTCTAAAATCTTTCGAGGTGGAGTTTCTTTTCTTTTTTTTGGGCAAAAATATTTATTATATTTGGGAAAATTTATTTTATTGACATTTTTTCAATTGAGTTTGGTTTTACTTTTTCTTCTATTGATAAAATAATAAATTGAAAAGGGAAATACAGTATTTAATTTATTACATTTTACCAAATTAAAATTTTTTTTCTAATATCAATTTTTGAATAGTTTCAGATTGAAAATTAAAAAAATTAAATTATTAACTAAACAACTAATCAGTTCTTCAATTCAATCTTCGGGAGAATTCAATCACTTTTAATATAATTTTAATAAAACTCTTCCAAAGAATTCAATTATTTAAAAAAAAATTTTCGAAAATTTTAATAAAATTCTTCAAATGATTACTATTATTTTCAATAAAATTTTAATAAAATATCACGAAAAAATTTAATTATTTTTGTATACATTAATATAATTCTTCGAATGATCTCCATTATTTTAATAAAATTTTAATTAAATCTTTTGAAAGAATTTAATTATTTTCATACAATGTAATAAAATCCTTCTACACAATTTAATTAATTTAAAAAAATATTAATAAATTTTTTTATAAAAATTGAATTATTTTCAATACAATTTTAATAAAATTTCTTGAAAAACAATTATTTTTAAATATTTTAATACAATTTGATATATTTCCATTATTTTGATATAAATTTAAATTCAATTCCTTGAAACAGTTCATAAATTATTTTCAATCATTATAATAAAAGCTTTCGCAGAAATTTAAGTATTTAAAATATAAATTTAATAAAATTCACCTGAAGAATTCCATTATACCTAAAAAATATGATTTCCATTTAATTATATAAGTTTTGAATTAAATTCCTCGAAATAATATAATTATTTTTTTAAATTTTCATGAAGTTGTTGGAATCAATTCAATTATTTGAATTCAATACAATTTTGATTGAATTTTTATTATTTAAGTCTTTCGGTGAAGCATTAAATTAGAATTTCATTCATTTTATTAAAACACTAGCATAGGATACGCGCGCTAAAGCGCGCGTTCACATTCTATTTCAATTGTTAAAAGAAAAATACAATTATGATCACGAATTAAAATTACAATTTATATTCTCATTCATTTTTATTATTAAATTTTAAAAAGTAGTTAATTGTACCAAAACAATTATTATAGCAGTGTTTCTAATTAAATACAATTCAAAACTTGGTACAGCAAAGCCAAAAACTAAATAAAATCAATAGATTTTTAATTTACCTAATAATTATTTTTTAGAATTATTAAAAAATAAATAAGACTTCAATTCAATTCATATTATTAAAAAAATACTAAATAGTTAATTCTTATTATTTATTAATCAATACTCATTAAAAAAATTGTGATAAATAAATAGAAAATTATGCAAAAAATACTACAAATTTTATAAAAACAATATGATTGTCAAAATTAATTACAAAATGAAAGTTAAAAAAAATGTTGATGGAGAAATATAAATAGTTGAAATTACTTTATTTTTTATTCGATTTTAAATAAAGAAAATGATTATAAAATTTATAAATCAATATGATGAAAATTTCTTACCTTTTTTTATAAAAACAATATCTTTTAACCTTCTTTCTTCTTAAACAATAAAATATTTTGATATTGACAAATCGAAAAACTATAATTTCGATCTGTCAAGCAAAGTGTTTTGAAAAAGAAAAAAAACAAAAGCATTTAGAAAAACTAACTTCAAACTGCGGACAGAATGAATGAAAGAATACGAAGATTATTATTATTAACTAGCTAAACTATCCGCGCGCAAGCGCGCGGGAATGTTGTGTCATACTGCTTATTTTAAACAATTTAAACTCCATTTTATTTTAAAAAATGTTTAAAGAAATAATTATTATTACCTAACAAAAAGTTTGAAATAATTAAAAGTGGAAAAAGTTAACAATTATAGAGAATTAAATTTTCATTTTATATTATTTTGAAACTTTAAAGTTTACAAAAAAGATTTAAGAACTTCGAACTTCGAACTTCTAATTTTTTTTTAAATTCAAATACTTTCACTTAATGGTCTCAATTTAAATAGAATTTACATTACTGGACCTGAACTATGGCTAGTCTATGGTGGCCACTGGTCAGGGAAAAGTCAGGGAAAAATAAATAGGTCAGGGAAAAGTCAGGGAATTTTTTAATTAGTCAGGGAAATTGTAAGGATTATAAAAAGAAAAAAAATTTATATAAGGGAGACTAGGGCTAAATATTAAACAGCCAAAACAGTCAAATAGCATTATCTTTCTAACGGAAATAGTTAGATATAAATATAAAATAATTTTTATTTATATCAAATATCCAATTAATTGAGTGAAATAAATATATTGTTTCAAATAACTAATTATTTGCATTAAATAAATTCGTTTATTATAATCAATTAATTATTTAATTGATCCAATTAAGATTTATTTGAGTTAAACAAATGTGATTCAAATAATTCAAGTTATTTGAAGCAAATAAATATTAATTAGATCCAAATAAAATTTTTGCAAATAATTCGAATTAATTGAATCAAATAATTTTTTTCAGTGTATTTATGTCATTAGGCAAGTACACGGCCGAAAAACGAAACCGCCCACGACAATTAAACCCATAATTTTGTTTTTTATTTATAAATAAATTTTAGTTTATTAAATTTATAATTGTTAAATGTTACAAAATCAAAGTTTTGAAAAAAGAGCAAAACATTTATTTTACGCTAAAATATTAGAAGCTTTTTTATTAAATGTTGGTGAGGACAATTGGCCTATACAAGATTGATCTATTTATATATTTTTGCATCTAAACGGATTTATTGACTAAAAAACATCTTTTCAAAATTTAAGTTTTTTCCGCAGTCTCAGCTACTTTAAGATTAAAGATTTAATTTTAAAAATAAAGAATTGTATCTACTTCTACAAATTGATTCAAAAATCCTTAAAACATCCTTCTCAACTGTTTGAAATGAATAGTAGTTATTAATAATAATTTGAGAGATATATTTCTTATTTAAATTATTGTTCATTAGAAACCAAGTTAAAAACACCCAGAATATTGGTCAGGGAAAGTCGGGAAAAAGTCAGGGAAATTTTTTGACTGTTTTTAGTGGCCACCATGCTAGAACAATTCCAATTAGTATCTGGGTCATAAAAATTAATTTAATTCACAATTAATAAAAAAATAGCCACAGCCGGTAACCAGCAGGAGGTGAAAAATTATTTTTTGAGCAAATTTTATCTTTTACATTGCTTATTTTAAACAATATAAAACCATTTTAATTTAAATATACTTTTTAAAGTATTAATTGAAGCACTGAAAAATTTCGCTAATAAAGTGAAATCTGTAGTTTATCCAGTCCGATAAATTAGAAGAAAGTCAGACAAATGGAAGTTCTATTATGAATTTCTAAATTTTAATGTCATATTTAACGTATTAGAAACGAATTTTAAGTGAATCCTATAAATTTTGTTAAAATACTATTACTGCTGTTAAACTTTCATGTTGTACGAAGAAAATTGAATCTCGCAAAAATTGTTACATATTTTAAACTTTTATTTTCAAAATAATTTTGATTACAAAAATTTTAATTATTCCAAAAATTAAAAAAATAATTATTCATTTAGCTTTTTAAACAAAAAATTCCGTATCTTTTGAAACTACCATAACTGCAAAAAATTAAATTAATTGAAAAATAATAAAGTTAACAACTTTTAATTATAATTTCTTTGGAAAACAAAATATCTATAGTATTAATACAAACTATAACTTGAATTAATTATTTAATTACAAGATGTAATATAATATTAAAATGAAGCATAAAAAAAATATTCTAAATTCGTTTTTAGAAACAAAGAAAAAAAAAATTTCAGATAAATTTTAGGCGTATGATAGCCCCTACATTTTAATTCTATATATTGGTTGTTTAATTGAATTTTTAACTTTATAATTATTATTTACTCGGCAGGTATGTGTCCATAATTTAATGTTAACATTATTTAAATATTGGGAATAGATATTTGATGTAATATATTTTTAATTGAAAAAATTGACGATATATTTTCATTGATTTGTTGAATATTCTATAAATCACGTATTAATTAAAAACATATGAAAATTAAGACATGTTTAAAGTTCATAAAATAAACATGACATTAGACAATATTTTTATGTAATAAAAAATATAAATATAAAACTTGTATTAAATTACTATTTTATAAAATATACTTTGATAATTTAAATTTATGTTGTAGTCTTTAATAATATAGTAATTATTTTAAATTATTATGACAATAATTAATAATTTTAAATTATGAAAAATAAATATTATATTTTTAACAATTACATTATTTAGAGTTTTGCAAGTTAAAAATTTATTAAAAAGTTAAAAAACTAAATATTCTGCATTAAGAAATTTATAAAAATAAAATTCAATTGAATGTAAATTATATCAAATAACTTTTTTCAATATATTGAAATAATGTTAACATTAAATTATAGAAAAGTATTTACCTTTAGAGTAAATGATAGTTGTAAAGCTAAAAATTGAATCAAACACTATAACAGTACTGCCAGATGATTGAAACGACAAATCTTCAGAATTTTCTTATTTATCTTCAGAAATCTTTAAATTAATCAAAAAACTTTCTTCAGATTTTGGTTATAATTTTTTCTAGAATATGATAAATGAAATTAAATTTCACA
The DNA here is from genome assembly GCA_032872475.1 of Leptopilina myrica (nomen nudum). Taxonomy (NCBI): domain Eukaryota; kingdom Metazoa; phylum Arthropoda; class Insecta; order Hymenoptera; family Figitidae; genus Leptopilina; species Leptopilina myrica (nomen nudum). Next base: position 11,160,705 of record CM065465.1, read on the forward strand.
AAGAATTATAAAGAAATAAATTAATATTGCTGTGTTTGAATCTGTTCACAATTTGAAAGTAAAAGTTTTCAATGTTTTTAATTTAAAAAATTAATGCACTGAAAATGACTAAAATCTTGCAAAGTTTTTATTGAAAAATTTGGAAATAATTAGTCATTTGATTTTTATAAAAATTTTTTTTAAATAATTAAATTCTTTCGAAAACTGTTATTAACATTTTTGAAAATAATAAACAAGAATAGTTAATTATGTAGTTAATCTGAAATTAAAAATTTAATGTTTATATTTAAAAATATAACATATTTTTTGATTTGCAAAAGGATAAAAGGAAAAATCCTAAGGATATTACCCAGACAAGGGGAAAAGTGACGCTTTAAATAAGGTTATGTTGCCACATTGAATGCGGCACTTTTCCCCTTGTCTGTAAAATAGCCACATTTAATGTGGGTAATATTCTTAGGATTTTTTACAGTGTGTACAATAATAACATAAACATTGAAAAATTTGACATTTAAAAATATAAAAAATGCTAATACTTAACCCACAAAAATTAATTTTCAAAACAAACGTATAAAAAACAAAAGAATAACCATAACTAACTTCAAGTGTGGACAGAGATCCGGAAATCTGGAATCACGACGATTATTATATATAATTATTAATTAATACTAATTTGAAAAGAAAAATTATCTTGAAAAACTAGACTGGAATAGAAAAGAAAATAAAAACAACTAAGATCAAATTGTGAACAAACGTCCGGAATATAACGATTCTTACTAATAGGAAAATTTTCTTTATTGCCTTTTTTAATTCTGTTGGCTTATGAGAGTTTTTGTTTGTAAAATATTTATTTTGTTAGGAAAAATCTACTTTATTTTTTTTTTATAATAGTTATGTTTTTAATTTTTTTTGTTAACTGTGTATTTTATTGGGGAAAATAAGTAGATTTTTAAATTTGAGTTTTTAATGTATATATATATATATTTTTTTTTTAATTTCAAGTATTTGTTTTGTTTTAGAAAAAATCAGAGTTAGAAAAAATAATACTGACTTTTTAAATTTAATTTGAAAATAACATTTTTCTCTATCTAATTATATTATTTTAATTATTATATACGTATTTTAATGATAATTCTTATTTACCTAATGATGACATCCAATCTTTCGTTAAGATGGAAATTGTTTGTTATAGCCAAAACAAAGTAAAACTGTTACTAGTAATGAATCTTGATTATTTAGGCAGTGGAGAGAATGCTGAAAAGATTCGATCTTATCAAATACGCTCATCAGAGGGTGGACAGTCTTAGTGGGGGAAATAAGAGAAAACTCTGTACCGCTATTAGTGTAATGGCTCCCGTGTCTCTCGTTCTAATGGATGAACCCACAAGGTAAATTTCCTTCTTCTTTGGCGAAAAATAAGTAAAATGTTTGGGAGAGAGAGAGAGAGAAAGAGAAAAAAATGTTCTTTTCTTCTTCCAGTGGAATGGATCCAGCATCCAAGGGATTGGTTTCACATGCTGTTCGACACGTAACGAGGAATCAGGGATCAGTGATAATGACCTCGCACAGTGTTGTCGAATGTGAGAAACTTTGCTCACGAGTAGGAATTTTGGCGAAAGCGGGTCTAAGATGCATTGGAAGTCCTCAGCATCTTAAGCACAGGTAGCTTTATTATTCTCACATTTGTGTTTGTTTCGCTATCTCCTTCAAAGAAGAGAATTACTTCAACTCTACGTTTGAGAGCAAGTTACTTAATCCTCCAAGTTAGATGCACGTGTTATCGCTAGGAAAATACACGAAAGCAACAATTACACAAATGCAACAAGAACGATTAAATAATATTTCAAGTTACTTGGCATTTAGGATTCGTTGCTTTGAATTTTGATGATTATTCCAAATTTTCATTTTTCTAATAGTATTTAAAAAATAGTGAGTTTTTTGATCGACGAGTTAGATAAATGGTTCAGTATTGTCAAGGGATGTAAAAAAAGGAAATGAGTGTTTGAAAATTGGAGCACAAAAGAAATGAACCGGCGATTTGTGTTGATTTTTCTTTTTTAAAGAATCCATTTAAAAGGGAGTCTCTTGAGAGAAGCAAGACTGGGAGGTATTACTCTCTCATTTCGGAGAAAAGCGGTAAACTACTTGGTGGGCTATCCTATAAAATCGGCACCGTAAAACCCTTAATAACCCTGCGGCAATAGCGTACACTGGAAAACGATCGTTTCGTCTCTGACTGATAGCTCAGCAGTGGATAAATGCTCCAATATACTGCGTGCTTTTATATCAGTCTTATTTGTATTCCCTCGAGACCCAACAGCCACTTCTCTTTGCGCCCTTGTAACATTTTACGTGAGTTTCGATTGTGTTTCTCTTTAACGATAAGAGTTAACCCCTCACAGCCAAATGAGGGGAATGACTCTCTTCCGTCAAATCTCCGCTTTTCATTCTTTCTCTTAAAAAAACTTTCCTCCAACTCAAGGAATTTTTCATTTATTTTTTCAATTCTTCTTTTGTTGTTCAATTCTTTTGTTCTCCAATTCGTTTGTTTTCCAATTTGTTTATTCTCCAATTAGTTTGAGTTGCAATATCTTTGTTTTTCAATTCGTTTGTATTTTTCGTCTATTCTTCAATTTCTCATTCTCTGCTAGATATTTTTAAAATAATTTTTGTTCTTTCCGGTGGAGTAAAAAAAGATTGAGTTTCTCTGCAGGAGTCTGTATCGTTTTAAGAGTGGTGGTTGTAATATATATTATTTTATCTTGCCACCCAACTTTGTAGTCCAGGGGGGTGGAGAGTGGGTTGGAAAGACATTGAGAGAAGAGGAAAGGCACTTACCCAACAGCTATTTACTCTAATTGAGACGCATTACACTTGAGATATGCCTTTACTACATACTCTGATGCTGTAACTTTAGACACTGAGTTGTCTCCAAAAACAAACGAATGTCCCATAAATATGTAAATACCGCGGGAATGAAATACGAAATTCGCTGCAAGAGAAAAATAATTCTATAATTATACTAATGAGTTGAAGGTTTTTTATTCTTTGCTAGGAAAAGTTTCTTCGTTACTAATTGCAATAGGGTAGTTGCACCAGTAAAAGAACAAATTGATTATTTATCACAATATTTCACAAATTATAACTTTTAGCCATATAAAAAATATTTTTTAGTTTCTTCTTTCTTTAAAATATATAGTTTATGATAAAGAAAATAGATTCAATATGCAAGTTATTTCTGAAAATAATTTTATAATTTTTTGATGGGTTGTGAACATGACAAATGAACGAAGCGTAAACAGAGAAAAGGTTACAAGTTTCAGGTGCAATTAAATAATATTTCTGGGTGCGTAATTAGAAAATATTAATAAAAGTAAATTACAAAATTATTTTAGAATATTTGTAACGTTTTTCATAAAATTTTTGTTATTTTTGGTCACTGTATTAATATAAATTTGATATTTTCTTTCACTGGAGAATACAACTGTTCTTTTACTGGTAGTACGGGAGCTGGCGACTAAATTAACTATCTTATTTCATACCGGCTGAAAATTTGAGTGTAGATTACTCAAGATATGTAAATAACAGAAACACACGTCTGTCAGGCCGGTCCTGGGGCAGAGAGTGGCGGAAGGTTGGTGAATAGGTGAAAAATAGCGTAACTTTTTCTCATTCATACCGATTAAAACCTTTATAGATCGAAAGTTTACATCTAAACAACGGTAAAAATGTACGTCTGGTAGTTGTGGGGTGTGGAAAAGCTCGTCTGGCAAAGGGTTAAACAGGTAAAAAAATCGAAAAATTCAATCTCATTTTAAACCGATTAAAACCTTCATAAATCAAAAGTTTACATGTAAACAAGTATAAAAATGTTCGTCTGGCAGTCCTTCAAAGATGCAAAAAATAGTTCAAAAACAATTTAAAAAGTCTTGTACATGCGCAGAATTAAAATGGTATTAAAAAAGGAACATTCTGAAATAATTACTTAAATTTACAAAACCGATTATTAGAAATATTACTAATTAACTAACTTATTCTCATATGTTAATGGTCTTTCTGAGAGAGCATTTTCGAAGGGCAATCAGTTGCGCTTTGCCCCCCCCCCCACCTACGACTGCCAGGCGTACATTTTTACGCTTGTTTGGATGTAAACTTTCATTTGATGAAGATTTTAATCGGTACACGGTGAAAAATGTTTCGATAAATTTTACTAAAACTTCGATAAAAGTTGGACAGAGAGGCTTTTCGAGGATCCAGAACATGTGGAAAAAAGAGACTACAGCGCAATTCAGTATAATAATACGTAAACTGAGTAGATTTTACTGCGAGCCTGTAACTCGTAAAAATAAAAAAAAATTCTTTAAATTAAAAAAATCGAAGTGCATTTGTCAAAGGAGATGTTTCTTGAGGTAACACTGGGAGCAATTTTTTAAGAAAGCTTAAAAAAGCCCCAAAACTTTAATTTATTTTATTGTACCTATTTCTTTTGTGTTTTTTATTTTCTTTTTTAATTGGATTTTACTTTTTTAAATTAATTTTTTAAAATAATTATTGAAAAAAATCCGTAAAATAAAATTTAAGGAATAAATCGAATTTCTATGTTTTTTAACAAAAAATGAAAAAAGAAAGAAAAAGAATTGTAAAAAGTTTTCTCTGTGCTGTTGCAATGAGCACGGAGAAACGTGTATTTGTCGTTTGATAATAATTGATCTCGAGTTGTTCATCTTCTGGAATCTTTGTTCTTACAAACACTTGCGATCGATTTTACAAAATTAGGAGGTATTAATCGGGGAAGTATCCATTATCGGTTATCGATACTCACTGCATGTTAGGCTGATTACAACCACGAGCAATCTCTACATGCTGCGAGAGACGTAATCATTGGCAAACTGGATAATAGTGTGCGAGAGAATATAACTTAGGAGCTGAAACTGGATGCTGTAGAATTTTCTAATCTTCCTATTGTCATTTTCTGAATTAGAAAATTTTATATTTCTAAAAATTGATAATTACTTAATTTAAATTCAACTTTAATTACATTTTGTTTTTTGTCTTAATTTGATATGCTCAGAAGAACTTATTTGTTCTTTTGTATGAAATGGTGTATACTTTGCAAGCCCGTAGATACTGTATAAATTAATAAATAATAGAAGAAGAAAAGAAAGAAAATAGTAATTTTAATTATTTAATTTTAGATTTGGTGAAGGATACGTCGTGTTTTTGAGAACGAATCATTCATTGTCGCTTGATGACTTGAAGGAAGCAATTTCGAAGTACATTCCAAAAGCCATTATATGCTCGAGACAAGCGAGGACCGCACGACTTCTAATACCTCGTGGTCAGGATATAACGTTGAGTGTCACATTCATGAAAGTGAAGAATCTCGCTGAGGATCTTCAGGCCACTGATTTCACACTTACACAAAGTTCCTTAGATCAGGTGAGTTGAAACTATTTTCATTTAGTGGAGAATATTTTCTCTCTTTTATCTCAATGGCACATTTTTTAATCGTCTCTAAATTTTAATCGGTTAAACATAGGGATTGTCACGGAATAAAAACATTTAGTGTTGGTTCTGATTACCGAATCAAAAATGAATATTGTTCATGTTCTGATTCCTATATCAAAATTCCAGTCTGTTTAGTTTGGATTCCAATATCAAAATCAAAAGTCTTGCTTTTTTCGTTTTGTTACAAAATACTTATTATAACGAAATAAAAATTCGATATTCGTGAAGGTTCCTGTTTAAAAAATTAAGAAATTTAATTAAAATTTCTCAGAAACCACATTTTTTAAAATTTCTGAAAAACTTTAAACATTTTTAAACGAGAATAATAATAACTTAATGTTATTTATTTTAATTGAAATTGAAATAATAATTCATTTAATTTAATTTTTTAAATAAACATTTAAACATTATACTCTTAAGGCTATTAAAATGTTTAAAAGTTTTCGTTTTAAATCCTTTTCAAATTTAAATATTTCTTAAAATTCCTGTTATAACGCTTCTAATATTAAATTATTTTCTTCAATTTTAACTTTAATTCTTTTTTAAATCAATTCTTATTAGCATTCAATGGTAACTGAACTATTTTAATACAAAAGTATTTCAAAAAATTTAATTATTTTCCAATTTTTCAGTTACAATTCATCAAAGAATAAAATAATATTTCAAAATAATTTTTTAAAGTGTGAAAATAAAATTCTTTGAAACATAATTTTTATTTTAATGAAATTGGAGAAAATGTTCTATTTTGAAAATAATTTGAATTACGATTTTTTAAAAATCTCATTTTTTTAAAAATTTAATTATTTTTAAAATTTTGAGTTACAATATTCTTCAAATATACAATATTTAAAAAAAATAATTTTTCAAAGTGAGAAAATAACATTTTTTAAAAGGTAACTCAGCCGAAAGAAAAATATCTAAAGAGAATTTTACTAAATCGATTTTTTTAACAGAGTCAGATTTAGAGACTAGTTGTGTTTGTTTATAAATTTCATAATTCATTTGTTCATGAATATTTACTTGGACGAAATTTGTTTCCCACGCATATTGCAAACACGAAATGGAAATTTCAAAATATGATATTTGAATTAATAACAAAGTATTCAAACAATTTATTGATATTGTGAATTTTATTATTGACGATTCGAAATTAGGTTTCTATAATATAAATATCGTTTTACTTCGGATTATTGTGCATACGTATATACTATTCGCTTATAATATTAATTTCGTATTGCGCAAGAGTAAACATTTATGGAAAATAGTTTAGTAAATTTCGGAATTATAAATTTTAATTTAATAATCATGTCATTAATTTTCTCATAAATTTTCAACGGTATCAAACCGATGATTTTGAGAAAGTATATACTTTTTAGGTAAAGAACATTACGTGAGCACGTCTCTAGAATTTTGAAACTCTAGAGTACTGGAAATCTTAATTTTTTTGTTTGGAGAGAGAATTTTTAAATTAATCTTATTGTCTTCTACTTTTCTTTTTATTTTAGGGTGAAATTTGCATCATTTTAAATTCGCCAATAGTTGGAATAAAAAAATTCTAAAAATTGTAATACATTTTTTTAAAACGATTCAATTTATTATTCTCAAAAACTTTTCGAAACAAAAAATGACCACTCCCCTCTTAACTTCTAAACTATTCAGCATAGCGAGCTAAAATTACTAGTGTATTTTTACAGTATGATAACAAAAAATTTATTCAAGAAAATTAAAAAAATTTTTAAATTAAAGAAAATATTTTTTAAGGAAAAAATTTTTTTGTACCAAAATATCTAAATATTAGTGTACGGAACCCGTCATTTCAGTGTAAGTGCAACTCGCACTTGCCCAACTTTTTAAAATTAATTAATAAGAGTGAAGTCTAAATTCTGTCTGGAAAACAGGAAAGAAGTCAGAAAATAACTAAATTAAATGTCTGTGTCAACTCTGCTAAGATAAAAATAAATGTTTTTTCTCAATTTTCTTTATGTTACATTTTCTTGGCACTTAATTATCGGAAAATGTTTTACCTTTTTGTGAATTTTAAGCAAGAATTTATTGTGATCGTTGTAATGCGAAGTTGATATTTTAAGGGAAGCAAATTTCTCGCGTAAGACTTGATATCACTTGAAAATGATTAATTCATCCGCGAGCATAATTTCCCATGAATAATAGGTGTCATTTATTGATCGTTATCAGACTCTGTACTGAAATCTAAGGGACTGCATGAGCATTGACTTAAGGGTTTCCAGGGATATGTGCGCATATATATATATATATATATATATATATTGCCTCGAAACGGCCTGATGTTCTAAGGTTGTGTCTCTCGCAGATGATGTACTACCATAGAGAACCACCCATACTCAGACCATTTTCTCTCTCTCTCTCTCTCTATATATATATCCCATTCCCAACCTATCCTGAGGGATATTAATGGATCTGGTTAGCTCATGGTCCCTGTATGTGAGGCTCGTCGCAGCCAAACCGGAAACTCGTTTCTGTGTACCAAGCACCAGCACACGATTGGGCAGGATGCTTGCAAAACTAATGACACGACCTGAAGCCGCTTACGTTGTTCACATAAATCATACATTCTTCGATTGTGATTAGGGCAATGTTTGAGAGAGCATAATCCACTTATCCCTATCATTATTGATTTCGAGATTAGAGTTTGTCCCTTGTCGTCACGTATGACTATTATACACTGTGTCGGACAATCTTCATTAGTGGGTGCGTTGATAAAAGAATCAGTAATTCATTGATGTACACGTGTTGTTCTGTTGCTGCGTTGGTTACTAGACTAACATGAGTTAATAAAAATGTTAATTAATTCGAATTGCAGGATTGATACAAGTCACAAAAATCAGGGAAAAGTCAAGGAATTTCATTAAAATTACTGGAAAAAATTTTTATTTCTGGAATTTGTAAGAAAATTCTCAATTTTTGTGTCATTTTTTATTGAATTGTTGTTTTTAATCTATGAAATTAAAAATAATTCGAAAACATTGCCACATATAAGGGAAAATCAGGAATTTTTATTAAAAGTTCTGAAAAAATTTAATTTGTAGAATTCATAAAAAAATTCAGAATTTTTGTGTAACCACTATTTCTGATATAAAATCTTCATTTCTTTCTATTTCTGGCAAGCATTTCTTTTTAACCATAAAACGCTTGAAACCTGAAATTTTGTTTTTAATTTAAGAAATAATTTTATATACAGAAAATGCTTCTTCTTGAAAGTAACTGAAGCGTTTCTTTATGCAAATATATAATTAAAAAATAAAATTTTAATTTAAATGAAAAATTAAACTCTCAGTGGGATATGTCGGTTACATAGTTAGCAATTTTAGTTTTCGTATACTTTCAGAATTTTACTTTGTTTTTAATTAAATATATTGCTCCGATTTTTTTCTTTTTATAATTTTTTCGAAACTCAAGTAATTTTGGTTTGTAATAAACGTGTTTTAAAAGTTTCTTTTCAATGTTTCTTTAAGAAAAATTCGTAAATTAATTTCTCATTTTCAATATTCCACAAGAAAAAAAATCGCTTTCCGTTCTACTTTGTTTTTTTTTCATAATCTTCCCATTCTTTCACCGCGTGTTTAACTTCCACTTTAAACCTGTTGTTTCTTTATCGTAAAATCAATTTTTTTTCAATTATTTTCTGCTTGAAAAAATGTTATGAATCAAAAATATATTTAGAATTTTAAGAAGGTTTTAATTTTTTTTTAATTAAAAAAAAGAATTTTAAATAAAATAATATATATATTAGAATTACACCGGCACATAAAAAAAATTTCTAGTGCGAAGAGTGCCATGTGGTAGGTTCTCTTTCTTAGGGTGTATCTAAAGAGAAAAACATAGTCGGACTTAAAGTTTGGTGCTTGTATTTTTTATACGCCTAATAAGGTGGTGAAGTCTGAGCAATTGATTTGCATGGTAATTGACTTACTTTTTATGTCTTCAACAGACTTTTCGCATATTTTTACTGTTATGTTATGTCTGAATGTAATAATGATAAAAATTCGTCTTGTTATATTGTGTGGTTGAAAAAATAAGTGCTTATGGAAATTGTTCGGTTGTAAAAGGCATATTATGAGATCAAGGAATTTTTTTTCTTCACTTTTTCTATAACAAGGTTTTTTGAAATCGGCAATGAAAATATAATGTTATTAAAAAAAATAAAGGTTAACCGTCAATAAATTGTATGGATAAGTACAGTGCTTTCTCTAGTGGATTATTTGAATCTAGAAGTATCAATTTTTAAAAGTGGGTCGTCAATGTGAATTATACTTGTGCGGTTTTTATAGGGTCATCGTTATTTCTATCCTTTTTCTCAGAGGTAAATTTTTTGCGAATATCTCTCCACACCATTATTCAATAACAAATCGCTGTGGAATATCATTTTTCAACTATATATGTGTATATAGAATAGTGTATAAATAGGTAAATTATTTTATGATCGATTTTTATGGATGGATTTGTTCTTTAAACTTCTTGAGAGGAAGAAATTTAGAATTTCATTATAAGAATACAGACACTATGGAAATTTTTTCTTTCTCAGATATAAATTTTATCTGCAATATTTTATTTTTTTCAAATTCTTCATTAACATATATAGGTTAGTCACTTCAAAAATTTATTTGATTCATATAATCGATCACTTGTCTATTGACAAATAAATATTTTCTTGAATCAAATAATTTTCTATTTATATCCTATAAATACGGTTACAAATCTTTTTCAAAAACTTCATTGAAGAAAGGTGATTTGCGGTGTTCACTGTATGACAGTTGAAAATTATTTAAAATCATAGTTTAAAATGTCAAAAAATTTATCAATCTTGCAAGTCAAATATTAAAATAATAAAAAACACAATTTAACGTTTTAACAGCCCTGCTTGTCCTCATCAGAAATTTTTTCTCATTTTAATAAATATTTTCAGTTTTTGATAAGGACAACAGGGCTTTTGAAACGTTAAATTGTGTTTTTTATTATTTTAATATTTAACTTGGAGGATTGATAAACTTTTTGACGTTTTATATTATCTCTTACCAAGTAATAAAATTCTTTTTTCAGAATTTTTCAATAAATTATTGAAATTTAGTATTTAGGGGAGACTGAGGTAAACCCGCTCACTAGCGATTTGACGCTATAAACTCAACTTAAGATGGAGATATTTGTACTGTGAATAGTACTTAACATACAACTAATGTTAACGAACTTTCGTTTAGTTTCATGAATTCGTCTTAGAATCAGAGGCAGTCAATTGTTTTTAGAAGTGCAAAATAAAAAAAATGATCTTCAGATTTTTAAGTTTTTCGGTTATTATTTTTGAGACTTAATTTATTCAACCAATTTTTTGTTTCATGCTATTGGATGTCCTTTTTCGAAATATATATGTAGTTTTGTTTGATTTCATTAGGATTTATTTTAATTTATTCTGAAATGTGAGAAATACATTCGGGGTAAAGCCGCTCACTTCTTAAATTTGTTTAGGAAGCCGAATTAGTATTAACAGTATTTGCGTTTTTTTGGCGATCTTAAAATTTTTAATATTAAAAATATTTATTGAAAGATAAATGATATTCATTTCCTAAAAATATTATTGAATTATTGGGTAATTAGTTGAATATTTAACATTTTGAATGTCACATATTTTGCGATTTGTGGCGATTTTTTTTCAACAGATGGCGCCGAACTATCATTATTAGTGATTATTAGGTTATAACAAACAACGCAAACAAATAATCAAAATTTGTCGCTGTTTTTTCGGCTAAAAAGAGACATAAATTTAAGTTTGTTGTCTTCGTTCAGTTCACGTTTGATCATTGTTTATTTAAAAATTTTGAATTTTGAATTTCATTTGTTATATTTTATCAATAATAAAATCTATAACTTGTTATATCCAAAATTGTAACTACATTTTAATTTTCTCTTAATAAAATATTATTTAAATTCACAGTTGCAATTCATGAAACCTATACTTATCATTACCCTGGAAAATTGTGATTTTGAAATTTGGTATATGTGTATTAAAAATTTTTCCTAAGTAAAAGTAAGAAAGATAAATCAAAAATTCTTTTTTATTTTGTTAGTAGAAATCATAAGCTTTCAAATGATATAATTTAATTTGGATTTAGAGAATAATTTCGCAGGTTTTTACCGTTCTGAAAAAAGTGAGCTGGTTTACCCCAGTCTCCCCTACTCATTCAGCCGCTGCATTGTGGAACACACTGATTTCACAGGATTTAGTTTTGCCTAATTAAAATACGATTCTTCAAAAGTCATTTTCTAAACAAAAATAGTTAAATAATGTATATTTATTCTTCTAAATGTATTAAATTTGTCGAATTTCTGCGACATTTCCAGGTTATCCAGGAAAATTTTAATAACATTCTTTGCAGAATTTCAATTATTATTTTTAATATTTGTACAATTTTTATCAAATTTCTCGAAAAATAAAATTATTTATAAAAAATTTATTAAAATTTGTTAAGAGAATTCAATTATTTAAAAATTTTGGTCATAAAATTCTTTATGAAAATTCAATATGAATAAACATTCAATTATTCAATAAAATATTTATTTTTTTAAATAAGAAAGAAGCTATCAATTTTTCCGAATCAAATGTGACAAATAATTAAATCTTAAATAAATCTTTATAAGCTCATGGGTTTCATATGTATCGACAGCACAGCTGCCCTAAATACAGGAACCTGCTTAATCTGAAAAATATTTTCGAAATTAATTAATAATTTCAAAATTATCAAAGAAACTCAGAAAAAAGCGGTAGCATGGTGGGATGCGAACCCACGACCTTTCTATTGCCGGTAGACTGCTCTGACCACTGAGCTACATGCACCCCGAGATTCTCCAAGTTCCTTGATATATACTATCACTTCCTACATTATCTTTCTTATTTAATATTTGTAAACCGAATGATAAATTCACTTTCTGTAAAAAAAATATATTTATTTTTTTGTTTAATATGATAATTAATATTAGCAAATAATAAGCGCGCTCGCGCGCGGAACGTAGTATTTAATTTGATATTGTTATACAAATTACAAAATTTTTTATTAACAAACATAAAATTTTTAAATAATTTCATAATCAAAATTTTTAAAAAATCACATTTTAAGTACAAAATTATTTATTACTGTTCATATTTTCAAAAATTTTAATGAAATTTCACGAAAGAATTTCAATATTTCCTAAAATTTTAACAAATCTTTCTAAATAATTCGAAATAATTAAATTATTTTTATAAATAGGGTACAGTGGGATAAAAAAGCCAGTGGTGCTTTTATTTTGAAACTATTGAACTATTTTACCAGCCGTTTGAAATATAAGTTTAATTAAGTAAAACTCAATTTTTTATTCTAGTTTGGCTGTCGTAGTGATAATATTATAGTTGTTATTGTAATTTGTATTTTTTAACTGCTTGTTTCGATTTGTTTTAAAGACTGGGAATTGAAAGCAGGTAAACTTAACATAAAATACAATTTTGGAAGCTAAAAACTTTTCTAAATTATTTAATTGTCATACAGATAAAAGAAAAATATAATATTACAAAATTTGATAACAAAATATTTTGACAAAATCACCAAATGGCTTTTTCATCCCACCAAGTGGTGCAAAAAAGCCATATGCAGAACTTTCGTAAAACTCTTATAACTTTGTCCTTTTACGGACTATAAAAAAAAGTTCTACAAGGATTTTGAAGCTTAATAACTAAACTTTCAGTAACAATTGGAAATTTGAAAAAAGAAATTCAAATTTCGATTTTATAGTACCAAAAGTAAAAAAGTGACTTTTTTACCCCACTCTACCCTAGTAAAATTTTTCGCAAGAATTCAATTATTTTTAATACAATTTTAATAGAATTCTTCTCCATAAAATGTCTATTATTTTTAAAATGTTTAATTAAAATTATTAAAGAGACTTTATTATTTGACAAAAAATTCAAAGACATTCTGCAAAAAGAATTTAATTAGAATTTTTAAAACTTTAAACTAAATGCTCCGCGAGAATTAAGTTATTTTCCTAAATAGTGAAATTTTGTGAATGAATTCTATTATTATTAAATTTTTTGATAAAATTCTTTGCAATAATTTTTTTTAATTTAATAAAAAAAATGTGAATTGTAAATTGACATTATTATTAGATTATTATATAATTATATTATTATATATCTTTTACCATTTAAATGAGAAAGTTCACAAGCGTTTTTTAGCTAGTAAAATATAAAATATCTTTATATACATAAAAAAATAATAATTGTAATTATGAAATACACAAATTCTGCCGACACATTTTTTTTTATTAATTTAAAATGGAAAAAAAAATTTGTTAAAAATTGTAATTACAAAACAAAAATTTTACAACTTTTTATTTCAAAAGAAACTAATAATTTAAAAAAATAAACAAAAAATAATTATAAAATTTATAAATCAATATTATAAAAATTTTCTACCTTATTTTATAAAAGCAATATCTTTTAACCTTCTTTCTTCTTAAACAGTAAAAATTTTGATATTGACAAATCGAAAAACTGTAGAATTTCGATCTGTCAGACACATTGTTTTGAATAAGAAAGAAAAACAAAAGGATATACAAAAAATAACTCCATAATGCGAAAGGAATGAATGAAAAACCACAGAGATTAATATAGTTAATAATTAATAATAATAATTTTTAATTTTTAATATTTTAATGATAATATTTTCATTTTAATGGTATTTTTTCAAAAATGTAATTATTATTTTGAATTTTTTTTAAATTCGTCGAAAGAATTCTATTATTTAAAAAATTTGTTGATAAAATTCTTTACCAGAATTTAATTTTAAGAAAAATTGAATTATTCAATAAATTATTTTTGTTTGTGTTTAAATAATTGGATTCTCTTAGAATTTTCTGATAATAATTGATTTTTAAAATGAATTTCAATTAAAATTTTAGATAAAATTTGAATTTTTTATTTCCTTCCATATATTTAATTATTGAAGAATTTACGAATAATTAAATTACGTAAAATTGAATACATTCCCCCGTGAGAGGAAGGGGGTCCGGAACCTTAAACCCTCATTATAGGACCTTTCCTTAATGACATTTTAAAATAAAAATAAATTTTTTTAAACATTAACATTTTTAATTTTTTTTATTAAATTCAGATTCCTGACTTCATTACGAATGTGTGCATATATTTTTTGTCTTAAAATTGTTAAAATTTAAAAAATGTATAATTTATTAGTAACGTGTCATCGAAAAAATGCGTAATACGTAATTAATAATATATTTAACTTTTAAGTTTGATTAAAACATAAAATTTTTAAACATAATTTTTGTTTAAACACTCAGAGAAAAAATTTATATTTCACTTATATTATTTAGTTAAATACAATTTGTTTGACACAACACACAAATTTGTTTGATTTAACCAAATCATTTTATTTGAGTCAAACAAAAATATTTTCTTGTCTCAAAAAGTACATGTGTGAGAAGAAAATTTCCAATACGATTTTGTGAAGTTTTTAGTTGGTTGATTCGAATAAACTTTTTTCTAGTTTATACATATTATTGGTTAATTTATGATTTATCAACAATTAAATATTAAATTATAAATTAACGAATAATATGTACTACAAAATTTAATACTTTTTTTCAGCGTATTTACGCTATTTCAATCAGTAAATTTTCATTGAAAATCATTTAAAACTGATTGAAACTTCAGTCATGTGTGAAGGAAGAACTGTTTTTAATATCATCAATTTAATATTTAATTGAATAAATTGAACTAAGTATCTTAAGGTTTCCTTGCTTCAGAAGCAGTTTTTTCACACTTTAATAATTTATTTTGATAACAGAAGTAATTAAAAAATGACAAAAAGGATCCAGCAGAGAAACCAGTAACTTTGATGTATTCACGGATTTTGTATAAATTCCGCTATTTAAACTAAACTATCATAATTGTTGATCCTTTTTTTTTGGAAATGGCTTTTAATATTAAAATAAACAATTATCGAAAGAAAAAAATTGCTTCCGAGGTGAGGGAAATTGAACGAAAATGCATTTTTTCGATGACACGTTACTAATAAATTATAAATTTTTTAAATTTTAACATTTTTAAGACAAAAAATATATGCACACATTCGTAATGAAGTCAGGAATCTGAATTTAATAAGAAAAAATTAAAAATGTCAATGTTTAAAAAATTTTATTTTTATTTAAAAATGTAATAAAATAAATTAACAATAATAAAATAAAAAATTTTAAATAATGAAAATAAAAATTAGTACACGGAAAAATGTTTGGGACAGTATCTGTGCCTTTCGGTGGATTTGTTATCCCTGTCTAAAAATTTTACTATTCAATTCACTTCACACTTATTATTTCCTATTGTTTTTATATGAAGTGAAGTTAATTGTTGGATACATTTTTTGAAAGGTATAGCATGTGCACCTTACATTTTTCCGTGTATTATTGAAGATAATAAAAAGAAATAATCACAAATCAATTGAAAAATTATATTTAAAAAATAGAAGAATATTGAAATAAAAATTTACATAACTATGGTATAGTAAAAAAAGAATATTTCTTTTTATAAATAATTTTTTTTTCTGGAAAAAGTTTCTTTATAAATTGATTTTTTTAGAGATAAGAAAAGTTCAAATTAAGCGATGAAAGATGACTTTCTTCTCTCTCAATATGATTTAATCTAATCTTTTTGTAATCCCGACAAGCTCCTGCGTAACTTTTGTAATATTGCGTATAATCTCTTTTAACAATCTGCGACTCCAGTCACCATTTTAATCCTCTGTGTAATTTTCTCTATTATAATCTCAAATGACTCTCAAATTACATTTTCGATTTATATCTTCCTCTTTTTTCAAATGAAATTTATTTGTAAATAAATAATATGAACTATACATTATGAATATTTTATGACACTTTTGATGCTATTTTTTTATTTTTAAATTCAATCCGAGACACGATATTTATTTACATTTAATTTATTAATATTTATTCATATTTATGATAATAATATGCCTAATTTATTGAAGTATTAGCATTTTGGACCGGAAGTGGAGTTGATTTTCATTTTTAATATTTATTTATATTTATTTAATTTATTGTCATTTAATGATAGTTTTATTTTATTTAGAATACTAATAATGAGATAATTAATTGAAATTCCAGCCTTTAGCTCAGAAATGGACGTGGTTTTATTCACAATATTTATCATATTTATGCTCAATATTTATTAATATTTAGGTATGTTATTTATATTTATTTATTCTCATTATTTTTATTTATTTAATTTATAGTTAAGTTATAATATGTATTCATTGGATTAAACAAATAACTTTATTTTCTTTCTTTTCTTTACAGTGAAAATTGATTAATGGTAAAATTTTTCTCCTCTACTTAAAAAAATTACAGTGGTAGAAATATTTTCGGTAAACAGATAGAAATTAGAAAATGCAATTAATTTCTATTATATGATTTACTCAAGATGCTGAAACTAAGCATGAAATATCCGAAAGGAGAAAATTCCTATTAATTTTGTGTGGCATTTGCGGAAACGAATTAGATTTCTTCTTTTCCTTTTTTATTTTTGTCGCATCACGTGCGCGTCTTTACTAACCGTTTTAACTTGAAATCGATGGTCGTAGACGGCAGGTAATTGCGATAAGAGTTCGTCGCACGTTACAAGCCGTGTTGCTACTATCACAAGATTGCGAAACTGTCTCGTCTGATGGATCGATGCACGAGCTCCGTCCCAAAATGAACCCCAAAGCTCCCTCTCTTTCTCTCTCTCAAACTGTTTTTGTTTAGTTACAGATGAACGTGATTCCTCCACGTAGAATTAACTTAATCCTTCATTTCGTTTTGTTATAATTTTATAAATAGGACTTTTTGTTCTTACAAATTACTTTTTGTTGTAAAAAAAAATTTTTTTTGATGTAAAATATAATTTTTTGTTGCAAAAATACTGTTTTTTGTGTTAAAAAATTTTTTGTTACAAAAAAAACATTTATATTTTGTCATAAAAAATTAATCCTTATTGTTAAAGATTGTAATTTTTGGTACTGAAACATTTTTTAGTTTCTAAAAATGATTTTTTCGTTAACGAGAAAAATGTCAATAAAATTTTTATTTTCATTACAAATATAGAAATTCATAATTTACATAAGTTTTACTATAAAAAGATAGTAATAATTTCTTTTATCCGATTTAGTTGTTTTTTCGTGTATTTATTTTTCATAAAAATTTCTTGTTTGTTTTCAAAAATTTATTTTTTTCTCAAAAAGAATTTCTTTTGTTTTATTTTATTCCTAAAAATTTGTTTTCAAAAATATTGTTTTTAATTGGTAAAAATTTTTCTCCGCTAATATTTTTTTCCTATATTGCGAGGGAAGCAAAAAATTCATAGAAGCATCCAATCCTTAATAACTATGTAACCATTAATTAGCGAGAGAACGTTAATTATTTAGCCCCGCACCATTTGTAGAAATTAAGTAGCTTTGTTATTTTTTTCAGGTTCTGGTCAGCTTTTCAGAGCAACTGGAAGACAGTTCTGACAGTGCGATGTGCTTCATAAACACGTGTGTCAGCAGTGATGCCATTCATTTAGATACATTTTAATTTTCTCTGCATTCCTTAAAATTAGGTACAAAAAAAGAGAGAGGATGGATTCTTTTTTTTTCTCATCACGATGCCAGTATATGTTCCTTTAATTAGATTTTTTAAAAATATAATTCTTCTCCTTCATGAAGAAAAGTAACTTTATAGAAGTTGATTTTAATTATACTCGAGAGTTGTCTTTTCATCAGAAATTGTTTTTTCTATTTTCTTATTGGATTTTTTAAGTCAATTTGGTGTTGAACTGTGAGTCTTTTTAGTGTTCTTATTTTTAGTTATTTGTTTAGTGTTTTAAGATAATTGTTTCTAGTTTTAAGTGGTATTTAAGAGATCGTCAAATGTACAATAATATGTTTTGAAGTAATTAGGAATATACGGCTGCGGTATTTTTAATTAGAATCATTTTTTTATTGAGCCAAATAAAAGTATTTAAATCAATCATTTTAGTTTTTGAAGTAAGCAAAGTTTAATTGACTTGAATAATATTATTAATTGGAAGAAAAAATGTATTTAATTTAATTTGGTTACAGATAAATATTTATTTTGCTTAAATAAAATTTAAATACAATTTTTTTTGTTTAAATAAATATTTATTTGGTTCAGAAAAATATTTATTTTCCTTAGAAAAAATATTTGGTTTGAATAAATAATAATATACCTAGTTCGAAATAAATATTTTGCTTGAATAAACAATAGTTTGTTTTAAAAAAGACACTTGGTTTAAATAAATATTTATTGAATTGAAATGAAATGTTTATTAGTTTCAATTAAACAATTTCTCAAAAATTTTTCCATAAATGAATTTTTTCAATTTATCGAGATAAATTCTTGTTTAACATTGTATTCTGTGATGTTTTTACTGATTTTTCAATGAAGAAAAAAAAAGAAAAAAAAATTTTTTTGTCAAAGATAATCCAATAATTGGAAAGGAGAAAAATCGATAAGACGAGAAACTGGGTAATTTGTGGGGAAAAGAGAGACGTGATAGTAAGAAATTTGATTTTCTTAAACGATCGAAACGAAAAGAAACTCAAGTGCACTTAGAAAGAAAGACTCTGTATAGTGCTCTGACAAGGTTTACGCTTTTCTTCCATTTTCCTTTATGTTGTATTCCTCTACTTTTTTTTACAACTCTTCCTGAATTTTCGATTTGCAATTTCCTCTTTTTTCATGTTCTCGAAAAAAACAAATAGTTTCCTATCCTTAAAAAGCATTACCAACAATAAAAATAGTACTTTTGCTTTATATTTACTCGAAAAAACAGAGTTTTTCTTTTAAACAGTAACTTGTATAAAATCGAGAATTTTTCAGCCAATTGAGAATAATATTTGTAGAAAACTTTGCTCGTTTATATTTTAAATAAATAATTCTTTTCGTTTTTAATTCTAATAATAATTACCGTAGCCGAATATCTATGGAATATGGGAGTCTGGGACTAAATGTTAAACAGTCAAATCAGTTAAAATTCATTATCTTTCGAACGGAAATAGTTAGAGCATTGCAATTTTGGGTATAAGAAGAGTGTTTTATTTTGACCGTATGGTCAAAGAAAATTTCAACTTTTAAGTATATTTTTAAAATTTATTCTCATCACAATTTATTTGGGTCCTTAATTGGGCCCCCTGATGATGTATTTGCTAAATATTTTTTCACCAGATATTATAAATGGCAGAGCATTTTTAGCCAAAAACCGTTCAAAATCGACTAATTCAATGCATTTGTCAAAAAACATGCTCGGTAGTGTAAATTACTTATTTTGCGTATATTTTAACTTATCTACTACTTAACACCTATCAGAAACTAATTTTAGTAGGTTATAAATAGAATTTAACATTTAGCCCTAGTGTCCCCTAATTTTTCTTTGCGTCGTCAGTGAAAGTGAGATTTGTTTGTAGGGTGCTATCGATAATTACGCTTATTATTGAAAAAAAATCATATTCAAAAATTGTTAAAATTAGTATTTAGGAAAAAAAAACAAATTTTTACATCGAAAGAATTCTCTTTATAATGGTTGTATATTTTTTCAGAAGTGACGTCATACAAATTTTTGATTTAATTTTAAATTTAGGTTAAGGCGGTTCTTTTGCTAATAAAATACTGAAAAAATCAATAATGTGACAAGACTTTTTTTGTGCAAAAAAATTAATTTTTTTTAAGTTATAATAATTACAAATTTCTTGTATTTCAATTTTTAATTTTCTGTATCTTATTCTCAATATTGTCGTTATATAATTTGATATATTTGTTTTTCATGATAATTTCTGATATTTTCATTTTATATTTATGTTTACATATATTAAATTTATTGTCATTTATTAATTATTATTATGGATAATTATATTCTATTCATATATTGATAATTATATTATATTAATTATTTTTTATATTATACTAATATTTAATTTATAATTACAACATTATTTATAGAATGTTTTTTTACTGAAATTTATTGTTTTTTATTATTTTTTATTCATGTATTATTTTAATTTTATTTCTATTAAATTATTTTTACAATTAAAATATTTTTTTCAGATTGTATATAATTTTTGTATTTGAACACTAACATTTTTTTACAGAATTTAATTTTTTTATTTTCGCTTATGCTATTTATACGTAGTAAACTATTTATTTAAACACAAAACGCGACCACTTTTATAATAATATTCGAGTAATAATAATTATATTTCCTGTAGTTTGTAATTTCATAGTGTGTAATTTTGTTATTGAACTTTATTAATTTTTATTGTTTTTCATATTTATTTATAAAAATAAATGTCTTAAATAAAGTAATAAAAACTAAAAAATACTAAAAATTAGATATTACTCAAGATTGTTACTGAAAAATACTAAAAAGTAAAAGTTACTAAAAAATGAAAAATATGATAAAACAAGAATTACTAAAATATGAAAATTATGAATACATAAATAAAAAATTTTAAAAAGTAAAAAATTACAAAAATAAATAGAATTACTACAAAGAGCAAACCTAACATGTGTAATAATTTTTTTCTGATTTTATTTTTCAGAATAAGGTGAGTAACCTCTATATTGCACGGATATGCATTTTGAGAGAAAAAAGAATATATTATATCCGAAAAAGACGGTTGTGAGAGAAAATGATGATTATATAAGGAGTGAAAGAAAGTATATGATTGAAATATTAGGATTATTAGGGAAAATCATTTTCTCTAAAATGACTAATAGACACAATTATTGGTCAGCGTGTTTTTACTTGAACATCCACAATCAAGTCAGTTTGATCCAGCTGATGCCGGTATAAAAGTAGACAAGGTCGTGTATTTACCGGCACACCTAAACATTCTATTTTTGGTTTCTCTCTTAAAGACTTTGGGTTGGACTGCGTGAGCTAACTATGAACTTGGGTCAAATTTTCATCATTCAAAGGTAAAGTCAATTTCATTAAATTTATTTTTAACTTTTTTTTTAATATTCACATCAAATGAAGATAGTATTTTATTTAAGGAATAATCCACGATTAATGATAAAAAAATTGTTTAAGACCAATTTTATGCTTTTATGCTGATTCAATTTTTGTTTAATTTATTTTAGATAAAAATTAATAATTAAATTTAAAAAATTAAATAATTATTTATTTTAATTTATTTAAGTGAATAATAAAAAAAATAAATAGAAAATTCTAATTATTTCAACACTGTAAAAACAATATATTTATTTAAATAAAACATAAGGTAAAGGTCCCAATATATGGAACGCTTTTTAAGCTAATTACAGTTCTATGATAAATTTCTTGGAATTAGGAGTGTCAATGTAAATAATTTGGGTATAGATTAAAAAGTTGGTATTTTCTGAACAGTATTGAGGCCCGAAAATGTTTATTTTTCTTTAAATAAAAATAATATTAATTAAATATTTTGAAACGCTGGTTTCCTGTTGTATGGGTGTTTCAAAATGAATGTCCCTATTATGAAATACCTATTTTATTCAATAAGTAAAGTAATTAAATTTGTTTTGACTATATTAACTATAAAGCATTAAATGCAAAGATTAAATACAAAAGCCAATTCTAATTAAATAGGTAATAAAATTATAAAATCTCACATATTTGTAGTCGCACTTATTTTCACAATTTCCAGTCTCACTTATTTTCACTTAAAAGTTTGTCCGTGCATTCCCATTGGTTGATGTTAAAAAATCCACCTATCAAATCAATTCGAATATTACGTTTCAGAGTGAAAATAAGTGCGACTCTGTATTTCAATTCGTTTGGACTTGGTGAAAATAAATGAACAGTGTAATGGAATAAAAATTGAAAAATCGCAAATATTTTCAACTGTGGTCTTGTGAATTTTTATTTTGACTAAACGAGCAATACACGGGTAAACAGAAAAAAACAACAATTTTGAAAAGCAGTTGCAAATTAAGGAAGTTATGAGCAATTCTTTACACGGATACACAAAAAACAGTTTTTTGCCCCTAAAATTAAATTTTGGGGGTGTTTGAGTGATTCAATACATACTACTGTTTTTAGTTTTTCAAGACGAATAAGTTAGGATAGGTCCGATTTAAAGTGTTATTTTGCTGTCACACATATACTTTACTGTGGAAAAATGTTACACTGAATAACATGACCTTAAGTGACGTTCATGTTTTAATTAGTGTTAACGTACATTGTATGATGATTTGCGAAAAAATGATTTTCTTTATTTATCTGTTTCTTTCTTCAACTAGATTTTTATTTCTCATAAAATTTCTCTTATCCAAAATAAAATTCCCTTCTTTTTCGTTAGGAAAATCCCTCTTTCTTCTTCTTCTACTTCGAAATCGACTTGCTTTGTTTTTTCTTTTATAGTATCAGAGAACTGAATGCAGGTATCTGTATTGTATAACTGTAAAATATAGAACAAAGAAACCTCTCCCTCCCTTCAAAGGTCAGTGATAGTAAATAATACGTTTCATAAATAAATTTATAAAATTTTCACTAGATTTTTATATTATTGTGAAAACTGTAAACTTATTGAAGGTCAATGTTCACAAGAGTGTTAGACTGTGTGTGTGTAATTTCCAGTGAATATTATAAAACAACCAGTGGCGACGGCATCAAAATATCTTCGTAATTTATTTTTTCTTTTTCTTCCTTTCATTTAAATGTTAGACGGTGGTGATTAACGCAGTGTTGGAGTAAAAAAGTTATTAATTATCTTTAATTTCTAAAATTGATTAAGTATTTATATACCCAAGGAAGGTTTATAAATTCACAGATTTAAAAAATATTAATTAAAACGGAAGATATTCAATATTTTCAAAATATCGAAAATTTTTAAATTTATATTTTCCATGGGGTGCTTTTAAAAACTCTATAATTGAGTGTTACGTGCTATATCGTTATTTTTTGCATAATTTCACAAAAAACTCTGTCCTATAATCAAGATGTAAGTATAAAAATGTTTTAAGGCACGCCTAAGCCACCTTAAAACAGTGCAAAAAGAGTCAACTTTCGGTACGCTTCTCTTAAAAACTGTTTATTCAATTGAATTCGCGTTGGTCTCATTCGATTGTAAATATAATCAAGTTTCCAAATAAGCTATTACAAAACATGAGATGTATTATAACTGTTTTTATAAACATTTCACAAAAAACTTTAAAAACCATTCAATTTCTCTCACATTTTGACGTCTATATGTGGACATCCACATGAAAAGGGCCCATTTTGTCAGTTCTAGTTTTCGAGTTATTTGCATTTTAATACTTTTTTGAGAAAACCCTTAATTTTTTTTTATTTTTTATTATTAATCTACATGTTTTTACAAGTCAAATCATGAGGTTTTCATTAATCTATCGTTAATTTAAGTGTTTAACTTTATTGGTTCTTTAGAAAAAGAAAAGGGCCTATTTTGTCGGTCCTTTGCAAAAATATTCCGTATTTTTGAAATGGAGGGTCAAAAAAATTAAAACCTCTTGATTTGTCATCTTTAAAGTACCCTGAACTCAAAACAATTATTATCTGAATAACTTCCGAGAAGAACCAGAGATATTAATGTTAGAGTCATTGATTACGTAGTCGTAGATGTAAAAAATGTCGATATTTCGTCAAAATTTCATAAAAAAACCTGTTAAAATTTTTTTAATAAGTTTAATTTCTATTCTTTACCTTCAAATGACACAATAAAAATGTTCCCAATTATTAATCTTGTACAAAAATGGTTTATTAATAAGAAAATCGCCTTTTTAGAAAAGGGCCCATTTTGTCGGTTTTTCGTATTTTCAAACAGAAAAGGGTGTGGGGTGGTTTTAAAAATTTAAAACCTATTGGTTTTTCATCTTTAAGGTGCCCTGAACTGAAAACAATTATTATCTGAATAACTTTCCAGAAGAACCAGAGATATCACAATTAATAGGTATGACAAGCTTTAATTCCGTTTTTCTCGAAATGAGGTATTTGTCACTATAAACTTTGAAATTCTGTAACTCATCGAATTTTTGACCAAAAAAGTTGTATGACCACTCAAAATTTTCGTAATTTTGCAAGGAATTCGCCCATATAGATAAATTCAATAGTGCCAAAATGGGCCCTTTTCATGTTGACGTCGACATATAAACAGATATATCGACGTCCACATGAAAAGGGCCCATTTTGGCACTATTGAATTTATCTATATGGGCGAATTCCTTGCAAAATTACGAAAATTTTGAGTGGTCATACAACTTTTTTGGTCAAAAATTCGATGAGTTACAGAATTTCAAAGTTTATAGTGACAAATACCTCATTTCGAGAAAAACGGAATTAACCCTTTAACGACGAGATGTGCTGCTTTTTAACATGAATTTCAAACGCCTATAATTAGTAGAAAGAAGCCATAAAATTTTTCAAAAGTCCATATCCTACTATTTTTGGGGTCGCTCTTTCGAATGGCGTGGTCAAAATTTTCCAAAAATGATATTAAACCCTTCTTTTTTCAAAAATGCTTAAAAATGTCAAGTTTTTTGAATGCAATTTTTTTAAAAGAATTTTTTTCTCCGCTATAACATTTTTTAAATAGAACAAAAAGTATCAAAAACGTGTTTCCGATAGTTGTACTTGAAAAATATCCATTTCTAATTTTTATTTTTTTCGATTTTGAACTTAAAATGGAGCTTGAAGGACAAAAAAAAATGCAATCAGGGATTTTTCACTTTTTCAAATTTAGTGAGAGATAAATTTTGTAAGAACAAAAATTTAACTACAAATTCTGTAAAATTAATTAACTAAATTATGAATTATAATTACATAATTAAAGAGGGGAAATTCGTTATTATATTTATTAAATGAAGAAAACCGTGCTCCATTTAATATAGAGCATCATTCAGATTGTTGTAAGCTCCAGGGGTAATTTGTTCGCGCTGACAAATTTCGTCCATTTGTAACAGGGTTGCATCGCAATTAGAATTATTGATTTCATATTAATTCAAAGTTACCTTTAATTTATTATAAAGTTATATTGTTAAAGCACACGGTATATATATATATATAGTAATTACAACGAATCAGTATAGCCTCAAGCAAAAGCATGCTAATTATGCTATATAGAAAAAAATTTCTTTATTATATAGAAAATTTATATCTTCTTTTAATAAAGTTTACACAACTTTATATAAGTAAAATAGTTTTTATATATGACATATATTTCTATATATACAAGTGAAGGTACACAAGTTAAATACTTATGATCATTAAATTTCAACAAAAGTAGGAAAAAAAATTAAAATCGAAAAAGTTGATGTTCTTTAAAAGAAAATGTATTATGTACTCGAGAATTCTGGTCACCTTTGAAATAAAAAGTATTCATTTTTTTTTTTTTGCAATGTCGCGGAGGAACATTATCAAAGTTGGTTATAATAAGCGTAGATGCAACCATCTGGTTATATATATAGGGGAGGAAAATAAAATAAAAGTTGCGAATGAGAAAAGGCGCTAAATTCTCACAGGCTGGAAATATAAAACTTTCGAGTCCGTGCGACTTTATTATTAAAAGCCCTTTTTACAGGATGCGCGCCTCGGTCGCGAGCTTTACAATGTCGTCCTTCTAAAGTTTGCAGGCTTAGCTCTTCGCACTTCACCATTTTTTTTCTCTTTTTAATGTTCTGTCGCAGTAAATATCGCGTCAGCTTCGTTAAATTTCGCCTCATATACTGATGCATCTATGCCCTTTTGCAATATTCACTTTTTTCTCCTTCTCCTTTCCTTCATATTTTCCTTTTTCCTTTCTATTCTTTTTTTTGCTTTTTTCTTTATCCTTTTTTATGTCGATTATTTATTCGCTTGGCTGAGTGCCAGATTTTTGAAAGTTTTATCGTTTAAGCCGATTACATATTTTTTCGCTCATTTATTAATGTCTCGGAAAGTTTCAAAAAAATAATTAGGTATGTAAAGAAGTTGAGTGCCAAAAAATAGTTTCAATTGGAGAATAATTGTTAAAGTAAAAAGTAGTGGTGTGATAATTAATTTTTAGTAATTAATTAATTATTAATTAAAAAGTGAAAAATTTGAATTTAACTTTTTTTAAAAGCGTAAATATAATAGATTTTTGGGTACTTAATCCCCTTCGTAATTCAGTAGATTATTAAATCTGCTATTGGTTTAATTTTCCTTAAATCCAAAAAACCTTTTAAATGAAACTTGATAGTTTTTTTGAAAGTATCAAATTAATCGAATCTGTTTATGCTTTATTGTAATAAAATTTAACTATTTTTTATAGATGAAAAATTCGTTTTCAGTAGAAAGAAACCTGTTTATATTTTTAGTTTAATATTGTTGTTTTTGTAGTGAAATTGTAAATGAGAGTGTAAGTGAGTCATTAAGTACTCACTCTCGTGAGACGCGAAAGTTATACGAACGCACCCCAGAAGTACTTTTGTAGTTTTTGAGTAATGGAAACGGTGATGAAATATTTCTTCTATCATATTTTTAAATTTTTTTGTTAATACAAGACATATTTTCAGATATAAATAATTATCAAAGTATGTACTTAAAAAAGAGAGTACGCTAAAAGATTTGAATTTTAGTCATCCAAATGAGATTCGCAAATTGAAAAAAAAATTAAATAACTTTTTTCTCCTTTGAAAGCAACGTTTGATGGCAATTACTCAAATTAAATTCATAGAAGAGAAAAACTCGCGCTTTACTGGAATTTCTTTTCTTTTCTAATTTTTCTTCCTTTCCCCATATATTTTTTTCCTTTTTAAAATCCAAATGGAAAAAATGAATCGACAGGAATATTTGCCATCAGAGAGCAAGGAAACACCGATTTTCCGCGAGATTGCTTAACAAAGAAAGCAGTTGGTGGCGTGATGGTAGATATAATAGCATCGCAGAAATAGCACTCACTTCACACTCGACCGGTCGTGTCTTTATGCAATTTTTCTCACTTGGAAGGACTTTTCTTTTCGAGAATTTGTCGGCCGTCTCTCTCTCAGCCGCTGGCTCCCTCAATCTTTCCTTCTGTCTTTAGCTATGATGAAACTTGAGAGGAAATTAAGAATCTCAAAAGAAAAATTCCGCTGAAACAGATTAAGTTTTATTTATATAAATCATTTTAATATTTCTTCAAAACTAGTGGTTGTTTTTCGAAATTTTTCGTAATTGGGATTTTTAGTTTTTTCTTTAGTACTTTGGGTCAGTTATGTCTTCTAATAATGGTAGTATCTTTCATTATTAATTATTAGTACCTTCAATTTTTAATATCTTCCATTATTTAATTCCTATTTAAAAAACGACATGTCAGTTGATCAGTGGAAATATGTTTAAAATTGTTCAATTTAGATATTTTGAAGTTTCCTGTGGAAAAAGTCGATGATTTTTAAATTTGTTGAAGAACTTAAAAAAATTATAGAAAGATAGAATGATTTTTTGTAGATTTAATCAATAACCTTACTATTGTTAAAAAGAAATTATTTGGTGATGTAATGGCTTATGTATCTGTTGTTGAATATTAAAAACGAGGTTTACCACATATTCATATTTTAATTATATTAAAACAAAAATGTAAAATTACTACTCCTGATGTAGTATACAAATTTATTTCAACTGAAATACCAGAAAATGATTATAAATTACATGACATAGTGATTAAAAACATGCTACATGATCCATGTGGAGATTGGTGCAAAGATGAAAAAGACAAATGTAATTAAAATTTTCCAAAATGATTTAAAGAAGAAACACGTATGGATGCAAATGGATAGCCTACATATAAGCGACGAAATTTAGGAGATTACTTTCGTACTAATGGGTGTGAAGTAAATAATCAATATATGGTTCCCTATAATTCAACATTGTTAAAAATGTTTAATTGACATATCAATGTAGAAGTAATTTCTAGTTTCTAGCATTAAATCTGTCAAAAGGTCATGATGCTGCTACAGTTGTGATTTCTGATAGAGGATCTGATGAAACATTAATAAATCATGATGAAATTAATAATTATTTACAAACTCGATATGTTGGTCCTGTGGAAGCATATAATAGAATTATAGGACGATCTTTACAAAAAAGTCATTCTATTTTTCGATTACCTGTCCATTTACCAAATCAACAGAGTGTTATAATTAACGGCAGCGAAAGTAATGACTCCATAAGAGCTACATTAGAAAAGCAAACTATGCTTCTTGATTACTTTCGTTTAAACGAACGTGATCCAGAAGCTCGAAAATTTACGTATGCTGAAATACCTCCTCATTTTGTATATAAAAAGACAAATGGATCATCTAATTGTAATTGTCAAAAACGCAAAACACAATTTAATGTAATTGGTAGAAGGAGAAAATTGGATGATGCTTGCATAATTAAGACGTTTATTTATTTGTTTAATACTATCATAATATTATATTGTCAACCCAGTAGTCCAAAAGATCTCTGGGAAAAATTTAAAGATTCAATGTCAGTAGATTTTCAAAGAAATAATAATATATTAATTTCTTATAGACATACAATTTTAGAATTTAATAATATTCTTTCTAATGAAAATTTAGACATTAGTAAATTTCCGTTTTATCTGATATCGTAAATTATACAAATGTAAATATTAATAGTAGCAATAACTTTATCCTAGAAAATCACGAAGAACTAGGTCAAAGTCAGTACTTAAAATTAAATTGTCAACAGAAAAGTGTTGTTGATATGATTTTGGAAGCTGTTTTATTAAACCAACCAAAGTCATGCTTTTATATAGATAGTCTTGGTGGATCGGGTAAAACATTTATTTATACTACCCCACATAGCACAAAAACTTCCAGGAAACTTCCTGAAAGTTTCCCGTGGTCACCTTCGGAAGTTACCCTTGGAAATATATAATATATAAATTAACCCTGCGAAGTCAAGTGTCGATTTGGTTGAGCAGTCTTACTCTTATGTGTGCTGTAGTTGTGAAGATCATTTTTTTAATTAAACCCACTTTTTTATTTTAAAACAATGCTAAATTTGAATAATTTATATATTTTTGAAACCTTTTTAAATAATAATTTCACTAAACAAAATTTCAAATAATTTTTGGAAACTTCCTGGTAACTTCCAGGAAGTTTCTATGGGAAGCTTCCAGAAAGGGACCAGAAAGTTTTCATGGGAAGCTTCTAACCTGCGGACATTATTGTATTTCCTGTAAATTTCCAAGAAGTTACCAAAGGTAAATTCCGAAGGTTGCCACGGGAAACTTCCTGGAAGTTTTAAAGAAATTAAAATTTTAAAGAATTAAAAAGTAAGAAAAAACTATTGGCACCACGGCATTTACGAGTATTACAGCAATATTACTTTCCATTGAAAGACACTTCATAAAACTTTTTTTATGCCAGTATCTATGTTTTCAGACTCTTTTTCAAATTTTAAAACTTAATCTAAAGGTGCTGAATACTTAAAGCAAGTTAATGTTTTTATCTGGGATGAAGCACTAATGGCATCCCGTTATGCTTTAGAATTAATTGATAGAATTTGTCAATTAACTTTAGTTTTTTTTGATAAATTTTTTTTACATACAATGACTAAAAATATGCGAAATTTACCAGAAGAAACAGAATTTGCAAAATTTCTATTATTTGTTAGTGATGGAACCTTAAATGATAAAGATAATAATTTATTGCTACCAGAAAAATGTGTATCCCCAAAATCTGATAATATTGTTCGGACAATTGAAGGGCTACATAAAATAAGGGGACGAACGCGAGACTTGTAAGGGATACTACCAGTCAGGTAGCAGTAACAAGCTTTGAGCCGCTCACCGCTACCTGACTGATATTATCCCTTCCAAGTGTCGCGTTCGTCCCCTTATTTTATGTTGCCCTTCAATTATTGATTGCAGAACGTAAATATGAAAATTGATCAAAATTTGAAATTTTAGCTGCAAGAAACATTGACGTTAAGAAAATCAATTGCAGAGTTGTAGAACTTCTCGATAAAAATACAAAAAAAATTTATACTAGCGTCGATAGCGTTAAAAATTGTGACAATGGAGAAATTAATGATTGAATTTTGCTAGAATACTTAAATACATTAAATCCACCGAACTTTCCACCATACGAATTACGATTAAGAGTGAAGTGTATTGTTATGTTAGTTAGAAATTTAAGTATCAATGAAGGACTGTGTAACGGAACAAGATTACAAGTGTTAGAGCTTGCGAATAATCTTTTACGGTGTAAAATTTTAACAGGTGATAAAACTGGTGATATAGTATTTATACTTAGAATAGACTTATATTTTGAAAATTTGTATTCATTTACTTTAAACGGCGCCAATTTCCAACGAGATTAGCATTTGCAATGACTATTAATAAAAGTCAAGGTAAAAAATTTGATATTGATACCGGTCGTTATACTAAGTGGAAAGAAACGTGGTTGACAACCACGGTTCTAGTTGAAACCCACTGAGGAAAACCAAAATATTGCAAAACACCCGCAATGTATCTCCCTTTCTCCAACGGTACTTCCCGCTTCCGCCTTTCTCCCTTACCCCTAGCAAGGCTACGCCGGGCCCGTTCTCAGCGTGTATTTTTCTAGTGTAAAAACTATGATTTTTATTCAATTTTAAATATTCTTTTTCCAAAAAAATGGTTAGAAATTAATTGGTTAGTTTATAAATTATTTTAAGCTAATTTTAAGTTTGTAAGATTTTGTCAAGAGAGTTAAACTGTTTCTGTCCTTGTTTATCTCAACTCCGTTTATAAAAAATCTCCTCTACCAAGGACCAGATTTTTTTTATAAACCTTCAGTTAGGTATAAAAAGGGACGAAACGGGCCTATCTCTCTCAGTCATCTCCCCTACGCATAGTGTACTTTCTTACAAGTGAAATAAAGTGTCCTCTCTCTACACCCTTTGTCTTATTTGCAGTAAGTACGTTCCCTTCCCTCCAAGCTCACGTCCTTACGCGGGTTCCCTCCATCATTCGAACCCACGTTCTTACGCGGGTTCATTCCTTTCCTTCCTAGCCTACGTTCTTACGCGGGCTCTCTCTCCTTATTCCGAACTCACGTCCTTACGCGGGTTCGCTACTCCCCTCCAAGCCTACGTCCTTACGCGGGTTTCCTCCATCGTCCAAAACCACATCGTTTCCGCGGGTTCTCTCTTATCCTCTAAAGCTCGCAGCCTAACGCGGGATCATCCATTAGCCTCACTCAGTCGATATTTTAAGCAAAATATATAACTCACCATGATTACTTCCATAGATGCCGAAACGTCGACCCTCCAACTTTAACACTACTGAGAAGCGGAAGGCCCGAAATCTACGGCAATCAGAAAAATTAAAGGCCAACCTCGCCAATTGGGCTCTATTAGGGATTCTTCGGAATACCGTGGTTCCTCGGACGGCAACAACAACGAGCTCACCGTCTCGTCTATAATCACCAGGACGGACAGCAAGGAGAAATCTCTCGTTGGCCCAACAATCCGGACCATCGAACTCCTTCCTCCCGAAGCCCGGATCCTGGTGCGAGCTCCGATCTCTCCACCGGTGTTTCTTTCAGCCCCAACGTGGTCAGCTCTATGCGATCAAGTGTTCCCTAAGGACCTAGGATACCAGTCAGCCAGATCGCGTTGGGAGCCCTACTACCCTACGAGGGCTCCGCCAAGTGATCAACCGGACGCCTCCGTCCCTACTTTTCGGAGTCGGATACGAGTCGCCCAGGAGATATCGACTATCGAAGACCAGGCTCTTCGAAGCTGCTCCTTACAAGGCTCCTTCGCCCTTGTTGGTCCTGACGCCCGAAAAGAAGCCGCCTACGATCGACCTGGTGACTCCACCGAAACTATCGTGGGTCAACACCTTATTGTGGACCCCACCGAAGATACCCACTCTACCGCCGCTCCTGAGCCCCAGGTCGCCCTTGCGGTTCATTCGTAACCTGGAGGAGGATCCAGCTCTCATCGATAGCGACCATGATTTTTTGGAGCAGTGGTGCCAGACGGCGGACGCAAACGGCCCCCACTCTCGCGGCAAACATACTCCTTCCAAATGACCACTCACACAAACGCACGCCACGTTTTAGCTCTCGTCGGTGATCCTTATTTTCCTTTATCTCGATTTACACTAATCGCGCGAGAGACTATGCTTACGTTTACCGACAGTAGGCTAAGAATGCGCCGCGAAATTTTAAATTCACTTAAAATAAAAAAGAGTTACTTATTAATTAAATATGTGTTTTTTATGGTCTTTAAATTTAAAAAATTATATAATTCATTTATTTAATAGTGTATTATTAAATAATTGTATTTATGGTTTTTTCCTTATTCTCATTAAATGAAATAAATAATTAAAATCAGTTAACTTGATTTTAACAATATTTTCAAAATTTTTATTTTACTCGTACACTAAAAATACAAATTACACAGTTTTATGATAAATTCATTTTAATAAAACTCTTTAATATTAATAAATATTAATGTCAATATAAATTATATTAATATTGCAATTAAAAATAATAATTATTTTAATTGAATTAAAGCAATTAATTTAGAAATAAATTAATTAACAATTCATCATTGATTTATAATTATTATTAAAACTAAAAAAATAGTAGAAAATATTTATTATGCATTATTAAACTCGTTTCCGCACCACCAAGAGGTAGAGTTTACGGCGCGTTTTAACCTTTTAAGGACTAAGGAAACTTGAAAACATAATTTTTTTTAAATTACATAGATATTTAAATATATACCATTATTAATGAAATCAAACAAACGTTTAAAAATTTGATTAAAATGACACTGTCCTTAAAAAAGTTTTCTCTTTTAAGTGAAGCAACTCTTAAAAGGAGTATATCAGAAACATATTAGCTATGAAAGAGCACATTTCAAACGATGTCTTGAATTAATATAGCGTAAATATCAGCTATTATTATTGAACTTAAAGAAAATCTTAGTTAGAAAAAATAACTAAAATCAAGACACTGTTTTTCCTGTGGTCGTGGTTTCCCCAATCACTACAAAAGCGTGCTACACTCTTAAATATTTTAGTCGAAGACAGATTTACTGAACGTTAAAAATAATTTTTTGTCTCTTAAATACGAAATACATTCTTAATATTAAAATACAAAATTTTAAAGTAAACTGTAAGAAAAAACTATTAAATGTCTTTAAAATTACAAGCGTCTTCATATAAAGCACTTGCTTTGGTAGTGCCTAGGCCTATTTCACCCAAACAATTTTAAGTTAAATAAAATATTTAAAATAATAAACAGTAGTTTTCAAACAAGCATGCAATAAAATTTTTATATAATGTAAAATTAAATAAGTTATTTTAAATAAACTTATAACTTTTTAATAAATAATAATATAAATTTTTTATAGTCAGTCTTAAGTCAAGTAATTAAATAAACTTGTATTTTTTAAACAAATTTGTAATAAAAATTTCTTATAATTTAGAAACAAAGAAGCAAATGATTTCAAATCAAATAACTTAAAAATTAAAAAAGCTTTTTAATATAAAATTAAATAAATTATTGAAAATAAAACAATTTTCAAACCATTTTTGGCCGTTTGCTTTGGCTTTGGATGTCTAACAAAGTTAGATGAAGAAAAACCTAATAACTATTCTTCCGTAGCCGCAAATAACTGGACTTTTTCTTGTCGTGCAATGACTGTATTAAATTTATAAATGTCTTGTTTCATCAATGCCAAATGAGTCTTCGATACCTCCATTGTTCTTGCTGTTTCATTTCGAGATTTCAATGCAGATCGAATAATTAAAATGGATTCGAGAGTCGCGTTCCCTAGACGATTGCGCTTGGTTGTTTTCGCATCTTTTAACATGGAGAAAGACCTATCAGCTTTAGCATTTGAGTGAGAAAGTGTCCCTGAAAACTTTAACGGAAGAAAGAAACGTATCTTCAAAAGGCAGTCGCTTTTTAATCTCGTATCTTGCAGTTACATAAAAATTTAAAACTTTCGCATAAAACTCACTAATCTGTGCCTCTTGCACCACTCCATTTGCAATTTGTAAATTTAAAAACTCGCGCGTCTCAACACCTAAGTCGATACTTTAGACTGCCCTTTGATTGCAAGACTTTTCAAACTTTGTACCCCTCGCTGTCTGAAAGAATAGAACATCAGTTTGAAGAAATCCCCTTTTCAAATACTTTTCTAATACCCAGAATAAAAGACCTGCTGATTGAGGTTGCAGTTCTTGAGTCATTGTTTCGCGCTTTTGAAAAGTAGCATTATACACATTGAAAATATTTAACGTGAACTTCAAGAACAGAAAATACACTAGAACCCCGATCGCTGCGTCGGCTCGGGGGACCTAACCCAGCGATCGGGGGAATAGAAAATGTAAACACACAGGGCCGTACCAAGTGTTTTATGTTACCCTATCTCTTTTTAAACACGTACAATTTTTAAAAATTTTACTCTACACATAAATATTTAAATAAAAATATTATTAAATAAATTATTTAATAAAATTATTAATTTTGTTATTTAGTTGTTTTTTATTAAAATAATACAATTAATTATTAATCTTTGGAAATAAAGCCAAAAATTAAAAAACTATAACTTTTTACAATATTAAATACGTTTTTGACGTAGATTCACTCATTTTTTCAATTACAATATTTTTTATTTGTGAGATGGTAGAGTGGTGTTCTTGTGAGAAATTTTCCATGTTCATATACGTTTCCACAATCCTAAGACTTTCAAGAACTTGTGATGGTAAAATATTTTCATTCTCCAAATTGACAGTGCTTTCATTCGCCTCTTCTATTTCGTAAACAGATGTTGGGACTACTTTTCCAGCGGTGACAAAACTTATAATATTTTTGTCCGACATCAGTTCCCATTCAGAATCATTTTTTTCTTCATTATTTAACCAAGTCAAAAGATGTTTTCTGGACACTATTACTGAGAAATTTGACTCATTTTGGAAAAAATTTACAATTTTATCACCAAATTGTTCGAGGAAATTCGACGACTCTTCAGTAGAATTTGTTGAAGTCACTACCTCTTCATTATTATTGAAGGCTTCAATGTCAGAATCGGGTTGATAATTTATAAGCTCATCACCTAAAATTGCTCTCCATACTTTGTGAAGAGTATTTTTATTTAAGCTTTCCCATGCTTTACTAAGGAGAGTAAAACACTCGTTGAGGTTAAGATTTTTTAAATACCTATCAGTACTTGATGAAAGAAATAACGCCCGTTTTAATAGATTTTTTTATAATTTTTTTTGTCACTGATATTACACCCTGATCCATGGGTTGGATTATCGCAGTGACGTTAGGTGGTAAATATTGGACCTTAAAGTTTTCATTAATATAATATAAATGTAATTTAGAAATTATTCAAATAAATTTAGAAATTAGCCAAGTAATTACATTCTTACCACAACAAAATATTTCCTTGTTCATCCAGGAATTGTTTTGATGAGTGTATATCACCCCGAGACTATCAACATTTTTTAGTCGTCTATTTTTCATTTTTGGATTAATCAAACTCTTTAAACATCTTGGTGTGCAAGATGTTCCGATAAATAGTAAGGGAATTTGGTGATTACCGCTGGCGTTGGAACAAAAGAGGGCAGTGACACGTTCTTTGTGTTCCTTTCGTCGTGAAACTTCAGTTTCGGTATTAAAGGCCAAAGTTTTAGACGGCAAAGATCGCCCAAACATTCCTGTTTCATCTGCATTATATATATTATCTAAAGACAATTTTTCTCTATAAATTTTTTCTTGAAGATATAATGTGAATTCATTCGCATTTTCAGGATTATTTGATAGTTTTTCGCCCTTCATTTCACAATATTTTATTCCGTGTCGCTTTTTAAAACGGTGAATCCAACCCTCACTTGCCTGGAAAATATTATTTTCTTAAATTATTTAATTTATTGTTCATATTTGTTTTATTTAATATTTAATTATTTTTTCTTTAAGTGTATTTTATAATTAATTTGTATTTTATTTTTTTCTCAAAACAGTCGGAGATATAAAAATATGTAGTACTAACAAACAAGAAATATATTGCTAACATAACCTCAATTACGTGACAGCATGACAAAATAGTGAAACTAAAGTTCAACCATAATTTCAAGATGAAAACTATGTAATGATTTTTCGGATTAAAATGTGAGAATACTTACTTTGAAGGTAGAATTGAGATCAAGTTGTTTGCTCAAAAGAATAGCTTTTTCTTTTAGAATGGGTCCTGAAATTGAATCCCCTCTATCACGGATTTGTTGGAACCATAGAAATACTGCTTTATATAATTCTTCATTACTACTTACTTTTGTAGTTTTGCTCTTTAATTGGTTTGTATTAATTTCGGTAACATTTAGAAATGTTGAATTTAAACAAATGTTTGAAAGCAGACGATTGCATGTTGATCTAGTGATATTGTAATTTCTCATAACATTTTCTTTACTTTCGCCATTTTTTCTTTTCAAACACTTCACACTTTTCTTCATACGTTAAGTAGTATGAAGTTTTTTTTCTTTTCTCACTCATTTTGTACAGAAAATACAAAGGGCCCGTAACACCTTTATTAAAAGTTTGTAAGTACGGTTGTGGCGCTGCACGACAGATTCCCTTTACCCCTCTGCCTGCCTCTCCTAGTGTAAACCAAAGTCAGCGGATCTTGCATCAGTTCTCTCAAAATTTTGGCTTTCTGAGTATTATCTTCTAACTCTACAACCATCAAAAAATTAACAACCAGATCCCAATTTTTTACAATAACTACAATACACTGATGTCGAACAAGCCACCCAGTATCTGAATGATACTGATGATGATTTTTTGAAACTTTTCTCCTAATTCTTCTACAATTTCTTGATAAATCGCTGTTTTTTTTAACTCATGTTCAGAAAGGCTGGTAGCGCTAAAAGTAATTTATCAACAACAGGAATCTTAGAACTTGCGTGTTGAGCAACAAGGTTAACTAAATGGTCAACGCATGGAAGAAATTTAGAAGAAGGACTTTTTTCTATTAATCTACTTTGAAATGAATTATATTGACCCGTCATGACCGTTGCGTTGTCAGTTGCAAAACCCACAATATTTTTTAGAGGGATTTCTTTTTGTCCCAAAGCTTTTTCAAAAGTAGAAACCATAGCTAAAGAAGAGCAATTAGATGCATCTAAATGAATTTGTTGCAGTAACTCTACTCTAACTTTAAATGTGAACGGTTCTACATACCGAACTAAGATTGGTAACCACTTTTCATGGCTTATGTCACTAGCCTCGTCTACATACACTGAAAAGGGAGTCTTTTTTAATACCTCAGAAATTCGATTTTCTTCAACTGAGGAAAGAACGTTGTTTGCGATCGCTGTCATTTTTGTCCGACCTAATTTAACTGACTTTAAAACAATTTGATCTATGTCCTTAAAAAGTTTAATTATTTCCGAAGACACATTAAATGGAATATTACGCTCTACAAATAGAGCTGTGATTCTAATTTCAGCCATTTTTACTTTTTCATCAAAAGTCAAGAAGGTCACAATGATTAGTTAGAGTTGCCGACTCATTTTCATTTAAATCAATACTGAAATATTTCGATTTTTCAAATAATTTCAAACTTTTTTTATGAGAGAAAAAAGACTAATGTCCTATAATTTGTAATTTTCCACAAATCATTGTCTTATTACAAACTTTACACTGAAATTTTGTTTCATCGGCTACTCTAATTAACCATTCTCGCCATGAAGGAAATTTGTCAAACCAAGATTCCTGAAAACACGTAGGTGGTTCCTTGATTTTTTGGCGGCTCTCCTTCATTTTGCGGCAAAGTGTCATGATCTGTGACGCCGCGCGTCTCATTAAAATCCATATTTTAATGTGGAAAATTAGCGATAACAATTTGAAATATATTTAAAAACTCACCTAAAAAAACACTACATGGAATGATCTGCATAAATTTCTAAGAAACCAGGAAAAATGAAAGGAAAATGGCAGCTCAACACAACACTAGTCTTCACGCATACAAAAACACTATCAAATCAGAAATTATCACGACAAATTTTACACCCAATGACACTAAAAAATTCGTGAAGAATTTTAGAACAAATAAACGTTTAAAATATCAATTCTGTCAACAGCTAAATATCAATTTTCAATCGCGATCGCGTTCCGTCTGTTTCTTTCTCAATGGCCAAAACAAACGCCGACCGGCGGTCCGTGCAAATCATATGAGTGCAAATATAGGTGCATGCGTACTCGTAGAGTAGAATTGCTATAATACGTAGCTTTGGCTATAAATTTTTCCCATTTTTAGAATTATATACTATAAATATGAGTTTAAAAAAAATTTACAATAATAGTAATAATAATATTAACATTAATAAAAATAATGGTATTTTTAGCAATTAAAAAATAACTATTGTTTAAATAAACCAAAAAATTCTTTTTTGTCATGACTATGTTTTTCCAATTAATTTAACTAGACAATAAAATTTTAAAAAAATACTCAAAAAATGTTTATAAAAAAAATTTTGTGAAAAACATTATGAATTATTAATTAATTTATTTTTAAATTAATTGCATTTATTTTATTAAAATTTATTTGTATTTTTAATTACGATATTAATATAGTCAATAATAAAACGAGTTTAATAATGCATAATAAATATTTTCTACTATTTTTTTAGTTTTAATAATAATTATAAATTAATGATGAATTGTTAATTAATTTATTTTCAAATTAATTGCTTTTATTCAATTAAAATAATTATTATTTTTAATTGCAATATTAATATAATTTACATTAACATTAATATTTATTAATATTAAAGAGTTTTATTAAAACGAATTTATCATAAAACTGTAATTTTTATTTTTAGTGTACGAGTGAAATAAGAATTGTGAAAATATCGTTAAAATCAAGTTAACTGTTTTTAATTATTTATTTCATTTAATGAGAATAAGGAAAAAACCATAAATACAATTATTTAATAATACATTATTAAATAAATGAATTATATAATTTTTTTAATTTAAAGACCATAAACAACACATATTTAATTAATAAGTAACTCTTTTTTATTTTATGTGAATTTAAAACTTCGCGCCGCATTCTTAGCCTACTGTCGGTAAATGTTCGCATAGTCTCTCGCGCGATTAGTGTAAATCGAGAAAAACGAAAATAAGTCTCACCGACGAGAGCTAAAACGAGGCGTGCGTTTGTGTGAGTGGTCATTTGGAAGGAGTAAGTTTGCCGCGAGAGTGGGGCCGTTTGCGTCCGCCGTCTGGCACCTCTGTTTTGGAGCTCAGTCCTGGCTCCCCAATATTACAGTCGCCCCGCCCTCGCTCACCACCGGCCAACCTTGGACCAGCACTGGCATGTCGTCGACAACTGTGGAGCCAGCCCTGGAACTCAATACTCTCACTTCTGGACATGCACATTATTTATCCTGAGAGTCTGCAACCTGGAGAAAAGCCCCTACGCTCGGCCTACTGCTCCGACGGTACCGAAATCAAAGTCCTGAGGTAAACCCCGCACTAATCAAGATCGGTTGAAAGGCTTCCTTCAACGAATCAAACTTCGACGTTGTTAACTATGAATTCCGACGCTGTAGATATTTGAGGGGGGGTTTACAGAATATATTAATGATTTATGTATTGAAATTACGTTAATTATTTATTTTCCTTAGTTCTGAAATTTCCCTTTAACGTTCCAACTAACTCCTTTTATCCCTAAACCGAAACCACATTTCTTCCTAACTAGTTTATTATTCAACATAAAAGTAACTTTTTGCCTGGTCCCTTCCCTACCCACGATGACCGGTAACAATATGATTGGAATTGATTTACGTAAAGATGTATTTAATCATAGACAATTTATGTTGCATTTTCAAGAGTTCGTTCTTGAGAATCTCTTAAAAATTTTCTTGGGATTTAACAGACATCTAACATTGATAAAGAATATAAAGAATTGTATGTTTATTAAATTAATTACTAATTGATTAATAT
Organism: Leptopilina myrica (nomen nudum); assembly: GCA_032872475.1. Classification (NCBI taxonomy): domain Eukaryota; kingdom Metazoa; phylum Arthropoda; class Insecta; order Hymenoptera; family Figitidae; genus Leptopilina; species Leptopilina myrica (nomen nudum). The sequence goes on from CM065465.1 coordinate 11,201,250, forward strand.
GATTTATTACTTAAATAAGTATTAAATAAAAGAAGTAAACTTGCGCGTTCGATCTCGTTTTCATAAATATCTATCTTTAATACTTCCAACTTCAAATTAAAAAAAAAATTATTTTGAATAAATTTCATTAGAAACTTTAAAAATGCAAAAATTCTTTCCTACCTTTTTTAATATGCACTGCAAAAAAATATTCTTGTTTCGAGAGGAAAATTCCTCTTGCAAAAATCATTTTGAATCAAGAATATTACTTTTAATCGATGAGTATGTCCTTATTTTAAGAGGAATATTCTTAAGTAATGAATAATCCTCTTAAAATAAGAGGATTATTTTTGAAGGAATGTAAAACCATATATCGAAACAGTAAATCTGTCCGCATAGGCCAAAATTGTAGCTTAAACACTGCTCTTTAATATTCAAAAAACAAAATATCTTATCTATGTACACTTTCATTCTTTGATGTTCAATGGGACATACGCTGTTTCATAAAAACGTATGGAAAATAACACTGCTTTTTACCATGTAAACCAATTTAAAAAATATACTTGGTATCCAGGGGTTTTTAAAACCGCTTCAATTTTACATTTTCATCATAAAGATGTAAACTTTTTTTAAAAGTTGATCTGCCAATTTTAATTGTTTATATTTTATAGTAGATTTGTAAGCATCGACTATAAAAAACACCCCCAGAAAATAATTTTTATTTTAATTGCCTTGCATGGTCAAAAGTAATGTTATTTTTAATACGTTTATGAGACAGCGTATTCTTAATATTTTGTTTTTGGATATTAAAGAGAAGTTTTGAAGCTTTAACCGTCTGGCTATGCAAGTAACCGTTATCGATAAAAAACGATAATTCGGTCGCCTGGTGTAGAATATGGAAATTTAATACAAAAGCGGTAGAGTAGGGATAAGTCAGCGTAGGTAGAGGTATACTACAGGTAATTGATGATTCGCTATATTCAGAACTTTTCTTTAGAAGTCAATTTGAACTAAGGCAAAGTTCAGACGCAGCTTCCGAGTATAACTGGGCAGTTCAAATTATTAAAGTTTTAGATAAAATTAGTTTATCTTGTTTCTGGACAACACTTACCCCTGAGACATGGTCGGATAAATCCTCGATAAATATTGAGTGGTACCACTAAATATTTATTACGGCAACGTAAATTATTTTTACCAAAGATATTTGTACAACTAAATTTATCGACAAAGTATTATGTTTGGTTTTTATACAGGGATACTTTATAAGTTAAAAAGGTTTACAACTTTCAATTGTTTTCAAGCTGATTTTATATTATTATGTTTTGGGAGCTATAACAAGAAAACCAATAATACTTATAAAATTATTAATTTTCTACGCTAAATATAATATTTGTCCTACACTTTTTAAAGGCAATAAACGTAAGTGTAAAAAATAATTAATAATATAAAACTTTACCTTACTTTGAAGGTACTTTTTATCAAGTTAGAACAGGTACTAAAAAGCACAGCTCAAATACTACACACTCAAACTCTACACTGTAAACTATACAATGTTAAATTCTTTACATAATTAAATTATGTGGAATCTAACAAAGTTAATTTTTTAGGAATATTTTATTAGAGGTGTGTATAGTTTAACCGTAAGCAATTCAACTGTGTAGAATTTAGTAAAATTAATTTTCTTTATATTTAATAAACTAGATAGATTGCTAATAGATTGCTTCAAAATAGTTATTATCCTGTTAAGGGCGCAAAACAGGCGATTGCGACGATGGCGAGATGAAGGGACCCGAAATCTCGCCAAAATCATGATCACCTTTGCGCCCATGTTGCGAACATAATTTTTTGTCCTAACAGCATGAAAAGTATAGCATGGAGGGCATGAGCAAAGCGGGCGTAAAGTACTTTTGCCCCCGCTTGTGTGACGTCAGCGGGCGTAAAAGAACTTTTGCGCTTCCCATTGTGAAAATTAAAATTAATAAATTATATAACGAAACAAGTATAAGTATACACACATTTGTATAATAGATTCCCTACCAATTTTCCTAATTGTAGATTCCTAACTTCAAAGTTTCCTAAAAACGAATTTCTTAAAACTGAAATTCCTAAAATAATTCCTAACTCAACATAATAAAGAAAATTTGCATAAAATAAATACAAAAGTGCATCACTCAATGTGTTCGTCTTTTTGAAAAATGATTGAAGCTGATTGTATCAGTGGCAGCTTAAATTAATATTTGTTTTCTATCAGTTGTAACTTCAATTAACTATATATTTTTTTGGTTTTTAATTTTTCAAAAAAAAACGTTTTTTGCCCCTAACTTTAAAAAAATGTTAGGACACCTATAAATGTTTTTCTCTAATTATGTAGAGTTTTTTTAGACACATCTTGTGAGCCCTCAATGAACATTTTTCGTCCATATTCACCGTAGATGTTAAACTTTTAAAAATAAAAATTTTGGAAAATAAGACTTTTTTGAAAATTTTGTTGAAAAATGTAGAAATAACTTTAAAACTATTATTATCATCTTGTAGAGCATTAAAAAGTGCTTCGATTGATCTATTTTTGAGGCTAATTCAATTAGAAATAAAAAAGTTATTCATATTTAAAAAAACAGAAATTGTGATGGAAATTAAAAAAAAAATTTTAATGTGGAAGTAACTTTGAAAAGTTGAAAAATATCATTTTCCAAATCATTTCTAAAATTTTAAAAAAGAAAATAATTAAAGTAATGATATACCATAAAAATCAAAATCGCTTATGTATGAAAACTGAATTTTTAAACAAATAAAGAGAAAAAAAATATTACAGCAATTGAGAATAATTGTTCAAAATTTATACTTTATTATTATTAACAACTCTATGAGGAAGCAAAGTGTTCATGAAATGAACACAACGAGAATTACGAAAATGAAATTAATGAAAACCAATATTATAACAAAAATATATAACTTGGCAGTGGTTTTCTAACTGTATGATATCTATTTATACACTGAGGAGCTGGATTCTAGAACCGGCTCTTCACTCGAACTCACGCAGAAGTATTGTCCAACCTTCTGCTATGACATGAAATTTTAAAACTAAAAAAAAATATTTAAAAATTATGACGTTGTAGAGGAGGAAAAAATACAAGTTTTTTTTATTAACAATTTTTTTCTAAAATGTAATTTATTAGTACTAAAAAATAAAAACTGAAATTTTTTTTCGTAAAATAACTTACCTTTTGATAAATATATCGTCATATTTCAGTCAAATATTAATTAAATGAATTATTTTTGGCATGGACAATATATCCTACCAAAGCCCACAAGCAAAAAAAGTGCAAAAAATCCAATTGTTTATTAATTATTAATTTTTTAAAACGTAGTTTACAATAATAGGAATTTTAATTTTCAACGAAAAAAAGTATGCGACGAATTTTTAAATTATAAAAACTTCTCGCGAGAAAGTTTTTACTTTATTAACCAGGAAGTTTTTCACAAAATATCAAACCGATTTGACGAGTAATAAAGAAAATAAAAGGAAAATAGAAAAACAGTGTTTTCGTTCGCTGCGAAAATGCTGTACGGCAGCCATCTTTGTCACATGACTCGTAGCGTACGCACGCACACGTACACACACAGCAGAAACAGTGGCTCCCATTGCACGTGGTTACTTTGCCGGTAAAAAGTCAGTTTTTTAAATTAATTTCTATTCAGTAAATAGTATTGTAATAAGTATTTTTATACTTAATTTAATTATTTATTTAATTTAAACATTTTTACACGGCGTACTAACTGGGAAATAGCCGGGAATTTAATCATATCGGGAAATAACCAGGAAATTAATACTAAATCAGGAATTTGTTGACCAAATTAAAAAATCACTTTTTATTTAAATTTTTTAAAATATTTATATTTAAATAAATTATTATTTTACAGTATTCAAAAACTTCAACGTTGAATATAATCATTTATTCGTTTTTTCGTAATATTGTATATATAATATAAACAAATAATAATAAAACATTAGTTTAAATTTTATCTAATTTAACCTGTTAAAAAATATTTTCTATTTTAAATATATGTAGTAAATAAATTTAACAGATTCTTTTTTTACTTTTTCTTTTTTCTCATTTATTTTTTTTTATTTCCCTTTAACTATTTTTTTTGTCCAGGATTTGTTTTTAATGTTACTTTTTTTACTCGTTTCAGGATTCTTTTCACTATTATTTTTTGTTGCTTTCGGAGCTTTAATGACAGTTTCACTAAAAAATCTATTAAAAAATTGCTGACCTTCTAAACTCAAATATTTCATTAAAGTTTTCACATCTTTTTCTTTTTCTGCGCTTATTCCAACCGTAGGTGCACAAGCAGTTTTCAATAAATCTTCGAATTTCAAATCAGTGATTAATTTATGTGTCGTTGGTTAAAATTTGAAATAAATAAAATCAAGAATAATAAATTTTCGAGACCACGATTGTACGCATTATTTTTATTTTTTTTAAAAGGCGAGCATTTTGGTTTAACAAATGAATTTTAAGTTTTATAGTGCAGAAAAATAACTGATTTATTTATTAAATATTTACATAATAAAACAGGAGATAAATAAAATTTCATGTTTAATAATTTTTTAAAATTTATTATGAAAGTATACTTTTGGTTGAAAACTGGATAATTTTTTTAACTTAGATTTTTTCAAGTGCTATTAATAGTTTTTAATTATTTAACGCAAAAATTTCATTGAGGAATTTAATTAGAATCATTTATATAAATTGTATTTAACATATCTCTATGGGGAAGAAAAACTTGAATTTTTTTTATTAATGTAACTTATATGAATCTTTGTGCCTTTCTGTTAATCAAAGGTCTGTAAATATAGTATTTAAAATTTAAAAATCTATATCATTACCTCAATTCTTGATTTTTGATTTAAATTCTTTTTCCAGTTCTCCTCGTTTCGCGATCTCTTTCTTGTACCTTTTGTACACTTTTGTTCAAACATTATTGCAAACAATTTTCAAAAATACACATTAAAATAAAATTTTAAAAAACACTTTAAAAACTTGAAATCTTAAAAAATGCACACTATCTTCTTTGTTAATATGATTAACAATATTAACCTATTCTTGAAAACCGTATGTATATGTTAACAAAACAAGCACAATATTGTTTTCTGTGAAATTTACAAAAATAATATAATCACTAAATGTTTCTATGAAATAAAACAAAAAAATGTTATTGTTATATTATGTTCCTTACCAAGAATATTATAACAATTTTCGTTAAAAAATATAGTATTTAAACAACCCAAAATTTCAACCATTAGAAATAGAATATAAAATTTGAGTTTTTTTTCTAACTTTCTACCGGGAAAGTAACCACGTGCAATGGGAGCCACTGTTCCTGCTGTGTGTGTGTACGTGTGCGTGCGTACGCTACGAGTCATGTGACAAAGATGGCTGCCGTACAGCATTTTCGCAGCGAACGAAAACACTGTTTTTCTATTTTCCTTTTATTTTCTCGTCAAATCGGTTTGATATTTTGTTAACTTCCTGGTTAATAAAGGAAAAACTTTCTCGCGAGAAGTTTTCATAATTTGAAAATTCGTCGCATACTTTTTTTCGTTGAAAATTAAAATTCCTATTATTGTAAACTACGTTTTAAAAAATTAATATACAATTGGATTTTTTGCACTTTTTTTTGCTTGTGGGCTTTGGTAGGATATATTGTCCATGCAAAAAAAATCAATTCATTTTATTAATATTTGACTGAAATATGACGATATATTTATCAAAAGGTAAGTGATTTTACGAAAAAAAAATTTCAGTTTTTATTTTTTAGTACTAATAAATTTCATTTTAGAAAAAAATTGTTAATAAAAAAAACTTGTATTTTTTCCTCCTCTACAACGTCATAATTTTTAAATATTTTTTTTAGTTTTAAAATTTCAAATCATAGCAGAAGGTTGGACAATACTTGTGCGTGAGTTCGAGCGAAGAGCCGGTTCTAGAATACAGCTCCTCACTTGTCATTTGCCTTAATACTAGCGTTACAAGTGTCCCCGTGGAAATTTTCTTACAAACTACAACTTATACTCCCTGTTGATAAATCACGAAAGTAGTGAGAAGAACTCCGTGCTATAGCGGACACTAAGGCGGTCACTCATCCGAGTACTAACCGCACTGAATGTTGCTTAACCTGGATGATCGCAAGTCACAAAGTCTCACCACTGTGATTTATCATCGGTTAACATTATGATTTAATTGTATATTTGATTAATTATTCAAAATAATAGTCTATGCTTGTAATGAAGTGTTGAGAAAATCAGTAAAGATCTTAATCATTCCTAATCACTGAATATATTTTCTAATTGTTTCTAAATCATATAATTATAAACGTATTTTAATAATGCTAATAGTGTATAATTTTCTTAAATTTTCTCTCCGTGAATTTTGTAACAATTATTCTTGTATAATTGTAACATTAAGTAAATTTTTCTCCATTCCCCCCTCCCTCTAACGCCTTAATAGACTGACAATAAATTTCTAAAAGTTATCTTCCGCGAATTGCCAGTGATTTCGAGTATTTAGCCAAGGTAAAGGAAGGAAGGACGGAAGGAAGGAAGAAGGATAAATTGTTATTAAGCATACTCACTTCCGGCTGTTACGCGCGTATAGCGGTTTAAAATCGACTTTGCAAATTCAGTGGATCAGATGTAGGGCGGTCGTGATTATATTCTCTGTGAGTTGAATTTCCCATCCAAAGTCTCAGATTGCTACCGTCGTCGTCGGCGTCGTCATTGGCGGCAGCGGCGCGCAGCTTTCGGGGAACTTAAGCCACGGTTAAACTTGGGAACAATCGCTGTCATCTCCAGATGCTCGACTCGCGAGTAAGACCAATTTTACTATATATATATATATGCTTCCGCTACTGTATTTACCAGAATGGCACTATATCCCATTTCGTATAGTGTTATACAACTTGGAAATGCTAATGTGTAATGTCCTGAAAAATTTAACCGCCACACTACGTGCACTGAAACATTAAGGCCATAATCTATGCTCTCTCGTTATTGTATATATCTATGAAAGTATACTGTTTCATTGAAATTTGTAAATTTGTATTATCTAAATGTGAATCTGATAATATTTTAACTTATTTTAAGGTTTTATACTACTCGGCAAAAAATTTTTTTTTCAATTTTTATATTGGACTAAAAAATGCATAAACTATCCAAGAATGATATATAAATACTATTTTGACCAAAGAAAATTGAATAAACTACTTTTAACATGATAATTTAACTTTTGCACGTTATATAGTTTGTTGATAATTTTCGAGGGTAAACATCAGTTTAATGATAATATAAAATATAAAGCAGTAGTTATATGGTGCTGGGATAGGAAAGTGAAGAAAATTTTAAATGTAACTTCTCATTATTATTATTTAGAGAAGTACATACGGTTTTTAAAATTAATAAATAATTAAGCTTGTTATTAACAATTTAAAGTTAATTTTTCGTTAAAAAATGTTAAAACTGATGCTAATTTGAGAATTTTTCATAAGAATATATAATCTCTTAAAATATTTTAAGGGCTAGAATAAATGTTTAAAGACACTATTTTCATTTTCAAATTTCAATAATTTAAAAAAGCGAATTCAACATGGTTGCTAAATTAGAAAAATTTAACAATGGCACTATATGAGGAGCTGTATGAAAGAACTCGCCCGACGTGTCGTTCAAACGCATAATACCAGAGCAAAACTCCGTCAAAATGAAAGCGATATGCAAGTGGTCATTCGATTTTTTTGAACTTATGAAAAATAATAGTCCTAGGTAAGATTGTGATACTCATATGTGAATATGTGAAAATTTACTTATTTCTAAGTTATAAGTCGTCTTCTCAATTTATAAGTGTATATACACTTGTAATAAGTGGAATTTCACTTAAAATAAATGGAATCACTTATTTATAAGTGTATATGCACTTATTGATCAAAGAAAACGACTTATAACGTATAATAAGTGAAATTTCACATATTCAGATTTAGATAGCAGTGTTTTTTAAAAATAAAATATTTTCTAATCGACAATTTGAATTAAGATTACACAACAAACAGCTAAATATATGTAGTTTAAAATAAAGTTATGATAATAAACATTTTCAAAATTCTGACCAAACAATTTTTTTTCGAAGCTACTTTTTAATTCAATTGGCCAGTTTCTTGAATTTTCTAATGTATATATTTAGATTCCTTATGATTTCGCGACTTTATTTTCCTTTAAAAAGTTCTTTAGAGACTTGAATAGTTTCCGAGATATTGAGATTTTAGTCGGAACGTGCACCGTGATCACAGTGGGTCAAAAAATACAGCTTTGAACAAAAAAATTTTGGGGACACAATTAAAAAAACATTTTTTTAAAGCTTATTAGATTGCAAATCGGCTCCTTGAGGTTGATTTCTAATAAATAATATCTAAAAATTTTTATTTGTTAATAAAAATTAAAAAAAAAATTTCCAAACAAGGGCTAACTTCTGTAAAATTCACTATATATATATATATATAGGGGAGACTGGGGCTAAAAGTTAAACTGCCAAAACCGTTAAAATTCATTATCTTTCAAACGGGAATAATTGGAGCATTGTAATTTTAATTACAGAAGGGTATTATCACCCTAAATAAATGTCCGGAGTTGTGTGCAATTCTGTTAATTTTTGTGGTGTCTATATTGAATGGTTTTTTTCAACCTACTTTTGAAAATTTTTTCGAAAAAGAAAATATCAACTTTTAAGCATATTTTTTGCATCTATCCTCACCGCGATTTTTTTACTTCATTATTTTGGTCCCCTGAAGAGATACCTAAAGGTATTTGCTAAATATCTTTAGTCAGATTTTTTATATTTGTTGTGAAAGACAAAAACGCACCCTGGGGCGAAAAGTTAAATGTATTTTTACATGTATTTAATTTTTTTTTATTTTTCGTTTTTTTAGGTTTGTTTGTTTAAAAATTATTTATTTAACATTGGGCAAGTACTCTGTCAAAAAACAAAACCGTTCACATGAAATACACCAAAAATAAATTTTTTTTTAAAATTTTAATTTTTTAACTTTACAACTATTCTAAAGCTTTTGTTAAATAAACAAAGAACTTTTATCTACTAAATTACTTGTTTACGTATACTTTAACTTATCTAATACTTATCACCTATCAGAAAATAGTTTTAGTAGGCTAAAAATAGAATTTAACTTTTCGCCCCAGCATGGGGCGAAAAGTTAAAAAAAAACAAAATTTTCAAAAAAGGACAAAACATGTATTTTATGCGAAAATATCAGGAACTTTTTTATTGAAAGTTGTAGAGGACAAGTTGCCCTACAATATTGATATACAAATATTTGCATCTAAGCGGATTATATTGCAAAAAAAAATCATTTAGGCAAAATTTAACTTTTCGCCCCAGTCTCCTCTATATATATATATATATATATATATATATATGAGCGATTCCATCTCAAGTGATCAAGGTGGAGAAAAATTTTTCTCCAATCGTAGCAAAACTTGGGGCTTTTGTAGTACTCATAGATAGTAATTTTTCACCAAAATATTTTTTTACCTAGTCCAATATTTTTCGAGGGGGAGGGGGTTAAATTTTTGGGTTTTTCAGTACAATGTTTATTTCAATAATTTTTTACTCTTAAACAATTAAACATACAAATTTGACAAAGTACATTTTGGAAAGGTTTTTTCATCCTCTTTCGATTGAAAATAAGCATTTTGAAAAAAAAAAATTTTTGACCAAAAAAAATCAAAATTAAAAATAAATTTCAATTTTTGAGGGAGATGGATACGTTTTTTTTTTTTTTTTTTTTTTTAAACGAAAGCTGAGGTTTTTTCCTAAAAGGACATATAAATGATAAAGTGGGACTAGAACGTTTAAACATTGAAAAAAAGAATTTTCTCCAAAACGGAGCGCTCTAAATCCGATTTTTAGCTCCGTTTTGGAGAAAATTCTTTTTTTCAATGTTTAAACGTTCTAGTCCCACTTTATCATTTATATGTCCTTTTAGGAAAAAACCTCAGCTTTCGTTTAAAAAAAAAAAAAAAAAAAAAAAACGTATCCATCTCCCTCAAAAATTGAAATTTATTTTTAATTTTGATTTTTTTTGGTCAAAAATTTTTTTTTTTCAAAATGCTTATTTTCAATCGAAAGAGGATGAAAAAACCTTTCCAAAATGTACTTTGTCAAATTTGTATGTTTAATTGTTTAAGAGTAAAAAATTATTGAAATAAACATTGTACTGAAAAACCCAAAAATTTAACCCCCTCCCCCTCGAAAAATATTGGACTAGGTAAAAAAATATTTTGGTGAAAAATTACTATCTATGAGTACTACAAAAGCCCCAAGTTTTGCTACGATTGGAGAAAAATTTTTCTCCACCTTGATCACTTGAGATGGAATCGCTCATATATATATATATATATGACGCTCCACGGTGAAAGGGACCTTAGCTGTTTTTGGCAGAACTAAAATTGGAAGTACAAATAAATAAAAATGACTAATTTTGTTCACAAACTATTAATATTTAGTTCATTATTATATGCAGTATTTTCAGAAAAATATGCTTTTGATGTTAAATGATCAATAATAAATTTTTAATAAAGCTAAAACTATTCTAAACATAACCTAAAATTTTAAGTAGCTAAGATTCCTTTCACGATAAAATGTCACATATTTATTAGTAAACGAAAGTAATAATTTAAGAAACTTCTTCTGAACATTCTCCCTCAATAAAAAGTTACTTAAATTTTTTTTATTTGTTATAAACAATTAAATACAAAAATTTTTGTTGTTTCCGAGTAATATTTATTTATTACAAAGTATATTGCTTAAGAAACTTATGAAATACTAAATGCAAAATCATCTCCATGAAATCAAATATCAATTTAATCTGGTAAAGTACTTTTATATAGTTATTTAATTAAATTCCTATCTTACAACTTGACCAAATCTTAATTTTAAACAGTAAGAAGGTTAAGTTTGGAGGGACTCAGCCTGACAACATTTATTGTGTGAAAAATTTGTGTGACTTGGTCAAATTGTAAGTTAGACACGTGTCCACCTACCGTTTTAAAAAAATTAAAAATTTTGAAATAAATAGATCCCATCCTTTGCCCACAATCAGACAAGGATTAAAAATTCTAAAATGAAATTTTATTTTTAAAATTAAATGTTTCTTCGAAAATTAAAAAAAATATTTTTAACATTTTTTTTAAAACTACGTGAAAAAACAAAAATTTTCATTATAAGAGCGTCCAATTTGATCAATTTTTGTCTGAGTTATAAGCATTTCAAATAAAAAATTACGTGAAAAACTTGTTTTTTCAAAAACCTCTAACTCTTAAACCGCTTGATGATAAAATTTGAAAAAAATCATGTAGCTAATCTCAACGAGCACTAAAAGAAAAAAAATTTAAGATGCAAAAGTAAAATAATTTCCGATTTGGTGTGGAACGCCCCATATATATGCATTATATATAAATGTATTAACATTATTAATAAACAATAAGTTTATGCAGATACTTCTAAAAATATTTTGTAAAATGAATGAGTACTTTATGTGCTAAATTAACAAAGTTATCCATTTGTTAATTAGTATTAATTAAACAATAAGTTTATGAGTTTTAAATTATTCTACTTTAATATGCAATAAAAACAAACTATTGTATATATCATTAATTTATATTTTTTTGACAAGAATTAATAACACTGGTTTACAGATTAAAATCCTTTTTTTGCCAATTGTCGAATATGACACAATACAGGTGGGGATATATATTTTTGCTGACTATAACATCCCTCTAGCTAGATAGGGTTTAGTCCCTAAAACATAAGTTTTACATTTTGATTTAAATAAGGTTTAATATTTAATTTTGAGATTCTATGTGGTTGTCTTTCGTAGGATATAACGACGTGAACATTACTCATTTTATTGTTACACATATTAGACCTAATTTTTCAACTCAAAGATTTACATATTGTTATAAACAATTAATTTAAATGTATGACTGTCACTGTCATTTATGTTGGGTAGTAAATCGTAGCTTACATTTTTTGTTCATTCTATCTAGATTAGGAGTACAGTTGAGAGATACAATTTTGGTTTTTTTCTAACAGTGTATTACATTTAAAATCTTGTGTTAACCTAGTGTGTAGGATGTAATAGTATTATTTGTCGTCATAAATACTATCTTGTATTATTTGTCTGTAGGTTTAGTTAACTATTTTTCGTGCTTCTCTTTCCATTGATAAATTAATTTTGGGTACTTTAGAATTGGTGAAATCAGTTTCCTATCTATAACTTCTTTAACTCGATTTTCAAAATATTTTAACCAGTCTTCTTTTTTAAATTAGGGAAATCTCTTGTTAGCCTTGTTTTGCATAATTTTCTTTGAGTGTTCGGTTTTATTGTACGATGTACAGTTTCTTTATTCTTTTTCCATTCTGCAAAATTTTGTGTTAGAACATCTGTTTCATCGTATTGTTTGGTTTTTATATAATTTTCATTATTTCTCGGTTGTGGAATGTCATCAAATCTCTGTATATCAGGGGACATGTATTCTTCTTCTTTTGTTAAACTAAGTTCATTGTCTTCTGAATTTTCTGCTGGTGTGGCTTTTTTACTATCCTCGTCTTGTATTGGAAATAGCCTTGAAAGACAGTCAGTTGCTTTATTTTCTTTTCCTTTAACATATTCTATATCATATTTAAACTCTTCTTAGCGTAATCTCCACCTAAATAATTTTGAACTAGGATATTTACATTATGTAATCAAATTAGTGCTTTATGATCTGTCTGAATAGTAAAAGTCCGTCCCAATAGATATTGCCTTAGTCGTTTTGTAGCCCACACGAATTTAAAAAATTCCTTTTCTGCTGTATTGTAATTTTGTTCTGCTTTATTTAATAGTCTCGAAATATAGCAACAAGGATGTCCATCTTGAAAGAGAACGGCTCCTATTCCTACATTACTGGCGTGTGTTGTCAAAACAAATCTTTTATTAAAATCTGGATATTTTAAGACTGCTGATTTACACAATAAATCTTTTAATAGTTTGAAGCTTGTACTACAGTCTTTTGTCCAATCGAAAATAGTTCCTTTTGCTGTTAATCTTGATAATGGTTTAGCTATGTGTGCAAAATTTTTAATAAACTTTCTGTAATATCCAACTAATCCTAAAAATGACTGTATTTCTGTCGTGTTTTTTGGTTCTTTAAAATTTTGAGCAGCTTGTATTTTTAAAAGATTTGGTTTTATTCCTTTTTCCGTGGCCGTGATAACATGTCCTAAATATTCTAATTCTGGTCGAAGGTATTCACACTTATCCGGTTTCAATTTTAATCACAATGTTTTTACTCGTTCCATGAATTTGGTTAAATTTTTATTATGTTCTTCTAATGTAGATCCAAAAACAACAATGTTATTAAAGTATAAAAAACATGCATCACTAATTAATCCTTGAAAAGTGTGGTCCATCATTCTTTGAAATGTGGCAGGGGCATTGTTTAAACCAACAGGCATTCGAATAAATTGATAATGTCCTTTAGTTGTGCTGAATCCTGTATATTTTCGACTTTCTTTTTTCATTGGTATTTGGTGAAATCCTGATGACGGGACAAATGCTGAAAAGAATTTTGCTTTTCCTAACTGTGAAAGAACGTCTACAATCACTGGTAGGGGATATACTTCTTGATCTGTATTCTCATTTAATTTTCTACAGTCATTGATTATTTTTCCAGTTTTTAATACAATTTTGTTACTAGTCAAATTTGTGCAGGGGATTTCGTCGTCATCTGAGGTAAAATTACTGTGATATTTTTCGATTATTCTCCAAAGATCTTCTTTTGTATTTTAATCTAAATAAACTAATCTTGTTTTATTTTTTAAATCAATTAATTGTTCAGGTAGTCGTTTGTGATGTCGTAATCATTTTTCTCTATACGTATCACGGTGAGTCTCGATAAAGTTCAATCCAACAGTCTTGCTACTAAAATTTTTTTACAGATATTTGTTCACACGTGAAATTAGAATATTTTTCGCCTAAAATTAAGGTCGTGTGAACAATTTCCCATAGACGAAGATTTATTTTTGTTATTAATTGTGGTTAAATTTTTAAAAATCCTCAAAAAACCTTGTTTCTTTGCGATTTTTGTGTTATATCTTAAAATAAACTAAAATTAAAATAAAGTGAAACTGGGAACTCTTTATGTAAAGGTGTCTTCCATTTTTCTATGATAAGGAATTTTGGAGTAATAGCGTAGTTTTCATATTTCTGCAAAAATGGTAATCCAATTATTACATCCTGGGGTAATGGGAAGTTTTCATCGACAATGTGAAACAATGGTTGTCTGCCGAAATAATTTAAATGAACACCATATACTGATTTGTACTTATCTTTACCCATATAAACATTCTTTTTCACTTTAAAAGTCGTGTAATTGTTTTTAGGTATTTTATTTTCCTTTATTATGTTAACTGATGCTTCTGAGTCTATTTATAATCTGTATTTTTCTCCGTTGTCAGCTCTTCCGTATACGGATTGTAATCGTCCACACAAGGTTGATATTCGACCTTCTTTTCGTATTGCTCGTGGCATTGAATTTATTTCTCTGTCATTGCCTGAAAGTCTGAAAATTCTTTATCTTCGCGTGTCACTCTAATTAATTCCGGTGGTCTCTTTGGCAACCAGCCGTCGCGAAAATTTGCTGATGTAGTACATTGTTTTGTCATATATCCCATCTTTCCACACTTGTAACATGATACCTGCTTTATCTGTGATGGAACTTGCACTGCAGGTGCATTTACATTATTTGACAAATTCTGATAATTTTGAAAAGGTTTAAGAATTTCTTTAAATGTAGGTGTGATTGGAAATCGTGGAAAAATTTTACTTGTTGGTTCTGTTTTTGGTATTTCACTTTCTTGAAACCATAATTCTAATTCCATGGCTTGCATTTGAGCTCCATTCAAGTTTAGCGGTCGTTGAGCCTTTATCTGTAATCTGATATCTCGACGAATGTTCATCATGTATCTTTTTAAAATCTCTTTTTCTTCGTTTTCGATTGCAACTTTTAGTGTAATAGGCTTTGTGTATTCTGATTGAATTGCATAATTTAATGCGTGACAAATTTTTCTATATCTATTGTTGAAACTTTGAATATCTTCAGTAGAATTTTGCTGGAAATTTATCAAATATGTTATCTTTCCCTCGATAGAAATTTGGTTGTTACCCACCCTAATTGACTCTTGTAAAAGATTGTCTTAGTTTCTAGAGAAAATATCTACATAATAGGCTGTTGCCAGCTGCAACACAAAACCCTAACTCGATAACCATGGGATTAGTCTGCCGTGTTCATGTCCTCATTCGAGGCACGTTTTATATCTAAGGCTACTGCGACTGGTTTTCTCCATGGTAAACTTACTCATTGGCTTTGTGACAAAGGTTAATTAAATCCGAATAATATTTGTCTAGTCCCGGGGCTTAATCATTTTACATTTAGAAAATGCTGCGAAAAATTCAGTTTTAGTAAAAGGCGAGTTGTAAATCTCGTTTTCGTCTATTTGAGTAATTTTATCGTATGGAATAGGAGAAATATCTTCTCAAACTATATCATTTTGTAGCTTAAGTAATTCCTTCGAGTTTGGATCATTTGACTTAATATTTGCTTTAGTAAATTTATTTGAAAATCCCTTATTAAACCCCAAATCCTTTTTGAACCTAAACTAGGTGAAATGGAATTGCAGAGGGATCAAAGCGATTTCCTTTTTGTTACATATAATTTGATTGGGATGACCAAAGTGACTGGGTAGTGGTAGCTACCAAAGTCCTCACTCAGGATTGCAGAGGTACAAATAAAAGTCAAGTTAGAAGACACCAATTGTAAATCGAGAACGCTACCGGACGACCCCTGAGTGTGACCTATTGTAGGGGCACCGACATTGATAGTATTAACATCTAGAATCTGCTGCAAGTAAATAATCATTTTGCCCATTTTGTTGCAGCGGTAAGGTAAGTAATCAGGTAGGTGCGCATTAAAGTGCCCCATCAAAACAATTTTACCGTCAGTAGGGATTGAACTAACTAGTTCGGATATATTAAATTAGTTGAGATTTTAGCATTAGGAGGAACAAAGGCTGAGATAATGTATAATTGACCCAAGACAGTATTGACCCTAACGCAAACAATCCGAGGGATGTCGGTCCAAGGGCCTGTTAGCACGATCAGTTCAAATATATACGAGGATTTAATAAATATAGTTGTACCTCCTTCTGGAGTGGGGAGTGTTGTCATGGTAACGACACTTGTGCTTGCGTAGGTGGAAGCAACAAGTGTAGATAAATATCACTTTTAGACCGTACGTCGATATTGTAACATTTTTGTGATAAATTATATTGTCGACTATATTTTATTTGTTAAAGAATTATTATATTTTATGTAACAGTAATATTTTTGTGAGTGTGGAACTAGGCAATTCGTCGACTGAGAGAGACATCGAAATGTAAGTAGATAATCTGATAAAATGTATCCTTTCAGTCGACACTCTTATGGTAATTATTTCACTGGGTAAAGTAAAAATCCACGGTATTTATATATTATTATTGTGTTTCTGAACCCACACAGCTTTGAACCCGGCGGCGTGTGGTGTGGAGTTTCTAATTTTATAAATTTAGTATATTTTTTTAATACAAATAAAACTCCTGTTTCAATATAACTGTTGTTTTTAAGACAGATTAACTGTAAAGTTAGCCTGGTTTTGTAAGGGATGGGTTTGAGGTTTTGAGATAGTCGAATTTATAGTGCCAATCTGAAGAAGTCAGTGGATTCTGTAAGTTTGAGCATTAAAATTCCTCTCTACTGAAAATTAAAGATAGCTTCATTTTTTGAGAGGTTGTGTATGTAACGTTTCTTCATAACTAGATATTCGAATCTATATACTGGACAGATACTAGATGAAGATTTGTGATCTCCTGCACAATTAAAACAAAAATTAGAAGAGGATTGGTCTTGACAACTGTTGGATTCATGAAATCCTCCTCAGTGTTCGCAAATTAGTTTTGTTACTTTATATTGACCAAAAAGGGGCCAAAGAGTTGGTAATTGTGGCATCTTTTAGGTTGTGGGATGACAGGGTAGACATGATGACCCACCCTGTGTATAATTACTATTTTAGGGATGGTATCGGATTTAAATCTTAGTTCAATTGAATCATGTAGTAAATTACTGCCTCTTTGTCTTCTTCTAACGGCTGATGCTAAAATAGATTGTATTTCGTCGTCTGGGTTATTTACAATTTCTGTTACTGAGTGAGATTTTTGTACATTTATATTGTTCTTACGAAAGAATAGAGATAGCAGAGAGTTGGTATCCTTAAGTAGGTCGCAAAAGATCTTTACTTGGTTTTTACCACTTATATAAATCTTTCTGTGTCCCGTAATCCATTTAGAGGATTTTTTCCATATGACTATTGCGAGGAATAATGAATTTGAGCGTTCTTGGGAAACTGCTTATATTATTATTTGTTAAATTATCAAAAGTTATTTTACTGCTTGCAGGAGAAGGTTTGGAAGACAAGTTTTTAAACATCATAGCTAGAGGGGAATTGAGCGGTTCTGATTCATATCTACAGTCTGATCTCCTACTAATTTTCTCTCTTCGTATCTCCTATTCTTTCTCTCAGCGTGATGATTGTTGTGTTGTCTAGTCATGCTAATTGTCCAGAGAAAAACTAAGAGGGGTAAAACCAGGGAAAAATTAATTATAATACAAAACAGTGGTGTTTATTATTCAAATAAAGGGGTCGTTATTAACTAACCAGTTAATTCAACAGATATATGTCTTGTAACGTGGAAACCACTAATCAGTTTAAGACTCACATGCCTTAGAAAGTTGAATATATTATTGTCATTATTATTATTATTGTAGTATAGCTGACTTACTGATAACGATACTGCTATGCCAAATTATATATCCGATAAAATTCTTATAATTATTATTTTCTTCTTTTAGATACTTATATTTAAATAAATAAATCTCGCCGTCAGGCGCCAATTAATTTTTTAAAAGGTAATTAATAAACTTTTTAGTCTGGCTCGGCTCAACAATCTAAAAACCTTTAAGTTTCTCTCTCACTCAGAGGGAATTCTGCCCTAAAAATTGGCAAGGAGAAATTCCAACGACGAGACACGACTGGCATAATACTGGCAACGACTCACCCACGATGATCGCTTCCTTTTCGCTTTTGTGTTCGTTCCCGCTGATTCTCCAGCTATGGTTCCCTGTAACTCAAACTGGTAAATCCAAAAAAGAGGAAACTCAAAAAGGAAACACTTCACAATCTCCTTTACACTTTTTATTATCCTCGACAACTACCACAACGTCACTCAGTTCACAAAAACGTACTCTCGACACACGCACACGTCTATTACTCTCGACTTTTCTCGTCTCTGTCTTCTTCAACGCACTTATTACACACTATGGCGGCGAAAGTATTACACCTGTTGTATCTTGGTTTTCTCCACACGTGCTCGTCTTCTTCATCTCTTCTTCTCTCTCATTCCACTAGCTCTTCTCTCTCTGTCTCTTACTAACAATCCGCCGCTCTGCCCTTTACAACTTTCTCGCCTACTAACTAGCCGCGTGAGACACATTCACCTCTCATAGTGGGTCACTCGGTAGTTCCGACTTTCTAAATTATCATACTAATTAACGATTGCGGTTCAGGGATAAATCCGACAGATGACGTGACGATTCAGATTGTCGAACCACAGGAAATGACAATCTACAACGTTACAATTTTCACTATAAAAATGAAATATGAATAATAAATCCGAATTTTTAAGTCTAAAACATATTTTTGGATTCGACAAAATCTTTAATTAATTTTTTGTTAAATATTGTTTAATTTTTTATAAAGTTAGTATTGATATTGGTTGGTATTTTTTAAATTTAACCTATGTTTATTATATTTAGTTTATTAACAAGATTATAGTCATGAATTTAGCGTCTAATACAAATTTTGTTAAGTCAATGAACGTAGTTAACAAACAATTTATCCATTGATATTTTAAGGTTTGAATTTTTAAAAAAATTTCTTGAGTTTCAGAAGTGTTTGAGTATGTTGTTGCTCACCAGAATACTATACGGGCAGTACGCAAAAACGGGTGAATCGATACACGAGTTTTAATTAGTTTACTGTTGAAAATCTCCACATGGAAACCCAACTAGAATTCTATATGAAAAACCATGTAGAATCCCACTTCTGTAAAAGATACAGGTACTTTAAAAAGGGCTTGTTAATTAATTTTTAAAAATTAAAAATCTTTTTATGTTACATATTTCTCAAATTCGTTAAACTTAGAAACTTTAAGAATCCAGTTTATATATAGTAGTTAGTAGAAATGACTCTATCACTGAGTCGTATGTTAATAAAAAAAGGAAAGTTAAATTACACTTTTTATTAATTTTAAATATACTAAAAGTTTCTCGTTTTAAATTAATTTCAGAAATTAAAACTAATTAGATCCAACCAGGCCTAAAATATCAATGTTGTCCCCTAGTTCTTCGATTTTAATGAAACTTGGTAAAATAATAAACGAATATAAATGAAATGCCTAGAAGTAATTTTTGAAAAAATCATAAATTTTTGAATGTACGGGATTTTCTAATTTTTTTTTTTTAATTTTGAAAATGTAATAACTCAGAGAAAAGTGAATAGATTTTAATAATTTTTACACACTATACTTATTATATACACCGAAAAAACGTTAATCTATCACGGAGAAAAAAATGCTGTTGAATCAATGACATATGAGTTTGATTCATTGAATAGTGTCATAACGGGCTGCCAAACGTATATGCTGTTGTTTTGAAAGCACCGATTCTAATGATTCGATAGTATCACTTTCATTGAAACAAAAGCATATTTCTTAAATTGACAGCATACTATGTTAATTTGAAGGTATTCCTTTTGAATCAACGATCAAAATTTTTTAATTTAACAGTATATGCTTTTGAGTCAATGACTATAGTTTTTCAATTTAAAAGCATCATTTTTATGATTCAAAAATTTGTACTTTTAATTTTTTTAGTTGTTGCTATCGATTGAATAACACCATACTGTTAAGTCAATTCTTTTATGTAGTTAAAGATATACGAACGATAAATTGAAAAAATGAAATTTTTGTTCACGTATTTTTTATATACTATAATTAATTCTCACACCTTTAACACAACACTTCTTATATACATCTTTTTTCAATTTTACACACTAACATACATATCTTTATTACTTTTTTCATTTTTTCCAACGACAAACACACATGCATACACATTCAAACACACTTTATATTTTTTTGAGTCTGAAAAATACACTGTTCCCAATCGGTCACCCATCCATGTAGTAACCGCGACCAAACGTGCTTAACTTTCGTGATGGACGAGAAGTGCCGCGCTGCAATGTAATACATTCGCTTCTTACATTGAGCAGTTACTTTGTAGTTAAATACCGTGCGCGAGATTTTTCTCGTGAATAAGGGAATTTATATAGGGAATTTATATTTAACTATAGTCCTTAATTCTTTAAAACAATTTAAATAATAGTTTTTTATATAAGAATCTCAAAAACGACAGGTTTAATAAACATATAAATAAGTGTGGATAAGTATTTCAATAAATTTAGCACCTGTCAATGTCTCAAATACATAGTGTCCTTATTTTTATAGCATATGCTATAGGCAGTCCGCTATAGCACCACTCATTGAAACGAAAGCATATGCTTTCATTTTCAAAAGCGCGCTTATTTGGAGCAAACAACTTTTCATTTGATTCAAATTTACACGCATTTTCTTAAAATTTATCTATTAGATGCTTCAAATGAATAATGTCAAAGAAGCAATAAATTATTCTGTTGCTATATATAGATGAACTATAGAAACAATTTGTAGAATATCATTAATTTAACAGTACCGTACTTTTAATTTAAACATTTTCATTTTTTCGTTTTAAGCAATATGCTGTTTGATTAATAAATGTGTTATTGAATCAATAACGGGAAATTCAATAGCATGGAGCTATTTGATTCAACAGCACTTTTTTTTCAGTGTAAATTTAAGAATATATTCTTGGCTTCTATTGAAGTATATTGTATACTTAAATTAAGTACTACACTATTCTTAAAATGAGAATATATTCTTCTTTTAAGAAAATATACTTTAGTATATATTTTTCTTGAAATATATTTTCTTAAAATCAGAATATATTCTCATTTTGAGAATATTGTAATACTTAATTTAAGTATAGGGGAGAGGGCCCCAAGGTGGTTAGGGCCCTAAGGTGGTCACCCTAAGAAAATTTTTGTATATTAGTTAGTATCTTCAAATGTTTTCTGTTATTGTTATTATTTGAGAAGACAAAGATTTTAGTAAAGTTTTGAGGTAAATAGTCGTATGAGTCTCTTTGTAACGTGAACATTGTAAAATTTATGTTTTTAAATGATCGAGAAATTTTTTTCTCAGTGTGTTAAAAGCATCGAAATTGGCTATTTTAAATTAGTCAAAATCGTTTTAATTATCTTTATATATCGTACAATAATATTCCAAATGAATATAATTAATATTATGCTTTAAAAAATTTTTTCATTAACGTTTAAAAAATTGTGTCTTGGCCCTAAGGTGGACAGTTTTTGGTCCCAAGGTGGTCACTTTTGATTTTTTATGAAAATGTGTTTATACGCTATATTTATCAACATTTATCACTGTGAATGTGAATTTTATCAATTTATAAGTTTTATGATGAATAATAATGAAATAGAAATATTTTCAAAATTTTACTGTCTAATACATACACAAAAAGTATCTTTTTTGACGAAAGTATAAAGTGCAAAAAAAATATGTAATATGTTTCTATGATCCTGAAAAACAATTAATATTAAATAAACAACTAAATAATACGTTTTTTACATTTTTTAAAAACTTTTTCAGTGAATTTTTGTATGGTGAACACCTTGGGGCCACTTTTTTAAAAGTCGAATTTTCAACTTTTGTTAAAAAGTGACATAACTTTTTTTTTATTAATGATGAAATGAAAAAAACTTTATGATAGAACACGGTGGTCTTGAATCAACTTTGAATAAAATGTCTTAGCACATCATTTTTTTTGTTGATTTGGGTTATTTGCATTCTAAATAATGTGTAAAAAATTTATAGCCCATAACTTGTCGAGCCGTTTTTATATATATTATATATAACCTTTTCGTTAATTTTTTTCTGTACAGTAATTTTTATAATTTTCGTAAATTGGCAAAAATATGTGCCTTAACATGTATTGTTATATTTAAACAGAACTGACTTATTGTGTCAGAAATATTATTTAAAATTAAAGAAAAGTATTAGGGTCAGTTGGGGTGAATCCGGACAGTGGGCAAATACGGACAAAAGGTGTTGGATCTTAATTTACAAATTAAAAATTCAGTTCGACGTCAATATTTTAAGCTCAGATCCTTTAAAAGAGATTCTGACTACTTCCATGATTTTATCTCGACAATTGTCAACAGGATAATTTAAAAACTTAGTGTAAATCTGGACAGAGCTTCTATTACATTTTAAAAGGTGGTGTAAGTATTGTAATTCGATTAATTTTTAAAAAGTCCGGCATATTGGATCCGGCATTTTGAATTTTCAAAATCTGACTTTGTATTCGTATTCAATAATCCCAAAAACTTTTCTTTGTCAAGTTTTATTAAAATCCATTAAAATTTGTTAAAGCTATATATGTTTTTGATTATTACTTTTTGAATCGTTAATTGATTAACTTTTATGATACAACAACACTTAACTGATTCAACTTTTATACATTTAATATGAATTTTTTTCAAGTTGTTCTATCCCTTAATAGAGTAGTATACTTAAGATAACTTTGTTTTAAACCTTTCTTAGAAACTAAGCTGTTAGGATTTACACCAAATTTAAAGAAATTTTCTAAATCTTGGGGTAAATCCGAACAATAAAATGTAAAAAATTAAATATAAAATTTTATAAAAAATAAAGAATTATCTAGGGAACTCAAGAAAGAAATTAATGCAGTATAAAACGAAAGAATTGCCTTTTATTATAAAAAAACTTACGTCATTTGTGAAAAATAGGTATTTTGTCCGGATTTACCCCAACTGACCCTATTTTAATTAATATTATGCTTAAATCCATAATTTGATACAAATATGTAACATTTTAAATAAAAAACTGATGATTTTTTTTTCAAAATGAGTTTTCTCAAAAACGGCTCGACAAGTTATGGGCTATAAATTTTTTACATATTATTTAGAATGCAAATAACCCAAATCATCAAAAAAAGGGATGTGCAAAGACTTTTCATTCAAAGTTGATTCAAGACCACCGTGAGAAAGTTAGGTATTAAGACAAAGCTTCAAACGCCGTATTATTGACCTTTATATATAATTCCATTTAAAATCTACAGTTCGGCAATGACATATGATGTTTTAAAGTCGCTAGAGACTACACTGAGAGAAGTCCGGGAACTAATACGTCCCGTGCAAGGCTTGAGTGATCATTTTGAATGTTCTTATGTGAACATTCGATCGGGACGTCTCAAGCCCCGATAAAAAACGTGGAACGTCCCGAAGCGGGATTACTTACAACTTTTAGTTTCGGCCATGAGTTGTCTCTCACATGCGGGAACAATGTTTGACCGATTCGGGGTGTCTGAGCCCTAGATTCGAGACATCTCAAACGCGACAAGCAGAGTAGCTTATAGCGACGTCTAGCGGGAACTATTAAGCCCTGGACTTCTCTCAGTGTATAATTCTTAACCGATTTTTAATTTTTTTGCAGAATACTTATGATATTATATAAATGATTTTGGGGTTTTATGGTTATTAAACTTTAATATAACAATCGTAACTATTAAAACAATTACATCTTTTGAAAAGTTTAATTATATCTTTTCGTAGAATCACATTTCTGATAGAAGTTCAATTAAATTTTCATTTGATAAAAAACGAAACGCAAAATTGATTCTAATTGTTTAAACAATATGGTTATAAACAAAGTATTATATATATTATTAGTAAAATTTCATTTTTATTTCTGAATTTTAAAATCAGTAGCGCCTCCTCGATCGTTTAGTAGTAGACTTTGAGAGCTTCTCTGTTTTTCAATTATATTTTATTTTTTTCTATTAATTTTAATTTTTTAATTTTTTAAAAATTATTCTTGTCAAGCATATTATTTTGTGTTTTTGGTCATTTATTTTTCATATCTATCCTTTCTCATTATAAAAAACCAATTTTTTCTATTAATAAAAATAAAATATTAGTACTAATATTAGTACCCGTGTAGAAATTGAAACGTGGTAATCATCCGGCCCTGATCAGGTTAAATAGGGCCCTGATTTGGAAATGAAACACTTTTTCTGATCAGGTCCTGAAGTGGTGTTTTAAAAAAAGGCTACATCAGGGCTTTATAAGGCCCTGATCACAACCTGATTTGGTATTTTATAAGTATACTTATAATAAATTAGCTTATTTTATCTACAGTAAAATTTATTTCTATCATTTTATGTGAAAATGGAAGGTTAATTTTAATATACAAATTGTTTTATTTCTCTTCAATAAAAAACTAAAATTTTGTTAAAAAATTAAAAAGATTGACAAATCGAAATTATGCAGATTTTGTTCTCTTTCTTTCTAAAGAAATATAGAAAATTATGCAAATTTTAGTGAAAAAAGAAAATTATTTGCATCATTTCTATTTTCAAATAATAATTTTGTAAAAAATACTGCATTTTTTTAAAAAAGAAAAAAATAATTTTTTTAATTAATTACAATTTTTCAACAAAATGTCAACTTATAATTATTTATTGTTTAGAATTAGAATATTATATCCGTACCTTCAGATTCAGAAAAAACATTTTTTTTAGTTTCATCAGAATTTGGAACATTTCTTCGAATTCATTTTAATTAATTATTATTTATTTTCACTCAAACTGTTTCTTTTTCGTTGAAACTGACGTAAAATGAATTTTAAATAATTGAATGTGGCTTTTTCAAAGTAATCTTGAACCTGATAAGGTCCTGATCAGGGCCTGAAGAATGGCTGTGATAAGTAAATCCTGATCAGGGCCAAACCACAAATAGAATTTAGTTAAGGCAATTTCAACACGGGTACTAATATTTAATTATTAGTACTAATAAATCTCACTTTCTATTAATTAAAATATTAGTACTTATAAATAAATTTTTTTATTATTAATGTCAAATTATATTAATAGAGCGCTTTTAGTTAAATAACTAATTATATCAACTTCTAGAACAACTAATGCGCAAGCAAGAAAAATTGGAACAATTTTTAAAAATGCTGTTTGCCATATTGGATCCGCCATTTTGAATTTTAAAAAACCGACATCACATTCGTAATCAGTGACCGCGAAAACCCCCGATTAACTTATTTTAAGCAATTTGAGATAATTTTAGAATAAAAATGCATGTCATTGTTTATTTCAAAGATTTAAAAAAATTGGCTAAAAGTGTTGTTTTTAACAATTTTTAACTGTTTCATTATTTTTGGACCTCCACATAAAAAGGGCCCACTTTGTCGGTTCTAGTTTTTGAGATAATCACAATTTAGTAATTTTTGAGAAAAAACGGAATTTTAAAAAAAATTTTATTATAAATCTTCATGTTTTGACAAGTCGAATTATGCGGTTTTTATTAATTTATCGTTAATTTAAGAGTTGGATTTAATTGGTATTCAAAAAAATGAAAAGGGCCTATTTTGTCGGTTTTCTGAAAAAGTATTCCATATTTTCAAAATGGAGGGAACAAAAAATTTAAAATGTATTGGTTATTTACTATATTATAATTAAATAGAAAGAATAAATAATTGCGTTAAAATTAAGTTAGCAGTCGACAGGATCCGTTAATTTTTTTAACGCTATTTTTTGGAAATTTGGACCCCCCACCCCTCACGTAACGCAATGTTACATACATTAGCGCCATTTTTTCTCCTTAAAGTAACAAATTGCTTGACCCCCCATCCCTCAAAACGCGTTACGTAATTTTTGTACGGCCCCATAGGTAAATTAGGTTTCTATCTTACTCATTAGTATGAGATAACGAAATTCTATATACTTGTCACTAACATTCAGATTTGTTTTTTAATGAATTCATGAATTTAAATCATCGCATTTACGAAGAATAAATAGTGAGTTTGACAGCAGCAACTAGTATGCAAAATTTCTCCGTGCACTTGTAATCTTATCAGATGTTAAATTCGTAACCTTACCATGACTGTCAGTTGTATCCTTACTATGGGTCTTATGTGTAAGTTTACTGTAAGCCAGAAATTTTAATATCATCTCATTCTTATACTGCAGGCTTACGAGGTAACGTTATAAACTTTACAGAGAGGCGCATGAAGTCTTCCCAAAAGACATTTGATCCAATGACAATTGGTCGAATGGACATTTGATCGAAAAGACAATTGATCGAATAGACAATTGATAGAATATTATCGATTGAATGGATAATTGATTGAATGGACATATGATCGAATAGACAAATGATTGTTAAGACATTTTTTCGAAACAGTTTTGAACC
Organism: Leptopilina myrica (nomen nudum); assembly: GCA_032872475.1. NCBI lineage: Eukaryota > Metazoa > Arthropoda > Insecta > Hymenoptera > Figitidae > Leptopilina > Leptopilina myrica (nomen nudum). The sequence goes on from CM065465.1 coordinate 11,227,879, forward strand.
TTGCAGCAACATTTCAAATTTTAGGAATGTTGCTGCAAGGTTTAAAACCGTCTCTATCAATTGTCTATTCTATCAAATGTCTATTCGATCAATTATCCATTCGATCAATTGTCTATTCGATCAATTGCCTTTTCGATTAAATGTCCATTCGATAATTTGTCTTTTCGATCAAATGTCCACTCGATCAATTGCCGTTTGATCAAATGGCTTTTGGGAAGAACTCACGTGCCTCTTTTCAGATATCCTCTGATGTAACCTTTCCTCAAAACATGGTGCTATGTGGGTAAGAGCATAATTATTTTATAGATCCTGTACAGGGAGATTTACTAAGAAGGTTTATTTAGTATTGTGTATATACAATAGCAGTTGCACCACTTATATATTTTATATATGTGTGTATGAAATTTCCCCCGAGTCACAAACATGTCTATTGAAAAATTCTATGCATTTATAAGCAAGCTTAAATCTTGTGGAAAATCAAAATATATTTATTTTTATTTAGTAATTGAAAAGTAAATCTTTTTCAAAGATTATAAGTTTTGTAATTGAAATTTCACTTTTTTATTTTTCTAGAAGAACAATTTTTATTTTTTGTTATTTTTATGATAAAATAATTTTAGGAATAAAAATTGTTAACATATCTTTTTTTTAAATATTTTCATTCAAATTTAATTAAATAGTTGCATGAAAACATTAAGAGTAGGTTTATAATATTAGATAGTATAGTATAATTAATTAATATAATATAATATTAATTAAAATTATTATTTGGAAACAATTTCTGCAAGAACTATTGATTTATGTTTAGTAATACTAGAATTATAAATTTAGTGTGTAAGTTTTTGTAAATAAAAGATTAAATAAACCGCAGTATATATCATCATGCCAGGTCAATCAGGATTAATCGTATGCAAATTAACTAAGTATCCAATAGTTTCCAGTGCGAAATTGAAACCATTCTCTACTCCCTTAATTAAGGGATAGAAACTTGATGAGGTAGTGGAATCAATTTATAATTGATGGAAAAATAGCTTTTAACTTTGTTATAAAGTCAGGAAATTAGGCATGGTTGTCAATAAAACTATTAACTTGAAAAAGAAGTAAATTACATTTTAAAAATAAATACAGCCCTTTCTATTTTTATTCAAAAACAGGCCTTTAACTCACTACAAGACTATTGATACTTTTTGACGCTTTTGTCACCTCGTACACAGAAGAGGAAAATTTCTCTTCTAAAATCCTCTTAAATTTTATACTTAAATCACGAATATTACTCTTAATCGGAGAGTATTTTACATTCTTTTCAAGAGAATTGAAATAAGAGGACTACTTTAGCACATTATTCTTAAATTGAAATTAATCTTTTCATTAATGGTGCTATTTCTTAAACCGAAATTTTAAAAACCAATTTATTTACTCTCTAGATTCAATGCTTGATTATAAATAATTATATACAATTAGGAACATCTTGTGATTCAAAATGGAGATACTATTATTTATGATACACTCATATATATCTATCCCTATTAATATAAAATCATTTCGCTGCCGCCGCCGCTGATTCAGTCATTTCCCTTTCCCGCTACCCTCAAAATTTAGGTCAATTTTGAGGACATTTTTGACCTAGACGTCAAAATTTAACTAATTTCGCTACCCTCAAAATTTAGGTCAATTTTGAGGACAGTTTGACCTAAACGTCAAAATTTGGCAGACAATTCCCGCTACTCTCACAATTTAGGTCAATTTTGAGGGCAGTATTGACCTAAACGTCAAAATTTGACAAACAATTTCCGCTACCCTAAAAATTTAGGTCAATTTTGAGGGCAGTTTTGACCTAAACGTCAAAATTTGATAAACAATTCCCGCAACCCTCAAAAATTAGGTCAATTTTGAGGGCATTATTTAAAAGTGGAACTTGTAAATAATCTAAATAGAATATTTTGCGCTTTTAGAGTTTTAAAAAAAGGAGATATTGAATATTTTTTTAATTTTTGCCTAGAAAATACACTGAAAATTTTCTTTGGTCTATATAAGCGATGTTTTATTTATTACTAAAAAAATTACTTGAAACAAATAATTTTTGGTAAATCAAGTCAATTAAATGGTATTTGAAACAATTATTTGACTATTTAGGGCAAATATTATTTAGTTGACTTAAATAAAAAATTATTTAATTGTTTTGATGGAAGAGGAGGAAGCGGGATAAATAATTATTTGATAATAATATATAAATATTGGGTTATTAGAATCTAATAAATTTTTTTCTGGTGTATAAATAAAATAAAACATATATATATATATATGTATATATAAACATATATATATATATATATATATATATATATATATATATATATATATATATATATATATTCTGAGAGTCAGTTATTATATAAATAAAAGTCTGAAGAATCTATTTTTAAGTCATGTGCATATGCGATTCATTTCGGTAAAATACCGAGATACTGGTTTTAACTGGTTTTTGAGCAATTATAACATTGTTAAACGCGAGCCTGTCACAATTAACAGCAAACACACATACACATAGACATTTATACAAACGTACAAATTGACCTTATGAATACGTTATGTTAACTTGTACTTCTTAGAAGAATATAATTTCTTTATCAACTATCAATGTATCCATTCACATTGTACTTGTATCGTACTCACAAAAATTAAAATCTCAATATTTTTGTCCTTCAAAAGAGAAATAAAAAGCAAAAGCAACCACTGTGATTTTTTCTGAATTAAAATTTAGCACTCAATTGGATAAAAATAAGTTGTTAGGCAAAAATATTATTGTACATTTGGTGGCAGGTGTCCTATTTTTTGTTTGCTTTTCTTTTAGTAAAAAAGTTGTAGCAAAATTTTTGGCGTATTTACTGTTATTTTAAAATAATACTATTTTCGTCTACATTTTAAGTCAGGATGATGAAATTTAAAAAATTTTGGTTCTAAATATATTTTTGAGGTCAAAATGGTAAAAAACAACGTCATTTTTACATTAAAAAAAAATATCGACCATTTTGTCAAGTTTGTAAAAAAATACCTACACTCTAAAAAAGTGATCTCATAGTTAGAGGAAAAATCCTCTTCTAATATCCTCTCAAGTTTTCCTCTTAAAACAAAAGTATTCCACTTGAATGTATATTATTTTTATTCTTTGGTGGTTCATTATAAAACAAAACAATTTTTTTAAGGTTGAAATGTCAAAAACGTTAAATTCAAATGAATTTGAAAAGCAAATAAATATATTAATTAATGTAAGTAATTAACTATTGATAATTAATTATATTTATTTAAATACAAGAACCCTTAAATTAGTGCAACAAAATAGCTTTTCTTTATTTGCTCATAACCATAATTAGCATATAATATCAGAGAGGAAAATCCTCTAAATTGAAGTATGCATTATTATTATTTTCCTCTTCTTTAAATGGACCATATTACGAAAAAAAATCTTCACCTGGAACAACTACAAATTTCACTAGATTGGCAAAATTTTTAGTTATTGCAACGAATACTTTCGCTATTTTAGCGAAAGTTATCGTTGTTCCAGTTAAAGGTTTTTTTTCGTTTAGTAATCGAACTGTGATGTTCGACACTAAACAATTAACTACATAAAATGAACAGTTTGTTCGCTTATAAAATAACATTGTGTAACTTATTTTTTATTGAAAGTTTTTTTGTGCGAACTTACCCGAATGAGTAAGTTTTACACTGAGAAAAAAATACTGTTGGTTCAATAGCACCGATGCTATTGAATTAAATTTGTTTGAAGCAATAAATTCTGTATTGAATTAAGAAAATATTTGTTAAAATATAATAATTTATAATTTAGAACTAGAAGCATAATGTTGTCTAATAAAACATGCAAAATGGTTGAGATGAGGGGATGATACAATTTAATTTAAAAAATATTAATTTGTTTGAAATAAGTGTTGCAATTATTTCAAATAAAACTTTGTTAAATTAATAAATAGTATTTACAATTTGTATAGATGTACATTTTAGACGCTGCAATATGCTTTTGAATCAATAGCACGTGCTTTTGTTATTACAAACTATGTATTCAAATACGTTCAAAAGCAGATGCTATAAAATTTACAGCACCATGCTATAAAATTTACAGTACCGTGCTATAAAATTGATAGTACCGTGCAGTAAAATTGTAGTCATACTTATTTGAGTTAAAAGTATTAGGTATTGTCTTATTCAAATTAAGATAATTCATTAATTGATATTTTAGTAAATCATCTGTTTTAATTTGCAAAATTCCATGTTAATGTTTTAAAAATACTTGAAAGAGGAATTTGAAATTGAAATTTTCAAGGGAATCTATTTCTCAAAATATTTTTTCAAAAGAATAATATTTTATATTTGAAACTATAGAATTATGCTGATGTGTTCTTTTTAAAATTATGTGTTATTCAAACTATAGCATCATGCTATAAAATTAAATTCTAATTCATTAAAATCTAAAGTATGATGTATTCTTTTTAAAATTATCTGCTATTCAAACTGTAGCATCATGCTATGAAATTGATATCATATTTTATTGATTTGAAACTACATGCTATTAAATTTATAACAGATTTAATTATAGGTATGAAATGCATTTCTTGACATTATAGCATTTTTCGTTAATACTGTAATTTTGGTAATAATCCCGTGTAGAAATTTCGCTGGGGCCCTGACCAGGGCCTGATAGGGCCGACCTATTAGGGAATGAAACGCCGCGCCCGATGTGGCCCTGATCAGGAAATCCACACTTTCTTGTCGCCCCGATCTGGCCCTGATCAGGCGCGGCGTTTCATCCCATACTACGGCCCTAGTAGGGTAATTTCTGCATGGGATATTATATAAGATTTATTTAAATCTGTAGTGCAGTAATCAATAGCACATATTATTAAATCAACAGTATTTGTATTCGAACGATATTTAACATTCTATTTCATTAATTTACTAGTAAATAAATTATTACTACATTATAATATTCACCATTAATTTATCATTAAATTTTTAATTACACAATTTAAATTTTTGTAAATCAGTTATTGATTTAAGAGTTAAATTTTTAACTGAGTCAGATTTAGGGAGTTTTTTGTCAATAGAACCATAAGTGGTTGTTTTTTTTAAACTGTAAAGTTAATGGTAGTTTCAATCTTAATACAACTCTTCAATATCTCTTTTTTCAAATTGTAATTCAACTAATGATGATAATTTATAATGATTTGTATCCTGAAAAAAATTGTCATCCTTTAAAATGTTTGGTTTTATTTATTGTGGTAATTTCGTTTTCGATATTTTTAATTTATAGTTGTCTATTATCAATTATTAAAATATTTATGGCCGATAAAAATTAAGGTTGTTTATTATATTAGCAATTATCAAAGATTTTGTATAATTATATTATGTTCTTTTGAAATAATTGAAATAGTTCAAATAATTGAAAAATTGATATATGGTAGTTTTAATTATAGTGGATGTTCAATTAATAGTGTCAATGATTGTACAAAGATTTTTCAATCAAAAAATTACAAAAATTTCGTATTCAGAAAAAATATTTTTCTACAAGTTAACATATTTTTTGTTTTGCTTTTTGTATGAAAAAGAATTTAAAAAGCTTTCTCTGAGTTGTTACAAAGCAGAAAGTATATAGAGGTTTCTGGAAAAACTATTTTTCTGAATGAACATGAAGAGAACAAAAGTGAGTTGACAATTTATTTTTCATGTGCATTCCCTGCGCTTCTTTTTTTATGCCATTACATGTATAGAAGAAAAATAAGTACATTAATTTGTATGCAACTTTTGAAAAATTTAAAAAAGGGAAGAGACTTTCTTGGTTGAAAATCTTTTCTTTTATATTAATAATATACTATTTACATACAAAATATTCTAAATTTATAGAGAGAAATTTAAAAGAAAGTTTGAATTTCTGGAACAATAAAGAGTCAATGATACAGTTTTTTAAGGAGATCAAATTGAGACGAAAAACGTAACATAATTGTTGCGATGCAACAATTTGATATGCTTAGAAAAACTGTGGAGTCAATTTTATAATATGTATACATTTTCTGAAAATTGTCAACTCGGCATTTTGTGTTTTTTGATGTCTAAAGTTTGATAAGTAGTATATATGAGAGTCTAGATCAGCAGTGTACTATATTATATATTAGTATAAGAACAATCGTATTACGAATCAAAATTTGTAATTATCGTACTATCTCGGGGAAAATAATAAGAAGTGTGAAGTGAATTGGAAGCTAAAGGCAATTTACTGGGTATTTCTGATAAAAAGTTTTATTGGAATTGGTCGAAAATGATTACTATTATTAGAGCGAAGAAATATGTGGTTCAAGGATAAAATTACTTCTATATTCTATATTTATAAAGTTTATATGTATACAAGTTTCTGTTGCGTTTAATAAGATATATCTAGAATTTCATTAGATCTGGAATAAAATGATAAAATTGATCAATTAAAAACGAAATAAATATCTTTAAGATATATTCTTTTTTAATTGATTAAAGTGTTTAATACTTTCTTATGTAAAGAAATTTAATAACTCTTTAAAAACAATTTTGCGGTTTTCATATTTTAATTATGTAAATTATATGTAGGGGAGACTGGGGCGAAAAATAAATTTTGCATAAATGATTTTTTTTGGCAATATAATCCGCTTAGATGCAAATATTTGTATATCAATATTGTAGGGCAACTTGTCCTCTACAACTTTCAATAAAAAAGCCTAGTAAAACTATTTTCTGATAGGTGATAAGTATTAGATAAGTTAAAGTATACGTAAACAACTAATTTAGTAAATAAAAGATCTTTGTTTATTTAACAAAATCTTTAGAATAGTTGTAAAGTTAAAAAATTGAAATTTCAAAAAAAAAAAATTTTTTTTGTTTATTTCATGTGAACGGTCTTCTTTTTTGACACACTACTTGCCCAATGTTAAATAAATAATTTTTAAACAAATAAACACAAAAAAATAAAAAAAATAAAAATTTTTTAAATACATGTAAAAATACATTTAACTTTTCGTCCCACCCATTATTTAACTTTTTGCCCCAGAGTGCGTTTTTGGCTTTAACAACAAATATAAAAAATCTGACTAAAGATATTTAGCAAATACCTTTAGGTATCTCTTCAGGGGACCCAAATAATGAAGTAAAAAAATCGCGGTGAGGATAAATGCAAAAAATATACTTAAAAGTTGATATTTTCTTTTTCGAAAAAATTTTCAAAAGTAGGTTGAAAAAAAACTTTCAATATAGACACCACAAAAATTAACAGAATTGCACACAACTCCGTACATTTATTTAGGGTGATAATACCCTTCTATAATTAAAATTACAATGCTCCAATTATTCCCGTTCGAAAGATAATGAATTTTAACGGTTTTGGCAGTTTAACTTTTCGCCCCAGTCTCCCCTAATTTTTAGTAAAAGAAATATTAGCATCAACTATAATTAAAATTATAGTTAACAGTAATATTAGAAATGAAAATTTCCACTAATTGAAACTATCGCCATATATTAAGCTATTTTTTTTAATTTGACCATATCAGAATTTTAAACAGTAAGAAGATAAGGCTCGGAGAGACTCAGTCTGAAAACAGTTGTGGTGTGAAAATTTGTCTGATTTGGTTCAATTGCAAGTTAGGCATTTGGCTACCAACCGTTTTATAAAAATTAAAGATTTCAAAATAAATGGATTCCATAATTTGCCCACAATCAGACAAGGAATAAAAATAAATTGTGAATTAAGTGCTAGTTTCTCATAAAAAAAATTTGAAAAAATTGATCGATACGCATGAATTGAAGAAAGTAGAATTTTATTTGAAAAATTTAAAAATTTAATCGTAAATTATTTAAAAATTTTTTAAATGTTTTTATTAAAAACTACATGTGAAAACAAAAATTTTCGTTATAAGAGCATTCAATTTGATTAATTTTTGGCCGAGTTATAAGCATTTGAAAAAAGTAACCGATTACTTTTTTCATTATTAAATAAATATTTTTTCAAATTAAATAATTATTATATAAGTCAATTAAATGAAATAAAATTTTTTCAGAGTAATTATTCGTAATAAGTTGTTTTTAAATTAAAATTAAAATTTTCATTAATTAAACTGTTTTTAAATACTGATTTTTAGTTTAAATTCAGTTAGAATTTACTATTTAATCAGTAGAAAAAGTTTTTACTCACGAAAAATAAAACTTTTAACTGATTGAAATGTTACTTTATTAGAATTGACAGTAATTCACTAGTGAATCAGTAAACTGATTTGTCATCGAAAAAGCAATCACTGATTCAAATCAGTGGAGATTATTAACTGATTTAAAGTTATAGAGAGTTGTAATTAGCAATATACCTAAGTTTAATTATTTATTTATTATTTATTAATAAGTAATTTATTAATCTGTTAGTTTTATTCCTTCTAAATCTGATTTAGTGAAAATTACTAATTTGAATTAGTAAAATTTACTAATAAATTACTCTCTCTTAGTATTTGAATTAGTGACTGATTTTTTGCTTCGACATCAGTTAATAATTACTACTTTTTTTTATTTAATACTATGTAACAGTTAAGTTATTTGAAATTACTATTTATTATTATTATTAAAATTTACTAATAGAGATGCAAAAAGTCAGTCACTATTTCAAATTAGTAAAAAATTTTATTCATTCAAATTAAGAGCGTAAAGTGTTATTTATGGATTCGATTTTTAATTATATTATTTATCAGTTAATTTATTAATTTTATTATTTACTAATTAATTTAATAATTGCATCTTTTATTAATAATTTTTTCTTAGTTACTAATTCTATATTCTTTAAATATGAATTAGTAGAAAGTTACTAATGAAAAGACCAAAAAGCTATGCACTAATGATTTAGTATTAATTTTACTAAAAATTAGTAATATTCTACTAATTAAAAAGGGAAAAAATTTAAAAGGGAAGTTAGGTGTAAAAAACTTTTTTCGACAAATTTTTAGTTTTTCCTTGACAACGCTATAAACATTATTATTTTAGCTCGTCATGTTGCAGAGTTAAGAAGTTAAGGAGGGAATTGTCACTTTTTATGCATTTTTGGCCAAAAATCCAATCCAATCAGATTCTCTATATTTTTCCTGTATAATCTACGTGTGAAAATACATGTCTGTACCAAATTTGAGCTCTCTAGGTCGAATAGTTTAGCCGCTAGAGGGGGGGGGGGGGCTCGATTTGGCTATAAGGTTCCGTCGGTACACCTCAGGTGTACGGAACCCTAAAAATGAGTTAAATTTGACTTTTAAATAAGTTAGAAAAAATCTCCTGAACATCACTTATTTTTAACTAAACGATTAGTAAACTGAAAAAATTACATTCTAAATTTAAGAAAATCTCTTTTAAATAGGCACCAAGAATACTCCCTGCTAAAATGAAGTGCTTGTGAATAAATAAAAATTACGTATAGTTTATCAAGGGCCCTTTAGTGGAAATTTTTCCAAACAGTTAGTAAACGAATTCGTATACTCTTTTTAGCCTTATAGAACAGTTTGTTTTTAGGGAATAATTTTTGTTATTTTTTGAACATTTTTCATCTGTTCTTGAATTTATTTAGACTTAAAAATTCTTAAATCTTCTATAATAAAACCTTCATCATAAATGTTTTTACAATATATGGCAGAGTTTCTTTAATTAACCATGCTGTACACTGTGAGTCAGAAACAAGTACAAACACACAACGTGAAAAAGCCCACACTCTAAGGCAGACAACAGGACGAATGGTATATTACACACGGTATACATAGAGTCTCCAGCAGCGAAAGGAGCCAGTGTAAAACGGCCTTCTGTCCGCACGGTATCGAATATTATCAAAGTGCCTATATATACACACACACGATTCACTGATCGAACGAGTTGAATCGATCGAAACAAAAATTTATCTTTTTTTCCTCGAAACAATTGTTGAACGATTAATAAATTTCATTTCTTTTTTTTTGCTTCTTCATTTTGGAAAAATTTAATTTTCCACAGAGAGTGCTTGGAGAAAAATATACATTTATGTATATATATAAACCAAGTTTTTAAATGTGTGTCGTGTATATTTACTGACAAAGACAACTGTCTTGGATATAATCAAGAAGTTAGAGAGAGCAGAAAGTTTTTCTCTATCTCCTCTCTCTCTTTCGCTCGCTCTGTCTGCGTGTGTGTTGATTGTGTTTTTGTATTCGTTTGTCAATTACTTGACCCGTCACAAGTTCAAAAGCCGCGGATCCATTTGAAAAGGAAACAAAAGGTATTTATTGAATTTAGATATCTGCTGAAAGTTTAGGATTTTAGGGAAATAAATTGATTATATTTCCATTATTTAGTGTCATTCGATATTTATAATTATTATATTCTCAATATTATTTTCTTGAAAGTTTTGTGTCAAATTTTTCAAACATATTTCTGCGCAAACTTGCCTGTCTGTGTGTATATCTTTGGAAAGCACGTTTTACACTGTCACACAATATCCTTATCTTCAAAATATATGTATGCATTGAATTTGTCATTGTGAGAATATGGAATAAAATTTTCTCTTTATATACATATTTCTGCAATGTGAAAATTCAAATTTCGCTTTTGCAATTTGCATAATTAAATTTATATGCATTTCGCTTTTTTAATTTCGAGACACTTTTAAATTTTAAAAAATATAAATTGTTCTTTTTCTGTTATTTTACACTATATTTATAACATATAATATTTTTATATTTATTTTTAAAGTGTTTTTTATAGTAAAGAATTAGTTATAAAATTAACTGACTATGAAGCATAAAGTCAGTCACTAATTCAAATAATAATATTTCTACTATCAATTAGTTAAAAATAACTGATGATAAAGTTAATTTTTTTGACAGATTCAATGAGTCAAGTTTAACTAATTTTTCTGTTATTTCTAAATAAAAATCAGTTATCTTTAACTGATTCAGAAGGAAGAAGTCAGTCACTGATTATCAGTAAAAACCGTGATTTTCAACTAACTCAAATTAAAAGAGCACTGAAAAAAGTTTGGTTGATTCAAATAAACATATTGGTTTTCTATTATCAAATAATGACTAACAATTAATGACTAACTTTTCGCATTTGTTTGAATTAGTAAATTTTATTAATAAATATCAATTTCTACAACTTTATTTGGAAACTTGACTAATTCAAAAACGAAAAGTCAAATACTAATTTAAATTTAGAGAGTACCATGAATTAAATATCATTTACTTGAATCAAGTAGTTTTTATTAAATGAAATAATTTTTATTTAAATTAACTAATTTTTTCTTGAATCGACTCATTTTTACTTAAATCAATTACTTTTTGCTGGAATGAACTAACCTGTACTTGAATGAAACCATTTTTAATTTTCAAATTTTGTATAAGGTCACAAGTTTTTCTGATAATTTTCTTCACATTTGTCAGAAATTATATATTTGTTTATAAGAATTTACACTACATTGTAAGTTCTCTAAATATCTATTTAATGTTACAACAAATGCAAGTAAATAAGTAAAATATATTCAATATATTAATGACTTATATTTACTTGACAGGTTTTGAATACGACAAGATCTGACATTACTATATTAGTTCTATTTAAACATTTTATTCATCATAGACATAGAAATCTTAAGTATATTTAATTACATAGTAAATTTATTTATAAATTAAAGTAACTAATTTGTTAATTAATTTATTTAGTAATTATTTATAACTATTTGACTAGCAAAATATGCTAAGTGAATCAGTCACTAACTTTTTACTATCAAATTAATTTTTTAAACTAATTCAAATTTAAATTGTAAATACCATTTGATTGATTTTGATGAAAATTAATTGACGAAAATAAATATTTATTTGATAATAGTTATAATGATGATGATGGAAATCATTTAATTGAATCAAATAAAATTTTAAATATGTTGAATCATAGAAATAAACAATTTTTACCCAAGAATTTACTTCCTTCTATAGAAAAGAAATTTTAATAACGTCTATATGTAAATACAAAAAAAATTTGAATTTTGTTTTGTTTCATTGTGATTTCAATGATTGCGTCTTCACAAAGGATTTTCAATGTCTCTATTTTTTTGGGGAAAATCAAAGATAAATTTTTCATTTTATATTTGAAAATATACACGTGGAATATTATGATAAAGAATTTCTGGATGGAAATGAGTGTCTTTGAACTATATTATAATTATATGCATATATAGTGAAAGGGGGAGAGATGATTTGCATTCAAGTATCAGTGACTGCAATTTTTCATATATATATATATATATACGTAATGTATTCACTGATACTAATCAGTGAATTTGTAGATCGAGGCGCGTTTCTTTTTTAAATGTGTATACATGGTTTTGCGTCATGAGTGCATGGAAATAGACAGTGTCTTGTAGCTCCAATCGGCTATTTCCAGAACGTTTCTCGAACCCAAATCATTCTCCAAAGTTATACTCCTACAATTGCGAAAAGATTTCATCTTCATTTGAGGAAATTATAAGAGTAGTTTTCACTGAGACAAAATAATGAAAAAACTTTATAGATTTGTATTTTTTAAGGTGAATTTTTAATATTACACTGAGAAAACGATTTATTTGATTCAAACATATTTTGTTTAAATCAAACTTAAAATATCTTTGCTATACAGTCAAACAAATTTAAGTTTAACTAAAACATATTTTTTGATTCATTCATAGAAATAATATATTTAATTGAAACACAATTTATAGTTGATTTTTAGTTATTTATTATCAACATTTAAGTTTGAATCAAACATAAAATTTTTTAATATATTTTTTGTTTAAACAAAAACAGAAAATATGTTTAAATTATACATAATTAATCAAACAAAGATTATTTTTAAATCAAAGCAGTGAATATTTTCTATATATTGGAATTAAGCTTACAAACTAATTTCAATGAAACAAAATCACTTAAAATTATTTTTTTACTTGAAACGAGTATAATGTTTTCTCAGTGTAAAATAAATAAGTTTTTTTTTCAAGTTATTGTATTTTTAATTGATATTTAATGCGGTATCGCCTATTAATACTATTTTTAATCGATTAATCTTATTTTGAATCAATGACAACTTTTATATGTTGTGCCTGTGATGAATATAATTTTTGATTTAATATAGTACATCTTTATTTACTATTATATTATATCTTTAAATAACAGAGTTTTTATTTAATTCCATTTTCAAATAATTCGTAGCTTCTATTACTTTTATCTTCGTATAATCGTAGTTTCTATTAATTCTATCGTAAAAAAATTATAGCTTTTACTAATTCCATCTTCAAAAAATTGTAGTTTTGATTAATTTCATCTTAAAGTAATTGTAGATTCGGTTAGTTCCATTTTAAAGTAATTGTAGATTCGATTAACTCTATCTTCAAAAAACTTAATTTTCGTTTTTAAAAATCTTAAGCTTCTAATTCCATTTGCAAAAAGTAGATTCAATTAATTCTATCCTCAAAAAATTCTTGCTTCACTTAATTTCATTTTTAAAAAATTGTAATTTCAATTAATATTATGTACCATTTATTTCATTTTTATTTTTTTTAATTGCCTAAAAACAGACGAATATTTTGAGATTTAATATGTAGGTAACATTCTCAACCTGCTACGAACGCCAAGGCCACCGCTAGATGGCAGTTTAGTTGCCTAAACTAGATTTCACGCCATCTAATGATGACCTTGGCGTTCTCAAGTGTAGAAATTCACTTTATCCATCAAACACTTTTTTATAATTAATGAAATGCAAAAATATTATTGTAAGACTAATTTAAATTGTGATTTAGTTTACATTTACAACTTTTTTTAAATAAGCGCAATAATTATTATTTAAACAAATAAATAATGTGCAATTATTTGCAATTATACAGACATTTTATGAAACTTTTCATACTATTTTTCATTTCTAAATTTAGTCCGAGGTCATATTTTTAGTTTTTTCTTCAGGAATTGTTGGTAAGTTTATCAATATTTGAAATGGAATAACGTGTGTACACAACATATTGTTAACTTGAAACCACAGAGTAGAATTTTAACTTTTAATTAAATTTTACAAATGAAGATTTATATTCACATTTTATCATTTACATACAAAAAATAAAACGAGTAAAAATATATTGTATATGGTTTTTTTGCGGTCTGAGGCAATTTCAATTATTTCTTTTTTGCATTTTATAGCATATATTGCTTTTTGTTATGTTTTTTTCTTGTTTCTGTGCTGCATGGAGGCATTCATTGATCTCTTCGATTTTTATTTCTTATATAAGTTTATAATTTTAGACTCGGGAGACACTGGCAAATTTTCACATTGATTTGATATATAGGTAATACGTAGATTAATTGTCTTCATAGATTTTGTAAAACAAAAATGTATTGAAATTTCATAATTTTGTGTTATTTCCTTTAGATATTGTTTAGTTGTATGAGAAATAATTTTTAAATTTATATTTAAAAATTTGAAATAATAAAATAGTTGAAAATAGAAAAATACTTTATAGTTGCATATGTAGCCTATGTAAATTCATCTTCGCTTTTATTTTACCTTTTCGAATAGGATATTATATATATATATATATATGAATAATTCAAAGAGTTATTTGGTAAACGTAAAAAAAATCCTTTGGAAAATGGATCAGTTCGAACGTCTCTAAATACAAATAAAAGCAATACATTCGGATTAATAGCGTCAATAAATATAACATCCGACAGTTATTGTTTTTCGTGTGATAAATTTTTGTTTGTCAGTCATTCGAACTGTTCCTTTCAGCAATTCAGTTTGTGTGATAAATAATGTGTCTTTTTCTCATTGCTTCTGTAATTGCTTTTTCCTTTTCCAGTATTTTACAAAAAAATCACATGTGTTGCAAAAAAAAAATTTGTCTTTATGTCAAAAAGTTATAAAAAAAATTTATTTTTCACTTTTCGTTTTTCTACTGTATTATTGTTTAGTTATTTTTTTACCTCTAGGAGGCAAATTTAATTTTTATTTCAATATGTTTGTATATTTGTATTTTAATTTTATTTGTTTTCATTTAGAGGCACTTAATTTTAAAGCGCTTTTGGAGGGTTTTATTTCATATACTTAATTGTCATTCGTTTATTTATTTAGTTGCTGTTTTTGTTAGGACAAATAAAAATTTAAATTTTTCTACTTTTGTTAAAATTTTCCAGTTTAGTAAGATTTGTTTCCTTTAAAAACTTTTATTTGATTTTAATAAAATGAGAATATTGAATGATCCTTTAAAAAAATGTGAAATTAAGAAATGTTAGTATTTAATAACCTTCTCTTCAGAAGAGAGAATTTTTAATGAATAAATAAGAAGAAACGAAAGATAAGGAATATAATTTTGTCTTGCAATTTGAAGATAAGCTTTTTTCCCCTGGATAGTAATTTCTGTAAATTTCTGGATTTATTATCACGAATCTTTTTAGATTTATAATTTAAAACGCAGTTGTAAATTTATTAACCCTTCTGCAGTTAGTTACAAGTACGCGAAGGAGTCTATCTCATCTCTTCAACTTATTTAAATTTTCACACGCGATTTTATATTAGCCTTTTCTAAAGAAAGTTTTAAGTTTTCGCGAAAAGATTTGAGGGTTATATAAGGATTTTATAATATAATTCGCGGTGCAGTATTCATTTTATACATATACGATTCTTCATTTTCTCTATAAATTTAAATTAGTGTGAAAATGTGATTTTATTATTACATAAAAGTGTATTACATTTAAAGTTTATGTGTATTTTGGAAGCATAAAGTAATAATTGCATTATAAAAAGATTTATTAAATATATTAAGAGTTTAATAATACTTTTAGATGAATCGTATTTTAAGCATTAAAAGTTTTAAGTTTATTTCATAATAAGGATTATAAAACCTTATTTGATAATAATTTGTTTTATCGTAGGTATATAAAAATGGTAAATATTTTAATTTTGATGTTTAATTTTTATAGACAATTCTAAGTATTTTTTATGAAACGAATTGTTTTGTATTAAACGAAAAATAACTTTAAATTTAAATTTCTAAAAGCATTATTTACGTAAATATTTTTATTTAAATGTTTATGGAAGTATTATATTGTTTAAGTACTTATTTAAATTATATTACGATACACGCTCACAATTGTATTGTTATGAATAATTATAGTTAAAAATATTATTATTATTAAATATTAGTTAAATAATATTATATTATTTATAACTTGAAAGTATATAAATAAAAATGTTATAAGTATTATTATTAATGTTATTAGTATAACATAATCTTATTTTAAGTAAAAATATTAACGTTTTTACTTATTTTCTTAATTTTATTATTAAATATTTTTCTATTGAAAATAACTTTATTTAAAATTTTCGAGAATCGTAAATTTTTTTATTTAAAATATTCAAGTTCTATTCACAATTATGAAGGAAAAATCGAAATTAGATTTACTTGTGAAGAAAAAAAAAGTGACAGAAAGTACGAAAGAGAAGTGGCAGCATGACGCAAGTAAATTTATCCATACAGTCAAAGCTTTTGCTTTTGCTTTTCACAGTGAGAACAGGGAATCGATTTTAAATTACCCGCACATGGCACCTTCGAAAGATTTTCACACACAATAGAGCAAAAATCTTAAAACTGTTCATATATTTGCTATTTTATTTTCCAATAATAACGAAATTTTCTTGTTCAATATTCTTACATTTTTACACACACATACATTAGATCTGTGGATTTTTCTTTTGAATAAAAGTAGAAGTACACATTTTTTCTTATATATTAGAATTTAAATTCATTTTTTGCAATTTATAATTTTTGAGAAAAAGTATTTTAAATGAATAAAGAATAAAAAAATTTAAAGTAATACAAAATGCAACCACGATTTTAGTAATAATTAGTTAAAAATAAATAATTGTTATAGTCAAATAGAGGCTGCCTCTTTCTTCATCAATTATCAAAAAATAACTTATTATTAGAAACGGTGGTCTAGTAAGAATCTAGTGACTTTAGATCGATCTCTCCCTCCATTTTTTTCTACTCTTTCTAACCTGTTAATTAAATAGAGACAAAGAAAGAAAATGGTGGAAGGATTGGTCTCTCACCAGATGGCGTATTGCAGTTTAGCCATTCCCAATAAGTAGAAAATTATTAATTAATAGCAAATAAATAAGAAAAGAAATAGTAAAATTTCACTGACTGAGTTAGTTGCAATAATTTCAGTTATTTTTACACGGAAAAAAAAAGTTCACGGATCTCTCGTGAAGTCGTCAACTAGTATATCACTTTTGGATGGGACACAAAATTCTTGAAAATCAACTAACACAGTTCGTCAAAATTCCATCAACTCCTTCACTAGAAACATAGTACGGTTTCCGAACTTTTCGTCAAAGTTAACGAAAAATTCGCGAACTTTTAAAAAATGCTAAAAACAAGAAAAAATAATTTCCAGATACTACTTTTTTATAGCAATTCACTTAATTTGATAACTTGACGCCTATACGCACCTAAACTACACAGAATACACCATTTTATCGCTATTAAAATTCGTAATTCGCTTCAGGGGATTCGAACCTATTACCCTATACCCTATGACATAATATTTCTACCAACTAACCACCACTGCTAAATCTACATACACATTAATTCTGCAAACGACACGATTAGCTTTGTCTGCTGTCAAACTCAGGACCGTGCAAAGTAGAAAATGAGCCTTGTCGTAACCTTTAATTTATTTTATGAATTATTTGTTTCACAAAAAAAAATTAGCACACAAAAATATTCACTAAATAATAGAAAACACTGATTCTAAATAATAACTTTTATCAAAGAATTTGCCCGAATGTAAACACAGATGACACCGACTGAATGATGAATACTTGATCAGCCATATTTGATGCGCATTGCGAACTGCGCATACTACTGAAACTGTCGAGTTCACGGTTTTTTCGTCAACTTGTACCTCTACTTTTGACGAACTACTCATCCTTAACAGTTCATCAAAAATTCATTAACTTTGTTTCAGCTATTCGTTGACGTTTGCCATTTCTAATCAAAAGTGAATGGAAATTTTGAAATTTTGTGTCCCATCCAAAAGTGATAAACTAGTTCACGAGAGATCCGTGGACTTTTTTTTCCCGTGTACATAACCTAAATCAATAATAATTAGTCATTATTAACTATTTGATTATCAAAATATTACTATTTGAATAAGTGATTAAAATTTTGCTATCAAATTAGTAATTTTTAACTAATTCAAATTTAGAGAGAATTTCAATTTTTCATTAATATTAATTAATTCTTATTTAACAATTTGAAAGATGAGTAGAATGTTTTACTCCCTAGCGCTAAAAGTGGTAACTTCTGAGCCCAGTGGGTAAAATTACTTCAAAATTTAAAATTAAAATTAAAATATTTGAATTAATTAAATAAATAAATTATCTTTTGTTACCATAATATAATAATTATATTATAATAATGTAAATTAATAATTATAATCCTTAATAAGGAAATAAGAAATAATTATAAAAAAGTGAATTTTTAAATTAATTAAATTAGAAAAAACATGAGGAGTTTTTTTAATTTGTAGAAAGTTATATGGTGTAATTTTTCTTCTTTCTCCAAAAAAGTAAAAGTTCTTTATTCTTGCGGTGTTTTTTTCACACGTGACAGATTCTCGTCCAACCCGCATGAAAAGAAATTTGTCAGTCACCTCTGATAATGGATCGAGTAGCCTTTTTTATGAAATATATTCACTACTTTATATAGGTATTTTATATCCTTGACGTCGAATCCATCAAGTTGTACGTTCAAGTTTCTGGAAAGATAGACATAAAAAATATTGGAAATTAGAATTCTATTTTTTTCGCAAAATAGACTCAGGAGAAGTTTTCTACAGGTTCACTCTCCTCTGTCGAGAAAACCCATTAGACGGATGGTCCAGGCAAACTCCTAATTTCAAGAAGTTCTGTAGACGCAAGAAATTAGGTTTAAGTTCTTACAATTTCACTTCAAAGTTAGGTTACTTTAACAAAAAACAGTGTAAAAAACTAATAACTTGGTAAACTTCCAAGTTGTTTTTCTCGAAATCTTTTTTCGGGTCGTAGGTCCCTTTTAACTGTCCGTGTCACATATATATATATATATATATATATATATATATATATATATATATATATATATGCGTTATTTTTATGGTACTTTATAGTCTCTTTTGTTAAAAAGTACTATTTTCTAACTAGAGAGTAAAAAGAGAAAGTTAATTCTGAATATATTCATTCCAAAGGGACAAAAATAAGCATTTTAGCCCAAAAAAGTCAAAAATAGAGAGTAAAAAATACGTTGTCTCCCAAGGGTCACAAATAAGAATTTTATACTCGCTGCTACTATTAAAAAAATAAAATTTATATAGTACTATTTTAATTATTATAAATAATAGACAAAATATTTATAAGAAAATAACACAATTTCACTGTTCTGCGCAGGTTAACGTGTGTTTCAATAAATGAGTAGAATTTTAAAAAATGTCCGACATTGTGTCCGCCACTTAAAATTTTGAAAATTTTGAAAATCTGACATTATATTCGTAATCAGTGACCTCAAAAACCCCTGAGTAAGAGGTTTCAACGAAATGCAATCGCGGGATTTTTCGAAGGCACAAAAGGGTTAAGAAAATCTCATTTTAACTGCAATTGATAAATCCGAGAATGAATCATTATTGACAAAACGAAAAGAATTTGAGAGAAAGTGTCGCATAAGTATTTGAAACCGGAAGTCAGGAAAAGAATAAAGTATACACACAGTGGTAAGTTTGTGCAATATATACGTGCCCTTAGGAACCATTGACGAGAGGAGAGGCGGGCAAACGACAATTCAATGATAAATATATTGTATAGGGGAAGAAAATCTGCTACAGTCATGTATGTACATACATATAATATGTTGTGAGGTCGAAAAATATGAGACGTGAATAAAATTCATAGTGTATTCTTCAACGCTAGAGACGCCAGGATGCGCGATTGAGATGCAAATCTGCAAGAGACATTTGAGAACAGAGAACCATAGGGTGCTTATTCTAACTTGACGACACTGTTACGTCACATTGTCTTTTCGCTTCTTGTCTCGCTAGCATATATTAGGGATGATTATTATATATTCAAAACTAAAGTCAAAGACGAGGCTTGTTTCAAATTAGAGTGTCGTTATTCTCCCATCTAATTATTCCCACACATCTCTCTCTAAATATAGTTTCCATTCAACAAAATATTTTCTTTCTACATATTTTTTAGAACGTGTTCTTAATTTTACAATTTTATCATTTTTCAATCAATAATTTAATTTTCATAAATAATAATTATTTTTACAATTGCTGTACTTTTCCGGACTTTGACAAACTTTAAAAATTGGGAATTTTAATTTTCTAATTTAAGATATCACATCCCCTGTAATCAGAGTCAACAGATTGTTGCCTCTCGCGTGAAAATGAAATTATGGCTAAAAGATGGCATACTAGGCTGACAAGGTACAACTTTATTTTACTAGGCTGACAAACAACTTTTTTCTATTTTCGAAAATTTGCACTACTTTAAATTTGCTGAAAATGGAGTAAAAAGATATTCCTTAAAAACTTAAATGAAATTCAAAGAAACAATTGAAAGAAATTTGAATAAATTTTTAAAAACATTCAATTATATTTTCAAATTAAAATTACTTTTAATTCAAATTATATTTTCAAACTAAAATTACTTTTAATTTAAATTAAAATTGAAATTAAAGTCTATTTTAATAACTAAATTTTTCAAAAGGATTCAATTCTTAAAAAAAATATGAAAATTCGTCGCAAAAATTGAATTATTCTCATAAGTTAAAAAATTTGCATACCAATTCAATTATTTATAACACAATTTTTTAATATTTAAAAAAACAATTAATTAAAAAGATTCTGAAAAATTCTTCGCAAAAATTCAATTTTATTTTAAATTAATAAAATACTTCACAGGAATTCAATTATTTTTTCATAACGTTTTATTATAATAAAACTCATCGCAGGATTTGCATATTACTTTTAATGCAATTCTAAACCAATTCCTCGCAAATTGAATTAAATTCAAAAATTTCATTAAAATTATGTTTGCAGCTGCCTTTGATGCACTTTTTTGGACTTTGTCGAACACCAAAATTGAGAACTTGAATTTTTTGATTTTACATACTAAAAAAACCCATACTTTGGCGTACACTGAAAAACATATATTTTTGGTACTGCCATAAATATGGTCGTTTCTCACATATTATATTGGTAAATAAGGAACAGCCATATAGTATATTGCTGTTTCATCTATCCCACATAGCACCGAAACTTTCCTAAATTTTTTAAAAATATTTACTTGCAATATTCGGCATATTTAACTAAAAAGTTTAGTGAAAATTGTGTAAAGATTTAAATGTCCCGATTAAATAAATATTTAGCCCGAAACTTTCCTAAACATTTCAATGAAATTTTCGCCTAATTATAATTAGGCGAAGATTTCATTGAAATGTTTAGGAAAGTTTCGCGCTAAACATTTATTCAAATGGGACATTTAACAATACATGTATGTCAGAATTGACAACATTTTTCTTTTTTCCATTCTTTGCCGAACTGTCCCCGTACTTTAAATATCGTTATTAATAGAGGTGTGCAAAATCATTTCGAGCTCGAGCCGAGTCGATTAAAAGCTCTATAAAAAGCTTGAATAATTTCGAGTACTCGAATTTTTCGGGTACTCGATTGGATTTGGGCTTTTAAATTACTAAAAAACTATTCATAAGTAGAAAATTGCGAATTTAAGGGACTTACTGCGATCGAAGAAAATCGTTAGGTGTTAAAATAACTAAATTACTAACTAACGTAAGACATTTAAGGGAAAATCCATATTTTCTACTTATTAGTTTTTTAGTAATTTATAAGCTCGAATTCAATCGAGCCCTCGACAGTTTCGAGTATCCGAACTATTCGGGCACTCAAATTTACTCGAGTAATCGATACATCGAGCCAAGCTAGGACTTGGCTTTTCGAGCTTCTTGTACACCTCTAGTTGTTAACCACGTACATTCCGAAGTATCGGAAACGCACATATGCTGTATTTTATTGTACTTTGCCCATACGATTCTGTGGTTTGATGAACTTTGCTGTATTTTGTCAAAAATTTTATTTCCCCGCGGAATGCTATTTAATCTACAAAAAAATCCTTTTTCACCCCTGGAAAGAAAAATGTCTTTTCTTCAAAATATGAATAAATAAAATGCTTTATTAAATAGTAGAAATTAAATTACTTTCTATGAGTAATAACAATACTTTACCCTGTTTGGTCGCCAGGGGGATTCAGGGGGTCTCCCCCCGTCGGAGTCCACGGGTAGCACCTTGGTAGAAAAGTTATCTTCCATAGTTTAAAAGTCTTTTTCTCTCTAGATTATTTCCTGTTAATAATCAATAAGTCTTTTCTTATTTTCTGCAATAAAAATTTATATTTTTGTTTTTTTATTTTTTCAGTTGATTCATAATTCGGAGCAAAGTCAATGGATAAAAACGTTTGAGGCTTGGCGGACAATTTGTTGATTTTTCTCGACAAAAGAAAAACAAAACCACAGCCCGTAACCGATGAGTGTAAGTATACGTACACATTTATACCTATAGACATATTGTTTAAATAAAACATTGAACATTATAGGGGAAAGGTTGCCCCACCCAAGCTTTTTTGCTTATGACTCATTAGGAAAAAAATTAATTTATATGAACATACCATAGAAAAGAGGATCTATAAAGCTACAAATTTGATCTATAGATAATTTAAAATGGCAAAAAAGAAAATTTTTAATTCAAATTTTAAAAATGATGTAAAATTAACTTTTCAAAATTTAGGCTTGCAGGTTGACCCACCTTGAAAAATTGATAATAATAAAGAAAAACTCATATAAATTTAAATAAAATTTATTAAATTTTGTTTAAATTTAATATTTCTGAACATAATGATTTAAAGATTTGTAGATTTGTAAAAAAAATGAAATTTTGGAAATTGTTTCGCGGTTTTAATTATGGCACTTCTAGAATAAAAAATAATGCATGTGGACAACCTACAAGTTTTTCCCCTATCGTTGAATTAATTAAAATCGATTTTTCGTCAGTATTAAAAAAAACAGAAAGTTGAAAAAATGCTTTATTTCATTCGAGGAATATTTTCATTTAAAGCGAGCAAATTTGCTTATGCCGCAAGTTATTAAATAGAGAACAAACTTATTGCTAATTAAATGTATTATTAAGTAAACGTTGACTATATTATGGTATATGTATATACATATAACCAAGTAAAATTACTTCTAAGTAAATTTTGATTTTATATTATGAATACAGTCAAGGCAAGGTCGTATTTATTGACTTGAACATTTATAACGAACGATTGCTTTTTAATTTTTCTATTTATTTTGCGAAACAAAAATGTCAATTAGTTTAAATTATTTTATTACTTATTCGATTAATAAATTATTATTTAATTAAATTATTCAGTTAATAAATTATTAACTATTTAATGCAATATTCAAAGAATAAATTATTACTTTATTCATTTTTCAATTAACAGATAATTATTTAAGTAATTAGGGTCAGTTCGGGTAAATAGAAACAGATTTGCTAAGTTTCACCAATAACATAAGTTTTTGCTTTTAAATCGGATTACTTCCGGTTTTCTTGTGTATTGAGTTATTATTTCACTTCCGTGGAATAATTTCATAGGGTAGTAAAAAATATGCGTATCATTAAATCGCAATAATTAACTGTTTCTATTTACCCCTAAATTTTACAACTTTGATAAAAGTTAGGGGTAAATAGAAACAGTAGTTATTTTACTTAAATAAAATTTTTTTAAATAAATACGGCCTTAAACCTTTAACCTTATATCACCCCCAATGGGTTCTAAGTGTTTTTGCATTTTCCGTTTGTCACTTACAATTAGCTGTAGTATATACAAAAATATTTCCTATTGCATAAATAATTGAAAATCAAAGAAGACACCTTTTCACTTTTTTAACTCACATTTGGGAAAAACTAAACTAAAAAATCATACTAAAATTTATAATTATATCTTAATACTACAACAAAAATAAGCCTTGATTTTTTCATTTTGCAAACTTTAATCAAAAATAGGAGACTGTTTTTATTTACCCCTAAAAAGTGAAAATTCGAGGTTTATAGAAACAGTTGATTATTTCTTATAAAATTTAAAAAAAAATCAATTTCAAGAATAGAAATATTAAAAGATACAAAGAATTATATAAAAATGGTATGTTATTTATAAAATAATTTAAACTAGTAAATAATAATGCATTATATAAGTTTAAAAATAAACTATGCTAAAATTTAAAACTCATTACACAAATAAAGGTTTGTTTTCTCCTATTTTCTCTCATTCTCTGCCGTACTCTCTTATTCTCTCTTATTGTAGTGTTGTAGTTCGATTGAAACAATTTTTTCATTTATATTACCAGAAATATTGTTGAAATTTCTGCTGTTTCTATTTACCCCGAATTTCCAGTTTTTAGGGGGAAATAGAAACAGTCTCCTATTTTTAATTAAAGTTTGCAAAATGAAAAAATAAAAGTCGATTTTTGTTGTAGTATTAATAAGAGATAATTATAAATTTTAATATGATTTTTTAGTTTAGTTTTTTTCAAATGCGAGTCAACAAATTGGAAGGGTGTCTTCTTTGATTTTCAATTATTTATGTAATAGGAAAAAATTTGTATACACTGCTACTAATTAACAAACGAAAAATGGGAAAATGCTTAGAGCCTATTGGGATGATCTAAAGTTCAAGGTTTCAGGCCGTATTTATTTTTAAAATTTTTTATTTAACTGAAATAACTTCAACGCATAATTAATTTGGAAACCGAGTGATAGAATCATTATTATATTATTGAAATAACTACTGTTTTGATTCACTCCTTGTTTCTATTTACCCCATCTGACCCTACTTGATTAATAAATTATTATTATTTAATTAATATTATTTAATTCATGAAATATTATTTCGTTAATAAAAAATTACATCTTTTGATGGAAAAATTCTGAAAAAAAATAATTTTTCCTGTGTACTACTCGTGTTGGGAACGCACTCTTCAGTTCATAAATAAATTAACAAATAAATAAATAAAATAGTTATTAAAAATTTGAAATATAGAATTAAAATAAATTAAATTTTAATTTATTCCATTAAGGAGTAAATTAAAAAATTGAGTTATTAAAAAAAATTAGAATATAAAGTTTATTTATTAGATACAAAGTTTTTTTTTACAGAAAATTACAAAGATTATAATTTTTAATTATATTAATAATAACAATTTTGTCTTTATTATTAATTAATTATTTCCATACAAATTCAAAGAATTACATTTTTTTCTATTTTTATCACTTCAATGTCTCGCGGAAATTTTTAAAAACTCTCATTAAATTTCAAATTGATTCAAATTGAGTTCAAATAAATTATTATTTGCGACAACACGCGCAATTGTATTTCTAAATTCGCTCATTCACTTAAATTTTTATTTCTAAATTGAAATATGTGCACGCAAAATCAACTTGGCCACTAAAATCTTAACAAGATTCTTTATTAAAGAATTACACTCATTCTTTTTTTAAATTCACTCTTGACTTTATTTAACTTGAGACTCACTTCTGCTGTTGCATAAAAAAGACAAGTTTTTTTCTTTTTTTGAAACTTTTAATTACTTTCTGAATTTTTACTTTTTACTTTTAATGAAAAACAAATACAACGGACACTCAATGAATACGAAAGAAATAAATTTATAATAATATACACTGAGAATTATAAATTTATGTTGAGAAAATTCTAAGACCGAGTAGTGGAAAAAAGTTTTTTAAAGTAATTTACAAGTTTTTATTATTAAATTCTTTTTGCATTTTAACTACATTTAAAACTATAGTTTGTTTAATTTTTACATAGTTTGAATTTTTTATTAATGAAATTATTATTTATTTGTTTGTTAATAAATAATAAAATATACTCTCTTAATTTGAATCAGTTAAAAATCATAGTTTTAATTATTTAATAAACAAAGTGACTGAATAATGTTTTTAAATTAAATAAATTAAATGCTCAATTCTTAATCACTCATCTAATTAACAAATTATGAATTATCTGCATAATTTTCATTTTTGTAGTAATATTAAGAACTTTTTTAATTCATTAAATATATGAATGTTATTAATAAATTAGTTATTTAATTATTTTTTCTTTTCTTAGTCATTATGGTGGTTAATTAATTATGTAATTAATTTTTCTATTCTTACTCACGTTGGTAATTAATTAATTAATTTTTTCTTATTTTTACTCATTTTGGTAATAAACTAATTACTTAATAATTAGTTTTTCTTTTTATATGTTGGTAATTAATTATTTAATTACTTAAGTAATTGAGATTTAATTAATTAATTAATTTTACGATTGTCCTAAGAGTTGTGTTTTAATATTTATTTAGAAAATATTTTACTATTTTTCTCTACAGGTTAGATTGACAGGTGGCCATATGGTGAAGCAGAGGAGGTTTATCGGCAATACAAACAATAAGATGATCAATATACGGGAACATTTATAAACCAACAAGTGCATGAGCACGTGATATGTAATTGAAAGAACCTGAAGGTCTGAAAAAACCTCACAGCGCTGAATGCGTTCCTGCATTCGTAAGATACCAATTAATGCAGACTGGCAGTTCTCTGCTGATTTATGTTTTGCAGGTATTGAATATAGGTATTCCAAAAAAAAGAATTTGCTGAATCAATATTGATCCAGCAGTGATTACTTGTGATTTAGTAAGTTTCACATAAACTTCGGACGTGCTGTTTTTTTTACACAGGTAATTTATAATTTATCACTCATTCATCTTTTTGTAATTAACATTTATATATTTTATTATAAAATTATATTTATTTATTATTTATTATTAATCGCTTCCTATTTGACCTGTTTTAACCAGAATTGAAAATATTTGCCACTCACGGGAATCGAACTCGGGACCTAACACACTGTAGACTTGTACGCTAATCACTGACCCACTCACGCTCTACTATTTTCTTAATTATTGATTCATTATTTTATTTATTATTTCGTTTATTTGCTGATTAAACTGAAAAAATTTATTAAAATCTTATAACCGATTACTTGATTATTATCAAATAAATATTTATTTGTATCAATTTATCAAATAATTTTTAATAAAAAAAATTATTTAATTCAGAAAACGATTACTTTGAGTTTACTATTAAATAGATATTTATTTGCAATAAATAATTGTTAAAAAAATTTGACAATTTTACAACTTCTAAAAAAATTTCTCTATGCTTTTTTGCAGGTTTTTAGATTTATACTTAAATGCGAAGAGACTTAAGCAGGAAATAATTCTTAAAAAAAGCCAAAGGAATCAGTGATATTTTTTCAATTTTTATTCATTGTTATATTCTATAAAGAAAGGAGGACGAGATAAGGAGAATTAATAATTTATATATTTAGAAATACGAAAAACCAACTTGTGATCTGATTGAAAAATAGGAATTTGGTAAAGGAGAGAAAACAGTGTGAATGCGCCTTGGGCGCTGAATTTAAACGGAAATATTTTTTCAACTTGTGTGCCGTCAAGGCAGAGTTTCTTCATAATGGTGAGTACAATTTATTTTTACAACAAATTTTAATAATTTTATTTCCATCATTTGTCTATGAAACAGTTTTTTTATTACATACTGAGTATTTCGTTTTTGCAGTAAATTGAATTATTAACTTTATTTTTTACATTAATACTGTTTAGTAACAACATATATGTCGACGTCCACAAGAAAAGGGCCCATTTTGGCACTATTGGACTTATCTATATGGGCGAATTCCTTGCAAAATTACGAAAAATGTGAGTGGTCATACAACTTTTTTGATCAAAAATTCGATGAGTTACAGAATTTCAAAGTTTATAGTGACAAATACCTCAATAAAGTTAAACACTTAAATTAGCGATAAGTTAATGAAAACCTCATGATTTGACTTGTAAAAACATGTAGATTAATAATAAAAAATAAAAAAAAATTAAGGTTTTTCTCAAAAAAGTATTAAACTGCAAATAACTCGAAAACTAGAACCGACAAAATGGGCCCTTTTCATGTGGACGTCCACATATATATATATATATATATATATATATATATATATATATTCAAAAATATAATATCGTCGAAAAAAGTCAATTATTTAAAAATTTGTTGATAAAATTCTTCATGAGAATTCAATTTTGAAAAACATTGATTTTTTCAAAAAATTATTTATTTTTGTATTTAAATAATTAAATTCTCGTAGAATTTTCTAGTAAATAATTGGAATCCTGTGAAGAATTTTATTATTTATAAAAATAATTGAATTGATGCAAATAATTTTTATTAATTTTTGTGAAATAATTAAAATCCTGTAAAAAGTTATATTACACGGGCACACAAAAAAAATAAAAATTTCGTGATCTAGAGTCTTGTCTCTGGGACAGTTACTGAAATCAGGTGAAGAATTTTGTTATTTATAAAAATAATTAAATTCATGCAAAAAATTTTTGAAAATAATCACATTTTTCGAGGAATTTGTTGAAAATTATATTAAAAATAATTGAAATCCTTTGATCTCATGCACCCTTAAAGCAGGAGGTATGATTATATTTAGGGGTGTAAGAAGTAAATATGTAAATTGAATAAAATTTTTATGTTCGCCATATTGGATCCGTTATTTTGAATATTTGAAATCTGACTTCAGATTTGTAATCAGCGACTCTGAAAACCCCTGAGTGATGATTTTCAAGTAAATAGGTTTAATTTTTAACTTTGACGTCCACCATATTGGATCCGCCATTTTGAATTTTTAAAAACTGACATCGGGTTTGTAATCAGCTACTACGAAAACCCCCGCAGAACCATGTTTCATTGAAATCAACTAAACTGTGAATTATTTTGTTCTGTTTACATTTTCTGCTTACACCTCCAGAAAAAACATACCATCTCATGCTTTAAAGGTGCATTCGATCAAATTGACATAGAGCTCATTTGAAAGGGCATGGTTCAGCCTTTAATTTCTGATATTAGTGAAGTTTGGAGCACATTATAGTTTAGCTATACTATATATTGAAAATTTCAAAAAACACTGCTTTTAGAGGTTTCAACCCCTATTTTCTCGAAAACGTGATGTGATGGGAAGTTTTTAAGTCCGGGTTCGTGTTCAGCACAAAAAATTCATTCGGGATTACAATGCCGCATTCTATTCGTAGAACCCTTGCAAGAAAGTGATAATAATTAAATTCTTACAACGAATTTTATTAAATTATTTTCAATAATTTAATTTATGTAAAAAATTTTATTACTTGTAAATATAATTGAATTTTTGCGATGGATTTTATTAAAATTTTGGAAAATTTAATTTATTGTAAGTTGTTGAATTTCATAACGGTTTGAATTAGATATTTAAAAAATCTTAATTCCTATGGAATAATAAAACTGATTTAATACTTATTTAAAGAAGAATTTATTGTTGTTTTCAAAAAATGTTATCATTAAAGAAATTCGAGAATAAAAGTATTAAAACAATTTTTTTCAGCATCTAATAACTTTTAGAGTGAATTATAATATTCTTTTAAGGTCAGGGAAAAGTGTATAAAATTGTCTGAAAATTCAGGGAAAAGTTGGGAAAAATAAAATTAATATTCTGTGGTAACCCTTAATATTAATAAATTAAAAGCTTTTGCGAATGCATACGATTGTTGAATAAATTAAAACAGGAGCTAATGACATGGCTAATTAAAATCTATATTAATTTATAAACGAAAAAAAATATTGCGAAATTTATTTATGAAATTCATTACTTAATGTCGAAGTGAAGGTTAATTAACATTTAAAATAGTGTATTGGATTTTTCAAAGAAAACCTTGAATGCAAAGAATGCAAATGACAAATGGACATGCATGCCTTTATAGTGTTGTACTCCACTTAAAGGGGATTCAATTACTATCATTCTTATCTGCAAAAAAAGTCGTACAAGGCATAATTTGTCTTTGTTGTATATGTCTCAAATGGCAAATGTTTCTTCTTGGAAATTGTTTGATTTCTTTCAATTTCATGAGTCATTTATATAATTCATAAAAATGCTCATCAATTTAATGGACATTATTCATTAAAATGAATGGAAGAGAAATTTTTGTTTCTTTTTATCAAGGCGAGAAAAGTTCTCTCTCTCTCTCTCTCTCTCTCTCTCTGTTTGTTAACTCTTTAGAGTTGGTTTATTTTTAACATTTCCGCAACGGAAAAAAATTAATCTCAACATCCTTCCTTTCTTTGTGCGAATTATTTTTCAATTCTATTGTTAATTTAGGTAGAAAAAAATTCTTCCACATCATTTATCAATAATATTTTCTCTTTCAGTGTGAAAATTTTTTTTAGGGAAAAGTTTTAGTTCTTTTTTTATTCTTTCTTTCTTTCGTTCATTCATTCTTTTTTTTTGCACAATTGAATTTCACTCTATAACAGAATGAAGGTCCTGAGTGAACGGTCATATATCAGATAAATTGCATTTCGCATGACAGTATTTTTTCCGTTTTCACGGAGTCGTGGACTGAGTTTTAAAAAAGGTAGCATTCAATCGGAAATGCCGTCTTGTGCTCGGGTTTGCCGGCATTTCTCGATGGAGCGGAAATTTCCACTGGCTATGTACGAAAGCTGACGGTGGCGGCTGTGGCAACGGCCGGCCAGTCGTTCAATGTTGAAAATGCGATACTCGAAAAACGTTACTTCAAATCTACAAGCTTTTTTATGTATATATCTGTGGATTGATGTATAGATATAGTTGTGAATACATGTTGGTAGAGTAGACAATAATTTTCCATTTTTAAATCGAAGCGAATAAAATCAATGATTATTATACACCTTTTGGGTTTGTTTCTCAAAATAAAGCTGAAAAATATATATTTTTCAAAAGTATGAATGACACTGAAGTTTTGAGTTTTAAATAAAAATTATTCCATCAATTAATTCTAGTTTCTAAGAAAAATATCTTCATCTAATAGTTACACTAATTAGTTAATTAGTAGTTTTTGTTAATTAATAAATTAATAGTTACGCTAAGTAGTAGTTTTTATTAATTACTAAATAAAAGGCTTTGCACTCATCTACTTAAACCTACTATGTATTACTTTTCACTTTTTTATTTAAATTTTCAATTAATTGGAAATTTTGTCAAATTTAATTGTTTTAAAAAACTAGTGTTGCATGTCGAGCGAGTCTCGATCGACAACTTCTCGTCAAAGTCGAGAAAATCGTTAAAATAACAATTAAAACAATTGAATTTTATAGTTTCATCTCACTTCTTTTATGAAAGGAGACGAAAAAACAAATGACCTCTATTTGCTCGACATGCATCACTATAAAAAAACTAAACTAAACAAAAAGTTTACTCCTTTTTTCAGTCTTAAACCTACCTTTTGCTACTTTTTTTAAAATTAATTATTGAGTGCGAAGCCTGAAATTGATAGTTACACTAATTAGTGATATCTTCAATCAATATTTACGGATATTAGTGATATTTTTAATGAATAGTTACAGTAATTAGTAACATTTTTTACTAATTGCTACTCTCCAAAATTGTTGAATCAGTTAAAAATCATAGTTTTAATTGACAATCAGTGTTCGACTTTTTATTTCTGAATCAGTTATTTTTAACTGATTGAAATTAAGAGAGTGCCTATACATAATTTGAATAAATCTTCAGTCATTCGTTACATGATACGTTTAACTATTGTTTACATAAATTGGTGGTTTCTTCAAATAATATTTTACATCAATTGATAGTGTCTTTGCTTAATGTTATCTTCCTTGATCTTCAATAATAATTAATAGTACGTTTGTGCCGTAATCTTCTTGTACATATATTGCTCGAAAAAGTTAATAGAAAATTTTATTTTCTTAGATTCATTGTTATTCTCACATCACTTTAGCTTTGTTAGAGAAGGTCAGAGGAAAGTCCGCGGTCATGCACGAGTTCATATATCTTACGTAATCTACATTTATACGCAAACACACGGTTTTTTTCTTCTGCTTCTATTTCATATATAAGCGGAGAAATAAATGTGACCTTAAAATTTATAAATTCTTTATTTTTACCATCTCGCTGAATTTGGTCTTTCTTGAGGAAAAAAAGAAATTAACAAGTTAAATTAACACTTCTTGGAGGCAATTAGGTTTATATTTTTAATTTAGTGTTTGGTGTAAAGAAGAAAGTTTGCTAAGTTTGCAACACATTTCCGCTTTATAATAGAAATGAATTCATGTTATATTTTTGAAAATATACTCTTTAAATCTAAATATGTGAAATTTCACTTATTATACGTTATAAATAGTCTTCTCGATCTATAAATGCACATACACCAATAAATAAGTGAATTTTTCATTTATTCTGAGTGAAATTCCACTTATTACAAGTATATATGTATATACACTTATTGAACGAGAGAGCGAATTATAACTTAGAAATAAGTAAATTTTCACATATTCAGATTTAGAGAGTATTCAATTGCAGAAAAATTAAAATAAACTTTTGTGTTTTCTATATAAATATTGTCTTTTTAATTAAAAATTGCAAATTTTTTGGTAAAAATTATAAAAAACAAACTATTATTTGGATTGTTCCAGATAATTCTTTATCTTTTTTATATTTAAAAATTAAATCTATTCAACAAATTAAAGCTTAAAAGAACAATAAAAGTTGATACCTTTTCTTCATTATTCTTCAGTATTTTTGTTAAAAGTAAATATTTATAGTAAATTATTAATTTTAAGTAATTTTAAATTAAATCTTTTTAAAAACCTTTAATTAAATATTACAAGTTTTAATTTAACCGTTTATATATTTATATATCTATAAAAAGTTAAATCTTTATAAAGAAAATAGAATATTTATTAAAAATTATAATCGCGAAAGATATTAAAAGTGAAAAGTAGTAATAAGCACGTAGAGAGAGAGAGAGAGAAAGGAGGAGAGCGAAAATTAATGTGTATAATGTTTTGGCATTCCTATTGATAAGATACGCGATTGGTAATTGGAATACAAATGATTAATACACCGACAAAAGATACATAATTCGAGTATCATAAATCAGGATCGTTTATTACTGCAGTATTGCTGTACAAAAAAAATTGAAAAATCGCTTCACAAAATATAAGTGGAAACAAATTTTTTTTCATATTACGTGAAGCTAAAAGAGAATACTTCATTTTCTCGCATGTTTTTATTTATATTCTTCATTTTTTTACGTTGCTCCTGGCACTGCTGTATCGCGTGTCAAATGCAAAACCTCATAAAAGCACAAATTATCACCAATCAATAGCGTTCCCTGAATTTACGTCAACTTTTGAAACATAAAGCTCTATTCATAACTTTAAAAATAATATATATTTATTGTTTCTTTATTTTTTTCATGTGAAATTTTTATTTTTTGTTGTACTTATACGTTATAAATTCCTAATACCAACTATATTATTATTACCCATTTTATGCTGTCTAAAAATAACAATTGTTGACATAAATTTATGTAATATATAGTAAAAGCTCATTTTTGTAACAAATATGATTTAAATGATTTATGAATGCACGATAAATTGATTTATCGACTCGGTTCAATGAGATCATGAACGACCTCGAGGAATGCTCTCTGATCAGGTAGCAAGTGATGTCAATTATAATTGATCGCAAACGGGTTCAACTGTTGGTGTCATGATTTCATAAAATACTTGCTAATTCTACTTTATTGACCCGGAATAAATATATAAATATTTATTTATATAAATAATCATTACTTTATTTGCAAAATATTTTATAAATTTGGAATTTATTCTCTGAAGAAAAGAAATAATAAAGAACTCAATTATTATAATATCAACTAATGTTAATCATAAATAATTAAATAATAATTTCTAATTACTAATTAAATTATTTATTTATTTACTACATAAACGGGTCTAAAAAATTATTTTCAAAAATTATCAATTAATAATAATCATGAATTAAATTACTGTTAATTACTAATATTTATTAATTAAAATATTGTTAGTTTGAAATTATTAATATTAATATTGCTATTAATTATCAGTAAAGTGACTACTGATTTATTTCTTAATCGCATAAATATTAACAATTATATATTTATTAGTAATTAACAATTAGTGACAGTTATGCAGTTCATTTTTGTTGTCAATATTGATTGGTGGTAAAATTGTTATTGATTGTTAAGAATAAATTAAAATTAGTAATTTAATTATTGTTAACTATAAATATTAATAATTCCAGTATTAGAAATATTCAACAATTAATTTTTTGTAAAATTATTTTATTTTGTAATAATTGTCAAAATTATTAAACTAAAATTTCATTGAAGAAGTACAAAAAGTTTAAAATTAAAATTAAAAAGGTTAAAAATAATTCTATAAAATATTGTAAAATGAAATTATCACGAAGCACATGTTCCCAATTAAAAATGTAAATTTTTCGTGTCTCGTTTTTATTAATATTCACATTCTTATCAGTGAAGTATTATTGTAATTCGCTCGCATTAACCTTATAGAGATTACACTCCTTACATAATGATTGATACGTAAGAGTGAAAATATTAACTTGTAATATTTCATCATTCAATATTGTATACACCATTATATTATCGGCATATAAAAGGTGAATTGAAGTCGCGTTATCGACACTCGCACATGTGTTGATATTCCTCTCTCTTTCTCTTTGCCTCTCTTTTTCTATATCATGTACCAACGATTATTCATTAAAACAACAACTTCGTAACTTGACTTGTAGATAGAGCCACATAATGGTTTTTAGTCATACAGAAATTGAAAATGAAAGATTCATATGTGCACACATGATATTTAATGTTTACGTAACGAACAAGTCTTCTTCCCTATTGCCGGTTTTGCAGAATTTTATTAAATATTTACCAAAGTAAAAACTTCCTGGTTAATGAGAGTAAAATTAGCTGTATTAAATATTTAGGAATAGAAAATGTTCCGTTGGATATACTTCATTTTTAAAGGAATTTTTTTAAATACATTTTTTCCAACAATTTTCCAAGCATTTTTTTAGGTATTTAGTTGAGAAATTATAAAACAAGAAATAACTTAAAAAGAGAAACTTTAAAAGTAATAATAAAAAAACAAAATTGTTAAACTAAAAATAATTCGAGTTAAAATAGTAAAAAGAAATTCTTTTAATACAAAGATAGTATTGATAATAATTAATTAAGGGTAGTTTTGACCTACACGTCAGAAAAAATTATATTTTTTGGAAATATAATTTTCAATTAATGTCTACATTTAATTTAATTTAATTATTAATTATCTTATTTCAAATGTTAAAAAAATAGTTAAATAATTTTCTCTCTTTTATCATCTACAATAAAAAGTCTTTATATCAATATTATAAATTATTTAATTATAGTTAAATAAATGATATATTTGTTTCCTGGTAATATTCTTTAATATTTTTGTAGAAAACATAAAAATTGGAAGACTTTCGAGAAATTAGAACCAGACCATCGACAAATGGTGCTTTTGCTCAATTGACTTTCAAATGTAGTTTTTGCTTAACAATTTAATTAACATTAAAAAAATAAATATGAATATTAAACATTATTAAATCCTTCGTCCAAAATAATATACAAAAATTTAATTTTGAAATGCATTTATTTCCGAGAAAAAAAAGGTCAAAGTTTCAAGACCCCTCAATGCAAATTTGACCTATTTTTACCTATAGATTAAAAGGCGTCTCACATTAAGTCCATCATGAGGTCCGTAACATAGAATTTCCCAATAATGCAGTTTACGTGATCAAATTCAAAGAATTTGTCTTACTAATCCAATTAAAAATTTCAGATTCTTCTTTTAGTATTTCCTTTTATAATCATATATTGCAAAATTATATTATATTTAAATGTAGATAGGGAGTTATTATTAATGGGGAATAACATACTATAATATGTATAATATAATATAACAAACTAATTAATTTTGATTATAATTACCAATAATTATGACTATTATTGATTACAATTATCATTAATTATAACTACCATTAATTAAACTAGATTTTTTCTTTGTTTGAAATAAATTCTATTTAGTTTAAATAAAATTCTACTTACCTGAAATATGTGTTTTATTTATGTCGAAAAAAAATTTTATTTAAAACAAATAAAAAGTCTAGTTGATTCTGAGAAAATTATACGTTTATTTAAGTTAAATAAAATATATTTGATATAAATCATATTTTTTTGAGGTATAATTAGTATAACTAATATTAATTAATTGAATTAATTTCTCACTGGTTTTTCAGCGTGTAGCCGAGCGCTCGGCGAGTTCTTCTTTCCAGCCGTTCAATTAGTATTTAAATAATGTTAATTAGTATAACTAAATCTGATATAGTTAAAACAGTTGTTAGTAAAATTTATTAGTAAATAAATAACTGCAAAAATATAGTCAAATTTAACTAATAATTAGTAGAACAAATAAATAAATTCTTAGTAAAATACATGATTGACTTTTTAAGTTTTTACTATCAAATTAGTTATATTTAACTAATTTAAATTAAGAGAGATGAAATAATATAACTAATACCAATTAGTAAAATTAACATTAATTAAAAATATTGATAATATTATAATTAATGGTTGTTATAATCAATGTTAATTACAGTTTATAGTTGTTATAATTATACTATCACTAATAATTATAATTAATAGTAATTATAATCATTGTTGATATTAAACAGTGATTGTCATAATTAGTGATAATTTTTTAGTCAATATTGCATTAATAATGGCAGTTATATTCAGTCATGCTTATAATCAATTATGGTACTTAATTGGTATATCAAAAAGTAGGGAAAATAATATTCAGTGTTAGTGTTAGTGGTAGTATTAGTGATAGTTATATTCCGGGATATTAAAAATTAGTGGTAGCAAAAACTAGTGATAGTAATATTCAGTACTAAGTGGTAGTAAAAATTAGTCGTATAGCAAAAATTAGTTGTAGTTAAATTCAGTGGCTTCTATAATCGCAGTAATAATTATAATCAATATTAATCTCTATCGCTGATAGTTTTAATCACTAGCAGTTATAATCAGCCCTATCGATGCAAAGGAATTCATATTTCACAAATCCTTTAGAAAGCTGGTTCGCATTGAAAATATCGTCTTTTATTTATTTTTTTTGTTTTGTTGGTTTGCCGACGTTGTGAATTTTTTTATTTTTATTTTATTTTCGTCGTTTCTCGCATTTTATGAATTGCGTTGACGCGTCAGATTGTCAACACTAGTTTTGCCTGAGGCAACAAGGGGTTGAAACGGAATAGAGATAAACATTTGAATGTAGGAAGAGAAGGTGAAGCTGAAGCAGTTTTCTGCCATCCGAATTTAACGCGCGTATTATAAGTCGTAGACAGCATTGTGCATTTTTAATTTCTTTTTTCTTTCTTTCCATTTTTTTTTGCTTTTTTGTAAAACTCAAACTTTTAATTTCTACACTCACGCCTTCTTTGTTATTTCATAATCTTACATTTTTTCTCTCTCTCGTTTCATTATTCTATTTCGATGAAAAAGGGATAAATATTTGGTAAATTGAATTTATTAGATAAATCAGTTTTTTTAATAATAATAATAAATAGGTTCAATAATAATAAAATATATAATAATTATTAAAAACATAATAATAATAATAATAATAATAATAATAATAATATTAGAATAATAGGATAATTTCAAAATGTCGATTTAAATTTCCCCTAATTTGACTTGAAGTTCACTTAAATATTATTAATGTTTTAAATTAATTTTGTAATTATAGATAATTCTTTATAAAAAATTGCAATTATTTATTCATTTATAAATTTTCATGTTGAGGTGAATTAATAGTAGATAATGAATAGAGAAGTAGGTAAATATCTTTCAGTGCTAAAATATATAGGTATTTGCAAACATATAGATAGACGATAGTATTGACTGTAATTAAATATCATCAGCTTCACTTGCGGTGACGATGATTCGTACATAATTTTGCGATCTCGCTTCTGTAAATAGAATTAGTGGTTGATGTTAATTGAATACACGAACACAGGAGAAATTGATATTAATAGACTACTTCCTTCATTTCTATTTATAATTTCTTAAAGTTCGGTTCATTACATTAAAAGTGGTGCAAATAAAATTATTAAACTAATAGAAACAAAAATAAATATTGACGATTCAATTTCATAATCACTTTGGCAATTACTCTTAACTATTTTCAATTAATACAAATCTTATTAAAACTTATCAAAAATTGTTGATAATTTTTAATTAGCGTGTATTTAACCATTGCAAATATGGGATAATGGTTGATTTAATTAAATTCAATTGAAACTTAATAAAAAAGAAGTTAAACAAATTAAATATTCATTTGATTTAATTTAGTACTCTTATAATCAGTTAAATATTCATAAACTGAAGAGAATAATTAATGTTTCCTACGTTTAATTCTTCATTTAACTTATTAATAAATTATTACTCCATTTAATTAGTTACGTTAAACTAGGAGTTAAATTAAAAAATTAAATTAATGGTTAATT
Source organism: Leptopilina myrica (nomen nudum) (assembly GCA_032872475.1). Classification (NCBI taxonomy): domain Eukaryota; kingdom Metazoa; phylum Arthropoda; class Insecta; order Hymenoptera; family Figitidae; genus Leptopilina; species Leptopilina myrica (nomen nudum). The sequence goes on from CM065465.1 coordinate 11,266,633, forward strand.
GAAACTGTCAATGGTAAATATTAATTGGCATAATTAACAATAAATAATTGTAATAATTAATCAGTGTGGCTATCACTGGATATTTTTGATGATCAGTGTAAAAAAACACTTATTGTAATTATATTAATATTTCAAATACCGCTGACTGTAATTTTTGATAAGTTCTATAAAAACTAATTGTAATTCTTTATATCATTATAACAACGATTTATTTGAAATATCGATCATTAAAACTATAAGTGATAATTATTTTTTAGTGTAATTGAAAAAATAATCAGTTTCTTAACTATCAGTCAAAATTACGAGTAAAGTGAAACTAATATAGTGACTGCTATTATCATTATTAATCAGTCTAATTTTCATTACCTCTGTAGTTATCAATTATTTTAACTACCACTGATTGATATTGTTAATCAGTGATTACAATTTTTGTGCGTTGTTATCTGCATCTGTATCCAGGGTAAAAGCAATAGTTGGAATTATAATTTTGAATTCTTTTTGACTGTGAGTTTGGATGATAGGGGGAAGGGGTGAATTCAATAGCAGATGAAAATTCATATATAGAACATTCATCAAATCTTGATTTGGAAGATTAAATTCGTGTTGATTTGTAGCGTGTAATTAGAAGCTTTACTCACGGGGCACTCGAAGCCCTCGTTACGCGTCTGTTCAACTTGACCAAGTATTTGGCATCGTTATCGACGTTAAGCAAGGATTCGCAATATACCGTAACGAGTAGGCAGAGAAAATGATGTACGTGTATGCAGTATGATCTCACTCTAAATCAAGCGGCGCGCGGGAATATAATCTCGATTCATTTGAGAATATCAGAGACGACTGAAGGGAATGGAAGGAAATCTCTGCAGTTATACGTCTGTCTGCTGTATATACCTACATTTCATAATCCAGAATTACACTATATTGACTAATCAAATAATAATTTAACCGGCCGTGTCACTACCACAATTACGATACTGCCAAAAACACAAATTGTCATTTCATCTCCAAATGATTAATGCATTATACACTTTGTCCGTGTTTCGATTCAATTAACGTTATCCCGAGATATCAAAATATTTCGGACAGAAGAAGAAAGCAGTAATTATACAACTAATATTGATTTTCTAATTAAATTATAAGTACCAGAAGTCACTAATAATACTTAGCAATTTTTTTTAACATCTCTTTTTTCCTTACTATCTGGTCAGTTTCTGTGTCTACAGGTTCCTATTTTGATAGTGTGAAGATTTTCTGGACAGAGATATGGAAAAATCTAAAATATTTTTTGAGACACAATTATGATCAGATTTTCTGATCAGTGACTTAACACAAGTACTGAAGGGGGAATTTCTCTTGTCCAGTGAAACTGGTAGTACACTTATTCAGGACTGGCCAGATTGTCTTGGCAAGTAAAACCTGCTCTTGACTTTGAAACTACTGGAATAAAACAAGTAATACCGGGTAAATAATTTATTTGAATTAAATAAAAAATATATTTCGTTTAAATAAAAATTCATTTGAAATTTTGAATTAAATAAAATCTATTAGGATTAAAAAAAATAATTAAAAATTATAATCATTAGTCGTTACATTCATAAAAAATTATCATTATTGGTAGTTGAATTTGTCAAAAATTACAATCAGTAATAGTTAAATTGATTAAAAATTAAAATTCGTGGTAACGATTAAAGAGTAATTAAAATTAGTGGATATAATGGAAAACATTTTGAAAAAATCAATTATAAAGAAGAAGAATATCATGGTTGTCAGTTTGAAAAACACCGTTTTGAGAAGAACGCCTGTCAAAGTTTATGCATGTAATACATTGTTCGCTTGGCAACTCCTCGTCTTCTCAGTGCTATAACATTCTTACGATGTCAAATATGGAAAATATTCTTTACCCGATTATTCTACACATATTGTGGTTATGAGTTCTGAAAAAAATTTCGATTTTTTGAACCCATCACATGGGGTGACCTCCTTAAACTTTTCAAATATTTTAATAAAAATTTTTCTCAATAATTCAATTGTTTTCATAAATAATAAAATTCGTCGCAGTCGGGTCAATTGGAGTAAATCCGGACAGGAGGTAAATGTGGAAAAGAGGTATTTACGCTTGATTTACAGTTTAAAAATTAAGTTCGACGTCAATATTTCAAGCTCGGGTCACCTACAAGACATTCTGAGATTTTAAAAATGTTCGACATATTGGAACCGGCCTTTTCAATTTTTAAAATCTATTTTTGGATTCGCATTCAGCGACCCCAAAAACCCTAGAGTAGCGGGATCCAAGGAAATTTGCTTAAAATAAATCAATTAAATTAATCAAATTATTAGAAAATTTGTACGTTCATCCGCCATATTGGATCCTCCATTTTTAATTTTGAAAATTTGACATCGAATTCTTATTCAGCGACCCCAAAAACTTTTCTTCACCAAGTTTAATTAAAATTCATTAAGTTTAATTAATCCGTTTGTTGAAGTTATTGAAGTTTTTCATTACTACACCGAAAAAAAAAATTCTTGTTTTAAGAGGATTCCTCTTATTTCGATGCATATTTTCCTTTTGTATATGGACCAAAAAACGTCCTCTTATTTTAAGAGGATTATTCTCCACTTAAGAGTAATTCCTCTTAAAAGTAGAGGAATAGTCTCCAATGAAGAGTAATATTCTTAATTTAAGAATAAAATATAAGAGTATTTTAGAAGAGGAATTGTCCTCTTAAAACAAGAATATTTTTTTTTCGGTATACTTTTGGAATGGTTGATTTCTTAACATTTATAATAGTATATAAGAATCAACTGATTAAACTTTTATAAATCTGCTATGACTTTTTTTCAAGTTGCCCCATCTCTTAATACAGTAGTACACTCAATGTAACTTTTTTTAAAAACCTTTCTTAAAAACTGAGCTGTCCGGATTTACCACAATTTTTTGGAAATTTTTTTAATTTTGGGGTAAATCCGGACAGTTAGTTCTATGCGATTAAAGCTTATCTAATTTTTTTCCGTTCTATAAAATTAATCTAGGGAACTCAATGAAGAAATTGATTTGCTGGGTTGTAGAAGAAAAGGTGAATTTTTTTTCACTAAAATCAAAATCCTTCCGGACACTCAAAACTTTACTTTTAACTTTAAATATTTTATATGTGTAATGGTTTTTCATATAAGGATATGCATTCAAATTATTTAAACTCAAAAGTTGAATTTTGAGTGTCCAGGAGAGCTTTGATTTCGATCAAGAAAAATTTACGTGCCCTTTTACGATCCAGCGGCACAATTAATGCAATATAAAACCGAGGGGCTGTTTACTCTCGAATTCAAGATTCGTAATTTCTGCTACCTTTTTAAAATTAATTATTGAGCGCGAAGTCACTATTAATTTCACTGATTAATAACAATAGGTAATCAATATTAGTTATCATGATAAATAATTATAATTATAATTAATTATGCTGAAAAGTAATCATCAGTGATAAATGATAATTTTAATTTGTCAAAGTTGAAATTAACCGTAGTTTTATAGATTTACATATTTACCACTATTTGTAGGTACACAAATTAGAAATTTTAATTAGTAGTTATTAATTATTAATTATTGATAGTTGAAATAAATTGTATTTATCATAACTTTTATAGTATTACAATAAAATGATTAATGATACTAATTAATAATTGTAACTAAAGGATGGGGCAAGGATAATTAAGGAGCAAGGATAGTTAATTGCTGTAATGCTTAAACGGATTAATTACTGACGTAATTAAAATACTGATTCATTATTGTAATCAGTGTCTTATCTAAGGTCAAGTCAATTCTTGTACCTGAATAAAATATATTATTTACTTGTAAGAAATATAATTTTCTGCATAATGCTAATAATTTTCTTTATTTATGATGAATAAGAATAGATATTTCATAAAAAAAAATTCAAGTTTTGATAAAAAATTTATATGTGACAAAAAATGAAGTGAAATACAAAATTAATTTTTAAAGTTAGTAAATTTCTTTCTCTGGTCGTGTAATAAAAATGATTCGTTCAAAATTATTTTGATAAAAATTTTAATTATTCGTTTTATGAAACAAAGAAAAAGAAACTAAACTAATGATAATAATCTCAGATTACTTTGAACATTTTTTTTACAATCTGTCGTATAAAAAATTTGTATTATATTGCAGAGTCGTAGACGAATTTTATTATGGAACATTTGTTGGTCTAGTAAAAAAGTTGTAGATACTTTGTAGAAAAGAGTCAAAAAGTCAAAATATTATAGTTTTCATAAAAAAGAATTATTACACTTCTTCCCATTTATTTCAATGATGAAAAAACATTTTCAAGTTTATATTTCTCTTTCAAAATTCAGACAATAAAATTTCTGAGCATTTTCAATGCGAAATAGAAACTATTTTCTACACACAGTCAACATCAGAGAATGAAGAATAATTTTGTTTTCTTTCGCGAAAAATTTCAAATATAATAACCAACAATAAACGAAAAAATTGATTTATTTTTATTATTATATAACCGCATACGCTTTACTATCCTTGAATTGTTCACGATTTTTTGTTACGTTTTTTTGAGAACATAACTTTTTGCCATATATACCAGACTTGTTTATACACAATCTTCATAAAGAAGGCAAAAATAAAAAAAAACAAGAAAAGAAAATTTATATAAAGTATTCTGTCCAGATTAAACTTTTGTATTACCTCCGGCTCGAATATAAAGAAAAGAAGGTAAGAAATTCATGTCGTGCTGGGCAATGTCGTTGCTAGGTAAATAAAACGTTTCTGAATGCTTCTCAAGTCTTGCGAGTAGAGAATTTAAGCAAATATTATATACCAAGTTTCACTAAAACTCAGTGCAGTTGATTTAGAAATTCGCATAATATTGTATCCAAAAATATATATATTTATATATACAGAAAGACTTAAATTTTAAATTTAATTATAATTTTGAAACAAAATTATTTCGTCATTTATAGAAAATTTTTACTACTTACTAATTTACTTACTGCTATAATAACTAGTATTTAGTATTCTCAAATTAAATTCTTAGTTTAAAAAGGGAGAAATCATTAAGTTAACTTTAACTGTTTGTGACAATCACTGATTTTAGTTTATTACTACTAATAATTTTCGTCTAGCAGTGGTTAAAATTCTGTGGAAGAAAGGCATAACAGCATGACTGCATTTGTCATGATTTCGAGATAATTTAATTTTAATGTTCTCTCACTTCTGTCAATTCAGAAAATCAACAGATTTGTTCGGTCTTTTGCATTTAGTATTACTATTTAATATATTTTCAAAATTCGTTTACAACATTTAATAAAACACACGATATGGTATAAATTTTGATAATTTTTCATTGGAATCATGAGTTTTATTGCACTTATGCGGTTATGCAAGTTCAGTTTGTATATGAGTCCAACTTCAGACACTTTTTTTTTAATGTCACAATTTATTTTGGTTTAATTTGTCATAATAATAAGATTTGTTTACATAAACACAAATTAAACTATTAATTCGTTAGAAAAAATTATAAGAGTTTATTTTTTTATAAAATGTTTTTAATTTATTAAAATGAGAAAAGAAATGTACTTTACTGAATTTGTCAATTTATTTTTGAAAAACTTTCCCAAAATTTTTTAGAATAGAAATAGCCTCAAAAATAAGTACATAACTAAATGCACAATTTATGTTATAAAAAATTTGTTCCAGTTTTATTAAAATAAATATATTTAATTTAAAGTACAAAAAACGTATTTTACTAAAAATATTTCATTACAAAATTCTTATTGTTTTTATTCTTAAAGGTTATTTTTATTTTTAATTATGTCAATTGTTTTCTACATTAATAACCATTTTAATGATTTTTCAGCTATTGAACTTTGAGGAGCAATATTAAATATATACAAATCTGATGTTATCTCAAATTTGATAAAAATGTCAGTTATGCTGTTATGAATTTCTTCCACAGAATTACTGTTAATTATAACTATAACTAATTATAAGTTCCATTACTTAAAACAACCACTAGTTAGAAGTACCACTAATTAACGAAAAATATTAAAAATTATTATCACTCTCTCTTTAAATTTGAATCAGTTAAAAATCATAGTTTTCATTGACAATCAGTGACTAACTTTTTGCTTCTGAATGAGTAAAAAATAACTAATTATCATTGTAAAGTGACTGATTTTCAGAAGAAAATGAAAATTTAGTAAAACTTTAGTAATTGAATCAGTTAAAAAATATATACGGAATCTGATATTATTTTTAATTAAAAAATTAATTTTTTTTCAGTAAATGGTCTGTAGAAATATTAATATTTGAATTAATAACTGACTTAGTGCTTAAGTAGTAATAATTTTTTTACAAATTCAATTTGTCAAGATTAACCAATTTTTCAGTAACTTTTGCTACTGAAAATCAGTTTTTTTCAAATAATAATTAGTTCTTTTTAACTGATTCAGTAGCAAAAAGTCAGTCACTGATTGACAGTTAAAATTAGGCTTTTTATCTGATTTTTTAAAGAGTAGTGATAGCTAAAAATAGTAGAGGTTACATGATAAATAATTATCGTAAATGGTAGTTATACTAATTATTCATTACAATTAGTGATAGTTAAACTGATTAACACCTGAATCCGTGGTAATTACGCTGATTAATAATAATAAATATTGGTATTTATATACTGATGAATAAATATTAGTTGTAGTTTTAATTAGTGAAAGTTACAAATAACTGTAGTTGTACTGATTATTAACTTTAATCAGTACTTAGCATATTAAATCCTGATTAAAAATAATGTTAATTTTTCCGATAATGTAATTGTAATAAAAAAATTTCATTGTATTTAAAATTGGTGTTAACTTAGATGTTTAATGGTTGTAATCAATGGTAATTGAACTGATTAATAATTATAATCTATGATCAGTTATATTGATTAGATATTTTCAGTAATTAATAGTTCTAATACCAACGTTCACTGGTATTGTTTGTGCGATGAGAACCTAACATTTCATTTATTTAATATTTTAAAATTTTATTTATTATTTTAATTTTATTTATTATTCAGTAGTGAGTACTTTTACCTCACAAGCTTCCCGATCGGGTACATGTGTATGATCATCCTCACTTGGACGCTTTGTAACAATAACCTTTTCTCCAATTTCTGTTTCCAACGTAATTGCTCTCGCCTTGCACTCTTCCTTCCTTAGTTCCTTGCAATCCCAGTAAACCTTTCCATTAAGTACTCTCGACTTAAATAATATATAAATCCATCAAGAATTAATTTGGTTTCCAGATTTATTGTTTCGTTGGCTTCATTTTTACATTTACAAATATACAAAACAGTTGAGATAAATGAAAGAATTAAAAAACACTAAAATTTATTAACTAAATTAATTAACTAAAGAGTGGAGATATGTAAAAGATTTAAAAAACACTAAAATTTTGACATGACAGTTTCAATAAATAAATTACTTCGATACTTATCCTTGCTATGTAATAAGAAACAAAAGCGCATAGCAAATAGATAATATTTATATTGCTCGAAAATTCGGGTGTCAGGCCATTAGGGAAATTCACCTTCGGGAAAATATGTCATTCGGGAACTAGAGCATTCGAGAATTTTGCTGTGCGGGAAAATGGTAGGTAATCTTTCCGAAAAAAATTATATAACGTCAAATGACTTAATTTTTTGTCGTATTAATTATAATTATTAACCGTTATAATTGATTACCTACCAATAATAATAATTATTACGACAAAAAATTAAGTCATTAGACGTTATATAATTTTTTTCGGAAAAGTTCAGGTGGAAGTGTCTCGGCAGGAAAGTTTGCATATAGATTAGATTGTTGTGTGATGATAGTGACGTTGAAATCTTCGAAAGCAAAGATGACATTATAGGCAATTGTTTATAATTATTTCATCATTGCATTTTATCGTGAAAAATGTCTTGTAAATCTTTATTGTAAGAATCAGTCCTTATCAAAATATACGTTAGTTTCCTCTGACAATGTTAAATTTTCACTTCCTGTAAAAAATATTGATAATGATGAGAAGAATAATTTTTTAATTTTATTAGTATATATAATTTTTATTATTTTATTTAAAAAAATTTATTTTTATAAATATTTGTTAAAATAATTTTTGGACATTATATCTAGAAATGTAGTTTTTTGTTTGGAAAATTATTCACCTTGAATGAACCTATTTCATGTTTGGAATTTAAAAAAAAACTTAATATATTTCTCCCTGCGATATCTTTCAAATGGGGATAATTTCAAAAGAATTTTTAAAAGGGAAATTGAGAATAATAAAATTTAATACTCACTTTAGAAAGTACAAACACATCAGTTTTGGAAATATATGGATATTAAAATTTTCCTTTATAGCGCGTCAGCGATTGTTTGTTGTTTGGATACTATAATATAATACATTATTCCGGTATCGCGATTTATTTATTTTCCGATAGTTCTTAAATCATGTTGACTCACATTAACAATATTAGTACAAAAAAATAAGTAAAAAAAAGGATTTGTATTACGTTTCTTCAATTGTTGGAAATTATATTATCAATTATTATTCTGAAAATTGTTTTGATAAGAAATGTCTAGACGGCAATTACCAAAAAATAGTTGCATCAAGATTCATTTATCATTGTAGTAAGAATAGTTTTATGTGTGTAATACTTTTGTTATTGAAAGAAATATTAAAATTAATTATTTAAATAATAAAAATAAAAATTAGTATATCAATTTAAATAAGAACTAAATGAACTAATTTAAATAAAAAATTAATCAATTAATTAAAATAAAAAGTTAAATCTTAATAGCATAAAATATTTAATTCACATTCCTGGAATTCAATTGGGACAATAGGAATAATCCTTGGAAACATTCCATTTTTATTTTAAAAATATTAAATCTTTTGACCTTTGGAATAATGTAAAAATATTCCACTGGAAATATAGTAGAAATATTTTATTAGAATATTATAGGATTATTCCACAGAAATATTACATTTAACATTTTTTCAATTTTTTCAGTTGAAAATAAAGTAATGAATTTATTTAAATTGTGCGAAAATTTATTTAGTGCATTATTAACAACACCGATAAAAAATATTTCTACAAAGTTCAAATGGAATATTTCCATAAATTTTTTACAAAATTACAATGAAATATTCTGACAATATTTGTATGAAATATCCCTACAGTATTCCAAAAGGTTTCCTAATTTTTTTTCAATATTCCCAAAATGTAGTTCGAATATTCCCAATATTACAATTAAATATTCCAGGAATGTGAATGGAATATTCAATGCAATTGAGGAAGTAATTTTAAGTCATCAATTCGGAATATTCCATGTATAGTGTTGAAATATTCATTTGCAATTCTTTTGCTGATGTCTACATTTCTATAATATATTCCATTCATATTAGAATTATAAGTAAATTTTAACAGTTCTATAATATTGTAATGAAATAATTTTTAATATTACTTAAATATTTTTATAGTATTTTAGTAAAATATTTATTTAATATTGTTGCAGTATTCTTTTAATATTCCATTAAAATATGTCTAAAATATCCCTATAATATTTCGAAAGAGTGATTTCATAATATTTTTATATTTCTTCGAATGGAATTTTTTAAAATTATTACACAAAGAAAATGAGAAAAAGAAATAACAAAATTGTTAATATTCCAAATGTCATAAATTTCAATACATGAACTGAATATTACAGGAGTGTGAAAGGAATATTAAGTGGAAATATTGAAAGGTTCAATATTTAACGTTCAAACTTTCCATACTTACGAGTGTTCTACTATATTTAAATTTTTTTCAAAAAATATTGTTTTGGCAATAGTATAATTAGAAACTCATCCGAGTTGAAAATGTTGATGATGTTTTGCATCAGAGAAGTTGTCAACTTGCATCAGGACATAGTGAATACCGGAAAATATACAACAAGAGTTCATCCCTCCATAATGAGAAATTATATGTTCTCCAACCCGTTTATACATGTGTATAGAACAACAAATGTCTCTCTCTCTCTCTCTCTTTCTCTTTATATGTGAAAACGAATCCACCATTCTGACATTCAGAAATATTTATACGGCAATTTTACACTCGAAGTCGTCTCAACCAAATTTCCCTCACATATTGGATGTACATAAATCATGTCAAAATGGTAAATTAGACATTTTATTTATTGCCCTTCGATATCATGAAACAATATTTTTAGAAAAAGCAAAAAAAAAATGAATCAACTTTAAAGTCTTTAAATAACATGTCAGGCAGCTTTTTAATTATAGTTCTCATTACACTAATTGTACTGAATATTTAATGATAACTTGAGAATACTTCTGTGAAATATTCTATTAGATTCTTGGGAATATTAAAATGTTCGAAATTTGGAATATCTTTCTTAAATTGTACAAGAACATTCCTTTGGAGTATTTTCATTAGGATATTAGAGAAATATTCTTTTAAAATATTTAAGGGATATTCTATTGAAAATTTAAATATTCAGGGGATATTTGTGTCACGTTCCGAAGCAAAAAATTTGAGGTTATGTTTTTAATTTTTCAAGTAAAAATACAGAAAGAAAATCAGACATTAATTAAAAATTATTTATCTTCAAGTCTTCATTATATCCAAAATATTCAATAAAAATTGGTTTTAAATTCAAATAATTAAAAATAAACTTTTTATCAAGAGAAATTTAACACGACTCTAACCTATAATTCATTTGCTTCTTAGGTATCTTTCTTCGGAGCGCGTCACATTTCATTATAATATTAAAAAGAATGTAATTTAAGTATTACAGAAATACTGCCAGAATATTAAGATTTTCAGAATATTAAGAACCTCAGAATTTCTTACACGTGTAAAAGTTTGAATGGAAACACAAATTTTTAATTAAAAACAGCAAACGTGTAATGAAAAACAATAAACATGTTCCGTCTTTTTGGAGAACATGGCTTTTTTTTATAAAATATTAATATATGAAAAAAATTTCATTTTTCAATATAAATGTATCTTGACTGAAGAAGACACAAACGTCAGTGTTGCAATGTCTCAATTTTGTAATAAATAAGAATAATCCACATAATCTTGAGTTTAATTTACAATTTGTAATGTTACTGGGTGAATCCAAAAAAAATGTGAAAAAATCTTCAAATATCATTATTATTATTATTATTAATATTAATTTAAAGAAATATTTGTTTAGAATACTGATAGCATATATTAATATAAATATCAATATTCAATTTTATATACATACACAACATTTTGCATTCAAAATAAATCAATAATTTATTCGTTATATCCCCGTAGCAATATTCAATTCACATTCATGGAATATTTCATCGAAATTTTGAAATTAAACTTTTTATTAATACACGAAAAAAAAACTTTAACTAGAACAGCGATTAATTTCGCTAAAATAGCGTGATTTTTTTCGTGTATTATTGATGAACCCTAACCAATTTTCACACTATTTAAACAAATTTGGAATATTTATATTGATTCAAAATGTTGTAAATATAAAAAATTCTTATGCAATATTCCAATAATATTCCAATGAAATATTCCTACTGGAAATATCCTACTATATATACATTCTCGTTCGCGCTTTGTGCTCAGTGGGCTCCAGGCATCGTGTATTACTGAAGTTCTTGTCGTGTTTATCACTGCGATTATTTTTTTTATTTCATTTTCATAGTTTATAAATGTTTTTTTTTCCTTTCCATTATGTATTTCATAACACTTTTTGTTCTTAAAGTTACTACGACTTCAAGGATTACATTTTGATCACTTTTTAAATGCTATTGATGAAGAAGTTATTTGGACTGTTTAAGACCAAAGGCATTCATTTAGTAAATTTTTGTATTCGCAATTAGAAATTATTATTTGTTTAAACAATTACTATATTGTTAAATTATTAAAATATTTTTATGTTTTATTGCCTAACAAAATGAAAAAATAAGTTTTTGGGCTCTTAGTATAAGGTGTTAATAAATATGAGAACTTATCTTTTAAACAATTGTTAGGGGAGGGGACAAAAAGTCAATTTTTAACCAAAACATCTTCTCATGTGATGAGAATGTAATATTCTTTGCTATAGGAGAATAAGAAAGAATATTATAAAGATTATAGTTAAGGGAGTGAATCTATCATTCGGAAATTATTACTAATATTAAAGTGAAAGAATTTAACAATCATCCGAATCAATCTCAAAATAATTCTTTAAGCTCTTGAGTTTCATATGTATCGACAGCACAGCCATCCTAATAGAAAGGTCGTGAGCTCGTATCCCACCATGCTAACCAATTTTTGCTGAGTTCTTTGATAATTTTAAATTATTAATTAATTTGAAAAAATATTTTCTGAAAAGGCAGGTTTCTGTATTCAGGATGGCTGTGCTGTCGATACATATGAAACTCAAGAGCTTAAAGCATTATTTTGAGATTGATTCGGATGATTGTTATTTCTTTCACTTTAATATAAAGATTATACTTGAATACTCCAAAAAATATTCCTTAATATATTCTATTGTAGAAATAGAATTAAATATTTCAAAGAATGTGATTCAAAATTTTCTCCCTATTAAAGGCAATAGTTTCATTTTTAAAATTAATATATTAACACGAAAATGAAAAATGAAATAATTATTAATTGAAACTTAAAAATACATTTTTTTCTCAAGTCTAAATTGATAGTTTTTTAAAATAAATTGTCAATAGTAAAAATTAATATTTCTCTACAATAAATTAGCCTTTAGTGACTTTATGAAATTAGTCATTTTTGCACCTCATTAATATTGTATGATTGCTCTCGTTTAATGTGAAAATGATGGAAATTTTGAGTTGAGTTTTCATCTTTAATCAGAGTTTAACCTTGATGTGTGAAAACTTGAGCCAAGCCTGCGCTTTGGTAGTCAGGGTCAAGCGCTTTTTTTCGACCTCAAATCGAATCTCGTGGAATTTCACGAATGGTTCAACATTTTATTTTTCAGTTCTTATCGAAGTCTTTGGCGTATGGATTATTAATATAAGAATAAAAAAAGGAGGTCGCGAATTATTTTTTTTCTTCTTCGACTATAAATAAAACATTGTGTTCAGTTGGAGTTAATTATTGTGCTTCCGGTATAGTAGAGAAATTTTAGTAAACAACAGGAAATAAAGAATATCGGGAAATTTATTATGCATGAAGAGAAATTATAAATAATTTCTAATTTTAGAAAAAGAAATTAAAACGTATAAATTTGTTTATAATTCATGTTATAAATTATAATAACTCGAATATTTTTATTCAAAAATTTTCTTTTTTCTTGATATGTGTCGCAGTGCAAGTGGCGTTGCCCTTGGTGGATATTTAAAAAAGGAAAATGATCCTCACGAAATTTTTTAAATTTACGCGTTAGTGTTGAACAAATGTGGTACATTCTCTAAAAGGGGTTATAAGTAGTAGAGGATAATATATAGTCAGGCGATTTAAAGTCCTTAACGTAAACAAAGTACGAAAATTTTTTACAGATTTTATTATTATTTTATTCATTATTATAAACGTTTATTTACATTTTTATTACTTTTTTATCATTTTTGTATTTATTATTTTATTAATAAACAATGTATTGTTTAATTAGTAATCAATAATATAAATATTCATATTCTTAATATAAAATAAATAACATAAAAAATAATAATAATTAATAAAATTATAAACTTTTTATAACCACAAATTGAAACCATGATTAATTTAATATCAAGATTTTTAGTTAGTCCACGATTAAAAAAATAATTAAAGATGTTTTTTGCTTATTGTTTTCACTAGTGGTAGTTACAGAAGTTATAGTGTTAACAGAAAATGCTATAATATCAAGAAATGAATTTCTTAGGTATAATTAAATCAGTTATAAATGTAATAGCATTTTGATTTCTACCTTATTTTGAATGAATAGTACATGCTATAATATCTTTGTTCTTATGCATCTTAATCTTATTTTGAGATACACTTTTTTCAAGTTTTACACACAACATACACAATTTGAGATAGAAATTCACAACTTGACTTAAAAAAATTAATTTTTCAAGTAGGAATAGCAAATATTCCATGAAAAAAAATGTTTAATAACCTAATTAAATTATTTTATAAATCTGCTTTATTCTTTATTTTTATCATTGTGAAATAAATTATTTTATTTAAGTTTAAGGCATTATATTTTTATATATGAAATGCAAATACTATTGTTTTTTTTCGATAATAAAATATTTATAATAAAAATTTTCAATTGCGGAAACTTATTCTTCAATGTTTAAAAAAATTGAACGATTTTTTTTATGTAATTTTCATTATTATTTTGTATTTTCAATCACTGGTGGTTTTAACTTCCGATTAAAATTGTTGACTATATCAATAATTGTTAGTGCTTTTAAATATTTCTGCTTTTTATTATTCTTTGTTGAATTGTTGGTAGTTTTATTTATTCTCAATGATTCGTATTTTTAATTGTACTGGTAATTTTAATGATTGTTAGTCCCAAGTATTGATAATTTGAATTATTAAGTAGCTATTTTAAGTTCACTAAAATGTAATTATTCATAGTTTTAATTTTATTGGTTGTTTTAATTATTAATCTTCTAAATTATTACTTTTTGATTCATTATTATTTTCATTAAATGTTAATTAAAATTTGTAATTATTAATTCTTCCGTTAATTTGATTAATTAACTACCTATTTAATTTGTTTTAATAATAAATAACCTAGTGATCTCGTATAATTAAAATTATTGTTAAATAAAATCATTAAAGAGTAGCCATATTTATATAATTAGCAAACATTCACTTCTCTTATATCTGAAAAATTGGTTTCGTAATTAATTTTAAAAATAGGTACCCAATAGAAATTGAAATTGATTTAAAAACTAAATTTAGAAGTAGATAGCGAATTTGGATACTAATTTACATTCTATGAAATCGCCACAAAAAAAGTGAAACAGCGTTGATAATGATGATGATGCTGCTGATGATGAGACGATATTGTTGATAATGACGTATTTTAAGGAGTACAGCAACCCTTGTATCACGACATCCGCCCCCGCGTTGTAACGCAATTTCATTGGCACGCCTTTAACTAGATCGCGCCGGTTTTAACTAGATCGTCTAGACGTCGAGATGATCTTTTTCCTGTTGGACATATTCTTGTCGGAGAGAGAAAGAGGAGAGCAGCTTCGTCGTCGTAGTCGTCGTGGTCGATGTGGTCGACGTCAACAAACGACGACAACGAAGACGACATTGCTTTATGTATATAATCAAAGGGGGTAAGAGCGACGCCGTTGCGTAACTAACTATGTGGATGTTGAATCGTCGTGATGGCGTCAGTCGTTCGAATGCTTTTAACCCTTACGGTTCAGTTTAAAAAAAGAAAAAATAGCAAAAGATAAAAAGAAAAATACCAATATATTCGTATCTAAATATATAGTAGACAAAAGTTCGAGCGGTCATTTTTTCAAAATCGGTAACGAACGCGAAGCGCTTTTTTCTTCGTGGAATTTGACCTCTTTACAAGGTCAATGTTGACAATATTAACTTTTTGACAGAGCAAACATTGGATTTATAATTTTTATTTTTAAACAATTACAATTTATTTGGGATTTTTGTTTTTGAATACATTTTTTAATTTGAAACTTTAAGTTCTGAAAAGTTATTTAAACTAAAGTTTGGAATTCGAACAATTTCTTTAATTTTAAATTTTGGTTTCTTAAATTTTGTAATTTTTAAATTTTAGTTTATATAATATATTTTTAATTTCAAATAATTTTTTTGAAATTATAAATTTTTTTGGAAAAAGTGCATTCAAAATTTATAGTAATAATAGTTTTTGAAAATAAAAATAATAATCTGAATAGCACAGAATATTCCATTCACATTCATCGAATTTTACATCGAAATATTGGGATTATTCGCTAAGAATATTTCACAGGAACATTTTAAATATTCCATTTACATTTCGGTTTCACTATTGTTTAAATTCCCCACTGTTCTATTGGAATTTAGGAATAATTCCAATAAGATATTCTATTATAATCGGACATTTTAATATTACTTAAATGTGAATGAAATATTCCTATTCACATTCCTAAAATGTGAATGGAATATTTTTTTGGAATATTCTTAAAATGATAGTGAATATTTCTTTAGAATAATCATAAATCACTGGTTCAAATATTTCTTAGGTTTAAATTGAATTTTCCATGTATGTAAATGGAATATTCTATGCTAAAGAAGAAAATAATATTATTAATAATAATAATAATAATAAAAACATTATTAGTAATAACAACTTTAATAATAATGGAAATAATAAATATCATTATTATAACAATTGGTATTTATTATAATACTTTTTAATTATTTAAAAAATAATTACAAGTAATAGTAATAATAATAATCATAATAGTGAAAAATGAGAAAAGGTTTGATAACCACAAAATTAATAATTAACAAAAAAATTTAAAAAAAAAATTTATTCCTTTTTTGGAATTTGTCATAAAGAGAAGGCTTTGTATTTAATTATTGAAATGCCGCAATGTATAAATTGAAAATTTTCTCTTTATATTCATTTTCAGTTATTTAACAAATTAAACGTTTCATCATTGCTATTGTAATAAGATTTATAATTTTATTATTAATAATAAAATCGAGAATAAAATTCAATTCAATAATAAAATGAAAATAATAATTCTCTTTCAAAATAAAATTTAACAATTGATTGATTAATATTTATTAATATTTATTGATAATATTAATATTGTTAATTTCGATAATAAAATATTTTAAGTTTCAATAATTTTCGCGATATTGTTTGAAATTAAAACCGCAAAATACTTGGAATATTTAATATCTGCATAAATTAAACATATATATATATATATATATATATATATATATATAAAATTATATAAATTGAAATTGACATGGAAATGTATTAAAACTGCGAAATTAAAAATAAAAATTTTCTCAGTTTTTTCTTTTAAAATCTCTTCTTTGAAAAAATAAAATTTAATTGTTAGTTTAGAACTTTAGAATTGTATTTAAGTGAATTTTTCGAGCTTGGTACCTACAATCCACGTGGTAATAAATTTAATCCCTCAACGACCTTCCATAGGTCGACGGACATAATTTCAAATAACAAAATATTGTAACAGCAGTGTAATAAAGCAAATTCTTAGACATTTTTTAAAGTTCAAACATATAATATTTTTATAAAAGTTATATAAATCTGTTAGTTTTAGTGTTATACTTAATTATATTTTTTCTTCGTTGCTTTCAAAAAGACCTAAATACATCAACTTATTAATACTTAGTTTAATTAATTTAGTTTAGTTAAGTATTTTAGTCTGCATTGTTTTATTATAAAGATATTTATTATAATTGTAATTGTTATTCATTACTAATATTATTGTTATTACTATTATTATTATTTTTATTATTGAAATGAGAATAAATTTTTTTCGGTAAATAAGAAAGTGAATAAATTTTTATGGAGTGAAAAAAGTATCCTACTATATCAGCATAATATTTACGCAATATATAAAAAAGCGATTTTTGTTATTTTTGAAGAAAATAAAAAAAAATTTCTCAGTTAAGAAAAAAAGTGAAGTAATCGATAGTTCTGCAGTGGCTAGGTGTCTGCTTCACCGACGACCTAGACCTTGAGACCTTGATGTGTTTAAGAGCACGTAGCCTTGAACCTCTTCTTTTAGGGGTCAATGTTGCCCCAGGCAGGACAATAGTGTCTCACTTCCGGGTTTGCAGTAAAATTAAACTCAAAGTTGTTTTGTAACAAAAAAAAATCTGCTGTAACAATCGAATTAAACATTTTTGTTATAACATTGTATTTTTTATTGATATTCATATTTTTTTGAATAATTCTAAATTATAGTAATTAATAATAATAATAATAATAATAAAATTACATTTAGTCACTATATGTAGGTATTTATTCTATTTATTTAATGCACAGAATTAATAATAAGAATAATAGTAGACAACAACAAAATTAATAATTAAGAAGAATATAAAATCAATAAAATTAAAAATAATTATAAATTTTATCATAGTGTCACTCTCATAGTAAATAATAAATAGATAGAAATAAATAATTGAAATAGGTAATAACAATAATACTAATAATTTTAAAATAACATTAATTATTATTATTATCATTATAATAATATTAGCATAAGTAAAGAATATTTAAAAAAAAAAAATATTTATAAAAATAAAAACAATTTATTTGCTTATTGTTTGTATGAGAGAGAGAGAGAGAGAGAGGAAATATGAATTTAGTTATTTACTTTACGAGTTTCCTGCACTCTATTGTTTCATTTTATTATTTTGAATTTCGACATCAATAAGAATTGAGTAGAACATATTGCACTTTTGTTCGCACGAGTCTGCTTTTTTAAAAATAGTTTGCCAGTTGAAAGAAATTAAAGTTGAATTTTAAGTAAGTTTTGCACTCTTATTTTCTTTATTCA
This sequence comes from Leptopilina myrica (nomen nudum), assembly GCA_032872475.1. Taxonomy (NCBI): domain Eukaryota; kingdom Metazoa; phylum Arthropoda; class Insecta; order Hymenoptera; family Figitidae; genus Leptopilina; species Leptopilina myrica (nomen nudum). The sequence continues at coordinate 11,285,195 of CM065465.1, forward strand.
TGTGTTTATTGACAAGTTTTCATTTTTTTATTTCTTTTCAGTAATTTTTTTGTTTTTTTCATTACTACATTGTAATTTCAATTTATTTTTCTTATTGTTACATTTTAATTTTTTTTTTATTGATACATTTTTAAAATACAAATTATAATTTTGAAAAGAATTTTTCCAATCTTATTATTTGAAAATTTCTCATTTTCTTTTATAATATCTTATGAAAAATTATTTTTGATGAATATTATTGAATCGCGTTGAACAATTTATTTTCAAGATGAGGATTATCCCATTAATATTGCTCCTGGCGTCACTGCAGTGATTATTGCCAGGAAGATTTATAATACTTTTCTATAGATATATAGTAAAGAATTTGCAATTTTCAGTTAGACGTTTAATTTCTATTCAGTATTTTAGAAAATGATTTAAATAATAAATAAGGTTTAATTATTATTTGAAGGAAGAGAAAACAAAACTGAATTAACGAAAATGAATGTTTTTTTAATTATTTAAAATAATTATTTTTTTAAATAGAATTTTAGAAAAGTAAAATTTTTTGTCAAAAGCAGTGTCACAAAATTAATATTATCAACATACAAGCGTGTTATCGGCTCATTAAGGTGTCTTCCACTTTAGTATAAAAGGAAAGACTGTCAGAGGAAATCTTCAGTATTTCACACAGACCCTGTGCGATCAATAATAATTATTGTGATTTTAAAATATTTTTTTTAATAAGAAAGAAAAGAAATTTCTTTCAAGTGCCACGAAAGTAAAGGGAAAAATTGTTTTTTATAATTATCATTAGTGCTTGTGTGTATGTGGGTTATTGTGTCTTACAATTTAGTGATATTAACATTTTAAATTATAGAAAATCAAGAAAATATATCGAAGAAAAAAATTTAAAAAAATATATCTAAAAGAAAAATTAAAAATCTAGAAGAAAAATTTGAAATCTAAAGAAATAAAATTTAGAGAAAAATTATAATTTAGGACAATATAAAATTATAAATTAAACGATATTTTGTGAAATTTTTCCCCAAGTGCTTTTTATAAGTGTTTCGTGAGTGCACGCGAGAAAAGACGGGAGAAAAAAAAGTGTATCACGGTTATCGAGAAGGACACTTATGAAGGGCCCGGTTAACTCATCATCAGAGTTCACAAGAGTCGTGCATATCAGACACATTTGGGATATTGATTGGAAACAGTAGCTGAGTTCAGGTATTTTTCTCAGTTATGCATTTTTTTTTATTTATTTAAACGTTATTAATTTTTTACAATCACTTTATTCACATTGCAACTATGTTTTTTAAAATTTATTTTTTCTACTTATTTAAAAGCAAACCGTTTTTTTAATAATTTATACCCTTTCACACGCAGGATTTTGTTCGTAAAAAATAAGGAAGAAAAAATAATTTTTAATTAAATTGAGTAACAGAAAAAAATAGGAATGTTAACCTAAATTTTTATAGAGAAAAAAATGAAAGCTCTCGGGGAAAAAATAGATACCTACTCCTCTTTCATAGTAAAAAAGGGAAAATAATTGACGATCAGCAAATATGTGAAAGGGATTAATTTTTAATGGTATAGTGGAGATAATAATATACAATATACATATAAAGTAAAAAAACTTATATTAAAAATTAGCATTTTTGATGATTTTATTGACTTTAAAATTACTTATATTTTTAATTAATTTCTAAAATTAAATTAACTAAAATTCAAAATAAATTTGCAACTTCAATGGTATTAAGAAGAGTTTAATATAGTTAATTTAAAATTACTTTAATTTCTATTAAATTTTTCTAAAGTTAAATTAAAATTCCATATCTGAAGTAAGTATATGTGAATTTTGAAGGTACTAATGTTTCATTTTGAAATGTGAGTTTGCCCTTCTGTCCACTTTTCACCTTATCAATTTTTTTAAGAAAGGATGTTAACCTTATCAATGCTCACTTACTATTTAGTTGATTACTTTTAATTAATAATAAATAATAATTATAGACTATCTAATTAGCCAATAACAATAAAGCCCGATTATTGTATAAATAAATAAATAAATATAAAAAGTAGAAAAATAATTAAAATAAGAAAATTAATAAATTCTTATTAATTAGGAATCAATTGTAAAATTGTAGTCATTTGATTATTTAAAACAGTAAAAATTAAATGAAACAAAAAATTAAAAATGAGTATAAATTAATTAAATTATAATTCTTCTAATTAACATTTCATTATAAAAAAATTTTTAATTAAAAAATTAATTTTGAAAACTTGAATAAATATTCCAAAATTTAACACAATTAAATTGCGAATGTAATTAATGCTGTCATTATTATAACAAGCGAGAGGTCATTGTAATGAATCTACGTGTCATTTATCAAAACAAAATTTCCAACATTTTAATTGTTTTTATTTTTTTTTAATTTCCGGAACACCACAAAGAGTTTTTGTTTATATGAGATGAATGGATTCAAAAATTTCGTGAAAATCGATAAACTTCTTGCATTATAAAATCGTAAGAAAAACAAATAAACTTTCTAATCTCTGATTCATTTATCAATATTTATTCTCGAGAGGTTTTCTTCTGTTAATATTGTTCAATTTTATTAATATTTGTGAAAAACAAGAAACAAGAATTTTATTCAAAATTTACACATATAAAATAAATAATTAATAATTATTGAATTAAATAATCTTTAATTTTTAAAATTAATTAAATTAATTATTTAAAAAATCTATTTTATAATATAAATAAATTTTAGTTAGAATTCATTTTTAATTTCTGCAAAAAAGAAAAATTGTTTTGTTTTCGATTCCACGTGTTTTCTATTTCAATTACTAACAATTAGACGTCGCGTTAATTAGACAATTTTTCTCGGGCATCTCTATTCATTTGACTTAATAGCTTTTGGTTGAAATATTTTTTCTGCTTCAAAAATAAAAAAAGCACAGACACACACCTCGGTGAAAAATAATCCACTCCATCAGGTAGATTAACACATGAACCATTGTAACGTCAATTCATTCACTTTTTCATCTCACAAAAGACATTTTCTCTGACTGATTAAAAAAAAGAGAGAAAATCTCATATTTAAAAAAAAGAAAGAATTATTTCACTCTCGAAAAAATATCTCTTGTTCTTGTTATCCGTGAAGGAGGAGAAATTAATTGTCAAAACTTATTTTTTTCTCAATTTTTCTCTTCTCTCTCTCTCTCTCTCTCTCTCTCTCTCTTATTTTTCTCTGTTCTAAATTTTCCTAATTTTATTCATTGCTCCTTTTTTAATCAGACACTGTTTTCTTCAGAAAAAGTTAAAACAGTTATTTTTACAAAATAATTAATTTAAAAGTTATAATTAATTACACTTAACCTCTAAAATACATGATAATCAAATGTTGGAGCAGGTCGTATTCCTGTTAATAAATATTGCGCATTTTATATTTTTTTCTTTAAACGCATTATTAAAGAAAATTTAAAAAAGGAATTTTGTAACATGTATATTTTTAATTGCAATTAAAATATAAATCCTTTGTTTATGAGAAAACTAAAATTTAAATTTTACAAGTATACACGGAGAAAAAAGAATTGTTAATATAGAACTAACACATTTTTTTTGTCTTTACAAAATTTTTTTGTTACCTCAACAGATTTATTGTTATTAGAAAAAATTTAAATTGTTAGGACAATAGAAAAAAGTTAGTTCCCTTTTCACCGTGTAGTTAAAAAGTAAATAATTTACTTGTAATTTATCCGAATAACACGAAATATTCCATTCACATTCCTGAAATATATTTCTTTTAAATAACGTAGGAATATTTCTACAATATTTTGATGGAATATTATTTATCCAGTCTGAATATTTTTGTTAAGTAAATTCTCAATTGCAATTGTCGAATATTTTAATATTCTTAAAATATTACAAAGGACTTTTTTATTCTAATACATTGAAAAGGAATATTTGCAATTTTCCAATGGAATATTCCAGAATTGTGAATGGAATATTCCGTTTTTCATCTTAAAGATGCTCTAGACTGTAAACAATTTTTATTTGAATAACTTTCCAGAAGAACCAAAGATGTCACAATCTTTAATTCCGTTTTACTCGAAATGAGGTTATTGTCATTCTAAACTTTGAAATTATGTAACTCAATGAAGTTTTCACCAAAAAAGTTCTGTGACCACTCAACATTTTCCAAATTTTGCAAGGAATTCGCCTATGTCCAGTATGTGTCAAAATGAACTCTTTTCATGTGGACGACCAAATATAATTAGTTTTTAAATGTATTGTTAATATATATTTTAATATATTTTCTAAATAAAAGAATTTATAAATATAAATTTAAAAAATTGCAAATAATAATTTCTCTCTTGCGGTAATTTCCGGTTTAGATGAATATATCACCGTGTGGTTTCCCCATAACCGAGATTAGGTCAAGTCTTATCCAAAAGGATTATTTGCTTAGGGCTGTGTCGAGTCCCAGAACCAATTATAACGCAAGTCCCTGGACCAATTAAGGCAGCAACCCTTTCCAACATTTAATACTTTAATTTATTTCAAGCAGTCTTTATTATTAATATGCAAGAAAATTAATAATTTATTCTAAACTAGAAATGTTATGTTTTTTTCTCTTTATTTTTTTTTTCATCGCATTGAATTTATATTCTACTCATATTTTCTCGTTTTTCAAAAACCAAAAAGCTCTCGTTTATTTTCACTCTCAAGCTAAGAAGCTTCCAAGCAGGCTATTTTTTTCTCTAGTTTACTTGCTCGGGCATCTGTTTGAGATTTTTATGTGGACTCTGGAGAAATAGATTTTCGAAGTGTTTCTAAAACAAATTTTGTACTACAGAAAAAAAATGTATAGAAAAATGGAGAAGGTGAAAAAGAGACTTATCATATTATTTAGAGTTATTAATTTTAATGTTTGTGAAGTGATAGATTTTTGTTCTGTTTTTTATTGTTTTAATTATTGAAAGTATTTTATTAATCAATAGAAAAAATTTACTCGAATAGGATGTAATACTCCAATCACATTCTTGAAATATTCAATTAAAACTTTACTTTTGTAATATTCCTATATTTCTATTATATCACAATGAAATATTCCTTTAATTTTGCTAATATATTCCCTTCATATTTTGCTAAAGAATATTTAATTGCTTAATTTAATAAATAATTTATTAAACATTCAATTAGACAATCGATTAAACAGTTAATTACTAATCTAATGAAATTAATAATTTTTTAATAACAATTAAATTACTTGGTTAGACAAATCAATTAAATTGTAAATTAAACAATTATTTAGACAAATAAATAGTCAATTAAATAAACTAACAATTAATTGTAAAATTAATAATAATTGTTAAAAAAAATAATCCTTGCACCTGCTACAAATTAATTTCCAAACTTCTTTTTATCAAGTGCGCATATATACATAGTTTTTTGAAATGTTAATTTTAATTATAATTTAAATATTTTTTGCATTTAGTGCTTATAAAAACTGTATAATAACTTTTCGGTTTCTGTTTCTATTTTTTTCATAAATGTACAACTACAATGTAGGAAACACTTTAATCGCTCCTTTTGAAAAATATGTCTGCTGAGAGGGTGAGCGCGGAGGAAAAAAAGGGGGGAGGGAATACAAAAAACTTTTCTATACGTGCACCCAATAGAAATTTCCTTTTAATGTAACGTGTGCGACAGATAATCGTTAAAAGCCGAAGAGACATGCCTGTTTTGCCTACGGCTGTTGCGAAACGTGCATGGCTTGTCTGCCAGATTTAAAGTTTCAAACTGGCCTTGTGGAAAGAGGATTCCGAATGAAGTACCTACACACATACACATGATTGCCAAAATATAATTCAAAATTTTCCTAAAAGAGAATTTAGAGTTTCAATTAATTGTTTCTAAAGTATACTTTTAAGTTTAAATGCGATTAATTAAACGTTTAAATATCACTTACAAATTCTATTTATAAGTCTCGACTATTTCAAGGGGAAATGTTTCATATTTTTATTGTCAATTTCACCACGAAACTAAAAAGTAAATTTTAATCAAGAAATAAATAATTATCTCAAAATTCATGGAATATTCCATTTACTATTTTCAGAATATTTTAATACAATATTGCGAATATTTCTTTGGAATATTCAATCCAAATTTGTGGAATATCAAAACATTCTATAAAATGCATTTTTTGAAATATTTTTAAAATATTTAATTACAATATAGGTAATAGCGATATTGTGTAGAGATATTTCCAACTTTTTTAGATAATAATATATAATTATATTATAAAGAATAATTAGAATAATAAAAACGTTTTTTACAAAAATCCCATTGGAATGTTCCCAATGTTCACATGGAATAATACAGGATTATGAATGGAATCTTCCTTTCTATTGGAGTTGATAATTAATCAATACAAAAAAAAAAAAAAATTAGAGACAATAAGAAAATAAAAATAAATTCTAAACAATTAAAATGCAAATATTTTTTAGCACTTAATTAACATTAAAAGATTGTAAACAAATATAATGTAAAAATAATTTAATTAATACCTATTTAAATTTAAATAAAATATAAATAAAAATAGAAACAAATTAAAAGAGGAAAGTAGAAAAGATAATTTAGATGATATGTAAGTTAAAATTTTTAGCTTTTGTATTTTTCATACAAAAGAATAAAAAAAAATTATACGTTTCATAAATTGCTGTAAATTCAGATTTTATTTTAAAATTATTTTTTTCTTTCTCTTTTGGTACATAAAATTTATTACTTTTTTTCTCTTATTCAATTTTCGTTGACAAATTACTGCCCTAGAATAAAAGACACTACAATAGTATATTCTCATGTATTTTGGCCCGCTGAATCCGAATCCGAAGTCAGAATTGCCAAATTATTTCTTGTTTTGAGTTACCTATACTCAAAAAACGACTCAAAAACCAAATCAAAATAAAAAAAATAAAAATTTTTTTTATGACACTACAGTAGTATTTTTCCATGCATTTTTACGCTGAATTCGACTCAAAAAACCGAACTAAAATTAAAAAATACAAAAAATATGATTATAAATTTTGATGCAGACACTTTTAACACCGAATTCAGTGTTAAAATAACATTCAATTTTCTCTGTGTATATTTCTATGTGGTTTTTCCGACTGAATCCGAATTTGAAGTCAATATTGAAAGAATTGCTCAAAATTTTGAGCCACTTTGAGAATCTGACTTCGAAATTAACGTGAAATACTACATGATAATACATTAGTATGGTATCATAGCAAAAAATTTCCTTTCTTCGTTTTAAATCGATTTTTCGTCAGTTTTTGAATATAACTTGAAATTTTGAGCAATTCTCTTAGTTTTGATATCGAATTTGGATTCAGCGTGAAAAATGCATGGCAAAATAGTACTGTAGTGTTATAAATTTGTTTTCGATTTTAATATGGTTTTTTTGTCGTTTTTTGAGTTCATCTCAAAATTGTGAGCAATTGTTTCAATATTGACTTCAAATTCGGATTCGGCGGGAAAAACTACTTACAATCATATTTTTTGAATTTTTAAATTTTAATTCGGTGTTTTGAGTTGTTTTTTTGAGTTTATCTCAAAATTTTGAGAAAATCTATTAATTCTGACGTCAAATTCGGATTCTGCGTGAAAAAGTGCATAGAAAAATACTACTGTAGTGTATTTTTTTATTTTGATTTGGTTTTTGAGTATAACTCAAAAAAAAGAACTAATTTGACAATTCTGACTTCGAATTCGTATTTAGTGGGCCAAAATACATGGGAATATATTATTGTAGTGTCTCGGCCAAAAAACTTTTTTTTTGTATGCCTGTGTAATTACTGACAATGATAATAATGATAAGAAAAATAATATTTCAACTGAACGGAATAGAATATTTTTGCAAAATTTTTATCAAAATTAGTTCAATATTGTTCATGAGAAATATTGCACAAAGTTTTGTCATTTTGGTATTTATGAAATGTGGATAAAATGGAATAATTCTAATGTATCAATGGAACATTTTTTTAAAAAATATCTTAGAAAAACTAAGGAAATATTCCAGAAAGAATGGAATATTCTGTGCTTTTGTGGCTACTAGGATAATCCAATGAATATAATTATACATTTTTTCTTAGATCCCAGTTACACTATTCCAATGAAATTTTCCAACATTTTTTATTCCTTTTTTTGTCTAAATTTGATACCCTTAGAAAAAGTGTAGGAATCTTCCAGGAATGTGAATAAAATATTCCTAATGTATCACTGGAATATTCCGTGCTCTTTTGGCTACTGGGATATTTCAACAAATATCGGTTTTCTTCTATATTCCAGTTACACTATTCCAATGGAATATTCTCACATTATTGTAGAAAAGTATTAAAAATAAATTTTTGTCACAAAGAAAAGAAATTAATTTCACCGAATATTAAATTTCGTTATTTGACCTAAATATTGAAGGTGAGAAAAAAATAACTGCTGAAATTTTTATGTAACAATTATAATCGAATTACGGTAAGCGTTTAAATATACATTTTTATTTTTCCTTTTTCTATATAGTAAAATGATATGGTTTAGCACAGTTTAGTTGGATGGAGAGCGGATTACGTGGTCGTAAACCATGTGACATAGTGGAAGTTGCTTTTCAAGGGGTAATTGAGTTGAGAGAGGGTGTGTGTTTGTGTGTGTGTGTGTGAGTGTGTGCAAAAGTAGTAGGATCCAGTCTCGTCCTGTGGTTCAACTTGTGGGTACGAACCACGCGGGTGCGACAAAACGTTACGAAGAGAAACTGAAAGAGAGAGAGAGAGAGAGAGAGACCTTTCTCTCATCGCTTCCTATCACCCTACTCAAACCTCAAACTCACTTCCCGCTTTTCCTTCAGGTTCTATGCTCATTGATGATTTATAACAATAGTTTTGCAAAATTTCTAAATTCAACGAACCTCATTTATTTATAACACTTTAGTTGGCATGTCTGTTTGTGTATGACCTCAAAACTATTTTCAAAACACTTGTTTACATTTTCCGTTAATGAAAGTGAATTTCCGTTAATACTTTGTGCATATTTGGAATATGTAATTCAAATTTTAAGAATATTAAAATATTTAAACATGGGAATATTCTTATGAAATAATTTAGAAATATTCTGTAGGAATTTTGCAAAAAATATTTCATTCAGTTTGGATGAAATATCATTTTTATTGGCAAGTATTATTGAGCACTCCGGCGAGTAGAAAACTCTTTTTTTCAATGTTTAAACATTCTAGTCCCACTTTATCATTTATATGTCCTTTTAGGAAAAAACCTCAGCTTTCGTTTAAAAAAAAAAAAAAATCGGGTCTGTCTCCCCCAAAAATTGAAATTTATTTTTAAATTTGATTTTTTTGGGTCAAAAAAATTTTTTTTTTAAATGCTTATTTCTAATCAAAAGAGCATGAAAAAACCTTTTCAAAATGTACTTTGTCAAATTTGTATGTTTAATTGTTTAAGAGTAAAAAATTATTGAAATAAACATTACACCAAAAGACCCCTTGATCACTTGACGCGGAATCCCTCATATTAATATATATTATTCTATAGAGGAGACTGAGGCTAAATGTTAAATTTTGCATAAATGATTTTTTAGACAAATATTTATAGATCAATATTGTATGGCAACTTGTCTCTATAACTTTGAATAAAAAAGTTTCTGATATTTTCCCGTATAATTATTTAACTTTAAATTCTGCCTAACGCAGAAATTAATACGCGTGTGAAATGCATGTGCTTCAATTGCTGCAGGCAATGTGACATCTAAATGCATGTAAGTTTGGCCGCAAAAACTGATGCGCAGCAATTGACACCAGTGCGCAGGATTAGACGCTTGTGATATTCTTTTTAATTATTTAATGTTAATTTAATGATCTAATTATATAGGCTATTAATTTTTGTAAAAATTTCTTAAGAATACAAAAAATAAATTAAAAAAGTTTTTAATTCAATTTCTTTGATATAAATATTTCTTTTTCTATGAAAAAGATGTCTTGGCTAGAATGCCGCAGAAACTACACTGAGAGAACGTTTTGTTTAAAATTTTGTCAAAGTTGGTTAAAATGGCTACACATGGGCATTCTGAAAAAGTTTAATATTTTCTTATGCGGTTATTGAAATACATTTTTAAAAGAGTGTTCAATAAGTAATGTAAAGATCATTAAATCAATGATCATAAATTGATTTACTTTTTGCAACACTTTATGCTGTACTTGGTTACATAGTTGCCTGTGTGTGTCATAGTTTGCCCAAAAGTTGGGTAAAATGAAAGTCCTGACCTCTTGACAGTATAATTACATGGTAGGACTTTCATTTTACCCAAATTTTGGGCAAACTGTGACACACGCAGCCAACTATGTAACCAAGTACAGCATAAAGTGTTACAAAAAGTAAATCAATTTATGATCATTGATCTAATGATCTTTACATTACTTATTGAACACTCATTTAAAAATGTATTTCAATAACCTAATAAGAAAATATTAAACTTTTTTAGAATTCCCATGTGTAGCCATTTTAACCAACTTTGACAAAACTTTAAACAAAACGTTTTCTCAGTGTAGTGCACTTACCCTATGTTTTGTTCTTTTTCCAAAAATTTGTTTTTTTAACATTTAGCTTCATGCGGAGACTAAATGTTAAATTCTATTTCTTGCCTACTAAAACTATTTTCTGATAGGTATTAAGTAGTAGCTAAGTTAGAACATGCGTAAAACACGTCTGTGAAGTTTGCAACGTTTATGATCAACGATTAAAAGAAAAAAAATATTTTCCTACGAATAAAAATAATATTTTTTGTTTACAAATAATTTCTTTTGTAAATAATCATTAAAGAAAATTAATTGTACAATTTTCTTTACAAAAATTTATAACAATTTCCTCTAAAAAATATTTTTTTCTAAAATCGTTGACTATAAACGTTGTGAACTTCACCAACGTCGTAAAACAGGTATTTAATTAATAAAACATTTGGGTTTATTTAAGGAGCCGGCTGAAGCTAGCAGTCATACTCAGCACCTATCTTTAAGCGTCAACCACTAATTAATGAAATTAATGACTAAAAACTTACCAAATTTGTTATTTAGTGATTATTGATTCTTAAATAACAATATTCGATGTTTTTTTAATCATTAAGTATTATTAAATTTGATGAAGATACATATTAGTAGTTGACGCTTAAAGATAGGTGCTGAGTACGACTGCTAGCTTCCGCCGGATTATTTAAGGGGACATTCCAGTTCAAAATGTCAAAAAATTAATTTTTTTGTTTTTATTTTCGGATTTCTTATAGTGTCAAGAATTAAAATATTATTGCAAAATTCGAAGTAAAACAAAAGTAATACATTTTTATTCTTCGCCATGTCAAAAATGTTTTTGTATGCGGATAAGCGATCGAATGATTTAAATATTTTCTCATTTGCATTTTTTAAAAAAACAAACAAAAATGTATTTGGTATTGCTGATAACATATTAGATATCAAATTTTAAAAATTCAAAATGTCGGATCCAATATGGCGGAAAAGAAAGTTTTTTTATTTAAATTTTTTTTCGTTCAATTTTTTTTATCCTCCATATTGCATCCGCCATTTTTAATTTTGAAAAAATGATTCCATATTCGTAATTAGCGACCTTTTGGTTTTATCTGTTTTAGAAAGTTTTGAATCGATCTTACCACCGAAAATGGGCATTTTCGAAAGTGGCGTATATCGCCGCCATTTTGAAATAAAAATGAAAAAAATTTTTTTACAAATTTTTAAATAAATTATTTATTACATGTAAAAGAAATTTTTTAAATAAATGTCATAGTTATTTTAATAATATATATACTTTTCTTTTTTCAAGTTGAGAGGAATAATTTCAATCAAAGAAGAAAGATTCAAATTTATCTGTTAGTTAAAAAACTTTCAAAAATAAACAAAAATTTCTCTTTTTTGTAGATGAAAATTCGTGTATTGAAAATAAAAAGTAAAATTTTGAGATTTTATTTTTTTCGGTGTACAATATTTCAACGAAATATTCCTGTAATATGTTGTAGTATTCTTGTAGTATTCCAGTGAATTGTACTTTTATTATTATTTTTGATGATACACCTACTTTATATTCGCCCAACTTAACCCCTTCACTGTCACTGACCTTTATAGCTGCACGAAAATGTCGAGCTCTGTATGTCTATAACCGCTATAGCGGCATCGGAAAAAAACATTTAAAAGTTAACGAATCTGTCTGAAAATGCTTACTCAGAGGTTTTCGGGGTCGCTAAATTCAAATCTGTTGTCGAAGATCCAAAATTCAAAATGGCTGCTTCAAAATGGCGCTCAAAATTTTTTTTTAAGTTATTGAATCTGTTTAAAATGCCTACTCGGGGTTTTTCGAGGTCGCTGAATCCAAATCCGTCACCTCAAAAACATACAATATGACAATTAAAAAAAATTTTTTTTTAACATTTATGACACAAAAACTCTATTTTTACTTGACTATGAAGGGGTTAAGAAAAATATTAATTTATTTCTAACTGGAAAAGTTTTTATTAAAATTATTCTAATTAATGTTATTGTTTTCAATAATAATTACTTTATTACTAATGAATTATAAGTATACTTATAACGTAATTAATTAACAATACACAGAAAAAATGTGTTAAATTGGTGTCGTAGAATCTTATTCCCTGTTGCTAAATTTTGTTATTAAGCGTTGTTTTTCAATTTTTTATACGAAAAATGACCAAACTCTTAGTTTCCTGGAATTTTCTGACAGAATACACATAGGTGCTTAAGCTGTAAAATTTACAATTTTTATTTTTTGGAATGACCACTTTTAGGTAACTTTGATAATACTTTTAACTTAAATTTAACCTACTTTTTAAAACCAGAACTTAAAAAAAATGTTCTGCCAAAATTTTCTTTATTTTCTTCCTTCGCTTATAGAACTACCCATATACTTTCGTTACTCATTTTGCGAAATTACTATATTTTTAAGGAAAGGTAATGATGAATTAGAAAAATATTCTTTTCTGGCATGGTTCGCGAATTATTTTTAGTCATCTTTTCAGGTCATCATAGCACGCGCCTACGTTTATTGGCAAACCAAAGACTAACAATCACATAAGGATAAAGTACGTTTTTCAAACTGATCATCAAACAACTACAATATGTAGTAAATTTCCGGTCTTTAACAAGTTTTGTATTATTTTTATACTTCTTGTCTGCAATTATTTCAAAGAAAATAAAAAAGATCTTCGTAAAGCTAAAGAAAAAAGAAAACTGTCTCATTTTGTATAAGAATATCAACAAATACCAAAATAATTTTATCGAATAACAATTCTTTAGTTTTTAATTTTATGTATAGTCTTAATCTTTGTATTCTAGAGTTTTTATCGGAATTTTTTATTTTTTTAAAAATACGAATGAAAATATTATAAAAAATGGAAAATTGGTGGTAATTTTAAAAAAATTGTCTTTCGTTTCGTTCCTGGTAAAAGTTTAAAAAATTTTAACCGTAAGTTTTGTAGATGAAACTCATTTGAAAAATGATTCGCAAACTGTTTGACATTTGTTTTTTTCTCTTTAAGCGTAAAAGAGAGGAATTCGCGAGATAAATATTAAAATAGTGGAAAAATACACGAGAGAGACTTTGATAAAAGGAAAGAAACTTCGTTAGAAGGCCTTTTTCAACAGTCTTTCCATTTTTTTTCCTCCAAGACAATCGTTTCTTTTCGCAATATATATATATATATAATAATCTTTTCTTTACTCTCCGCCTAGACACACACACACACACATATATATATATACACAAAATCTCAGACTCGACTTTTGTGAACTTTTGCCAAACGAATCTTGGTGAAATAATGGTTATTACACCAGAAAAAATCTTCTTATTAGAATCAAGAGGCGTAATTTTAGAAAAGTAATTTTCTCCAGGAAAAACTAGGTTTCTTGATATTAAAGAGTTTGTAGGTTTTTATTATGAATTATGCATTGAAAAAATCATCAAACAAACATGAGAAGGAATTAGAAAAATTAAATTGACAATATTTTTTTTTATTTTATTTGTAGATTGGGATAATGACAGTTAAGTAAACTTTGATTGAATTAAAAAAGATGCAAAAATTACGTAAAAATTGAATATTTATTTTCATCTTTAATATTGCTAAATTTTCTATGCTTTTTTTATTTTTATGTTTTTTATAAATTTTTCTAATTACAGTTAAAAAAATTGTTGAAATGAAACGATAACTCCCACGTACTGTAACGAAAGATTTGATTTTTTCTCGAATTTTTTTTTATGCGCAACGATATCCATCTTGGTATTCTTCAATGCAATTTGCTAGAAAGAAAAAATTTTATAAAAATTAGATCTATATTTTTTTTATAAAATATACCTATCTCAAAAAAAACGATTTTTATATTTAACTGCCTTTTGAAACTTATTTTTAAACTATTTTTAACAGCATTTTAGTTTTTAGTAAAATTAATAAGATTATGAAATATAATTAATTTCCTGTCTGATTTCATGGCGAAAACAAAAAAGGGGAAAAATTTTGGTTTAGTTTCAAATTGTCATAGATAATAATTTGAATAAAAAAATATGACTTTCTTTTTAATGTAATGTTTTGACAAGTCGAATCATGCGGTTTATATTAATTTATCGTTAATGTAAGTGTTGGATTTAATTGGTTCTTTAGAAAAATGTAAAGGGACCATTTTGTCGGTTCTTTGTAAAAGTATTCCGTACTTTCAAAATGGAGGGGATACAAATTTTAAATCTATCGGTTTTTTATCATTTAGGTGTCCTGAACTGAAAACAATTCTTACATGAATAACTTCCCAGAAAAACCAGAGATATATTTATTTATGTTAGATTTTCTGTTTTCGTAGTCGTCAAAATGAAGATTTCGATATTTCGTCAAATTATTCATAATGGAAACTGTTAAAAAATTTTAAATAAGTTTAATTTCTATATTCTTTCTCTTTTCATGCTGCAATAAAAATTTTACACAATCATTAACCTTGTAAAAATGGTTTATTAATGAAAACCCGTCCTTTTTAGAGAAGGGTCCATTTTGTAGATTTTTCGTATTTTCAAAATTAAGAGAGGAGGGGGTGGTTTTAAAAAGCTGGCTGAAGCTAGTAGTCGTACTCATCACCAATCTTTAGGTGCCCACTCCTAATTAATGAAATTAATAAATAAAAACTTATTAAATTTGCTATATCAAATAACAATACTCTATGATTTTCTGAATAATTAAGTATTATAAAATTTATGATGGAGAGGCATATTAGTAGTTTATGCCTAAAGATTGGTGCTGAGTACGACAGCTAGCTTCTGCCGGCTGTTTTAAAAATTTAAAACGTATTGGTTCTTTATCTCTAAGGTGCCCTGGACTGGAAACAATTCTTATCTAAATAACTTCCCAGAAGAACCAGAGATATAACAATTAACTGGTATTACAATCTTTAATTCCGTTTTTCTCGAAATGAGGATTTTTGCATTCTATTAAGCTTTAAAATTCTGTAACTTAGCGAATTTTTAATTAAAAAAGTTAGACCACTCAAAATTTTCCAAATTTTGCAAGGATATGGATATGTCCAATAATGCTAAAATGGGTCCTTTTTAAATGAACGTCGACATATAAATAGATAAATAAATATTTTTATTGTGTAAAAATATAATAAGGATATAATATAATAATAAGTTAAATAATTACTTGCAATTATTAATAATTTTTCTTTAATTAACAGATTTGTGACTTTATAAAATAACAAAAAAAAGAAAAAAACATGAGTATTCATTATGCAATTGGTTAAGTTTATAATTTTATGCATTATGTGTTTTATTATAAATTATCATTTATTAATGATTATGCTTTTCATTTCAAAACTAATTTATAATTTTATCTAGAAATTTTGAAGATGTTATCGTTGTCATATGGTAACGAATAGATACTTAAATAAAAAGAGAAATATTGTAATTTTATATTTTCACTGATAAAATTTTTTATTGCAACATTATTTTTCTGTGATAACCTTCAAAGTTTTGTAACTGAAATTCAATATAATATTTTAGTTTCAAAACGTAAAACAAAATTCTTCTATACATTTACGTAAAATTATTATATTATAATAATAATTATGTGAATGTATAATTAGATTGCATAGAATTTACAAATAATAATTATTATATTAAACATTGAATTGATCGTTGAATTTAATGTTTAATATTTAAAACAACCGAGTGATAATATCATATAATAATTTTAATAATTATTATATTTAAAAAATTTATTATACATACAATTTTATAGTTTGAAATTCATTGTAATTAATATTATTAATACTCAGAAAGTCTATAAAATAAGAATTAGATTAAAAATACATTATAACAAATATCAATTCTATAAGTATTGTAATAATGTTATCATTAAATTATAAAAACTAACCTTTCGAATAAATGATTATTATTAAGTTTAAAATTCTGATATATGACAGTTATAAATATTATAATTTGACTGGAATCATGCGTCCCTTAATTTGTAAACTGTGTGTAAAAAAATGTGTAGGAAATTGTGTTAAATGCGTAGTGTTTTAATTTGTTAGCTTTCTTAAAAATTAAATTTTCAATTTTTGGAAGACTTGCAGTTCAAATTTTTAAGTATTTAAAAATTTTAAACAAATAAAGAACAATAATTAGTTAAATATTTATCTTACAAAAGTTATTAAAATTTGAAAATTTTTTTTAAATTAGGTTTTTCTAAAAAAGTAATTAAAATTTTTTATTGAAAAAGGTACTTGAATTCACAATAATAATTTTAACAAATTAAAACAATTAAAAAGTCTGTAAAATTTTATATTTTAAAGAATTTTTTTTTCTTCTTTAAAAATTGTCTATCTAAGTATAATTATATTTTTGTAATTATATCATTTTATGAATTTAAAAAAATTATTCTATTTAAATAATTTAATTCTCGTAGTTGAATTCTGATATGAAATAATTTAACAAAAATTTTAGTTAACATTTTAAAAAATAATTAATTATTTAAACCGATGTAAAATTTAAAAATTTATATTTAAAAAAATTATTAATAATTTTTTTTTTAAATTATTGAAGTTTTTCAATAATTTTATTCAAAAATTTAAAAAAATAATTGAATTTTGGATGAATTACAATTGTAAATTTTAGAAATAATTATATTTCATGAGGTTTTTCATTGAAATGATTTTAAATTTTAATTCTTCGGAATAAATAAATATGTACCTATAAGTTTTTAAATTTTTGTTTAACAAAAAGTATTACTGTTTTGAAAAATTCAATTTAAAAATTTCGTAAAATTGTTTTTTGAAAAAATGAAACTAAAATTTTTGTAAAATACTTCTATTTCCGAAAATAATTTACTATACGAGTTGTTGAAATAATTATATTTAATGAAAGACCGTAAGAAAAATTATATTGTTTAAAAAAATAAAATTTTTTATTAAATTTGGAAAAGCAAATTAAAGATAAATATTAATAATAGGGTAAAGTGGGGTAAAAAGCCATTTGAGTTTTATACAAAAACTATGAATCCGATTTCTCAATAATTAAGAATATAAATACTATTAAGTAATACGCAACTTTTAATCCCAGTTTCAATGCTTTCGTATAACATATATAGCTCAATCATTTTATAATGAGAAATAAATAAATATGCAAATATATATTCAAAAACTGTAAAAGGTAATAACAAATTCGCAATTCAATTTATTTTTTTTAAATATTAAAAATTTTTGATTAATTTTATTTAGTAAAACTTATGTATATTAGTTAACCTTTAGCTGAAGAAAGTAAAGTAAATAGTTGTTTGCTTTTCACGCATGTAAATATAGTTTTTGTAATCATCCTTCCAAGAAATGGGTTTAATGCAGTGAACTATCAAAATAATTCGTATATTAAAAATTATAAATAAATTAGAATTTACATATTTTTAATAGAAAACAAATATTCGTAATAAAAAGAATTTATCAATCTTCCAAGTCCAAGTTCCAAGTTGACTTGGAAGATTGATAAATTTTTTTTTATTACGAATTATATAATTTTTACCAAGTCATAAATTTTTTTAAATATAGAAAACAAATATATTTTTGATTATGAACTTAAAAATTTCAACTTACAATATGCTTTACTTTTATGAAGATGAAAATATTTATTGTCTGACACATCAGCAGCAATCGAACGATAATGTATTATAATACACATAATGCATAAAATTGTAAAATTAAACAATTGCATAATGAACGTTTATGTTTTCTTTTCTTCTTCTTCTTGTTATTTTATGAAGGCACAAACCTGTTAATTAAAGAAAAATTATTATGACTACTACAAGTAATTATTTAACTTAATATTTATTTTTCGTTACATTTTTTAATACAAATTTTTGTATTGCATTAATTTCACTTCCATATATTTAAATTAAAATAAATTAATAAAAATAAATAATGTACTATTTTATAATGAATATTAGATGTATAATAAATAGAAAACAAATATTAGGTATACATTTTTTACCGAAAATTTTAAAGATGTGGAAAACTTTGGCACATGCGAACGAATGAATATTTAAGTTAAACTTAAAATTATATTTTTGTTACTAAAATTTTTTATTGCAATATTATGCTTTTTCGATAATCTAGAAAGTTGTGAAGGTGAAATACAAGATAATGATGTTTTTAGTTTCAAAACTAACAAATTTTTTATTAACATACTTTTTAAATTATTTAATTTAATATTTATTAGAATAATAGTTTTCTTTATTTTGTTCTATAGGAAAACCATGAGAATAATTTTTAAAGTATAATAATACGCAATATATATTAATTACACATCCACACAAAAAAAAAAGTTTTTGTTTGACCTGGAGGTCTCACTATGTGTACCTTACGTTTTTGGGGTCGCTGAATCCGAATCCGAGGTCCATTTAACCCCACCAGATCAGGGTTTTTTATAACCCCAGAAAACCAACATGGCGGATACCTTTGAAAAAAATTCATAGGATTCGCTTGAAAATCGTTACTCAGGGGTTTTAGAGGTCGCTGATTACAAATTTGATATCAGTTTTAAAACATTCAAAATGGCGGATCCAATATGGCGGACATTTTTTGTAAATTTCATCGGATTCGCTTGAAAATCGGTACTCGGGGGTTTTAGGGATTGCTGAATGTTTTAAAACTGATATCAAATTTGTAATCAACGACCCCTATAACCCCCAAGTAACGATTTTCAAGCGAATCCGATAAATTTTTTTAAAAGGTGTCCGTCATGTTGGGTTTCTGGGGTTATAAAAAATCCCTGATCTGGTGGGGTTAAATGGACCTCGGATTCGAATTCAGCGACCCCAAAAACGTAAGGTACACATAGTGAGACCTCCAGGTCAAACCAAAAATTATTTTTTGTGTGGCTGTGTTATATATGAAGAATTCATGATTTAATCTCAATCAAAAGTTGCATAATAATGATGAAGATAAAAATATTAAAACTCTTAAAGAATCTATAAAATACATTAAACATTTTGCCGTACTTTGTAAAAACTTGGTTAAGTCACTCTTTTGTGACATATGAGTTTTTTATATATCAATGAATGCGTAAAAAACTGCATCTACTTATTTTATTAAAAATTTTTTATTTTAATTGTTCATTGCAAAAAGTTATTATTAAAAATCTACAAAAATCCAGAAAATAAAGAAATACTTGAGAAAAAGTATAGTAACTCGAGTTGCGCAGTGTTAAATGTCTTTGGGGACATTGATTACAAATTTGAAGTCTTTTTTAAAGGATGTTTCTTGTCCGATTTATGATCCCATATTTAAAAAAAAAATTTTATTTTTAATTTTGAAAATCTGACAACATATTCGTAATCAGAGACCCTGAAAACCCCCAAGTAACAAGTTTCAAGCGAATCTGAAATCTTAAAAAAAAATTTTAATCGATATTTTGGGTCCGCCATTTTGAATTCTTTAAATCTGACTTCAAATTCGGATTCAGTGACCCCAAAAACCTTAATATACACTTCGCAACTCAAATCGAATTAATTTTAGTATTTTTTTGAGATGCTTATATATAGACACATATATGTGGAAAATCTACTGTCAAAAGGGTTAATGTGAAATTTAAGACGTGTTTATGAAAATGCGCAAAATGGCGCATATACAAATTATAAATTACACTATTACGAAGAACTTGGCACAAAATTTGACTAATTTGAAAGCGGAACATCGGGGAACATTGTAATGGAAGTTACTCTAAACTAACGTAATCAAAGTTTTTGCTTATTAGATTTTGTAAAAAATACAAAAATGATATAAATAACTAAATTTTTAATGAATTTCTATTTTTTAATATCAGTTGAAGATAATAATATAGTTTAAGAACTTATTTATTCAGAATGTTTATTTAAAAAAGAGTAAGAACTTCGTTCTGATATTTAGTATTTCAAATAAAATTTTAATCTGTAAACGTTCTTTAAAAAATAATTTATTATTAAAAATCGTCAATACCACAATATTTTGTGTAAAAACATATATAAAATTAGATAGGATTATGTACATTTTATTTAAATAACTTTTAAAAAAATGGTATTTTGGCCACGCAAATGAGGTTTCTGGCCTACTGTGAAGCGTCGGACATAGTTTATAACATTTCAAAAAGGATTAAATAAAACATTAAATGATCTGAAAGAGAAAATAAAAAATTTGTTTCAATTTAATTTATAGGTTACATTGAATTTTATACATGCGCATCCAACCCTCTCAAATTTCTCTGTTGGATCTTTAAATTTAGGAAAAATATGATTTAACTAAGTCCAAAGACAATAAAAATTTTAAACACACGCAGTGCTTTTACATAGAATAAAATTTATTTAGTCAAAATAGTAATACAAATAATCAAAAATAAAGCTATATAATAGAAGAAAAGATTTGAATTGTGTAAAGCTATATCAAATGTTTAAAAGTATGAACCTGAAAATTCCTACCAATACTTTCTGCGTCGGTTATTAAACATGGAAGAGAGTTCCCCAAAGTTACAGTTGTAACAACGAAAGAATTCGACACAGAGATGTCCATAGCTATATGATTAGGACACCTTACTTCTCTCAAAGTAATTTGACTTCTAAAAACAAATTTTTCATATAAATAACATTTAACTCCAGGGTGCGTTTTTGGCTTTAACAACAAATATACAAAATCTGACTAAAAATATTTAGCATTAATTATCAGTTATAATTAATAAATTAATAGTATTTTATTTACATTAATAATAATGCGTAATCAAGTTTAATTTGGAATCAGAAAAATGTATAATTTATAATAAAAATTTATTTACGTTGCAAATTATTTATTTCTGTGTTACAGAGTTGTTAATTGAGAATGCGCGATGACACAGCGAATTTATCAGTGGTCCTCGAATCCTCTCGAGACTCATCCACAGGATATCCAAATGGAACCCCACAAGACAAACTTAAAACGACCAGAAAAAATCCACTCGAGGTGTAAGTAATATATTCATTAATTCTACTTTTTAATTAAATAATTTTATTTTCTAGAACGAATATAAAAATTCCTTTTTAGTAAACTTTTAATAATTAAAAATATTGTAAAAATGATTAGACAAAAAGAATTGTAGTGATAAATTAATTTTATGTACCATTTTTGTTTTAAATTAAAAAAATTGTTATGAGTAGAAAGAAAGTTATTTTCTTTTTTCTTTTTTTAAAAAGTAGGAACTAATTTTGTGATTGGAAAAATTTGCGGAGACAAATTGTTTCATTGAAAAAATTATTCGAGATCAATTTTTTAATTGGAAAATTTTTAAGAAATAATTTTGTTTGTTGGTTAATTTTTCGATATTAATAATTTTTATTATTATTGTAAATAATTATTAAATTCTAAATAAAACAACTCTGACTATTCGCGGTTTCGTTAGTGTTTGCAGTTGATTTAATCAGCGTATGTAGGATGAAAAAAAGTGACTATTTGCTGTTTTATTAGTGTGTTTGCGCTTATTGAAGCAGCTGCATACTTATAACTATCCAATCAGCTACTTTTCGCTAATTCAAATTTAGAGAGTAGAGAAATAAATGATTTTTTACTGTAAAGTAGAGAAAGTTTAGAACGTAGAAAATATTTTTCATCGATATCCTTTTCCTGTTCAAAGAGAAAAAAGTACGCTAAATTTTAAATCGCCACAGCACCAAAACTTTCCTAAAAATGTATTAAATATTTACTTGCAGTATTCGGCATATTTAACTGAAAAGTTTAGGGAAAATTGTGTAAAGTTTTAAATGCCCCAATTGAATAAATGCTTAGCGTGAAACTTCCCTGAACAATTCAATGAAATCTTTGCCTAATTATAATTGATTATTATTATAACTAATTAATTAATTAGAACTTATTATAATTAGGCGAAGATTTCATTAAAATGTTCAGGAAAGTTTCGCGCTAAACATTTATTTAATCGGAACATTTAAATCTTTAAACAACTTTCAATAAATACTGCAATTAAATATTCCAAATATTGCAATTAAATATTCCAAATATTGCAAGTAAATATTTAATAAATTTCTAGGAAAATTTTAGTTCTCTGGGGGAGGTCAAATAGTTTTGCCGCTAGGTTTGGTTTGCAAGCCCAATGTAAAAACGAGATAATCAGGATGTTCTGGTCCCCCGATGATATAAAATCCTTGCGTCGATCGCAGTTTTGTTCGTGAAACTTTGAAAACAGTAATTACACGTCGCTAATGGAGCTCCTTTGGGAATTTTCCGACCGACTTTTAGAAAGCGCAGTATCTTAAATCTTATTTTTCCCCTAAAAGATTCGAGTAATTTTCAAAACCAGATTCTCTGGCTGATGATGCATTCCAATAATATCTATAGAAAATAAAATTTTAAAAAATGTTTTAATCATAAAGTTTTGTTTAATTAAAAACTCACTGTTACGGTAGGGAAACAAACAGAAAAAGGAAAATGAAAACAGAAACCAAAGAATAAAAAATTAAATGATTTTTAAAAATTAGTAAAAAATTATAATTAGCTATTAACTTTTAAAGTAGGGGAGACCGTGGCGTGAAAAGTATTGACAGTATTTCATTAAAGTATTTGCATAGGAGTTGAGTCTAAAGTACTTTTTAAAGTATTTATACAAACAATTTTTTGCTAAAGTAGTTTAGAAGTCAATTTTCCATAAAATTAGTAAAAATTACTGTATTATTTCTTACATTATTTTACTACAGTGAAATACCTAAATAACTTTATTTATAAATAAATAAATAAAGGTTTCTGAAGGTTACTTGCTAAAATATTTACTAAAGAACTTTAATAATTTTAGTAATCAATTTACCAAAATATAGCACAAATTTCCGAATTAACGCTTTATTGCACTTGCGTTCGAATAAACAGTATATCGACGGGGGGGGGGGGGCGTTGAATTACTAATGTACTATATCCCCTTAGGGGAGACCGAGGTGAGTTGAAACGATTTGTACATTATCCAGTATAACTCAGCCAAAAATTGTCCTATTTTTATAAAATTTGTATTTTTGGAT
The DNA here is from genome assembly GCA_032872475.1 of Leptopilina myrica (nomen nudum). Lineage (NCBI taxonomy): Eukaryota > Metazoa > Arthropoda > Insecta > Hymenoptera > Figitidae > Leptopilina > Leptopilina myrica (nomen nudum). The sequence goes on from CM065465.1 coordinate 11,308,794, forward strand.
AGGTAGTTTTGTGTAGTATGTGAACCAAAAATTAAAAATGTAAAAAGTTGTAAGGTTTTATGAAAAAATTGCAAAATCGAAAACAGTTCCCGGTGTTACAACTCACCTAGTACCAAGGTGAGTTGTAACACATGTCGACGTTAGTTGTAACAGTTGCAAATTTTGTGATTTTAATGAAAAAAATTAATTTTTAAAGCTTAGTTTAGTTAGTAAAGTAAATTGAATTAGTTAGTAAAGACATCTTATTAATAGAAAAAAATAAAACAATCGTTTTAATACCTTAATTATTTTTAGAATTAGGTTATCACATATTTCGCTTTCTTTAACACTAATTAGATATTTTAAATCAATCTTTGGTATTTAATTACGATCTATAATAACAATTTGAGCTGTATAATAGCTAAAAATAATAATATATAACATATTTTATATAAATTTAAGAATAATAAAATTTTTTCTGCGAATTTTTAAATAATTAAGGAGTAAATTAGAGTAAGGAAATTTATGAGATCAATATAAATCAAATTAAACCAAAAACTAAATTAAAAATGAGCAACAAGCTCAATAATAATAAAAAAAACCTATAAGTAGAAATTATTTTGACTTTTGTATGTGAAAGAGCAACTCGAAAAATGTTTTTAATAATATTTTTCATACCTTAGGCACAAAATAGGCGCTTTTAGATAGCAGCCGACAGGAACTAAAAGCTATTCATTTGTCAACTTGAATGAAAATGGCGAATTTTTTTTCCCATGGGCAAAAAAACAGCTATGGTCCCATGCGTTATTTTGCTCATGGGAAAAAAAGGCCGCTATTTTCATGCAAGTCGAACAAGTGAATGACTTTTACTCCTTGTCGTCTGCTATCTGAAATCGCCACTTTTGGGCCTTTGGAATAAAAAATATCGTAAGTAACACGGGACTTAAAGGCTGCCAATTTATTTACGATGATTTTTGTGCCACTCGTTACGGTCTCAGGGCGCCTACGGCGCCCTCGACCTCCACTCGTGTCACAAAAATCACCGTAAATAAATGGCTACCTTTACGTACCTTGTTGCTTAATATACTATTTTTTTCCTTTGGAAAATATGAAAGTGATTTACACGAAAATTTGTAAAATTCTAAATACTTTTAAAACCATAATATAAAACAATATACTTTAGCAAAAGTCAAAACAGTCTCTATTCGATCAAGCTCAAATTTGCGTAAAACTGTGCATCGCTTCGAATAATTATTTTTTATTTTAAATTTCGAGACTGACACAAAAAAACAAAACCATTTCATAAAACTAGGATATCCAACAGTTATTATGGTAAATATTAGAATAACAAAAATATAATATGTGTCGAATAATAAAGTATCAAAATTTCGGCCAAAAACTTACTTTTAGCAATTTTTTTTCACACATATTAAATACATCTCCAAAACTTTTCTCAGGTGGTCAAGTAAATTTGCATCAAATAGTGAATGAAAAATGTAATAAATTTACGCTTTTAAAAATTTTTAAAAGGTCATAGTTTTCGAGAAATCGGCTTTGTTACAACTCACCTCTGTTACAACTCACCTCGGTCTCCCCTATAGCATTCAACCCCTCATTTTTATTGATATTTAATCTCAAAATTTAGTAAAATTTTCTAAATTATTTCGTCAAATACTTTGGTACATTAAAATTTTTAAATAAAAATTTTTTTTAGTTTTTAAAAATTTTTGCCAATAGCTTCAGAAAAAGTATTGACTAAATGTTTTTTCATATAAAAATATTTAGAAAAGGAATTAAAGTCTTTTGTTATTCTGGAAAGTATAAAGAATGATACGAAAAGTAACTGTATTGTTAAAAAAAGAAAAAGAAGTGAATCTCTTTCAGACAGCATTGAGTGATTTATGAAGCGTTTGATTCACCGCGAGAAGGAAACGGATCCGTGTCTAGAACTTCTATCACGACTTTAATCGGACGTACAGATGTCAATTCAATCCCCCTTTTGTTGTCGATGTGCTCTCCTCGTGTAGATTCTTCTTTGGCCGTTCCGAGTTCCATTAAGACCCTTTTATCATTTCCTCCTTTTTTTCTCATTGATATCACTCTCGATCAATCCTTTGATCCCAGAAAACTACGTTATAAAATTTCTCTCTTTAAATGGAAAAGCTATTGATATTTTTTCTTTGGTACAATTATTTTTTTCAAAAACCGTGTAAAATGGAAATATTATTTTTTTAAATTGAACAATTGTGAGTATTACAATTTTAGTACTGTAAATTTTATCAATAAAAATTTTAAGCACTCATTTTCATTTGATTACAAATCAATCAATAATTTCAAGTGACCAATCAGTAATTTTAAATGTTTTAATCTGTATTTTTAACTGTCCAATCAATAATATTAACTATTCAATCAGTCCTGTCAACTGATAAACAGATATTTAATTCGATCAGTCAGTAATTTTAACAGACTAATCAATCAATTAACTAATGAATCAGTGAATTTTAACTGATTTTTTTGTATTTTATATCATGTTCAGACTTAAAAATCAGTTTATTTTACTGATGATTTAGCAAAAATTTCACTCTTATTTCTATTTATTATAAATATTAATATTTTTTATTAAACTTTTTTTTGTTGATTAAACTTTTTACAATTGATCTACTATAATTTTTTTTAATTACTGATTTTTACTAATAAATTGATGATTTTAACTGATGAATCAGTAAAATTGACTGACAAATTAGTAAAATTTAGGTGATTGCCAATAATTTAGGATCCAAGAAAGAAAAATCAATTAGTGATTTGAAATCAGTAAAATTTTTATTGATATCTGTTGAGAAAATAAATTTTGTTTTAGTAATCAGTAATTTCACTGATAAGTTAATAATTTTTGCTATTAAATTCCTAATTTTAAGAACTGAAAAATGAGTTAAATTTGACTTATCAAATCAGTGAAAAAATGTACAAAAGTGTAAGTTATTTTTAACTCACAGTCATTTATCTTTAAATGGAAATCAGTAGAAATATAACTATTTGAATCAGTAACTGCCTTTTTGCTTAAAAATTAGTTAATTTTAATTGATTAAAATTTAGAGGACAGTCTTTCTCTATTTCAAATTAAAAATTTTACTATATGCAGTTGAAATTCATTGATTATCGTGGATTTTTAAGTAAAAATAAATACATTTTTGTAATTATAAGTCAGTACATTTTTACTGATTTGAACTTAAGAAGTTAGAAGAAAGTTTTTCTTTTACTGATAAATTAGTAAATTTCAAACTGATATAGAAGCAAAACGAGTTAAAATTATTTTAATATAAGCTGATTTTATTCTTTAGAGAAAATAATCTCAAATTGTTTACACTTTAATAAAAAGAAAATAAAAAATTTCGAATTTTAATTAGAAAAAAAACAATTCCAGTGCAAAAATAAAGTAACATAAAACGAGTGTGTCTACGGTAAAAATATTTCGTTTACAGACACACAACGAGACAAGGACAAGGCTAATGGAGAAGTGGAATATATGCTTCAAGAAAATGGAGAACCAATGTACGAAAAAAAGCATTATTATTTCCCTTAAATAGGAACCAAAAATCAAAAAAATAGATTTTTTAAAAATGTTCTCAAAAAAATGGAACAAGTAAAATAGATAGAGAATATATTTATAAAAAGCATATATATATACAAGGGAAAGTAAATAAATTCAGCAAGTAAATGCAAAAGTACTGTGTATATGTTTAAATAGGAGTGAGAGAGAAAGAGAGAGAGAAGTAACGAGAATTCAATGGCACGATCAGAGTACATGAAAGGAAATGTTACACTGTGCTGGGCGCTTGAAAATCGCTTTTGGTGCGAATAAGAGAGAGAGAGATTCAAATCTCTTATTTCTCTTCACAAGCAAAGAGATACATGGTTCCATTCAATTGGAACAGTTGCATAGAGTTCTTGAGAGAGCACTTCCGACAGAAACGCTTTACTTCAATTTTCTTCACTTCCGGAAGATTCTGCGTCTTTCATGAGATTGAATTGCAGATATTTTCCAGGACGTTGACTCGTGATTGGACCCCGTGATTAGACTTGATAATGCATTTCTGCTTTTAAATTGGCTAATTTACACATATTTTCAAAATTGAAAATCATTTCGAGTGCTTCTTTTTTTCATTAGACGTTCAAAACCATTTTTTTACTGCTTTAATTAAAATAGTAACGGGCATAAATTTGCAAATGTGGATACAAAATTATTTTATTTTTTAATATTTATTTTATTTATTTACAAATCAATAGACAGTGCCCTTTCGTAATATTATTTTTTTTCAAAAAACACGGAGGAAAATGATGTATTCAACTAACTATCTGGAGGGTTAAAGAGACACTCCGATGATCAATTTGACTAAGTCGGAGGGAAAAGTTAACTCTCCAGAGAATCAGGCTTAACACACAATACCTAACCCTCTAAGTTTGACTATCCAGTTTGCTCGGTGTAGTAAAAATCTTTTTTGAATTAGGATAAAATTCATTTGTAAAATTTATAAATTACACTTAGGACATACAGATTTATTATTAACAGTAACAAAATTTTATTTATTTTATTCAAATAACCCATTACTTGATTATCAATTATCAATTAAATATTAACTTAAATCAATTTTTATTATATGAGTCAATTAAATGGATCAATTCACATTTGCTTCAAATACTTCAAATACAAACTATTCAAAAATAAAGAAACAATGATGAAAATATGTTTAAAGTAAATATATTTTATAATTGTATTTATCGCAATTTTTATTGAATTAAAATTATTAATATTTTCGTTCTGTAGAAAGTAAATAAATTTCGTCTCTATTCAGAAAATTGTTGTAAATTAATTATTTTTTCAAGTTGATTAATTTTTTTCTTAATTGTAACAAAACAAGTTTACAAATTTTTGGATTTCCAATATATTAAATGCAGATTTATAAATTAATTTTTTAATATAATATTTCAAATTTTACTTCCTCTCAAAGGAAGTCTTGTTTATTCTGTTATTCACATAATAATTACTAAATAATTGAAAATTAATAAGTACCTTTTTAAACTCTAATATTTTAAAATTAATATTAATTTAATTTTTTAAGAATCAAAATGTTTCTTCTTTTAAAAACAATATTTTGATTTTAACAAATATTGTCAATTATTGGAGTAGTGAAATTTGATTAATCATGATTATCATTATAAAAATATTGATTTTTCTATAAAATTCTCAATTTATGGGAAAATTCAATATAAATTTAAATTCAGAGTTAATAAATATATAGAATTTGAGGAGATTTTATATTGACTTAATTTACAGGGGGAATGAGAAAAACGAAAGGGGGAGGGGAGGGGTAGACAATTAGAAGCAGATGGAAAAATTTCGAAGAAGATTTCTCCAATTGTATTATTTAAATATTGGAAAAACATAAATCGTTATGTCGGAAGTGTTCTCTTTCCTTTTTTTCCTTTATCGATAATAATGGGGAGGGCATGACTTTGTAAGTCGAGCACGATGTTAATGAAGCATCAATTTCTTCTGTCCACAGTGAATTCGTGCCCCCTCAAACCAAAGAGGAGAAAGTCGCTCCTGCAGCACCTACACTACCGCCCGTACCTTATTACAGACTCGTAAGTATTAATTTTATTTTAATTTTTTGAGGAGAAATAATAAAATATTTTTAAATAAAATAAAATTAACAATTTTTGTAATCTTTTCATTATTAATTTTACGATAATTATTATGTTCAATCCATATATGTCGACGTCTACATGAAAAGAGCCCATTTTAGTACTATTGGACTTATCTATATCGACGTATTCCTTGTAAAATTTGGAAAATTTTGAGTCGCTTACAACTTTTTTGATAACAAATTCGATGAGTTACAGAATTAATACCATTCAATTTTTATATTTCTGGTTTTCTAGGAAGTTATTCAGATAAGAATTATTATAAAAAAAATTATAAAAGTTTCATTTCATTGATTCTTTAGGAAAATAAAAAGGTCCCATTTTGTCGGTTCTTTGCAAAAGTATTCCGTATTTTCAAAAAGGAGGGGGAACAAAATTTGAAACCTATTGGTTTTTTTATATTTAATGTGCCCCGGACTGAAAACAATTCTTATCTGAATAACTTCCCAGAACAAATGAAGATTTCGATGTTTCGTCAAATTATTTATAATGGAAACTGTTAAAAAATTTAAAATAAGTTAAATTTCCATATTCTTTCTCTTTACTGTAACTCAGCGAATTTTTTAATAACAGAAAGAAGGAAAAAATTTTAAACATATTAAAATTTCTTTTTAGTTTCGATTTGCAACATTTGGGGAGCTGATGCTTGTGTTTGGGGGTCTCTTTATGGGAACCCTCACTGGACTTTGCATTCCCATTTCTACCATTCAGTATGGAGAGTTCACGACATTATTAGTTGATCGTAATAATGAAAATGAAACAAGTACCGAGACTATTATTATGGAATGGTTTGGAGGAGGAAAAATTTTGTAAGTTAATTTTTATTTTCATTTTAAATTATCGAATTTTATCTCATTTTTAGGGACTTAAAGATATTTGTCAAAATACTGTCCACCACTTTTGTCACAAGATGTACATTATAGATTTAGATGTACATTAGTGTGGAGAAATTTTCTATTTACACTGGAGCTTCACTTCTTTTCACCAAGGCCAAACAAATTGAAAGACAGCGTTGCACTTATTTTCACTCTGAAACGTAACATTCAAGTTGATTTGATTGGTGGAATTTTTAACATCAACCAATGGGAATGCACGGACAAACTTTTAAGTGAAAATAAATGAGACTGGAAATTGTAAAAATAAGTGAGAATACAAATATGTGAGACTGAAAATAAGTGAAGCTCCAGTGTACCACTTTAAATTTTCATCCTTAAATTGAAAAAATCCACAAGTAGAGTTAAACTTGCAATTTTTAGAAGTAATCATTTATCTATTTTTGTACTCAGTTAAAATTTTATAAAATATTTAAAGAATTGAAAAAATTGTAGTTCTAATTTTTAGGAAAAATTAAATTTCAAAAGTTTATCACTGAAAGCATTTTGAGATTTTAATTCTTGGTGGACACATAAATATTGCAATAGGTATTCAAATATTTATTCAACAAAAGCTAATGCAATTTAAACAATTTTATTTAAAAATTCTCAACAAATCAGATTTTTGAAAAATTGGATTTAAATTTTTTGTAAATAGTTGACTTTTTAAAAATAATCTTAAAAAATTGAAAAAATAGGAAACTTTTTTAAAAATATACTTAAAAATGTCAAGTTATTTTAATGCAATTTTTTTAAAAAGAATTTTTTATCCTACCTGCACGGAAAGTATGTCATTTCGGGCACTTAGAGCGGGCGCAAAGTAACTCATTACCACCCAGGGGTAGGTAATGAGCGATCGCAAAATATTTTGCGCCCGCTTCCCCTACCTTCGAGCAGGCAGAAGAGTATTTTGCGCCCACATGTTAATTATTCGATTTTCTTCATTAAAAAGTGATTTTTTCGAGTTTTTTTATGTTGACTATAAAAATGCAAACATTTTCAACTTGTTTTATTTTGTCTAGAAAAATGTGCAATTTTTCCGATTTTCTTTAAAAAAAATTATAACACTTTTGGTTTTGTTCACATTTCGGTTAAAAAAATTGGCAATTACTATATTTTCAGAATACCCTGTTGTCTTATTTCTATATTAAAACTTGTATCATTATAGACTTCAAAGAGTTAACATTTATATAGAGTTTAATTTTTAACTAATATGAGCGTTTAATCGTTCGTGCCCTCAATGACATACTTTCCATGCAGTTTGGACAAAAAATTATGTTAGCATCATGGGCGCAAAGGTGATTACGACTCTGGCGAAATTTCGGGACCTCGGGTCACAATTTTGTTATCGTCGCAATCACCTATTTTGCGCCCTTGATACGAAAATAACTATTGTTCTCCGCCATAACATTTTTTAAATAGAACAAAAAGTATCAGAAACGTGTTTCCGATAGTTGTACTTGAAAAATATCCATTTCTAATTTTATTTTTTTCGATTTTGAATTTAAAATGGCGCTTCCCATAGAGCACGTAACCTTGCAGCAATATTGCTGCAATATTAAAGTCCAATATTGGCAATATTGCCGTTTAACATTACTGCAAGGTTGTCATAATGTTTATATATACGCCCGTATAAGCAATAAAAAAGCTAAAAAAACTTAGAAATTTTTCGATTTTAAAATTTACAGAAATTTTTTTGTAATCTTACGGAAACCTTGCAGTAACCTTATGTCAATCTTGCAATAACCTTACGGCAATCTTACTGAACAACATTGAGGCAAGCTTACAGTAACCTTACAGTGTAACCTTGTGACAGGTGGGACATTTTAACATTATGACAACCTTGCAGTAATGTTAAACGGCAATTTTGCCAATATTGCACTTTAATATTGCAGCAATACTGCTGCTACGTTACGTGCTCTCTGGGTTGAAGGACAAAAAAATTTCCTAAATTTAAGATAAATTATGGTCTAAAAAAATCATTTATGCAAAATTTAACATTTAAATAGGCTTTGTCATGACGATTCGGTTCTTAAATTGTCATTTAAAAAAAATATTTAATCTTTTAAATTAAATTGGCTATAGGGTTTTGTTTGTAATTACAAGAGTTACTTTTTCACTTAGGATTAATTACTATATGTGCAATTTGTTTCTTAAAAAACACAAGAGATACGAAATTGGCGCTTTCGTGGACAGTCACCCATTCTGAAAGTAAAAGACTTTAAATGCAAAAATATTTCATTTCGTATATTAGAATATTTTATGTTAATGTTTGTTATAAATAATATCAAATTTGATTGTTTTCAATATATTGAAATTATAATGTGCATTTTTCTTTTAATTAAATTTTAGATACGCAAATGCGACATACGAAGAACGCATGGATGCCCTATATGACGATTCAGTGGCTTTTGGAGTATCGTGCGCAGCATTATCATGCTTCCAATTTGTTTTTGCAATTTTTACTGTTGATTTACTCAACATTGCTGCATCGAGACAAATCGCAAGATTGAGAAAAATGTTTCTTCAAGCGGTTTTAAGACAGGACATGTCGTGGTATGACACTAATACATCGACAAATTTCGCCAGTAGAATTACTGAGTGAGTACTCTATTTTATTCTTTAAAGTAAAAATTAATTTTTAAACAAAAATGCGATAAAAGTTTAATTGTTTGAAATATAGTTTTAGATAATCTAATTTTTTTTAAATGTCTACACCATTATTTTTTATTAAATATTAATTTCCATATTTTAATTAATAAATAAATCTCGTTTTTAAATATACAAAAAATTCGGCCAATAAATAAAGTAATTAAAAAGTTGTGAATCCAGATGTTCATAACATGAAACAAAATTTTGTTCATGAGTAATCCCCCTTAAAGAGTTTTATTGAAATTTTAAAAAATAATTCAGGGAATTTCACCACAGTTATACTAATTTCGTTTTTAAAATTAGTAGACATTTTCAAACTTTTAAATAATCATTAATAACTGTAATATTTTATCTAAATATTCTTAATTGTTAAATTCTGAAATGTTGGATTCTTAATTGTTAAATTCCTAACCTATTAAATTGTCAATTGTCAAATTGGAGATGTGTCTTTGAATTTTCAGATAATTGTTGATAAAATGCGTGTAATTCGTAGAGATGTAAGATATAATTCTATATAGTTGAGAAATTAACAAAGTAAACGGAACAGAGTTGCAAAAGAGGAAAGTTAGTAAGTCGAATGATGCAACAGGTGATGTTAAGAGGTCCCTAAAAGCTTGTCTTCTGTGTTTCTCTTTAGCCAAGTTACGCATCTTTTAAACGATCTGCCAACCAATTTCCCATCTCAGATATTCTATTCTATTTTAAAGGGGATTGAAATCCTCTTGACAATTTAATTCCCCGTTTGTTTAAATTTTCAAATTAGAAACTTAATTTCAGAATTTAACTCTCAAACTTTGATAGTTTATTTAAATTCTTCTCTTCTGCTTCAAAATTTGAATCAAATTTATATAATTGCATTTATAATTTTGTAAAAAATTAATAATTCATAATATAATATTTTTAGCAACAATTAATTTCAATTTAGATTATATAATCGGATAAATGTCTTATTTAACAAAACTATAATGTTTAATTTTACTTGTGAGTTAATGTAATTTCAGTAAGCTTACATGAAAATGTTAGAAAAAAGAGGTGGAAAAATAAAAAAAAATTATTCCTTGTTTCTTAGACTCTCTTTTGCTAATCATTTGTCTGTTTTCTGAATTTTCTGCAGAGACTTGGACAAAATGAAAGACGGCATAGGCGAAAAACTTGGTATCTTCACATACCTAATGGTCTCATTTATTTCATCGATTATAATTTCATTTATTTACGGCTGGAAATTGACCCTCGTCGTACTGAGTTGTGCACCGGTGATTGTCATTGCAACGGCAATAGTGGCGAAGGTACAGAGTTCCCTGTCGGCCTTGGAATTGGCGGCCTACGGTCAAGCGGGAAGTGTCGCCGAGGAAGTGCTGGGCGCAGTGCGAACAGTGATTGCATTCAATGGCGAGCAGAAGGAGGTCGACAGGTACTCGACGAAATTGATGCCAGCCGAGAAAACTGGCATTAAACGGGGATTATGGTCGGGCGTTGGAGGCGGCGTAATGTGGTTCATCATTTATTTGAGTTACGCCCTCGCCTTTTGGTATGGCGTTCAATTAATTCTCGAAGACCGCCCGAAGGAAGTCAAGGCATACACGCCGGCAGTTCTTGTCATTGTATTCTTTGGTGTTCTCGCCGGAGCGCAAAATATGGGTCTCACTTCGCCCCATCTTGAGGCATTTGCTGTTGCCCGCGGTTCGGCTGCTGCCATTTTTCAGGTTTGTCAAAAAATCAATTTATCAAAAGTAACAAAAAATTCGTCTTAAGAATGAAATTAATTTTTAAGTTTTTTTTCAAGTTGGTTTTAGAGTCGCTTTAGAGCATTTCTTTTATTGAGTTTCTTTTCATCTCCACTCAATTGTGTGTTTTTCAGGAAAATTTCATGTATTTTCCATTTAAAATTTCAGTCGAATAGTACCACATGTAAATTCCTATTATTTACTTGATTTTATCTTGGTTTAATTACATCTTTTCTTTTTTGTGAATAACTTTATAATTCTTATTACTTGAAGGATTTAATTTGATATTAATAGGGATAGATATAATGTCCCTAAGTGGCTTCCCTACTAGATTTCCAACAACAAGGACAGCGTTTGATTTGTCAAGATACTTGTGAAATTATTACCTACATATAATTTTAAAATTGTAATATTAATTATCAAATTTGTTTTCTTATTTATTAATTTATTTGTTTTTTTATTAAATTTATTCTCTTATTCAGATCTTTCCTTCTTATGCAATAAATAATAAAATTACAATTACAAAATAATTGCCATTAATTAATGAATGTCGTCTTTTAGGTTCTGGATCGTGTACCGACAATTGACAGTTTAAGTAAAGAGGGTCAAAAATTGAGAATGGTAAATGGAGAGATTGAATTCAAGGACGTACACTTTCGATATCCTGCTAGAAAAGATGTCAAAGTACTTCAGGGTTTGAATCTCAAGATCAAACACGGTGAAACCGTTGCTCTCGTTGGTGGTTCAGGATGTGGAAAATCTACGTGCCTTCAACTCATTCAGAGACTTTACGATCCTCTTCAGGGACAGGTTAGTTCGAAAATTTTCAGGAATAACTTAACTTTTTTCCAAGACTTTCAAATATTTTTATCCTTCTACACCCCCTTATATGCTTTCAAACATTCCTTTAGGAATACTTCCTCATTCAAAAATAAACGAAACATGTAAGTTAAACTACTACTGTAAAAATTACAGTAAAACATTCATTTAACAATTAGATTAAACTACAAAATTAACAATTACATGATGATTATTTTTGAAAATAATAATTTTTAAAAGTAGTAAAATTAAATACTTTCTACATATATTATAAAAATGTACTTGATCGAAATGTAATATAAAACTTTCAATTGTTTCAATGTTTAAAATTATTTTCAGTAATTTAATTACTTTAAAAAGAAACTTTAATTACAATTTTTTAAAACCTAATTTTTTTTAGAAATTTTACATTCAACTATTAAAAACTTAAATAATTATTGTTGAACAACTAAGGGTCAAGAGGCTAAAAGTTTAAAAGTTTATTTTTTAAAAAACTTTTACTTTGCATTTTCTGAGAATGATAATTAATTAAATTGTCAAATAATCACTGCTACATTAAGAAAAAAAATTTAATAAAGAATTATATTAATTTAAAAATATTTGTACTTAACCAACAAGATTTAAAATGTTACTTTTTTAACTAAATAAATTCCCAAAATTATAAAATTCATTATTTATAATTCACTTTAGATTATAATCAGACTTCTAAATCCAAAAAAGTATTCTGATATAAATAATTCAGTATATATTTTTTCTATTTTGAAATTAACTTTGGTTATGTGCCAAATTGCATTTGTTTAAATTTCTCGAAATAGTAACAAATGGACTTATCCACTGTTGACCGCTTACTTCTCAAATATTTAGAAATTTATTGATATTTATTTTAATTGAAATTTTAAACAACTTTTATGTAAAATCTTTTAAACGTTCATTATTTCTAAAAATTACAACTGCAATTTTTCCAATTTAACTATTCATCAAAATTTTTAGTACAATTATTCAAAGCTTAAATAATTTTTAAAGAAAAACATTGTATCAATAATAATTTTTTTTAATAAACGTTTAAATATTATTATACTTTTATGGAGAGTAAAATGTTAAAAATTAATTCAATTTAAAAATCTTTTAAAATTCAAATATTCTAATTTTCAATTGGTTAATTAATTTTAAATTTTCTTTTTAGAATTCAACGATAATTTATTGAATTAATTTAAAAAAAACTATTTTTGTAACATTTTTTAAAATATTTAGGTACAGTTCTTTAAGAATAAAATCAACTATTTAAAAAAAATTAATTTTTTTATAATTTTTAAATTAAATTTTTGTTTAATAAATATTTTAATAATTATTGTTATTTCTGAGTCCAACAGGAACAAAACATTCCAAAATACATTCAATGCAAAATCTTTTGAAATGTAATTATTTCTCAAAATTAGAAATGCAAATATGAAACTTTAGCCGTTGTAGTAATAATAATGTTTAATAAAAGTTAATAAAACTTTAAAATCTTAAATTTTTAACGTTTAGTTAACCATAGTAAAAGTCAGCGCTATTCTGACAATAATATATAATTTATTATTATGCATATTATATTATTTTGTACTCTCTCTTACTCCTTTCTCTGGTAGAATTCAGTAAAAAAGCTTATTTCAATCAGACAGTTCTTTTATATTATTCATGTTTTTATTTTCATTCCCTTTCTCCACTACTGCATTCCCTCAATTATTACACTTTCAATTCTGCTGATTTATTTAAAATTCCCTAGTGCTTATACTCTTCAATATTTCCCTTCTTTCATTTTTATTTAAAACCCCTCTCACAGTTATTAAAAAGTACAAAGGCCTCTTCCAAGAGAGGAAGTTTCCTTCTTGCCAACCCAAACTAATAGGAAAAATCCAACAAAAAAACAATTTTTTTTATCCTCATTGAAAGAAGAATATTTAATTAGATAAATCAAATTAAAAAAATAATTTTCTTCGAAATTGCACAAAATCTAATTTAAAAAAATTTTTGTTTTTTTTTAAATGGAAAATTTTCTTAAAATAAGAGAGAAAAATATAATTTAATACGAAAGAAAAATAAGAAAATTATAATTGTAACTTATCGCATACAGTGTTAAAAGTGGGTCTATAGAAAAATGGGGTGCGAGAAGGGCTCTGAAAGACAAGGGGGAGGAATGAAACTCGTAAAATAATTATTTCTCATGGAACATAAAAAGGCTGTTGAATAAAGAGTTCTCTCTCTCTCTCTCTCTATGCGCACGTGGCTTTAAGCGACTGCTATTCGTTGAATGTCCACCATAATTTCTCTCAAGATAAAAGTGTCGCTTGGTTATTCATGACGTTGCTCTTCGATATTAACTTTCCGCTCGTAACGCTTAGAATGCTCAGATATCTACAACCATGAATATCTATGCAACCCTCCTTACTCTCTAGCGTTTCACATGCGTTTTACTTTTCTCTTTTTCTTTTCTCCTACCCTCCTATGAGAGGCATAAAACATATCAATGGAATTGAAACGATAAAAACTCAGTCACGATGAATCGAATACAGATTTCAATGAAATCTCCAAACTCTTCATGATCTTTACGAATTGAATTATCACACCCTCTTTTGTTTTCTCTCCTTGCCGACTTTTACCAAATCTTAACACTCTTGAAATTTTTCTAAAATATTTTCATTTTATATAAAGTGTTTTATCACACAGTCGTCTTTAATTATTAAAAATTATACTACTGTTGGCTCAACTTAGTAGACAAAAGTTAAGCTCGACTAGTCGACTAATATTTAAAATAAGCAACGTATCTGTATATAGTAAACACAATCTCAAAAGTTTGAGATTAGTCAACTTCGCATCAGTATTATATTTTTTATTATTAAGGGGGCGGGGTAAAGGTTTGCATTTTCAAAAAATTATATTTTTATTTTCTTATAGGGTCAATCCATTTTATTACAACTAAAGTGGTCGCCAAATAATTTTAAAAAATTGTAATAATCTGCACGAATGATTTTGATGTTACTAAAGTCACGAAATAAAAGGATTTATTCAAAATAATTATATATTTTTTATGAAATATGAATTTAAAATGTGAGAGATGCTAAAAACTGTCAGTTTTCTGCCAGTAGAAAATAATGTGAAAGAAATACAATTTAGTACAAAAATAAAACAAAAATTATTGGCATTTGTTAAGAATGTTTAAATTTATTATTACAAATTAATATAAGCATTTAAAATTATAAAATAATAAATAAAATATTATCCCAAAGTTCATCATCAAAGTAACCTAATTTTGGGATTTTTATTAGCAAATAATGGGGAAATGGGAGTATAAAATTAAATAAAAACTTACGGAATATGACGAATTTTCGATGAACTTTCAGTTATTGTTTAACGTTTTCTTCAAATTTCTAGTTAAATAAAAATAATATCTAAAATAAGAACACCACTTTGCCCATTTTGACGATTTTCAAATGCGTACAACTTCTTTGGAGAAAATCGGAAAATTATGGGACTTTCAGGAATAATTCACTTATCACTAATTAAACGAACACTACAACTTTCACTTTGGTCCCGGGCCAATTTTAAGAGTTATAAATTTTAAAAAAATAGTACGATTTTAAAGGTTAATGAATGTAACTTTTTTTAAGTTGAAGTTTACCAGGGGAAATAGATCCTGATATGGGTAAGTAAGCAAGAAAGCGAGAAGAAAATAAGCAAGTAATAAAGGAAGCAAAAAGGAAATAGTCAAGTAAATAAGCCAGTAAGCAAAAAGAAAGTAAGCAAGTTATTTACTTCTTGCTTATTTACCTATACTTGATTGCTACTTATATCCTTACTTCCTTAATTGCATCCAGACTTGCTTAATTACTTACTTACTTACTTGCTTATTTTCTTGGGTATGATTTGTAGTAAAATTTCATTCATATTCACAAACAACGCCAAAATAGATTATTCTAATCCTTTCTGGTGTTAATTTAATCTTAAAGGGATAAAAATTTTTGCAGAACTAGTCAGCTAGGTGAAAAATGAGAGAAACATGAAAATTCAAAGTTTTGGCTTTTATAGAACGGAATCTTGTAGATAATAAAAAAATACAACTTTTTTGCATTTAATTTTTTTTCTTTAGAAATTTAATTAAGTCTTAAAATACAAACTGTCTTTTTGTATGCAAAATGTTAATGAATTCGCTTGCATCTTGCACTGAAAAAATAATTGTTGCAATTTTTAAAATATTTTTTATATAATTATTATAAATAAAATGTATGTATAAATAAAAAAAATTGAATTTAATTTGCTTGAAACTCGTCACTTCGGGGTAAAAAATAACACAAAAATGGTTCATTTTAATCCTTTCTAATAGTAATTTAATTCTGGAGGGATTAAAATGTTGCAGATTATATAAATCTAATTTGTTTTTATTTTAATACCTTACGATTTACTGTTTTACTACTGATTTTATACTTTACAATTATTTTGAACTATTATTTTTGTTTTTTCTAATTAATTTGAACAAATTTTCCACGTCTGACTATTGACCGACTTTCACTAATGATGTAAAATTTTTTTACACATTTTGAAAAAAGATTATTCCAAGAAATTGAAAAAGAATGACTATAGAAAGAAGTTTATTTCTCCTAAGAACTTCTTTTACTATATTAATAGTACTACATTTTTTTTGTTTGACCATAAATAAATTTCGCTACTAATTTAAAAAAAATTGGTAAAATAGGAAAAGAAGCAACGGAAATCAATTTTTTGAACTAAAACCATTATTTATATTATTATATATTTTATTTTGTCTGACTATAAATGATCTTTACTACTGAGTTATGTAAATTTGATAAAGAAATAATTTTTTCCCCATTCTTGCAGGTATTTATTGACGGTGTCGATATCGGAAAATTGAATGTACAATGGCTTCGTTCGCATATTGGTGTTGTCGGCCAGGAACCAGTTCTTTTTGACACGACGATACGCGAGAACATCCGTTACGGAAATGACAGTGTTACCGAGGAGGAGATGATTAAAGCCGCGAAGGAAGCAAACGCGCACGACTTCATCAGTAAACTGCCAGAGGTGAGTTTTCTCTCTTTCTCTCTCGATCATTTTGCACGCCTCATTTTCTCTTTTACTTCTATATATATATCTATATATATATAGCTGAGAGAGAACTTGTAACGAGAACTTTCATAAAATAAGCATACAAAGACTATTTTAAAGTGAATTGATGGGGAAGCGGCGGAAACATTTGAAATTAAATTAAACTCATCCTCTCAATATACTCTCTTTCACTCTTTGCACTTTGAGGAGGGAAAAGTTTCAAGAGTGAAATTCCTTCGAAAGTTTGATGAACCATCCATAACTTTCGGTACAAAGAACAGTAAGGTCCCTTGATGTTTTATCGAATTTATTTTATTTCCTCCTCTTTTCACATTTACCCCCTTTTTTATTTGTATTTTTTATTAATTACAAACGCTACCTTCTCGTAAACAAGAGTATAAGAATATTTCAAAGCTCTTTAAATATAGAGAAAGATTTGTATTTTTTTAAATGTTTTTTTAATAATACTCTGGAGTAAAAAATTGGAATTGTAAAAGTGTTTAGAAGTTTTTTTTTCATTCGCACAGATATTAATGATAACATTTCTTTTATTTTAAGAATAAATTTCTTCGATTCAAAGAAAATTTGATTCAAACAGAGAAAATTTGTTAAAATTAAAAAAATTCAATAAACTCTCTTTTTAATTGAAGAAAAAATTTATTTTTAATGGAAGAAAACGAGTCAAAGAAATTGATTTCTCTAAATTAACAAAAACATTTTTCTAAGTAAATTTTCAATGAATATATTTCAATTCTGTAAGACTAAAATTTACTTTTATCACTTGCACCAAAAAAAAAAAAATTGAAGATAAATTTTGTCGAATTAATGAAAAATTTAACTGCTTCTATCAAATATAATTTTAAAATATTTAAAATAAAGATACGTTTTTGTTTATTAGCTGCTTTTTATACAAATAATTCTTATTTACTGAAGACCAATTAGAAGCCGATAATATTACAAAAATTATTTATTTAGCCATAGAGTGTAAATAAAAAATTCCTAAGGTGAAAAAAATTGAATTGATGTCGTTGTTAAAATTCTATATTTACAGTTTTCTTGATTTTTCCGTAAATAAGTCGAAATTATTTTAAACAATTTAGCAAATAAAAAAATAACCGTTTCAGAATGTCGCTGCAGATTGTCCTCTTAATATTGTCTTTAGACTAAAACAGTATCATACCGTTGGCGCAAAATGACAAATTTCTGAAAATTATATTTACCCAGTGGCTTAGTGAAATATGAATCTCTTGTTGACATAAATTACGAAATGTTTGTTGACATATTTTACTGTGTTTGCACTGGATTCAAACGCGACTTCTCCAACACCTGGGGCTTGAATAAGCTTGATGGAATTAGATAATGATATTATAGTTATATGATCTATTGAATCAACTCAATTACTATTGGAAATTACAAATATAATTGTTTCTCTACAATCACGAGTCTTCACCATCTAGAATCAACTACTATCAATCAATATCGAAATATTTTTCAATTTTTGCGAGAATTTTAGAATTTAAAAAATTTTTAATGGGTTAGAATGTGAAATAAAATTTTTCAAACTTAACTAAATCTTAAATTGTATAATCGCTTTTTTGTTCTGAAGTTTTATTATATTATATCGTTTAAAATGCTTTCAAATAGTTTCGAATTTTTTTTAAACTAGCGACAAATACCTCGCTCGCTAACGCTCGCTCGGTTAAAATTTAACTTATTTGTTTTTAATTATTTATTTGCATTTTATTATTTTATCTATATTAACATATTATTATTTTTTCTGTATTTGTATTTTGTTATTATTTTTATTATTATTATGTATTATTATTATTATAAATAAAAATATGAATATTATAAGATATATTCTTCTATTATTTAAATTAGTTTTTGAAATTGATTATAGCAATACAGGTTACTTAAAATATGTAAAAAAATTTTGTTAGTGTTATAGATTAAAATTTTTTTTAAATTTAGGTCCCTAAGCAATTGTCCGGATGTATGTAATTTTGTATGTGTATTAGTGGATCTCGTTTTTGTGAACGCGATAACTTAAGACGTTTCAACGACTTTATTTAAATATAGCTAGATATATTTATCATAATAATATCTCAAAATGAATTGATAAAATTTAAAAAATCCTTAAAAGAAAAATTGGTATATATTAACTTTACATTGCAATTGAATTTATAGAATTAATCACAATAAAAAAAATTTAAACTTCTATTAAAAATCATTTTCTATTCATCATTAACATATGTAAGGACCAAATACCTAGAATAAATAATAAATGAATCAGAACGAAAATACGAAAGGTCTGCATTTGGCCATATGGGAGATTCCACGTCAAGTGATCAAGGGGTCTTACGGTGTAATGTTTACTTTAATAATTTTGCTTCCTCATACTGAGGAAGTATTGTAATACCAAAATTTTTCAGGTTCGATTTTTTAACATATCTTTATGTTATTTGACCTCAGGAGTATACAATATATGTGTATACAAGTGTATGTGTTTAGTGTATATGTGTGAGTATACATGTGTATGTGTTTAGTGTATATGTGTGAGTATACATGTGTATGTATTGAGTGTATATGTGTGAGTATACATGTGTATGAATTGAGTGTATATGTGTGAGTATACATGTGTATGTGTTTAGTGTATATGTGTGAGTATACATGTGTATGTGTTGGGTGTATATGTGTGAGTATACATGTGTATGTGTTGTGTGCATATGTGTGAGTATACAAGTGTATGTGTTTAGTGTATATGTGTGAGTATACATGTGTATGTGTTTAGTGTATATGTGTGAGTATACATGTGTATGTGTTTAGTGTATATGTGTGAGTATACATGTGTATGTGTTTAATGTATATGTGTGAGTATACATGTGTATGTGTTTAGTGTATATGTGTGAGTATACATGTGTATGTGTTGTGTGTATATGTGTGAGTATACAAGCATATGTATTGAGTGTATACACTGCAAAAAGAAGTATCTTAATTTAAGATGTTTTGGTAGTCATTTCTAAGATGTTTTGGTAGACACTTTTCAGTTACTTGAAACATCTTAATTTAAGATGTTAAAAGTATCTTCGTACACATTTTCTGTGGTATTTTTGGGGCAAAAAGTTTTGAGGTTAACTATGGGCTCTTATGGAAAACACTTTATGTATCTTAATTTTTAGTAACTTACACTTATGGCGCATCTTACGATTCTTAAGTAACTTATCGCTAAACATCTTATTGCAACAGAAACATCTTAATTTAAGATACTTTAAAGAACTTACAAAAGTATCTTACTTTTTTAAGATGGAAGAAATATCTTTATTACTACTAAAACGTATAAAGCATCTTAAATATCAGTAAGACGCTTTAGAAAACATCTTATTTTAAGATGTAAGACACCATTTTGCCATCTTACATCTTATTTTAAGATATCAAAAAAGACACCTATTTTTGCAGTGTATGTGTGAGTACATGTGTACATGTGTATGAATTTAGTGTTTATGTGTGAGTATACATGTGTATGTATTGAGTGTATATGTGTGAGTATATGGGAAATATTTTATGTATATGACATGTGTGAGTGTATGTGTAACACATAATGAGTGTGTGATTATTATTTAAGGATAATTCTGCCGTACTGACGAAGAAAGTCACTATCTACATTTTAAGTCGAACGGAGCCCGAGTCGAAATTTAAACCCTACTTTGAGGATTTAAACACTGAATAGAGTCTCCTTTACTGCTATTAACGCCTTTAGCATCTATTTTACTGATTTTTGAACCTACATGTCTATCATGTTTCAAGAAACTTATAATCCAGAACCTACTTTGACTCTCTTTTAACCTGTTAGACCCTCTTTTTAATATGTTCACCCTACATTTATTAAACCTCTAAAACCCTACTTTTAATCCGTTCACCCTACATTCATTTGTTCAACATGTAAAACCCTACTTTCAATCCTCTCAGCCTACATTTATTTATTTAGTCTATAAGGACCTACTTTCAATCTGCTCACCCTACATTTATAAATTACTATAATTGAAAAAATATTTCGTTCACTCCAAGTATAATGTACTTATATTTAAAAACCATTTTGGAAGTTACCTATCTTCCACGTTTGTTTTAGAAATCACGTAAGTTAGAGGATTGTTTTGGAAACTACATATCTTTCTGTTCCGTACAGAATTATTATGAAACATATAAATTTCAATGCATCAACTTTAAAAAAATTCACTTAACGACAAAATATTAACTTTAAAATAATAGTAATAATAATACAAAGTAGAGCCTCTAAAGCGACTGTCAGAGTTACGTAGTTTCTACACGGAACAGAAGAATACGCAGTTTCCAAAACAATCCGCTAACTTACGTGATTTCTAAAACAAACGTGGAAGATAGGTAACTTCCAAAATGGTTTTCAAACATAAGTTCATTATACTTGGAGTGAACGATTAAAAAAAATATAATCCACTTAGTGAATATTTTTAGTAATTATTTAATCATGTAAAAAAGAATTTTCGAATATTTTTCCGAAACTTTATTCAAGCTCTTTGTCATTAATAGGAAAGAAATAATAATAATCAGGGATGATGCATAAAATTCTATCTAATTTAATTTTAACCAATTTTTAAATAAACGAATACCTTTTTAGGAAAGGGTAATTTCATGTTTCAATTATTATATACTTTATAAACAAGATTTTAATAATGATAATAATAAAAATAATGATTCTATCACTGGGTTTCCAAATTAATTCAGTGTTAAAGTTAACGATCACTCCGAGTCAATACAATTTAAGAAATTAAAACAATTCTTTGAACGTTTTCAATGCAAAGCTGTACTTTTCAGAAACTATAATTTTAATATTGCAATGAACATATGTGACGCGACACGAGAAAAGGGACCTATCGCCTCGAAAGAGAATTTTACAGGGGAAGCGTTTAAAGTGACGCCATGAGCAGAAACCCCGTGTATTTACGCGGACACGTTCAAATTTCGGGCTTTATATTATTAAAACTATTTTAGTTTTTTAACTTCTCATTTTTTTACGTGAAAGAGCCAATAAAAATCTATCGAATAGCATCGTAATCTCAAAATGGAATTTTTTAACAATAGGTCCCTTTTCTCGTGTCGCGTCACATATTGTCTAAATTTATTTAATAAAATTATAGTTCCTGAAGAGGACAGATTAGCTGTTGAAAACATTTAAGGAATTGTTTTAATTTTTTCCACTGACTTGACTCGGAGTGATCGTTAACTTCAACACTTAATTAAGATTTTAATAAATAAATTTTTTGTTTGAAAAAATTAGTTTATTAAAGTCTTGTTTATAAAATAAATAATAATTAAAACATGAAATTACCCTTTCCTAAAAAGGTATTTTTTTAATTAAAAATTGGTCAAAATTAAATTAGATATAAATTTATGCGCATCAACCCTAATTATTATTATTATTACGGCTTTGTAGGGTCTAGGAGTATGAAAGTAGGGTATAAAAGGTTTTACAATGTAGGGTGTAGGAGAATGAATGTAGGGTTTACTGAATTCGAAATAGGCCCTCCTTTACTTCTCCAAATGGAAGATTTGGAATTTTCCGCCGGTTTTGGGAGTCAAAGTAGGGTCTAAATTTCATTAAAGTTAGAACCTCCTTTACTACTCCTAACTCTCAACAAACCCTGAAAATTCAGGGTTAAAGTAGGGCTTAAATTTCGACTCGGGAGATATTTAATGAAACGCGTTTGCATTAGTTCCTTTTATTGTATTATATTTTTTGAAAAAACACTCATCGTTCTTAAGTAAAATGGAGACGCTCTGTCGATTGGTGCAAAAAAAAATTATAAATTTTAATTGTTTATATGCAAAACTTTAGATAGTTATTATACACATAACTTTTGCATGTGCGAAATCGTCGGAAAAACTGGGGTACTATGTACATAGTGACTTTTTTCATCAGCTTTTCTCGGCCGCTGAGGCTCGAAATACTGAAATTCTTGTAGATAGGACCGTTGTTTTGTAGATAGTGACTTTCTTCATCAGTATTTCACCAAAATCGATGTAGATAGGCTAATTAAGCATTTAATTATCTCGAAACTTAATTAATATTTTTAATTATGGATTGCACATTTAGATTCTAATTTTTATTACGAATCCAACGGTATAAAAAACTCATTTTTCGTCAAAAATGTAGATAGTGACTTTCTTTGTCAGTACGGCAGAATTGTGCATGTAAAAAGTATGCATGTTTATAAGAAAAAAGTAATAGTTGGTGAGGACGCTACTGCGCATGGTCAGACGAAGAACGAAACCAACAAGGAATTAATATATTAAGGATTTTAAATGTTTGAAATAAAATTGTTTATAATAATAACACTGAAAAATACTTTTTGTTTACTAATTTTCCAAATCAAAATATATACACATTCAGAATGTCTGACCATACTTGACTTCCTCTAGTTGAAACAAAATTTAAATTCTTGTAATATTATCATATTTGATGAAATTATTTACTATTATTTAAAAAAAAAGAAATTCTGAAGAACTTGAATTTACTTTTATTACTCACAAGAAAATATAGGAAATCCTTTGGACCAAAACATTCTTTTACTACTGTGAAAAAACATAAATACATGGAGAAAAATTTATAGTAGTGGGTACCATAATAATGCGATGATTAGGGTGACCATTTTTAATTCACAATCAGTTAAAAAACGATTGAAATTTTAGGCATATTTCACTGATTGGACAATTTTTAAATCGTGAGAATAGTCACTGATTCTCAGTGAAATTCCATTGATTCAGTTTTAGAGAGTTAACATCAAAATTTTACTATCCATTTCTCTTAGTATACAGTCGACCTAAAAGTTGTTTTTAACAAGCAATAAAGTTGAATGGAAAAATTGGTTGAAATAATTAACTGATTTAAATTAAAAATGCAGAGGAAATTTTGTCTGATTATATCGTGTCATAACTATTACTAAAAACGTTACTGAGAACCCTACTAAAATTAAAAGGAAAGATATATAGAATATCTAATGGAAACAATGTTTTTCAACTAATTCGGTACCAAACCTTAGATGATTTCGAATTCTAAAACTGAATAGTAATAATAATAATAGTAGAAGTGGCTATAGGACTGACAGTAATTGACCTGTACTACTGAATTCTATTGAGACTGCCTACCACTTTCCACCTGACTGAAACTTGGTAGCAGGGACCGTCTCCAAAGTTTAGTTTCGTTTCAGTTTCTGAGTCGACACGAAACTAAATTAACAAACTGAATTTAGTTTCGTGTCAACACGAAACTATAAATTCAAATTCTCAATTTAGTTTCGTGTCAATACGAAACTAAAATAATATATGAAATATTTCGTGTCAACTAACATTTCATAAATTTTTATACCCAACAACAACCTGACTAAATCCGGTGCTAATTCGACGTCTTCTACAGGGAATTTTAGCTACACTCGGAAATTCCGATGAAATCGGAATTCCGTCAGAGATCGGAATTTTGATTGGAATTCCTAAAAAAATTCTGTCGGTATTCCGATCTGAATATTGATTGGAATGCCAAAAAGAATTCTGTCAGAATTCGTATCGAAATTTTAATTAGAATTTCTGTAAGAATTCTGTCAGAATTCCGATCTGGAATCTGAAAATTCCTATGGAATCGGAATTTTAATTGGAATTCCTAAAAGAATTCAATCAGATTTTTCATTAGAATTCCTACAAGAATTCTGTCAGAATTCTAATAGGATCTGAATTCCGTCAGAAATCGGAATTTCGATTGGAATTCCTATAAGAATTCTGTCAGAATTCCGATCTGGATTCTGAATATGTAAATAAAATCGAAATTTCGATTGGAATTCCAATCCGATCTGGATTCTGGAAATTCCGATATAATCGGAATTCCATCAGAAATAGGAATTTTGTTTGGAATTCCTAAAAGAATTCTGTCGTAAGTTTGACCATTTACGTTAGTTACTGTAGTTACGTAATTTACTCTGGTTACGTAACATACATTAATTATTTACGTTGCTCTATAGTTACGTGAGTCAGGGGAAACAATTTTTCTGTCATTGACACTAAACAATTACGTTTTTCAATATTTTGTTTTGAGTTGACACGAAACTAAATCTAATTTGTTAATTTAGTTTAGGGCCGACAGGAAACTAAACTCAGATTGTAAATTTAGTTTCGTGTCGACTTGAAACTAAAGTCACTTTTTTAATTTAGTTTCGTGTCGACTCAAACACTAAAAGGAAAGTAATTTTCTATTTAGTTTCGCTTTAGAAGCGGTCCCTGCGTTGGTAGACACTAACGCAAACATTTAACTTTATAAGGATAGCGCAATATTAATTCAGAGTAAAAAGTTAAATTTACAGAAATTGTCAGACAAACGTCGACTTTCACTACTGTGGAAATTGGAAACTCGGACTGAACTTTTGTGAAAGTTACAGGCAGTTTCTCTGACTATGAGTTTCATTCAGTGAAATTATTATTTGTTTCAAACTACATAGCTTGGTATATTATAATCCGTCTGATTTTGATTGACTGGTACTACTGGTAACAAACTTTTGAGACTTTATACAACTTCATGACCAGATTAAAACATACTTATACTACTTTTACAAAATTTACATAAATTTTCTGCTTAAAAAGTACTTTTACTACTCTGAACGAGTGGAACTTATTACACTTGTTACTTGCTTATGTCTCACTAAAACCAGTCTTTACTACTGTCAACACGTGTAATACTTCTGTCTGCCTAAAATTTGTCTCTACTACTGTGGAACTTTAAGGGGAACGGTTTGAGCAAACTTTTACATCCACTACTTAGCTGTTTACAACCATAGTGTCTGACTAAAATAAAGTCTTTTCTACACAGCCATAAGTAAACAACTAATTCGAATTAGCGTATATCCGCAATAAATTACATAAATTTCACTAAATAATCATGGAAACCTCACTGATTATTTAGTAGAGGTGTGCATTTAATCGAGTCGAACCGAAAATTATTCGACTCGACAACAGAAAACTCAAATTGGGAGCTAGTTCGACTCGAATTGACCGATTCATATACATACATTACAACCTTTGAAATTCTTGTCAAATTTTATTATTTTCTTAAATTCTCCTGAATGTCCATAACAATGTTTACAGGGAATGAAACTAGCATATTCCAGCTTTATTTTGATACAAATTGCCTCACATATATAGGTTCTTGGCCGTACCCTTAAAAAGCTATTTTTATATGACATCTGGTTTAAAGGCTATATTTCATTAAATATTTATGCTTTTCTTTACATTTGGAAACACTTTTACTTTTGTCAAGCAAAAGCTTATAAATAAACTATTTTTATTTCACTAAGATCATGGATTTATTTAAAACAAAAATTATATATAAACTAAAGTTTAGTAAAAATATATTTAGTATCTTTAATTAGACCCGAGTCGAAATTTAAGCCCTACTTTAACCCTGAATTTTCAGGGTTTGTTGAGAGTTAGGAGTAGTAAAGGAGGTTCTAACTTTAATGAAATTTAGACCCTACTTTGACTCCCAAAACCGGCGGAAAATTCCAAATCTTCCATTTGGAGAAGTAAAGGAGGGCCTATTTCGAATTCAGTAAACCCTACATTCATTCTCCTACACCCTACATTGTAAAACCTTTTATACCCTACTTTCATACTCCTAGACCCTACAAAGCCGTAATGATAATAATAATAATTAGTGTTAATGCATTAATTTATATCTAATTTAATTTTGACCAATTTTTAAATAAACAAATACCTTTTTAGGAAAGGGTAATTTCATGTTTTAATTATTATTTACTTTATAAACAAGACTTTAATAAAGTAATTTTTTCAAAGAAAAAATTAATTTATTAAAATCTTAATTAAGTGTTAAAGTTAACGATCACTCCGAGTCAAGTCAATGGAAAAAATTAAAACAATATTCCTTAAACGTTTTCAACAGCAAATCTGTCCTCTTCAGGAACCATAATTTTATTAAATAAATTTAGACAATATTTTCATTGCAATATTAAAATTTTCGTTTCTGAAAAGTACAGCTTTTCTTTTGAGAACGTTAAAAGAATTGTTTTAATTTCTTAAATTGTTTTGACTCGGAGTGATCGTCAACTTTAACACTTAATTAATTTGAAAACCCAGTGATAGAATCATTATTTTTATTATTATTATTATTATTATTATTATTATAATTATTAAAATCTTGTTTATAAAGTATATAATTATTGAAACATGAAATTACCCTTTCCTAAAAATGTATTCGTTTATTTAAAAATTGGTTAAAATTAAATTAGATACACTGAGAAAAAAATGCTATTGAATCTATAGCACGCATATTCACATACGTTCAAAAGCAGATGTTATTTACTTGATGTGATATGTAGTTTATTTTATAGCACTGCTTTTAAATAAAAAAATGTCTTCTTTGATTCAATAGCGATGCTATAAAATGAACTACATTTCGCATTAAGTTGATCACATCTGCTTTTGAACGTATGTGAATATGTGTGCTATAGATTCAATAGCATTTTTTTCTCAGTGTAGAATTTTATGCATCAACCCTGATTATTATTATTTCTATTTGTATTAATGACAAAGAGCGTGAATAAAGTTTCTGAAAAATATTCGAAAATACTTTTTTACATGATTAAATAATTACTAAAAATATTCACTAAGTGAATTATAATTTATTAAATCGTTCACTCCAAGTATAATGTACTTATATTTGGAAACCATTTTGGAAGTTACCTATCTTCCACGTTTGTTTTAGAACTCACGTAAGATAACGGATTTTTTTAGAGGCTCTACTTTGTATTATTATTACTATTATTTTAAAGTTAATATTTTGTTGTTAAGTGAATTTTTTTAAAGTTGATGCATTAAAATGTATATGTTTAATAATAATTCTGTACGGAACAAAAAGATATGTAGTTTCCAAAACAATCCTTCAACTTACGTGATTTCTAAAACAAACGTGGAAGATAGGTAACTTCCAAAATGGTTTTTAAACATACGTACATTGTACTTGGAGTGAACGAAATATTTTTCAATTATAGTAATTTATAAATGTAGGGTGAGCAGATTGAAAGTAGGGCCTTGTAGACTAAATAAATAAATGTAGGCTGAGAGGATTGAAAGTAGGGTTTTACAGGTTGAATAAATGAATGTAGGGTGAACGGATTGAAAGTAGGGTTTTAGAGGTTTAATAAATGTAGGGTGAACATATTAAAAAGAGGGTCTAATAGGTTAAAAGAGAGTCAAAGTAGGTTCTGGATTATAAGTTTCTTGAAACATGATAGACCTGTAGGTTCAAAAATCAGTAAAGTAGATGCTAAAGGCGTTAATAGCAGTAAAGGAGACTCTATTCAGTGTTTAAATCCTCAAAGTAGGGTTTAAATTTCGACTCGGGGAGTCTAACTTTTTACTTTTGAATCAGTAAATTTGACTATTTATTAGCAGAATTTTACTAACTCAGATTTAGAGAGTTACATAAATCAAAGAAATATTTCTTTTAGTGATCCAAGAAAAAAGTGAGAAAATAGATAATGAAATAAATTTTTCTCTAGTTTTTTCGCTGTTCCTTATAATAAAATAATAATAATAATAATAATAATAATAATATGTAATTATTACATTAAATCCAGAATATTAAAAAAAGCAAATCATTCGAATAGAAATATGTAAAAATAATATAGCACAAGGTATTACACAAACGGATGAAGTTTCAATTTTTAGTCTCTCTCGACGAATATATATCGAGAGTGTAAAAAGAGATAATATCCTGGTTTCTTGATATTCGAGTAGTTTTTTTCTTTCCTTCCTTTTTTCCTTTTTTTGTTGCAACGAGAGCGCGATAAAATGGAGAATAAATTGGAATAAATTTGGTTTTTGTTTGAATTTTCTTTTGATGGCTGTGTCTGTTCTTTATCAATGCTATTCATCGGCGTCGATGTAATTTTCTCTTTGGGAATATAGATGGTGCGTTAATTAAAATGCCCATTCCACTTTCGAATGGGCGCGCGCCTGCCTCCGCGAGTTTCTAACCGCAAATCGCTCGAAAGCAATTCGGACAATTGACGACCTGATAGCCCGTAGTTGTGAACAGAATCCCTATCTCTCTCCCGTGCGATTACGAATGAGCATGGCGCGAACGAGATAATTCTCTCGTACGATTCCAGCAGAGAGAACATTCATTCATTCGTTCCTCCAAGTGGGTGTGTGCTTTTCCAAATTGTTGTCTGTACTGACATTTTTCTCTTTATCTTTACTACGTTTATTCGAGAGAATAATTGTATTAATTGATATTGTTCTTATTTATTCTTTCTTTTTTCTCTACTTTTTTTCTTTTTCTTTCTTAATAATTAATTATTATTCATAATTTTCGTTTCGTGAAGGTAAAATAATAAATATAATAATAATAATCTATCCTAATTGGTGCACGAAGAAATTTTGTATACTAATTGTTGTTAAACTCACTATTATGTGTTCCTAATAAATTGATTACTAAAGTGGGAAAAAACTGCGATGGTATCAATATTTCGTACACCTTGGTAAACTTATTGATTGTCAAGTGTTTTAAATTTAGTAGTCAGTTGATCCAAATTTAAAATTCATGATTTCATTAAAAAACAAATTTAAATTTCAAAGATTTGATGAATCTGAAATTACCAACGTTGTATCAACAAAAATTTTAACTGTTACTAATTACTTATTTTAATGTTGAAAGCCTTTAAAAAAGAATTTCGATAGGATCTAAGTCGGGAAAAGCAATGGTATAGATTCTTTTGTCACAGATTTTTCAAAATTTCTTACCCAGTGGACACAAAAATCACCTTACGTTTTAAGAACGTTCCTAAAACGTTTTTTGGACGTTTCATGTCCCATATCAGACATGAAACGTTTTAAAAACGTTCTAAAAACGTTCCTGATGTTCTGTGCCGACAGGGTAAATTTTGAACTTTTGTCTCGGAAGCTGTTATTCACTTGGCAATTGAGGCTCTGGATCTTAAAAGGGCACACGCGCGAATATATGGCGAATTAGTTGGCCCCTGGAGTTTAAATTTTGGAGTTGTTTCAAATTAATTTTAAATTTTTGTTTCTTGTTCAGAATTTCAAGGCAAAACTTTTTTTCTAATAAAAATTTTTATATAAACATAACTTAAAAAATCACGTTTTTTGCAATTTACGTGAAAACGAAAATTTATATAAAAAATTTTTATTAGAAAAAAAAGTTTCAAGCCTCAATTATTTATTTTAATAACAGAACTCATAAAAAAATCATGTTCTAGGAATATCCCAAAAATATCCTACAAAGCTGCGGTCTAGATACCCTATGTATAACCTATGTAGGTATAACCTACGGATATCCTAGGAACTTTTTGGGATATCCTATATTTATTCAGGGCATCCTGAGGATATCCTGGGGATATTCTTTTGTTGTGAGGGATGCTAATCAGTAAGGTAGAAATCTATTTTACCTATGTCGATTGATAACTTAATTTTAACGCAACCTAATTTAATCGCCTAACATACAGATGAAGTAACGCACACTCGAATCGGCGGAACGCATACACAATTTATATCGAGAAAATAAGTCAAAGTTCTTACATACTAATCCGACAATTGTGTTACAATTTTTGAGATCC
This sequence comes from Leptopilina myrica (nomen nudum), assembly GCA_032872475.1. Classification (NCBI taxonomy): domain Eukaryota; kingdom Metazoa; phylum Arthropoda; class Insecta; order Hymenoptera; family Figitidae; genus Leptopilina; species Leptopilina myrica (nomen nudum). The sequence continues at coordinate 11,339,313 of CM065465.1, forward strand.
TTAGGTCAGAAGACAAATATAATCAAAAAAATTGAGTTGAAAAATTTTCATTAATTGAATGCTTTCACAAGGTAGCCAAATGCATGTTTTATTTGAAAATATAATTCGGACAAAAAATAAATTTTGTTTAAAATTTTAAAAAACATAAATAAAAAAATCTAGTAGTATGAATTTTTTGTTAAAAAAATATTAAAGAGAAATTTTGCATTACACGACTGGGTCCACGCGGCGCTATGTGGTAGCGTCTACTAGTTGCTGATTTGCTGAAAAAAGAAACTTTAAACATGCTAGATAACAAATTTAGATGGATATCTTTGTATATGCATTGTTGTTTTTTTATTAATTACAATTTATTATACAATTTTTTACTCAATTCTGTACCACCTAGTTTTTGGCGCATTTTTGAAGAAAGTAGTTTAAAAATGTTATATTCCCTATAGGACTAATCTACAAAGTATTCTTCTTTCTTTTATTGGTTATTATAATTTAATCAAAATTGCAATAATAAATGAATCATTCCATTATATTTCGTCTAAAGTTGTCGTCAACTAATTTAAAAAAATTATAATAGTTTGCAAGAATTATTTTAACGGTATTAGGATCACTAAACAAAAATAAGTTTTTTAATATTTTCAATATTTCTTGCAAAATAAGCATATAAAGTATAAAAGGTCTCAAAAATTGCCACTTTTTCATCTATTAGAAAATATATTAAAGAAAACACAGAATGCAATTTTCAGGGTTTTATAAAAAACATTTTAAGCTTTCATTTTAATACTTTTTAGAGAAAAAATTTTACGGACTTTGGGTGAAAAAAATATTTAAAAGAACGGTGCTGAAAAAGGGCCAAAATTTGCCTATAAGGGAATTGTAAAAGTATAGTGGTTTCCGACAGTTTGAACCCTGCTGAAACCGAAAATGATAGTTAAAAAGTTGCAAAGTGGAGGGAAAGGGGTGAAAAACTACCCCTAAGTCATAAATTCCAATAATTTATGAAAATTAATAACATCTAAAAAAATAAATCAAAATCGCTTGAAAATTGTTACTCGGGGGTTTTTGGAGTCGCTGATGACGAATCTGATGTTAGTTTCCCAAAATTCAAAATGGCGGATCCAATATGGCGAATAACTTTTTTTAAAAATGTTTCAATTCGCTTAGAAATTGTTACTCGTGGGTTTTTGGGGCCGCTGATAACCTATATAATATTGTTTTTTCAAAATTCAAAATGGCGGATCCAATATGAAGGATGACTTTTTAAAAAAATGATGAGATTCGCCTGAAACTATTTACTCGGGGAATTTCCGAGGTCGCTGATAACGAATATGATATTGGTTTTTCAAAATTCAAAATGGCGGATCAGATATGTAATAAAATTAAAACGAATCCATTTATTTTTAAAAGTTGCCCGCCATATTGCATCAGCTATTTTGAGTTTTTGAAAATTAACATCGGGTTAATAAACAACTAATAAATCTCATAAGAAAAGCGCTTAAGCAAATCTATGAAAATAAGATTCAATGCATCCGACCTTTCAAGGTAAGATGTAAGTTGTATCCAATCAACGAAGATAAGACGCAAGGCATCTGACCAGTTAAGGTAAGATGTAAGTTGCATCCAATCAATGAAGATAAGATGCATGGAATCTGACCAGTTAAGGTAAGATGTAAGTTGTATCCAATTAATGAAGATAAGATAAATTGGTCCTTCGGCTATAGAAAATTCCATGACTTGAAAGACCCAGGAATACATGAAAACCATGTCTTTCCATCTGAAATAGCATCAGCATTTTGAATTAAAAAAAACAATATTATATTCGTTATCAGCAACCCCAAAAACCCCCGAGTAACAATTTTTAAGCGAATTGAAACATTTTTTAAAAAAGTCATCCGCCATATTGGATCGGCCATTTTGAATTTTAAAAAAACAATATTATATTCGTAATCAGCGCCCCCAAAAACCCCCGAGTAACAATTTTCAAGCAGTTTTGATTTATTTTGTTAGATGTTATTAATATTAATATATTATTGGAATTTATGACTTAGGGGTAGCAAATTTTGACCCTTTTTCAGCACCGTTCTTTATTGTTTTAACAAATTAATAAAAAAAAATTTTTTTTTATTTAATGAAATATTATTAAAATTCAATAGTTTTCTTACAACTTTAATATTAAATATTTCTTTGTAACTATCATAAATTTCGAAATAAAAATTGTTGAAAAAGAAGTGACTTAAATGTTAAAAGTTTAATTAAAAATATCTTGCAAAATAATCGATATTTTGAAAAATATTTTAAATTTAAATTTCATAGCGTCAAATGTAGAAAAAAATTTTTTACCCCGTTCACCTCTACACAGAAGTAAAACAAGTGTGTGCAACACAAGGACAAAAAATTCGATATTTCTGTTAGTCTTAATGTCTCCAGGAATTTTTTTTATGTCCGAGAAAATGAAATCAAAATTTTTCTTGCCTTTTTCCGGGCAAATTTTAGATTTTTCTTTGTTTAATATTGCACTTGTAAATTTCTCTAGTCTAAGAACAAATGCTATACAAAGTTTTTCCTTGTAACTATAAGAAATATCAATAAGCAGTCAATTTGTGAATTATTCGAGAAAATCGACCTATTTACGATTATAATGCGACTTGTTGCAAGAGGTTGGGGAAGTTGGAAACTATATTAATATGAAATTCACAATCGGTTATAAGTGTATCTGCAATGAGCATCATGTGTTTGAATCAAGAATAGAAATTCAGATATTGTATCGTTCCATTTTGGTCAAAATTCTCAGGATTCCTTCCGATCCCTTTGTTAAATTCTCAGAGGTATACCTGTAATGTACAAAGTCTATTGTTTCCGGCAGGATTGGAACTGTTAAATATCTATTGAAGCGCGAAGAGCCGGCATTGTTAATAGACAATGGACAATTTTTTCCCTATTAATTTCTCTCCTGAAAATTGCAATAATAATTGATCGATTTTTATAGCAATTTTTTTTAATTTTTCTTTCTCGTCGAGGAATCTTTGCAGTTGTTTAATTTATAAAATAAATTTTTTTGACTTTTTAAAACATAGAAAGTTTGAGGGCTTTAAAAAATGGTTTAATTTTATTATTTTAACAAGTCAAACATATGAAATTTTTCGTCTTTTTGTCTACTTTAATCTCAAAGAGTTCCGGAAAAGAAAAATTGAATTTACATTTTTTAAAAACCTTATATGTAATGTAATTAGCCATGTTTACTTTTTCAATAATGGTATAATTAATTTATTAAACATCATTAACAAGGTAAAGTTAAATAGGTGTGAAGAATATCTACCTAAAATAACAGTAATAACAATAATAATTTTTAGAACCGGTAGAAGTAAACTAGAACTTATAGTCGGGACCACATCAACAAGAGCGTGACAAAAGCGACTAGAAACCCCCTAGTTTTTCTAGTTGGGACCCTTTTTTAAATGGGGTAAACTAGTGAGGTCCCAAACCCAACCACCATTTCTACACGGGCTCAATTATTTATGAATTTTAAAAGTTTTGAAAAGTGTAGTTTGAGAATTATGAAATAATGAATTAATTTTTTACAGCGCTGCACAGCGACCTAGTAAATCTTCTTTGAATTTTTAGTTAGTGATTAAATTTCGAATTTTTTAAAAAACTTCGACTTTCCGAACGTTTGAAAATTTTAGTGTCTATTAAGCGCATGGTATCTGTAAATAATTTATAGGAATTATTTATCTACAGTTAGAAAGCACTGCTAGTTTTTAGATAAAATAGTGCATATTTCCTGAAAATATTACATCAAGAAAGTCCTCATATTGTAAAACTTATGACGAGTTAAAGGAAAAATAATTAAATTTTCTGCTCTCGAAAAAGTGTAGTTTTAAAATTATCTTGAAAACAAAAGAAATTTTAATTTCGTCTTAGGGGAAAATATATGCACATTAAAATTCTCTATCAAAATATATAATTTAAAAATTAAAATTTTTAATGAAAAAAAGAATCATCCAGGGGTAAACTAAAACGACTGCATGTCACGCGTAAACTCTGTTGTGGTCGCCGTCGGTTCAATTGTATTTCTTTTACAGAAATTGTTTCAAGTAAGGATATAGGCTTATTCTTCATTTTTCTTTTATAATTTTACACATAATTAATTCTTTTTATTATTTATTTTTTGTATTTTAAATGGAATTATTTTATATTTTAATTTTTTATTTTAATCATTATTTTTTAATTTCTCAATATTAGTATTTGTAATTAAATACTCAGAAGATAAAATACCCATGTGGAAGGAATTCGGAAAGTTTCCGGAAGCGGTTTCCGGCAATTTGCCGGAAGCCATTTCCGGAAAGTTTCCGCAAAATTTCCGGAAATTATTTCTCTTCCGGAAGTTAATTTTGTTCCGGAAAGTTTCCGGAAAATTTCCGGAAATCTAATTTATTTTGACAGGAGATATTCTTCCGAAAGATTTTTTTTTCTTCCGCAAATAAGCGAGACAGTCTAACCCTTAATTTTTCGAATTTTTATTAATAAAGAAATATATTCAATATTTGATAATTTTTTTTCTCCTAAACATAAATCAATTTTTTGTGTGTGTCAATTTGATTTAATTATTCCAGATTAAAAGTTTATAATTAATCCAAATTTAATTAATTTCCGGAAAATTTCCGGAAATCTAATTTGTTTTGACAGGAGATATTCTTCCGGAAGTTTTTTTTTTCTTCCGCAGATAAGCGAGACAATCTAACCCTTCATTTTTCAAATTTTAATTAATAAAAAACTATATTTAATATTTGATAATTTTTTTCTCATAAACATAAATTCATTTTTTTGTGTGTCAATTTGATTTAATTATTCTAGATTAAAAGCTTATAATTAAAACAAATTTAATGAATTTCCGCAAAATTTCCGGAAATCTAATTTATTTTGACAGGAGATATTCTTCCGGAAGATTTTTTCTTCTTCCGCAAATAAGCGAGACAATCTAACCCATAATTTTTCGAATTTTTATTAATAAAAAAGTATATTTAATATTTGATAATTTTTTTTCTCATAAACATAAATCCATTTTTTTGTGTGTCAATTTGATTTAATTATTCTAGATTAAAAGCTTATAATTAAACAAAATTTAATAAATTTCCGCAAAATTTCCGGAAATCTAATTTATTTTGACAGGAGATATTCTTCTGGAAGCTGTTTCCGCAAAATTTCCGGAAATTATTACTCTTCCGGAAGTTCATTTTGTTCCCGAAAATTTCTGGAAATCTAATTTATTTTGACAGGAGATATTCTTCCGGAAGATTTTCTTTTCTTCCGCAAATACGCGAGACAGTCTAACCCTTAATTTTTCGAATTTTTATTAATAAAAAAATACATTCAATATTTGATAATTTTTTTTCTCATAAACATAAATCCATTTTTTTTGTGTGTCAATTTGATTTAATTATTCTAGATTAAAAGTTTATAATTAAACCAAATTTAATGAATTTCCGGAAATCTAATTTATTTTGACAGGAGATATTCTTCCGGAATATTTTTTTTCCCCAAATAAGCGAGACAATCTAACCTTTTATTTTTCGAATTTTTATCATAATATATTATCATTAGGGGAGAATGGGGCGAAAAGTTAAATTTTGCATAAATGATTTTTTTTGGCAATATAATCCGCTTAGATGCAAATATTTGTATATCAATATTGTAGGGCAACTTGTCGTCTACAACTTTCAATAAAAAAGTTCCTGATATTTTCGCATAAAAGACATGTTTTGTCCTTTTTTGAAAATTTTGTTTCTTTTAACTTTTCGTATACGTATACGTAAACAAGTAATTTAGTAAATAAAAGATCTTTGTTTATTTAACAAAAGCTTTAGAATAGTTGTAAAGTTAAAAAATTAAAATTTCAAAAAAAAAAATTTTTTTTGGTTTATTTCATGTGAACGGTCTTGTTTTTTGACAGAGTACTTGCCCTTGATGCAGTGTTATTATTTTTAAATAATTTCTAGATAATTAAATCTCAAAAATTAAATCATTAGAAAAAATATCTAATGATTTAATTTTAAGTAAGTGTTGAATTTTATCATAATTCTAAGTTAAGTCGCATGTAAAAAGTAAAACAATTTCTCTAACTTTTTCAATAGCAAAGCAGTCTTCTTAAGACATTATAATTTCATTAAATAAGGTTATACAATACATTTATCACAATATAAAAATACATTGATATTAATCAAATTATTAATGTTAAAATTAAGATGATAATAGATTGTTAGTGCATATTTAAAATTTAATTTTTAAATTAAATTTTTCCTAATAACACTGATCTACAAAAATTTAATTTTTTTCTGATTCAAAGATCGGACAATGATATTCTTGAAGAATTTTTATCGCTGAACACGAATTTGACCTTCAAAAGTGCCCATCACGTCGAGATTTTGAAAAAATGTACTCAAACTTTCAGAAAACGCTGTTTTTGGTTTTTGGATCACGTTTAGAAAATAATGCCGACGTGCTAGAAGTCTTTAATAAGGCTTAAATTAAAGCTTGAATTATGAATTTTACAACTCGACTTCATTTTCAAATCAAGTCCACTAATTCGAATGTCGTAACTTCAAATTTGAAATTGGTCAATTCGAATCGAATGTAAACTGAGTGGAGTTGTACAATTTCATATTCGAAACGCCTATTTTATAATTGATTCCAATTGTATTAAATATTTAATTGATTATGAATCTAATATAATACTTTTCAAAAATTTTAAATGGCTAATCTAATATGGTAATAAATTTTTAAAAACAAACAATTCGCTTGAATTGTATTACATATTAACGATGAATTCGTAATCAGTGATTTCAAAAACTCCCGAGTAACCACTTTTAGGCAAAATTTTTTTTTTTAATGTCTTCCATATTGTACCAGCTATTTTAAATATCAAATTTTCAAATATCATTTTCAGCCTGAGTAGGATTTAAACCATTGGAAACTACAATATTTGTACAATTTATAATAAAAGACCTTATTTCTTCTCAACGTCATTCGCAAATATACATATGTAGTCATGCACACGGAGTATTTTTGATAATATTCTCGAAACTGGAATAGCATGAATGCAATACGAATCATATACATGTCGTATAATGTCATTAAGGCTAAACTCAAGTTCACTGTTTTTAAGTTCTTTAGATTTATCACCGGAAGCTATAGCTTGGCGAACTATTGCGTATATCTTTCCTTCGATGGTTAGAAAGTACTTTATTCCACCGAAGTAAATAATATTGTCTTTTGTCCATTGCACATGAAAATTTGATCGTTTCTTTTGTCTAGTATATAGTTGAGATGTATAAATTTCGTTGTTCACTGAGCATCTGCTAAAAATAAAAATTTTTAATTCTAGAAACTGCTGTTTTGTGAGACCTGTAGAATGCAAAATTGCTTGAAGATCGCTATCGTCTATTTTTCCTGTAATTGGTGGCCCATAAGTGTGCCATTCATTTCCGACTTTCTGCTTATTTTGATTCATCAAATATTTTATGCTTTGATGAACATGGATAATTTTAATTGTATTTGATAATTCGACATCAACATTTTCAGTACCATGTGCCATTCTGATTAGTTCTCCATTATGGTCTTCTGATGAGAAGGCTGACCAAGCCCAAAGAGGTCCCCACATTCTGACGTGAGATGTGATATACTTCAACTGATGAATGTTGTAAGAGCACTTGTTACGACCGTATAGTTTTTCTACATCGATTACAAAAATGTGCAATAGTGTATCTGCTAAATTCAGTTCAGTAGCGGTTATTTCTTCTTTTGATAAGAGATAAATCGATCGGGAAAACAATAGAAAGTGGTCATAATGCGCAACATTTAAATGATTATTTAACACGATTGGTCCATAATATAAAAGAAACGCTCTAAGTTCTGAGGCTTTCCAAACGTTAAGATCTGAAAGCTTTCTTGGTGTACGCGTAACATAATCTGGTGGCGTTATTGACGCTAAAATCTCATCAATATTATTACGATGTTCTTTACTCAAATAATAATCTTCATCACTATTCGTTGTATTGCACCACATTGTTAATAGCATGTTCATCACACCAAATAAAACAGCATGCATGTAGTCAGGAACGAAACCTTTGGCTCTATCAAAGTGAGGTATTTCAGTAACAATGGAACTTCCTTTAATTCCTTTAAAATGTTTTAGTTGTTTATATTTTTCTACAATCATAGTTTGTTTATTCATTCGTTCAGCAGTCCTTAGAGGAGCAATATCATGAACAATTGGAAAAACCCAATTCGATCCACTTCCTGTTTCACAACTTTCTCCTTTTTCTTCACAACTTCCGCAACTATTTTCTCCGTTATATTGCATTGTGTTTTGTGTAGATGCTTTTGCCGGAGCATCTAAGCACGCAATAGGAGCTACAACTTTACTAATAACGGTACGATTTAAAATTTTATTTTTCCACTCAAATCCATTTTCGTATAGATGTTGTAAAGTAGAAACAAAAGGTTGCAAAAATGAATTCATATCAGGTTTTTTACTAGATCGATTAGTATAAAAAATTCCACAAACAAATTGAAAAGTTCTTCTATATTTTGGTGCTATATTTACTATTTGTGCGTAGATGGGCCACATATGACTTTTTCCACTCTTGGATACTTGAACTCCATCTGTGAACCAAAGTAGGAACAAATCGTATAACTCTGGTATAGCTTCTATTTTTAGATGACGAAATTCAGAACCTGATGTTATATCGTACAATTTTTCTTTATTTTGATTTGCACCTTGAGTACGAAAATCATCTATTAAAACGTGAAGGTCTTGAATTTCAAATGCATTTCGCAGTTGAGACTCTAAATTGAGTTCTAAAAAAAGCTGTAAAGATTTTTACTATTACATCGTATACATTGCTCTACAGGCACATCAGACCATTTTCCTATATACTTAAAACATTCTGCACAAATCCTGTGCTTTACTACAAAATCTGACTGAGAAGTATCTAATACTTTATCAATTAAAGACAATAGTTTGAATTTTGATGTAGGTATTGTATGATTTTTGGGAAGCAATAAATCGATTATTGATAACATATCGCTCATGGCTTTCTTGGTTAATCGGTTTGAAACGTATATCTTTAATATTTGGTACAAAGCATATCCGCCGTTAATTGTTGCGCCTGTATATATTGGTTGCTCCAGCCAACCATTTCTGCTTTCATCATTATCAATGTTATTATCACTTTCATCTGATGAAGAGTTTGTACGTAAGAGCGATTCAGAAGATGAGGACAGGAAAACGTTTGATTCGAGAAGATTTAAATTTGGCGAAGATACACTTACAGTATTTATTGATAAATTTTGTTCGTTTACTTCATTATGTTCTATTTCATCTTCTTAAGCATGTTGAATAGGTTCTTCCATTTGAACATCATCATTATCAAATATGAATTCATTTAAGCTTGATGAAGACGAAGTAATTAAAATATCCATTTCTGAAGTTTCTCTTGAGGTTAATCTATTATACACATCTTCCAATTCAGACATACTATAAGGATTAGAACTTGTTGATAAAGATGATTCATCAACATTGTCATCCGGTTCAGAACTCTGAAAGCAATGATTTTATATTAAATGGTGTATAGAAGTAAGGAGACAAATGCAATAATGGACGAGGCACTCGGACTGATCTTCTTACAACAAGATAACGAAATAATTGTCTAAAAAATATATTTTCTCGAAAGATAAGAAGAAAATACAGAAAGTACAAGTTTTGTAAATATTTTTTTCCTTAATTTTCACAAGTTTTTGATCGGATCAGTTCGAGCTCTTCGTCCGTTATTGCATCTGTCACCTCAATTATTCAGAAAAACTTTTATTATTGGGTTTGTTTTCAAAATTAAATAATTTTTTTAATCCCTTAATAAAATGATATCTTACCATCTTAATAATTTTAATAAAATTATAAATAGTTTTTCAATAAGTCCTATTATTGTTTCCAAATTTGTAAGTAGTTTAATATTATTCTTGTTTATAGTATTCCAATGAATCCAAAATTATCTGAAACTACATTTGTATATTATCAAAAAGATTATAAAAACAATTATGTTAACATATTAATGAAGAATATAATTAAAATTATATTCTCTTTAAAAACTTTTCTTAGGCTTTTCACAGACTTGGTCACTTTTACTCATTAAATTAAAATTAAATTATATATACTTTAATTAACATTTAAGAAGTAGTATTATGATATTTTTAATGAAGCTGAAACTGGCGCCTAGTTATTAGTAAACAGTTAATTCTTAAAAATTTTGTGTTGTCATTAAAAAAACTGGACAAGTGCGAGTTGCACTTGCACTGAATTGACGGGTTCAGTATAAAAATATAAAAATAACACAGCCACACAAAAAAAATTTTGTGTTCTGACCTAGAGGTCTCACTATGTGTACTTTATGTTTTTGAAGGCGCTGACTCAGAATCCGAGGTCCATTTAACCCCATCAGATCAGGGTTTTGATATAACCCCAGAAAACCAATATGGCGGACACCTTTTGAAAAAATTCATCGGATTCGCTTGAAACTCGTTACTCGGGGGTTTTAAGGCTCGCCGATTACGAATTCGATGTCAGTTTTCAAAAATTTAAACATTATTTTTACAGTTTGGATCAAACCCACTCCTGATGGGTTCAGCGAACCCTAAAACCCCTGAGTAACGATTTTCAAGCGAATCCGAAGAATTTAACAAAAAAGTGTCCGCCATATTGGATCTGCCATTTTCAATTTTTGAAAACTGACATAAAATTCGTAATCGGCGACCCTTAAAACCCCCGAGTAACGATTTTCAAGCGAATCCGATGAATTTTTTCAAAACGTGTCCGCCATATTGGTTTTCTGGGGTTATATCAGAACCCTGAACTGATAGGGTTAAATGGACCTCGGATAAGGATTCAGCGACTCCAAAAACATAAAGTGCACATAGTGAGACCTCTGGGTCAGAACACATATTTTTTTTGTGTGGCTATGTAACAAATTTAGAACAAATTTAAAAAATTGGTTCCTCTTTGCTTATTGCTAATAATTAGAGATGTGCAAAAAGCTCAAATGGCCGAGCCGAGCCGAGCCGGAATATTTTCGAGCCGAGCCGAGCCGAGCCCGAGCTTGGCTCGATGTACCGGGTACCCGGAATTTTCGGGTACTCGAATTTTTCGGGTACCCGAATCAACTCGGGTACTCGAAAATTTCGGGTACTCAAGTTTTTCGGGTACCCGAATCAACTCGGGTACTCGTGACAATAAAACTTGAATATTTTATTATTTAGATACTCTTCTCGTTGACACCAAGGTACATCCGAATGCTCCGGAGTCAATCGATTAGAGAATTTTTGTGTCTATCGAATAATCATAGCTATAGACTAACTCTAAAGTGCACCCGGGTGTCCAGGAGTCAGGTGAACATCTTCTTCAGGGAATTTTTGTTTCTATCGAATAATCATAGCTATAGACCAACATTAAAGTGCACCCGGGTGTCTAGGAGTCGGGTGAACATCTTCTTCAAGAAATTTTTGTGTCTATCGAATAATCATAGCTATAGATCAACTTTAAAGTGCAACCGGGTGTCCAGGAGTCGGGTGAACATCTTCTTTAGAGAATTTTTGTATCTGTCAAATAATCATAGCTGTAGACTAACCGTAAAGTGTACCCGGATGTCCAGGAGTCAGATGAACATCTTCTTCAGGGAATTTTTGTTTCTATCGAATAATCATAACTATAGACCAACTCTAAAGTGCACCCGGGTGTCCAAGAGTCGAATGAACATCTTCTTCAGGGAATTTTTGTTTCTATAGAATAATTATAGCTATAGATCAACCTTATAGTGCACCCGGGTGCCCAGGAGTCGGGTGAACATCTTCCTCAGGGAATTTTTGTTTCTATCGAATAATCATAACTATAGACCAACTCTAAAGTGCAACCGGGTGTCCAAGAGTCAGGTGAACATCGTCTTTAGGGAATTTTTGTATCTATCAAATAATCATAGCTGTAGACTAACTGTAAAGTGCTCCCGGGTGTCCAGGAGTCGGGTGAACATCTTCTTTAGAGAATTTTTGTATCTGTCAAATAATCATAGCTGTAGACTAACGGTAAAGTGTACCCGGATGTCCGGGAGTCAGATGAACATCTTCTTCAGGGAATTTTTGTTTCTATCGAATAATTATAGCTATAGATCAACCTTATAGTGCACCCGGGTGCCCAGGAGTCGGGTGAACATCTTCTTCAGGGAATTTTTGTTTCTATCGAATAATCATAGCTACAGACTAACCTGATGTTCACCTGACTCCTGGACACCAGGGTGCACTTTAGAGTTGGTCTATAGTTATGATTATTCGATAGAAACAAAAATTGCCCTGAAGAAGATGTTCACCTGACTCCTGGACATCCGGGTAAACTTTACGGTTAGTCTACAGCTATGATTATTTGACAGATACAAAAATTCTCTAAAGAAGATGTTCACCCGACTCCTGGACACCCGGTTGCACTTTAAAGTTGATCTATAGCTATGATTATTCGATAGACACAAAAATTTCTTGAAGAAGATGTTCACCCGACTCCTAGACACCCGGGTGCACTTTAAAGTTGGTCTATAGCTATGATTATTCGATGGAAACAAAAATTCCCTGAAGAAGATGTTCACCTGACTCCTGGACACCCGGGTGCACTTTAGAGTTAGTCTATAGCTATGATTATTCGATAGACACAAAAATTCTCTAATCGATTGACTCCGGAGCATCCGGATGTACCTTGCTGTCAACGAGAAGAGTATCTAAATAATTAAATATTCAAGTTTCATTGTCACGAGTACTCGAAAAATTCGAGTACCCGAAGAATTCGGGTACCCGAAAAATTCGAGTACCCGAAAAATTCGAGTACCCGAACTTTTTCGAGCTTTACATGAGGCCCGACTCGGCTCGAGCTCGGCTCGAGCTCGAACTGAGTAGGCTCGGCTCGGCTCAGCTCGAAAAATGAAAAGCCCGAAAAAGCTCGATCGAGCCTCGAGCTTCGAGCTTTTTGCACACCTCTACTAATAATATAAAATATGTAATACTTCTTTTTTTCTTTGTTATTTATTTCTAACCTAGCGTCGAAAATTTAACTTACCAAAATAATAAAAAAGTGCAAAAAATCCTACCAATTGTTGTTACAATATCACAAGTATTATTTTTATATTTTTGTACGGAAGCCGTCAATTCAGTACGAGTGCAACTCGCACTTGTCCACTTTTTTTTAATTTTATTTTTTAATTTTTTAAAAAAATTTTTATGATCAGTCTAAAAATATACTAATAAACTCATTTTTAATTAATTAGATCAAATAATGTAGAAATAAGAAAACAAAATTTGTAATGAAAAAAAATTTTTAAAAATTTTTTTTTAGATTTTTTAATATATTTTTTGTGATTAGACTAAAAATATACTAATAAACCAAATTTAAGCTCATTATGAAAAAATGTGGAAATTAGAAAAAAATTTAATTTTTTAGTTTTTCCTTGACAAATTGCAGCCTTCCATGTTGAATAGTTTAGAAGTTAAGGGGGAAGGGCATGCTCACTTTTTGTGCATTTTTGTGCATTCCGGGCTGAAAATGCTGATTTTCTTTTACGTTCAAGTGAACTATATACAGAATTTCCATATCGTTCAAGTCGACTATTCGTGTAAAAAAAGAAAAACCTATGAATTGCAAAGCTATTTTTAAAGTTGTTAGATTTTTATAGGCTGAGTACTTTTCCATGAAGGTTTTTCTACCGAAAAGACCTTACGACTATTCGGATCTGAATATACAGAATTTCCTTGTCGTTCAAGTCAACTATTCTTGTAAATAAAAGAAAACCTATTCATTGCAAAGCTATTTTTTAATTTATAAGATTTTAATAGGCTGAGTACTTTTCTATGAAGATTTTTCTACCGAAAAAAATTTACGACTATTCGGACCTGAATATACAGAATTTCCTTGTCGTTCAAATCGACTATTCGTGTAAAAAAAGAAAAACCTATGAATTGCAAATCTATTTTTAAATTTGTTAGATTTTTATAGGCTGAGAACTTTTCCATGAAGATTTTTCTACTGAAAATACTTTACGACTATTCCTACCTGAATATACAGAATTTCCTTGTCGTTCAAGTGAACTATTCTTGCAAATACAAAAAAACTAATTCTTTGTAAAGGTTTTTTTTTATTTGTTAGATTTTTATAGGCTGAGTACTTTTCCATGAAGATTTTTCTACCGAAAATACTTTATGACTATTCAGACCTTAATATACAGAATTTCCATATCGTTCAAGTCGACTATTCGTGTAAAAAAAGAAAAACCTATGAATTGCAAAGCTATTTTTAAAGTTGTTAGATTTTTATAGGCTGAGTACTTTTCCATGAAGGTTTTTCTACCGAAAAGACCTTACGACTATTCGGATCTGAATATACAGAATTTCCTTGTCGTTCAAGTCAACTATTCTTGTAAATAAAAGAAAACCTATTCATTGCAAAGCTATTTTTTAATTTATAAGATTTTAATAGGCTGAGTACTTTTCTATGAAGATTTTTCTACCGAAAAAAATTTACGACTATTCGGACCTGAATATACAGAATTTCCTTGTCGTTCAAATCGACTATTCGTGTAAAAAAAGAAAAACCTATGAATTGCAAATCTATTTTTAAATTTGTTAGATTTTTATAGGCTGAGAACTTTTCCATGAAGATTTTTCTACCGAAAATACTTTACGACTATTCCTACCTGAATATACAGAATTTCCTTGTCGTTCAAGTGAACTATTCTTGCAAATACAAAAAAACTAATTCTTTGTAAAGGTTTTTTTTAATTTGTTAGATTTTTATAGGCTGAGTACTTTTCCATGAAGATTTTTCTACCGAAAATACTTTATGACTATTCAGACCTTAATATACAGAATTTCCTTGTCGTTCAAATCGACTATTCGTGTAAAAAAAGCAAAACCTATGAATTGCAAAGCTATTTTTAAATTTATTAGATTTTTATAGGCTGAGTACTTTTCCATGAAGATTTATCTACAGAAAAGACCTTACGACTATTCGGATCTGAATATACAGAATTTCCTTGTCGTTCAAATCGACTATTCGTGTAAAAAAAGCAAAACCTATGAATTGCAAAGCTATTTTTAAATTTATTAGATTTTTATAGGCTGAGAACTTTTCCATGAAGATTTTTTTACCGAAAAAAATTTACGACTATTCGGACCTGAATATACAGAATTTCCTTGTCGTTCAAATCGACTATTCGTGTAAAAAAAGAAAAACCTATGAATTGCAAATCTATTTTTAAATTTGTTAGATTTTTATAGGCTGAGAACTTTTCCATGAAGATTTTTTTACCGAAAATACTTTACGACTATTCCTACCTGAATATACAGAATTTCCTTGTCGTTCAAGTGAACTATTATTGCAAATACAAAAAAACTAATTCTTTGTAAAGGTTTTTTTTAATTTGTTAGATTTTTATAGGCTGAGTACTTTTCCATGAAGATTTTTCTACCGAAAATACTTTATGACTATTCAGACCTTAATATACAGAATTTCCTTGTCGTTCAAGTGAACTATTCTTGCAAATACAAAAAAACTAATTCTTTGTAAAGGTTTTTTTTAATTTGTTAGATTTTTATAGGCTGAGTACTTTTCCATGAAGATTTTTCTACCGAAAATACTTTATGACTATTCAGACCTTAATATACAGAATTTCCATATCGTTCAAGTCGACTATTCGTGTAAAAAAAGAAAAACCTATGAATTGCAAAGCTATTTTTAAAGTTGTTAGATTTTTATAGGCTGAGTACTTTTCCATGAAGGTTTTTCTACCGAAAAGACCTTACGACTATTCGGACCTGAATATACAGAATTTCCTTGTCGTTCAAATCGACTAGTCGTTTAAAAAACGAAAAACCTATGAATTGCAAATCTATTTTTAAATTTGTTAGATTTTTATAGGCTGAGAACTTTTCCATGAAGATTTTTCTACCGAAAATACTTTACGACTATTCCTACCTGAATATACAGAATTTCCTTGTCGTTCAAGTCAACTATTCTTGTAAATAAAAGAAAACCTATTCATTGCAAAGCTATTTTTTAATTTATTAGATTTTAATAGGCTGAGTACTTTTCTATGAAGATTTTTCTCCGAAAAAAATTTACGACTATTCGGACCTGAATATACAGAATTTCCTTGTCGTTCAAATCGACTATTCGTGTAAAAAAAGCAAAACCTATGAATTGCAAAGCTATTTTTAAATTTATTAGATTTTTATAGGCTGAGAACTTTTCCATGAAGATTTTTCTACCGAAAATACTTTACGACTATTCCTACCTGAATATACAGAATTTCCTTGTCGTTCAAGTCAACTATTCTTGTAAATAAAAGAAAACCTATGAATTGCAAAGCTATTTTTAAATTTATTAGATTTTTATAGGCTGAGAACTTTTCCATGAAGATTTTTTTACCGAAAATACTTTACGACTATTTCGACCAGAAAGTACAGATTTTCCTTGTCGTTCAAGTCAACTATTCTTGTAAATAAAAGAAAACCTATTTATTGCAAAGCTATTTTTTAATTTATTAGATTTTAATAGGCTAAGTACTTTTTAATAAAGATTTTTCTACCGAAAATATTTTACGACTATTCGGACCTGAATATCAATTAATAAAAATTTTAATTAAAAACTCTAAAAAATTGAATTTTAAATTATGTTTGAAATTTAAATTATCTTTAAAAATAATTAAATTTTTTTCCAAAATTTTAATACACCAGGCATGTACACAACATAATGTTAAACTCACGACGAAACGTACACTTTTTGAATTATATATAATTATTATATAACATAAAGGAATAGTAAATGAGTAATTAACAATTGTAATATTTAAATGAGAAAGAAACTATCAATTTTCCGAATCAATTTGCAAATAATTAAATATCTTAAATAAATCTCTATAAGCTTATGTGTTTAATATGTATCGACAGCACAGTTGCCCTAAATGCAGAAACCTGCTTAATCTGAAAAATATTTTCGAAATCAATTAATAATTTCAAAATTATCAAAGAACTCAGAAAAAAGTGGTATCATGGTGAAGATTTATTTAAGATATTTAATTATTTGTAAATTGATTCGAAAAATTGATAGCTCCTTTCTCATTTTATATTTGTAAACCGAATAATAAATTCACTTTCTATAAAATTGTAATATTTGTTAATAAGGTAATATGCTGGTTTTAAAGTTGTTGTGTTTATATACAATTATATATTACATTTTTAGAAACAATAACAGTTAGCTGTCAAATTGTATATATTAAAGCTACAGGTCGAGTTATATAAGTATATAAGTAAAAATTAAGATGTTCATTACATGACCATTTTGCTTCCTCTTTACGATAAGCAAACGATAACTCGAAGAGGTTTCAACGAATTCGGCTGAAAATTGCTAGGCATATTTATCATAAAAATAACTCGAAATGGATTGATGGACATTACAAAATCTATAAAAAAAAATTTTGTTTTACTTTTTTCAAAAACATTTTTCTTAAATAAATATATAAGTTAATGTATAATAAAATCTTATTCTTTGCATCAAGACGAATCGATTGGTATATATAAAGTATAAATTGTATAAAATTTTAATAATAAAGTAAATTTTTTCATTTTATTTAATTCTATTAATGCTAATAAAATATATTCTTTTTATACACCAATCGGTTCGTCTTGATGAAATTAAGATTTTTATTTTGTTTTTGAGTCAAGAGTAACATTTTATTATAAGGCAATATGATTTTTAAGATGGAAATAAATTTCTAATGAAAGTGCGAATTTTTGATTTTAATTATGTTTAATTCTATAAATTCAAATACAATATATACTTTATATATACCAATCGATCCGTTTTAATTCACTGGATAAGATTATTGAAAAAAATTAGTAAATTGCTTCCTCGTGAGGAAGCTTTGTAGTCGTTTAATTTACAAAATTTTTAAAAATCCTTTTGACAAATTTTCTTCTATATGGGACTATGTTATATAAGACCCTGAACAATTGTCCGGATGTATGTATGTGTGTGTGTGTGTGTGGATCCCGTTTTTTGTGAACACGATAACTCGAAGAGGTTTCAACGAATTCGGCTGAAAATTGCTAGGAATATTTATCATAAAAATATCTCGAAATGGATTGATGGACATTAAAAAATCTATTAAAAAAAATTTTTTTTTCAAAATTTTTTTTTAATTGAATATTGAAGTTAATATACAATAAAATCTTCTTCTTTGCATCAAGACGAATCGATTGGTATATATAAAGTATAAATTGTATGAGAGTTTATAGAGGTAATGACAATTAAAGCAAAAAAATTACCTTTTTTTATCAAAAATTTAGTTCTTTCATCAAAATTATATTCCAGTACAATAAGATTTTACTCATTTTTTTCAATAATCTTATCCATTGCATTAAAACGGATCGATTGGTATCTATAAAGTATATATTTTATTTGAATTTATAGAATTAAACATAATTAAAACCAAAAATGCGCACTTTTATTAGAAATTTATTTCCTTCTTAAAAATCATGTTGCCTTATAATAAAATGTTACTATTGACTTAAAAACAAACTAAAAATCTTCATTTCATCAAGACGAATCGATTGATGTATAAAAAGAATATATTTTATTAGCATTAATAGAATTAAATAAAATGAAAAAATTTACTTTATAGCAAATTTTTTGCTTATCGTAAAGAGGAAGCAAAATTTTCATGTAATGAACATCTTAATTCACAACTTGTTTTTATTGTACTGGAATATAATTTTTATGAAAGAACTAAATTTTTAATAAAAAAATCTCATTTTTCTGCTTTAATTGTCATTAACTCTATAAACTCTCATACAATTTATACTTTATATATACCAATCGATTCGTCTTGGTGCAAAAAATAAGATTTTATTGTACATTAACTTTAATATTCAATTAAGAAAACAAATTTTGAAATTTTTTTTTTAAAGTAAAAAAAATATTTTTTAAATAGATTTTTTAATGTCCATCAATCCATTTCGAGATATTTTTATGATAAATATGCCTAGCAATTTTCAGCCGAATTCGTTGAAACCTCTTAGAGTTATCGTGTTCACAAAAAACGGGATCCACACACACACGCACACACATACATGGGGCATTTCATGTCAAGTGATCAAGGTGGAGAAAAATTTTTCTCCAATCCTAGCAAAACTTGGGGCTTTTGTAGTACTAACAGATAGTAATTTTTCGTGAAAAACCCGGATTTTAGCTCCGTTTAGGAGAAAATTCTTTTTTTCAATGTTTAAACATTCTAGTCCCACTTTATCATTTATAAGTCCTTTTAGGAAAAAACCTCAGCTTTCGTTTACAAAAAAAAATCGGGTCTCTCTCCCCCAAAAATTGAAATTTATTTTTAATTTTGATTTTTTTGGGTCAAAATTTTTTTTTCAAAATGCTTTATTTCCAATCGAAATAGCATGAAAAAACCTTTCCAAAATGTACTTTGTCAAATTTTTTAATGTTTAATTGTTTAAGAGTAAAAAATTATCGAAATAAGCATTGTACTTAAAAACCCAAAAATTTAACCCCCCCCCTCGGAAAATATTGGACAAGGTAAAAACATGTTTTAACGAAAAACAATATATCAATATATTAATTGTATAATATAAAATAATGATTTTATCACTAGATCCATTTTAATTGTTGAGAAACATTAAGAAATCAATGGTTAATTAATCGTTATTTTTATGTTTCCTAAATATATTTTTAAAGTTGATTAATTTCAAAAAAGTTTGACTTTAAAATGTTTGAAAATCTTAATTCTATAATAGAAAACTAATACCCTTGTAAAAATTGAAAATAGTAGGCTTCCCAAAGGACCTAAATCACCTTGTCAGTGCCTGAGTAGACTATCAGAATGTGTGAATTCAAATAGAGGCATTCTAGTCAGGGCCTGATTCAAATAGTTAATACGGACAAAAATTGATCTAGTTAGATTTCCCTATCTGAAAAAGAAGGCATTCTAGTCAGAGCCCGGTTATTATACCTATCTAGAATTTTCTAGAGTGGTTAGCCTTACTAATTCCTTATCAGCGCCCCTTTTTAAATAAGGCGAAGTAGGGAAATTTCTACACGGATAATAATTCAATATTTAATGTATTTAAAAAAGAAATTATTGTTTTCGAATAGTTTTACAATAAATAAAATTCGTAAATAAATTTAATAGATAATATTTTTTTCAATAAAATGTTTTCTTTTTTGAAAAAAATTCAAAAATTAATATGATGTGTGTGTATTTTATGTAACATACGTTCCACAGCCTCGCCAAGTTATCCGAATCAAAAATTTGTACGATAAATGATTAAAATAGGGTAAAATTATTTTCTTTGGAAAAAATAGTACATATTTTATATTTACATTGTTGAAATAAAATCAAATACTCTTTAAAAGTAAATGAAAAAATGTTTATAAATTCTATTTCTCAATCGCAAACTTTCTTGAACTTGAAAATTTTTAAATTTTTGGAAAATAAAGGAAAAAATTTTACTCAAAAACATATAGTTGCATTTTTTTACAAACTACATTTTTATTAAAAAATTACATTCTTTTAACAAAATTGAATACAATTTTTGATAATCATTACATTTTTATTAATTGAATTCCTATGTAATTTTTAATTCATTTATGAATTGTAAATTATCTAATTTGTAATGTTATTTTATTCTTGCATATACAGAAACTAACTTCAAATTGAGAACATAATGGGACTTAATGAATGAATGAAAATGAAGATTAATATAATTAATTGAATTACAAAACTAGAGAACACATTTGACTTTAGATAAATTTAATAAGATTTTCGGGAATATTTTTAATTATGTATGACAAAGAAATTTGATATATAAAAGGTATTAAAATTATTTTTAAAAAATTTTGATTACATTAGAAGACAAATAATGGCACTTAACAAATATGTATGTTTTAAAGGATTCAATTAAATTTCTTAACTTTTCTGATTACGAAACGTTTGTCAGTATTCCAGAGTTTCCTTATTGAAGAAATTCATCATTCCCTTTCCATATTTGTTGTTTCAAGCTCCTTGAATTTATATATCAGAAATGTTAAACGTTAGAAATTGAGGCACTAGATGCTATCCCCATATTCCATCTAGCCCTTAGATTTTAAAATATTAATTGAAGTCATTACCTTTTGAATATTTAGCAGTGTTGTATTGGTTTCTCCACTTAATGCAAACGCATCGGACATTGTATTTCTTAAATATTCTCTTTCTCTCCTTTCTAAATCTAATTCTTTTTCGGGTTCTAAGGCCATGAATACATTATCTTCTCTTACTCTTTTTAGATAATTTAATCTCATTGTTTCATATTCAGTCTTTTCTTTATCTATTGCTTCCTCCTTTGAGATATTTTTATCTTCGATTTCTTTAATTCTTCTTGCCATTTCACTATTCAGAACTTCGTAAGATATTAAAACATTATACAGAAAATATAATGTATATATAGTAAAAAGAAAGTCTTAATTTAAGGCATGAAAGGTACCTTAATTTAAGATGCAACATTTTTAAGACAGCCTGTTCTTAATTTCAAATAATATTTTTTTGCTAAATATCAATAGCGAGCATGCTGATTTTCAGCACGTTCGATATGCTGAATTTAAGATAATCATGTTAAAAATCAGCATTTATATACTTAATATAAAGTAGTTACTCATTATCTAAAATTTATTTACACAAAATAAAATTATTTGCACTATTTTATCTTTACGATGCACACAATAAAAATTAAATCTTATTTTTATAAAATAAAAATTAATTAAGTTTTAAATTAAAATCAGTTTTAAAAAGTTACACGTCTGTGAAAATAAAATTTTATATATATCTGATGGAAAAAAATATCTAATTAAATCTTAATATTTAACACACACTTAAATTCAGCATATAAAGCTAATTATTTCAATAGATATTTTTCTTAAATTCATCAAACCGTATTGAAAATAATCAATATAATTTACACGTATCGATTAAGAATAGTTATATATTGTTATATAAGAATTGTTATATAAGACTTCTTTCTTTCCATGAAAACAGATTTTTTTATACAAAAATACAAATTTATTTAAATTTAATTTTCTACAAAGGTAAAAATGATTCGTATGAATTTCGGAAATCCGACCAGATTCGTACAGAATTCCTATCGAATTCGTATAAAATTACTAGTGAAATTCGTATGGCGTTTTGAAACGTTTTTTCGTACGAATATTCGTGCGAATAGTACCCAGATTTTTTTTAATAGATTTAAAAAAAAATTCGTTCCGAAATCTGTATGAAATTTTTTTAAAAAATTTCTTCTAAAATATTCAGCCAACTTTCCTTACGAAAATTGTAGTTTTTAAAGTTTAAAAAATTTCTAAAATAAATTCGTTCTTAAAGCGTTCGAATTTCATACGAATTTCGTATGTCAATTTCGCCGAAAAAAATTTTTGTAAGGTAAATGTACATATTTCCGTGCTATCATTTAATATTAATTAATATAAAAAATTAGTAAAATATTTTAGTAAAATAAAACCCATAATATCAATCTACTAACTAGCAAAATTTTTTCTACATTTTTCCACTTGCTGAAATATTTTATCAATTCCATATTTTAATTAATAAATAAAATAGCACGGAATTAGGTTCTAGCACGAAAATATGTACGTTTACCTTATATCAGGGTTTGATCTTCAAACATTTGCTCTTAAAGAACAATTGACAATTTTCGTTTAATATTTACGGTATTGATTTAAAATAAAAAAATTTTCAACAAACACTTTCGGGGCGTAATAGATCACTTTTTTTATTTTATTAAGAAAAACCTATTATATTTAAAATATTATTAAAATAATCCTGTCGAGTTCAATGTCTTGTAATTTATGTATTAATAAATAGCAATGCTAACCCTTTATTAAAAAAATAACTGGAGAATAGATTTTTAAGGAAATGGATTTTGCCTTTTGCTACAACTTTTAGAAATTAGAAAATGGCATGAAAATGTTTAAAGTTTAAATTAAATATGATCCATTTTCAATATTCTTTGTTGTAAATATACAATAGAAGCCAAAATTGCCAATACCGTAATAATATTTGATGATCTAAATTATAATTTCATTGGTGATCCATTAGGACCCGGCCCGAGGCGAAATACCTCACATTGCATTTCTCCAAAAACATTGTTCTAAAAAAAATATAACTTATATTAGGGCGTACTTTTTTAATTGAAAGCTGATATGTTGGGCTAAGTTTTCCCGATGGTTAAAATTTCATTAAAGCAAGAATGACAAAGTTAAGCAAGAAAAAGTGAAAAGTGATCCATTACACAAAATTTGAAAATTCAAAATTTTTAAAAGAAAAAATTTATTTCGCCGTTCGAAAAAGTTTTTCTAGTTTCCAATTTCGTAGGAGAAGACTTTAAAAAAGGTTTAAAAAGGGAGCAAAGAAATCGAAAGATTTTCGAAAAAAAATCCAATTTTCTTGAAATTCGCCACAGAAAATTAGAAAATTGACAATTTTCAAAAGAAGGAAATTTTTCTCGCCGTTAGCAAAAATTTTTCTAGTTTTGTATTTCTTTAGAAAAGACTTTAAAAAAGTTTTAAAAAGAGAGCAAAGAAATCCAAAGATATTCGAAAAAAAATATCCAGTTTTCCTGAAATTCGCCACAGAAAATTAGAAAATTGACAATTTTCAAAAGAAGGAAATTTTTCTCGCCGTTAGCAAAAATTTTTCTAGTTTTGTATTTCTTTGGAAAAGACTTTTAAATAAGTTTAAAAAGCGAGCAAAGAAATTTAAAGATTTTCGAAAAAAATTTGCAATTTTCTTGAAATTCGCCACAGAATATTAGAAAATTGATCATTTTTTAAGGATGGAAATTTTTCTCATCGTTGGAAAAGGTTTTTCTAGTTTTGTATTTCATAAGAGTACACTTTCAAACAGGTTTATAGAGGGAGCAAAGAAATCCAAAGATTTTCGAATAAAATTTCCAATTTTCTTGAAATTCGCCACACAAAATTAGAAAATTGATTATTTTTTAAGAAAGGAAAATTTTCTCGCCGTTGGCAAAGGTTTTTGTAGTTTCGTATTTCTTTGGAAAAGACTTAAAAAAGGTTTAAAAAGGGAGCAAAAGAATCCAAAGATTTTCGAAAAAAAATTCCAATTTTCTTGAAATTCGCCACAGAATATTAGAAAATTGATCATTTTTTAAGGATGGAAAATTTTCTGGCCGTTGGCAAAGGTTTTTGTAGTTTCGTATTTCTTTGGAAAAGACTTAAAAAAGGTTTAAAAAGGGAGCAAAAGAATCCAAAGATTTTCGAAAAAAAATTCCAATTTTCTTGAAATTCGCCACAGAATATTAGAAAATTGATCATTTTTTAAGGATGGAAATTTTTCTCACTTTTGAAAAAGGTTTTTTCTGGTTTCGTATGTCTTAGAAGAAGACTTTAAAAAAGGTTTGAAGAGGGAGAAAAGAAATCCAAAGATTTTCGAATAAAATTTCCATTTTCTTGAAATTTGTCACAGAAAATTAGAAAATTGATAATTTTTTAAGGAAGGAAATTTTTCTTGCCGTGGGCAAAAGTTTTTCTAGTTTTGTATTTCTTTGGAAAAGACTTTAAAAAAAGTTTAAAAAGCGAGCAAAGAAATTTAAAGATTTTCGAAAAAAAATTCCAATTTTCTTGAAATTCGCCACAGAATATTAGAAAATTGATCATTTTTTAAGGATGGAAAATTTTCTGGCCGTTGGCAAAGGTTTTTGTAGTTTCGTATTTCTTTGGGAAAGACTTAAAAAAGGTTTAAAAAGGGAGCAAAAGAATCCAAAGATTTTCGAAAAAAAATTCCAATTTTCTTGAAATTCGCCACAGAATATTAGAAAATTGATCATTTTTTAAGGATGGAAATTTTTCTGACTTTTGAAAAAGGTTTTTTCTGGTTTCGTATGTCTTAGAAGAAGACTTTAAAAAAGGTTTAAAAAGGGAGCAAAAGAATCCAAAGATTTTCGAATAAAATTTCCATTTTCTTGAAATTTGTCACAGAAAATTAGAAAATTGATAATTTTTTAAGGAAGGAAATTTTTCTTGCCGTGGGCAAAAGTTTTTCTAGTTTTGTATTTCTTTGGAAAAGACTTTAAAAAAAGTTTAAAAAGCGAGCAAAGAAATTTAAAGATTTTCGAAAAAAATTTCCAATTTTCTTGAAATTCGCCACAGAAAATTAGAAAATTGATAATTTTTTATGGAAGGAAAATTTTCTTGCTGTTGGCAAAGGTTTTTCTAGTTTTGTTTTTCTTAGGAGAAGACTTTAAAAAAGGTTTGAAGAGAGAGCAAAGAAATCCAAAGATTTTCGAAAAAAATTTCCAACTTTCATTAAATTCGCCACAGAAAATTAGAAAATTGATAATTTTTTATGAAAGGAAAATTTTCTTGCTGTTGGCAAAGGTTTTTCTAGTTTTGTTTTTCTTAGGAGAAGACTTTAAAAAAGGTTTGAAGAGAGAGCAAAGAAATCCAAAGATTTTCGAAAAAAATTTCCAACTTTCATTAAATTCGCCACAGAAAATTAGAAAATTGATAATTTTTTATGAAAGGAAATTTTTCTTGCCGGTGGCAAAGGATTTTCTAGTTTCTTATTTCTTAGGAGAAGACTTTAAAAAAGGTTTGAAGAGGGAGTAAAGAAATCCAAAGATTTTCGAAAAAAATTTCCAACTTTCATTAAATTCGCCACAGAAAATTAAAAAATTTATAATTAATAAATTGATAAATCAAATGATGTTATTAATAGTAGACGCTGTTTAATGTTTAATGTCATTATAACAAATTTTGTTTTTTTTTCTTAACTCTTTTGCAATAATAATTTGCTGTAGAGACAGTTTTCTGCCAGTACTGATTTTAATACTTTTTAAACTCCGACATAGTACTGACTCGATTTTGGAGTCAGTATACTCCTAGTACTGATTAGATTTCGAGAATCAGTTCTGACAGTCAGTACTGAGTCAGTACCATGCCGGTGGTAAGCTCCGACTTATCTCCCAACATTTCTACTTGGGATATATGTAAAAAATATATGTAATATATGTAATGTATATGTAAATTTTTTATTTGAAATTCAAAAAATGTTTAATAATAAGATTTTAAAAGATCCTTATTATTAAATAATAATTTTTTAACACAAAAAATTGATGAGATTTTAAGAATAAATGTATTTTAAAGAATTAAGATTCATTTTTTCAAAATTTATTCCATTAATATTTCTACGGCTTTTTAATATAAATTTGTTAATTAAATTTGTTAAAATATATGTATAGTAAAAGTATATTCTTACCTGATTCCATTATAATTTTCCCCTTTCGAACTTTTGACTTGTCCACATTACTTGAGTATGCAAATTGTACTAAAGCTCCAATTTTTATTTCTGAATCGTCGGTGACTAGTAAAGCTCTTTTATTAACAATGTAAAACCATCCGTCTTCCGTAAATGAATTTAATAAAAATTTTCTTCTTCTATCATCATCAACCATGTTTTAGAGTTTGTTTTCTAAACAATAATGCAGCACAATATGCTAAGAATAAGAAGTAGATATTAATTTGAATTATATATGATCCGGTTTTGCTTTTTCGTTAAAAAAACTGATTTTATTTTGCACGTTTCGAATAATCGTAAATAAATCTGTCGTTTTCAATTAATTTGCATAAGACAGATGTAATACGATCATGGGTGGTAACCATTGTTCAAATGTGTGCACGAAGAACATCTCATATGAGTGGTCAGTGTAGTAGACTTTTTATCACCAAACTGTTTCAAGCGCTACTGTAGGTAAAATGTAGAATTAAAAATTATCGTTCACAATATGCTTGTTTATGAGATTTACAACATTATACAATTGAATGAGTCAGGAAATATTAAAAGTGTAAAGAAGTTTTATGACAGAAATTGAAATTATAAAGAACAAATAAGTATAAAATAATAAATTTATGTCCTATTTTTAAAAAATTTTTAATAAACTGAAATTAAAAGGAAATTAAAATTGTTGTTTTTTCCTTAAATAGTTTTAAAGAGAAGTTACAGTTCCTAGAAAAGAAGTGAAGAAGAAATTTATTGTAATACAAAGCGCCGCGAGATGGTAGCTGCTAAAAGACCATCATAAAAATATTTGTCCTTAAGTATACGATATTGTAAATTATTTTTTTAAATAATTTATCAATGTCAATTAATTCTTTATTTTTCTTACTGATTAATTATTTTTATCGAACCAATTTATTTTTAATTATTTATTAATTAAATTAATAATTTTTTAAGAAGAAAGAAATTTTGTTATGATAAAAAGCATTTTAGAATATAATATAACTTATTAAAAAGTAATTAAATTTAATAATTTTATTTAAATATTTATTTTTTATTTACTGTTTATAAATAATTTCTTTTTAAATTAGTTGATGATAAATAAATAATTAATTACATATTAATAAAAATTTTCTTTAGATTTAAATGTTTTTAAAAATGTTTTATTCACATTTTGTTAACCTTAATTTTTGCCTTTATACTACCAATTTTCCACTTACCTTTTTTGATGGAATAATAGGTCTTTTTGAATTTTTGCATAAAACTTCTCTCTCACTGGCTAAAATATTTAATTTTCAATTACATTTCATTTAAAATCACTTTAATTTTAAAAAAAAACTCAAGTAACAATTTTGGAAAGGTTAGAATGTCTCGCATATTTGCGGAAAATATCCAACTTTTAGAAATAATTTCCAGAAAATTTTCAAAAACAAATTAAATAATCTTTCGGAAAAATATCTTATGTCAAAATGAATTAGGTTTCTGGAAATTAATTAAATTTGTTTAATTATAATCTTTTAATCTGGAACAATTAAATCAAATTTACACAAAAAATAAATAAATTTATGTTTATATGAAAAAAATTATCAAATATCAAATATAATTTTTGAATAATGATGATCCGAAAAACGAAAAAAATTCCAGGAAACTTCCAAGATGTTTCCCGTAAAAACCTTCGGAAGTTACCCTTTTTAAATTCCTGGAAATTTCCAGGAAATATAATAATGTCCGTAGGTTAGAAGCTTCCCATGGAAACTTCCTAAGAAGTGACCAGGAAGTTTCCAAAAATCCTCAAAGATATAATAAAATGTGTAATATATAAATTAGCCCTTAGAAGTCAAGTGACAATTTGGTTGAGCGCATAAAGAGCTATCCCAACAGCACACTTTTGACGCCTACGGTGGTTCGAGTCCCTTTTTTAAATAATAATTTCAATAAAAAATTTTTTTAATAATTTTTGGTTTAATTATAAGCTTTTAATCTAGAATAATTAAATCAAATTGACACACAAAAAAAATGGATTTATGTTTATGAGAAAAAAAATTATCAAATATTAAATATATTTTTTTATTAATAAAAATTCGAAAAATTAAGGGTTAGATTGTCTCGCTTATTTGCGGAAGAAGAAAAAATCTTCCGAAAGAATATCTCCTGTCAAAACAAATTAGATTTCCGGAAATTTTCCGGAAATTAATTAAATTTGGATTAATTATAAACTTTTAATCTGGAATAATTAAATTAAATTGACACACACAAAAAATTGATTTATGTTTAGGAGAAAAAAAATTATCAAATATTGAATATATTTTTTTATTAATAAAAATTCGAAAAATGAAGGGTTAGACTGTCTCGCTTATTTGCGGAAGAAAAAAAAATCTTCCGGAAGAGTAATAATTTCCGGAAATTTTGCGGAAACCGCTTCCAGAAGAATATCTCCTGTCAAAATAAATAAGATTTCCGGAAATTTTGCGGAAATCAATTAAATTTGGATTAATTATAAACTTTTAATCTGGAATAATTAAATTAAATTGACACACACAAAAAATTGATTTATGTTTAGGAGAAAAAAAATTATCAAATATTGAATATATTTTTTTATTAATAAAAATTCGAAAAATTAAGGGTTAGATTGTCTCGCTTATTTGCGGAAGAAAAAAAAATCTTCCGGAAGAATATCTCCTGTCAAAATAAAATAGATTTCCGGAAATTTTCCGGAACAAAATTAACTTCCGGAAGAGTAATAATTTCCGGAAATTTTCCGGAAACTTTCCGGAAATGGCTTCCGGCAAATTGCTGGAAACCGCTTCCGGAAACTTTCCGAATTCCTTTCACATGGGTAGTAATCTGAGTTGGGTTGATTGATAACTATTAATCACATATTGTTAAATAATTACTTATACTCATTACAATTATACTATTATAATTATAAATAAGAATAATTAGATATAATATTTTTTTTAAAGTATTGGATTTTATCACTCAGTCGTTTTAATTTTTGAATAAAACATTGAATTTAACCTTCTTCTGGTTTTATTAACTTGGGTCCATTTCTCTCAGTGTACAAAAAAACATACAATATTATTAAAAAGTAGTCCAATACAGAAATTAAAAACTTATACTTATGGTATTTTAAAACATTTAAATAACAATGGACTTTTAAAACAGGAAATATAATGATATTGAATTGATACACTGAAAAAAAATTTATTTGATTCAAATAACCGATTATTTGACTATTATCAAATAAATATTTACTTAAATCAAATAATTTTTATTTGAATCAATTAAATAATATTTGCTTTAAATACTAAAATATTTGATTCAAACACAGTTTATTTGATTTAAGTAAATATTTATTTGATAATAGTCAAATAATCGGTTATTTGAATCAAATGAATTTTTTTTTTAGTGTACTAACCAATACATCTTTCCCAAAACTTTATGGATTACTCAAACTTTACATTGGTTTTCCAACGTCCTCTTTATCCAAACGATTATTTGAAATACTTAAAAGTCCATAATGAAACCGAAATCTTATGTACGAAACCGTCTTAATATTACTGGAAAATTAAACATTTATTATTCCGGATAACCACTCTCTAAATCTGAATATGTAAAATTTCACTTATTCTACGTTATAAGTCGTCTTCCCGATCAATAAGTGCATATACACTTATAAATAAGTGACTTTTTCACTTATTTTGAGTGAAAATTCACTTATTACAAGTGCATATGCACTTATTGATCGAGAAGACAACTTATAACTTAGAAATAAGTGAATTTTCACACATTCAGGTTTAGAGAGCACATGGAAAAAATGTTCTGTTTAACCTACGACGTCAAATGGATGAATTTTCAAAACAGATAAATTGTACTGTCTGCGATAATATTTTGTCTTTCACCCAGGTTGATTTGCATGTATTTTGTTTAATGGCTTTATTAAATATTTTATTTGTTTATTTTTTCAGGGCTACGAAAGTCAAGTGGGTGAAAGAGGTTCTCAATTATCAGGAGGTCAAAAGCAAAGAATAGCAATAGCACGTGCACTGGTCCGCAAACCAGGAATTTTGCTTTTGGATGAAGCGACATCGGCTTTAGATTTGCATAGCGAGGCTACTGTTCAACGTGCTCTCGATGCTGCTGCCAAAGGACGTACAACTGTCGTCGTCACTCACAGACTCTCCACAATCACCAATGCCGATAGAATTGTCTTCATCAAGGAGGGACAAGTCGTTGAAATGGGCACTCACGAGGAACTCATGATTCTTGGCAAACATTACTATGGTCTTGTCTCCGCCGACGCTACAGCCATCGCTAAAGGTAAGGCATTTCTTTTAACACGGCAAAATGGACTGAAAAAATTACAAACTATATATTTGTTTTCCACAAAAAGAACAAATAAAATAAATAAAATAACCGTTGTTGTTGCTTATCATTTGTTCCATCTCAATAACATTCCATGAGCTATGAAAAAATAATAATATTTTCTAACTCCCCTAATTTATTTTTAAATTGATTTTTTACAATGAAACATTTTTAATTATTCCAGAATTCATGTCAATTACTGTACAGTATTATAAGCACCAAATACAATAACTACTGTTCTTCGTGGACTTTAATAGCAAGAAATAAATAGAAAAAGTTAGAGTCCCTAATTTATTATGTTATTTTTTAATTGTTCTCAGCTAAGGCAACGGCATCAGCGGCAAAAACTGTCACTGCCACCAAACCTGTGAAGCCGAAACCACCATTAAAGAAGCAATTTTCAACACTATCGATGCACTCTCATCGTTTGTCTTTGGCTGGTGGATCAGATACATCAGAAATTCAATTAGAAGAACATGAAAAGCCGTATGATGCACCTTTAATGAGAATATTCAACCTAAACAGACCTGAATGGATTTACAATGTTATTGGTGAGTTTTTCAAAAAAAAAAAAAATTTTATTTTTCGTTTATTTTTTTAATTTTTAAGCGAAGTCGGTATAAATTTTTAATTTAAAATTCTTGCGATATTTGTTTTCATTTAAAAAAATTATTATTCCTTTTAATTTTTTACAGTAATGATTTTTTAATTAAGTAACTATTACAAAAATCCAAAAATCAATCAATATGTTTGTTGGGCCATTATTATAATTTTAATATTTCGCCAATAAACTATTTACATTTTTAGGTATTCAGAAAAAGAATTTTAGGCGGTAGAACATCGTGCCACTTACAATATCTATGAAATTGTTCTCCGAAATCGCGAAACGTCCCTCATATTTTCCTGAATTGTTTTTATCTGTCGGTACCCTGACCTATTTAAATTGTAGTTGCTTTTATATAAATCGTAGCTATACTTAAGGGGATGTGAAAGTCTATGAAATTTTTCCTCTGAAGCTTAATGTGACACTCCAATCGACTTGAACACCTAGCTACCATAACGTTTTTATAACAGCTGTAGTAAATTGTCAACCATATCAACCATTAGTGAATTCACCGTTAGTATAGTGTACGATAATCGATCGCTAAAATTTCGTCTTAATGATTTCGGCCTTTCGCCTCGATACCCCAAAACTTATAAAAATTATTACAAAAATAACCAAGCTTTCTTTTGAATAAGCAAATAAGAAATAAATTTGCAATTTTGTTTGCCTTCCATTCAGGATGCCTAGCAGCAGCCACAGTGGGCGCATCATTTCCCGCCTTCGCCGTGCTCTTCGGCGAGGTTTACGGAGTCTTTACCGAGAGGGACGAGGCAATGGTCCACTATCGAACCGTGAACTACTCAATTCTTTTCATCCTCGTGGGAATATTCACCGGCCTCGGCACCTTCCTCCAGATGTACACTTTCGGCCTAGCCGGCGTTCGGATGACAACAAGAATTCGCACAATGACATTCGCCGCAATGCTCAAGCAAGAAATGGGCTGGTATGATGAGGACACAAACAGCGTAGGCGCTCTTTGCGCAAGATTATCGTCGGACGCGGCAGCTGTTCAGGGCGCAACTGGCAGTCGAATTGGAGCAATTCTCCAAGCCCTGTCGACATTGGTGCTTGGAATTGGAATCTCCATGTACTACACTTGGAAGATGACTCTGGTATCGGTGGTGTCAATTCCAATGGTTCTGGGCGCTGTGTTCTTTGAGGCGCGCATCATGAGTGGTCAGGGTCTGCAGGAGAAGAGAAAAATGGAGTGCGCCACGAGAATTGCCATCGAGGCGATTTCGAATATAAGAACGGTGGCCAGCTTGGGTAAGGAGGAGGCATTCTTGACGAGATATTGCGTCGAGTTGGATCATGTGGCGAAGGCAACAAGAATTAAGAATCGACTTAGGGGTTTGGTTTTCTCGTGTGGTCAAACTACGCCCTACTTTGGCTATGCTCTGAGTCTTTACTACGGGGGTTATCTGGCGGCACGCGAAGGTCTCGCCTATGAGAATGTCATCAAAGTTTCTGAGGCCTTGATTTTTGGATCTTGGATGCTTGGTCAGGCTCTTGCCTTTGCTCCCAATTTTAATACGGCGAAAATTTCAGCTGGACGAATCTTTCGATTACTGGATCGTGTTCCGGAGATAATGACTCCACCAGAGTATGACGACAAGGACAGAGACTGGGTAAATTTTTTTTATTTGTAGAAATTCTTTACTTTTCTATTGTAAAAAAATTAGTCGAAAAGGGAATGAAACTCTGAAATTTCTATGGAATTTACAAATCACAATTGTTGTTAAAAGGTGGAAATTATGTGACATATTATTAAATTTAATAGAAATTTCTTAATTTATGAATTTCAAGAAAAAAATTACAAAGAATTTTCCAAAGGTGGAAATTAAATTTATATATTATGAAATATTTTTAAAACTTCTGTTTGGGATTTTATTTTGTAAATTTCCATAAAAAATTCCCAACTGAATTACAACAAAAAATCAGTTTGAGATGTTTCCCGCACTTCTGCTTCAAAATTTCCTCGGTAATTTCTATTAGAAATACTAACAAATGTCAAAGAAATTTTCAAAACAAAATGCAATAAAAATCGGCAACGAAATTCCCATAGGAATTTTTTTTTAAATTTCATTGAATTACTAATTGGAACAAAATTTTTCTCCGATTTTCCAGTTATGTATAATTATGTTTTTTGATAAATATAGGGAAGAGTCGGGCAAACCGGACCTCACTCAATATTTCCGAAATGGCGAAATTGTCAAAAGTGCTATTTAGAAATTTGAAACAACCTTGTGTAGTATACCTTATTTTATCAATTTGACATTTTTTACTTTTGTTCGTGCAACGCTGGGAGCAAAAGTTTTTTTTTAGTTTTTTTCTACACTTTTTCGAATTTTTTTTTAATGAAATTCTGAGAAAATCGTGTAATATTTCCAAATATTAGGTCTTGGGTTTTGAAGGTACACACCTCAGGAATATTTACCACCAAAAATTTTGATGAATTTGCAAAGCGTTTCTTTTTGACGAACATTTATTCTCAAAATGAGCCTATGGGGCAAACCGGACCTTTTTCGGTGGGGCAAACCGGCCTTAGGATATTTCCATTCAATTAAAGTTTCATAAAAATTATTTTTAAATAAAATGTTTCTTTTATTAAAATATTTACTTACAATAAAAAATAATTGTCTTTCAATGAGAATTGGACCCTTTAATATTGTTTCTCTGATAATGACAAACATTTATATTTTTTTATTTAAAAAAATCTTTTTTTAATTAAAATTCAATCCCGAATTATTATTTTCATTACTAAAACCATTGTTTACATGCTTCTTTATGTTTTTTATTATTGTAGTTTATGTAAATGCAATATTATAAATAAAAAACTAAACGGTCCGGTTTGCCCCATGGGGGGTACGGTTTACCCCAGGGGGTGGGGCAAACCGGACCGTTTGCAAAATTTTTTTAAATTAACACAACAACTAAACAATAAAAGATAAAGTATAGGTGTCTTTGGGAAAAAGTTGCGCAATTAAATGATCTTTCAAACAAGCCATCGAAAAATGAAATCGGTTGATTCGTTTAGTCACAAGAGTCAAAAAACCGTTAGGGGGTCCGGTTTGCCCCACTCTCCCCTATAAATATACTCTTATTCCCTAAAATATTCTTTTAGCTGTTACTCGGAAGCTAGTAAAGATAATTGAGTAAATTTTTTAAAAATTAAAGGTAAACATCTATATTTTGTCACCCAATTTGAACGTTTATATATCTATAAAAAATATATAAAACTTAAAAATCGAAAACAAAATTTTTATAAGTGCCCTTTTTCACTTATTTTGACCCTATAGGGAGTTTTTATGCAATTATCATAGATTTTTCGGGAACTGGTTTGTCAATTTAAAGAAAGTATAAGGAAAAATTACAAAGGAAATAATTTACCTAAATTACTTAAACCGTATTTCCAATTAGAAATTCCAAGAAAATGTAAAAATATTTATATATTTCAACTTACCCCTTTTACTCATTTTCAATTGCAATTTTTGTTAAAATCCAAAAGAAAATTTTCAAGTAATTTTTCTCCACTTTCTAAATTTTTTCATCGATAAAAATTTAAAGACAAATATGTAACATGTGAAAAAGTTTTCTTTTTGCGAATAAAATAAAAATTTTCTAGAAAGCGGATGGACTGATACAGTTCTCAAAAGTTGAATTCTACTATCCAACGCGGCCCGAGATGCAAATTCTCAGGGGTCTGAATTTGATTGTGAAGCCAGGTCAAATGGTAGCGCTGGTCGGCCAGAGCGGTTGCGGTAAGTCCACTTGCATTCAACTTCTGCAAAGGCTCTACGACCCGCTTACGGGAACTATAACTATGGATCGCCGTGACATATCGTCCGTCTCACTTCCCATTTTACGTCGACAACTCGGCGTTGTTGGTCAAGAGCCGGTGCTCTTTGATCGGACAATTGCCGAAAACATTGCCTACGGTGCCAATGATCGATATGTGCCAATGGACGAAATTATCGAAGCTGCGAAAAAGTCAAATATTCACAGTTTTGTCAGCTCTCTACCATTGGTGAGTATTTTTTCATTTTTTACACAATCATATCAAATTTCAATTATTATTGACCATTCGATATTTTGACATTTCATTTTTTTCTTTTTGTTGATAAAAATAGTGGATCACTTGTGAATATTTAAAAATAAATAAACGATTTACATACATTTTTCTATTTTACAATTTTTACTAAACAGAAATATTCCTTCTCAGATTTTTTCATTTGCACAATATAAGCTTTTATTTGCAAATGATTAGAAATTGTAAGAAAATAATTAGAATTTATTTGGAAAATAATTGAAAATTATTTGGGAAATAATTGAAAATTATTAAGAAATAATAAGCAAATAATTATAAATTATTAGCATGTTTGTAAATATTCATTCACAATTAATAGAAAATAATTAACAATTTTTAGAAAATAATTAGTAATTATTATCGAACAATAGTTTAGCTTAGTTTAGCAAATAATTAACAAAAAATTCTCAAAATTAGGAAAATCTGCATAAATAAACAATTACAATTACCTTTTTCTCAAATTTCCAATTGGTGTTGAAACCTTATAGTTATTGAGCTTGAAAATCCTTGACAGACGGAAATTATTTTTAACTCATAAAAGAACTGACTTATAAGAGTTTTACAAAAGTACTTCAAGTGGCTTTTTTGCACCACCTGTTGGGGGAAAAATCACCTCGCGATTTTAGCATAAAATATTATTAATACACTTTAAACTATTTTTTCGTTGTGTTTAATTAATTTTATTAAGTAAACACGAGAAATTTTGTAAAATAAAAAGGTTAGTGTGAGTAGAAAACAAATGAATTTTACGTAATAATATTGAATGGATTTTTGTCTCTGGCTTCTTAACCGTCAACATCTGTAAATTTGATTTGGTAGAAAATTTATACTACCTATTACCGTTTCCAGATATTCTGATAAATTATTATTTAACAAATTTATAAATTGCAAAACAAATGGATTATCACGAATTCGTATGAAAAAAGTAGAACAGAACTATTTATTCTAACACATTTCAAGTTTATGTAAATACATAATTATTTTCGTTAACTAATATCAAATTACAGACTAAATCTTTTAAAGTAAATTTTATTTTATATTTCAGAACAACAAGACTCTAGATTTTGCCTTCTAATATCAATTTAAATAAAAAACTTTGTAGATTAGCTGTACTCGAATCTCACTATATATAACGAAAAGTTCGGGAATCAAGTCTCCCTCTATTATGAACGCAACAGGAGAAATAAAACACCCCTACATTGGAGATTCTTTATTCATTTTTTTAAACAACGCGAATACAGTCCACGGTTTGTTTCGTGATATGTCAAAATACGTATAAACAAATTTATGAAATAAATGTATTATTTCTTCTTTTTTAATAATAACTTTTCTAATAACGTAATTTATGTTTATATCATATTACGTTAAAGTTTTTTAAAAAATATATCTATAAAAATTTATAAGCTAATTTAGAGTAACTTTTAAAATATAGTTTATTTATAAATATAAACATGTTATGAATTATTAATTCAAATTTTATATTTTTAATATAAGATTGTCACTTTAGATGTGTGAGTGCGTTGGTTTATAAAATAGTGGGGATAACTAGGATTTATGCATTTATGTCGAAATGTGCCATAGATCGTTAATCCGTGGAGGTCTTCATTTATAGAAAGTTAATCAAACAAAAGTAGTAATAAAAAAATAATTTATTTCTAGAAAGTTGATAAAAGAATAAAGAGTATTCAAAAAATTTGGTTTATTTATCCAAAATTAATAAAAATTCAATGACATAAAGATTTACGAAAAGTTAATAAAAAAGTATGAGCTCCATCGAATTTTAGAGTAAAAAAATTATTACTTAATCTTTTATTTATAATTGTTTATGAAAGAAAAGAAGCAATTTGATATTTTGACTCGCTTTATTTTTGTATTACCTTTTGTATCAGTAAATAAATAAATATTTTGTATTAACTGCCTATCAATAAATAATTCTTTTATTTAACCTTTTTTGGTAAACAGATAAAAGAAAAAGTAAAGAATATTATTATTCCCAGTGGGACATTTTAGAAATTCATTCCTTAGGATTTGTAGATACTTTTGAATAATTTAATCATAAAAAAGAAGAAGCAATTTTTCATTGACCCAAGAAATATTTTCCCCGGGGTGAAAATAATGAAAAAAACAAATTTTTCCTTCATACTTAATTTAAGATGGACGGATTTGGTTAAGTGAATTTTGTAAAAAGGGTATTGGAGAAAGGAAGGAAGGGAAGGGGGGGGAGGATATTTTGATTATCGACAATCGAGTTTAGAAAAGGGATTTTTATACTACTAAATTTTTTTTCGTTACAGGGTTATGATACGAGATTAGGTACCAAGGGAACTCAACTATCCGGCGGGCAAAAGCAACGAATCGCTATCGCACGTGCTTTAGTCAGAAATCCTCGAATTCTGCTGTTGGATGAAGCCACTTCTGCGCTTGATACACAAAGTGAAAAGGTGAGTCAACAAGTTTTAAATTGGGAAATGTTTGATCCTCTTTGGGGAAAAGAGCACGTATCACTGAATTTTGTCAGAGACCCGCGCGCGACACGAGTATCAAATTTTTCGATTATCGTAACATTGAAGCCGATTTCAAATAACGAATAATTCCCCTCGTTCTCTCTCCATCATTCTCTCTTGTTTTAGTAATAGTTAATTATCCGCTCTTCTTAATTGGCAGTAATTTGTGAAACAAATCACTAGCCATAATCATTTTGAGATACAATTTATAGTCTATACATTGAGGCAGTTTCCTATTTCTCCCTCTCCCTCTCTCGCTCTCCTCTCTCTTTACACTCCACTGAGGCTTAAACGGAAAACCACTTAATGTCATTATTCTAATGAACACGAATTAGTGCTAATGTATTTACTGTGCTGTACGTGGACTAAATCGAGGATTCATTCCATTCACGGTAACTGCGTTCTTTAATCAGTATTCAAGTGATTCATCGACCAACAATTATGCGTTAACGTTCCGAATGTAGCTTTACTAATCTAATTTGTTCTATTTTGCTTGTATTTTGCAAAGGAAATTGATACGTAGAAAAAGATTAATATAGTTACATTCATTTTTTTAATTTTATAACAGAAATGGTTTTTCGTTAAAAAAAGTTGAGAAGCAGAATTAGTTTTTAAAGATAAACGAAACAAAATTGACAAAATAATTATAATTATTTAAATGATAAATACAGTGAACTAATTAATTACACAATCCTGCAAAAAAATAAAAATTGCCGTTGTCAGAGGTCGAGAAGTGATTTCCCGCAGTTTTTGGTGCGCTGAATTCGAATCTGGCAACGAAAATCTCATATCACGTCATGATTTTGAGAAAAGTGGGGGAAAATTTCCAAAAATCATGTTTTTCGCTGTTTTCGAAAATTTCTACCGGGTAAATCTGACGTGCTATCTAGAGACTTGTCATAGAAGTCAAACTAAAATCTGAACCCTGTACTTTAAGAAAATAAAGCGATATTGCTGACAACAAACTAAATTAGCCTTAAAAATGATTTTTTTAACAGTTGTCAAGCATAAAAATTGACTGACACTGTCCGCAAATTAAAATATTTTGAAAAATGATTGGATTCGCTTAAAATTTGTTACTGAGGGGCTTTTGGGGTCGCCAATTACGAATATGTTGTCAGCTTTTAAAAATTCAAAATGTCGGATCCAATATGGCGGACTTATTTTTCAAAATTGATCAAATTCACTTGAAACTTGTTACTCAGGGGTTTTTGGGGAAGTTGATTATAAATCGAACTACATATTTTTTATTTTTACATCATATTTGTAATCAACGACCTCGAAAACCCCGAAGTAATAAATTCTAAGCGAAACCAATCATTTTTCAAAATATTTTAATTTACGGACTAATTTAGTTTGTTGTCAGCAATATCGCTTTACTTTTTTAAAGTACAGGGTTCAGGCTTTAATTTGACTCATATGACAAGTCTCTAGCACGTCGGATTTACCCGGTAGAAATTTTCAAAAACACCCAATGGGAAATGCCAGTGTAGTACACGGAGAGACCCACATTCGTAAAAATGACTAAAAATGGTTGCAATGACCGGAAATAAGGGGACTTTTAGCATAATGTACTACAGAATTAGATAAATTTACAAAAGAAATAGATAAATTTGCTACATTGAAATAGCAAGTTTTAATACTTTGTGTAAGAGTTGTAAATGTAGCAAAAATTGATTATAGTTTTCTCTCATTTCATTACACAAAATCTGACAAATGAAAACATTTTCTACTAAAATCTACGATCCACTGTAGTAATTTTTGGTGAGCAAGTGTGGCTAGCGAGTGCAGTCATATGGCGCCTGCATTTCTATTGGTTGCTAACTTCGTCAATCTCCGTAAATGAGCCGATGCCATCCGATCATTGACAGTGACTATGTTTCGCGTATGTAAAATAAATTTTGATATTATCTACAATAATTAAATATAAAGTGAAACGTAGGTCGTTCATTATCTCAGAAATTGACCATTATAAATTAATAAATTTTGCATTTATTCCTGTCCCAAGAACTATGTCTTATAATAAGTTGTTAAAAGTAAACTGCTTTCTCGTAAGTGCTGTAAATTTTCATCATTCAGTATATAAGGAAACAAAGATGTATACTTTCAGTGAAATTCGTTGTCGTGTCTGCAGTTGTGTATTAGTGTATTAATTAACCGCGTCTATACATATAAGTGAAATAAACATGTGTGTGTCTTCAAATATTTATCCAACAAATATATAAGTGTGTGTGTGTGTGTCTGTGCGTATGTAAAAATCCTTCCAGTTTACCTCCATTAGTCAAGAATTGACGGGAAGCCGGCGACAAAAATATGTATTTTTTCTTTCACTCTTTCTTTCTGCATTTACAAACGACTGTAGTAATTTTACGTACACAATACATCTGAGTTTACTACAGTTGTTTGAAACTATTGGACGAAATAGTAAGAAACTTTGCTAATTTGGTGAACATTTGTCGGGATTAGTGACTTAGTGTAGAAAATAGTAAAAAAACTGGACAAGTGCGAGTTGCACTCGCACTCAATTGACGGGTTCCGTACAAAAATATAAAAATAATACTTGTGATATTGTAACAACAATTGGTAGGATTTTTTTCACTTTTCTATTATTTTGGTAAGTTGAATTGTCGACACTAGGTTAAAAATAAATGACAAAGAAAAATAGAAGTATTACATATTTTATATTATTAGCAATAAGCGAACAGAAACCAATTTGAAAACAAATTTAAAAAATTGGTTCCTCTTCGCTTATTGCTAATAATATAAAATATGTAATACTTGTATTTTTCTTTGTTATTTATTTTTAACCTAGTGTCAAAAATTCAACTTACCAAAATAATAGAAAAGTGAAAAAAATCCTACCAATTGTTGTTACAATATCACAAGTATTATTTTTATATTTTTGTACGGAACCCGTCAATTGAGTGCGAGTGCAACTCGCACTTGTCCAGTTTTTTTTAATTTTATTTTTAAATTTTTTAAAACATTTTTTGTGATCAGACTGTAAAAATATACTAATAAACCCATTTTTAGTTAATTAGATCAAATAATGTAGAAATTAGAAAAAGAAATTTTTTAATTAAAAAAAAATGTTTTTTAATTTTTTTTATTTTTAATATATTTTTTGTGATCAGACTGTAAAAATATACTAATAAATCAATTTCCGGCTCATTAGGTCAAAAAATGTGAAAATTAGAATGAAAAAATTTTTTTTTGCAAAAAAAATTTTTTTTTTTCATTTTATTTTTTCGTATTTTTTAATATATTTTTTGTGATCAGACTTTAAAAATATACTAATAAACCAAATTTCAGCTCATTAGATAAAAAAATGTGAAAATTAGAAAAAAAAAATTTTTTTCAAAAATTTTTTAGTTTTTCCTTGACAACGCTATGGCCATTATGACATAGCAAGTTCTCTATATTTTTCCTGTAATATTCGCGTTAAAATACATTAGTATGCCAAATTTTAGCCCTCCATGTTGAATAGTTTAGAAGTTAAGGGGGGGGGAATGGTCACTTTTTGTGCATTTTTGGCCAAAAATCTTGTTATTTCCTTGACAACGCTATGGCCATCACCTCCAATCACATTCTCTATATTTTTCCTGTAATCTACGAGTGAAAATACGTATCTGTACCAAATTTGAGCTCTCTAGGTCAAATAGTTTAGCCGCTAGGGGGGGGGGGGGGGCACGATTTGGCTACGGACACAAGAGTCTCACCAATAGGGTTCCGTCGGTACACCGAAGGTGTACGGAACCCTAAAAATACAAAAAGTCCCCTTATTTCCGGTGGTTGCAATGTGAAAATAGTAAATTCTAGTGTGATTTTATACAAAAATTAATAATCTCGGTCTCTCCGTGTACCGATGTTTACCACTGGCTTAGTACTCAGACGATTGTTCGGCGAGTGCTGTCTGTCAGCGTAGCTGCCAGTACTGACAGTGCTAGCGCAGTACTCCGCCAGTTGTAAATTTCCCATTGGGCAGCGAAAAACATGATTTTTGGAAATTTTCCCCCATTTTTCTCAAAATCATGACGTGATATGAGATTTTTGTTGCCAGATTCGGATTCAGCGCACCAAATATTGCGGAAAATCACTTCTCGACCTCTGACAACGGCAATTTTTATTTTTGTGCAGGATTGTGGGAGATTGGAGAATTGTGCAAGCCACCTCCATTATTATTAATAATATTTATGTTTGATGACAAAGATTGTTTACAAGGATTTTCAAGAATTAGTCGAGAAAAATATTTTTTTAATTATTGTATGGTAATGGAAAATCAACCTGACTTTTCTACTTAAAAGTGCTCTATTAAAAATGCAATATATATATATATATATATATATATATATATATATATATATATATAAATGCAAATATTGAAACTTTAAACCTGCATATTTACGTTTATAGCATGGTAAGGGGTGTTGAGGTTTTTGCCACTTATAAAGTATACAAAAATAAATATTCTCCCAAAATTTGGTAAAATTTCGAAGAAAATTGATTTGCCGGAGAACCTCCTTAAAGGCAATAGAGCAATTTTAACAACGTCGCGCTCTGCTGTAAAATTACGGCGTGGCCACTCTTATTTTATTCAGTCTTGATTTAAGACATTTAAGTAGTTTTCTTAACTTCTCTTATTTCTCTTTTTTTTGCTTAATTTGTGAACCCCATCTTGACCCACTCTCCCCTATAAAGAATGTATGAACGAATGAAAATGTTTTACTTGTAATTAAACGTGCAGTGGACAAATAAATAAAAATATAAATTAATAAAATAAAGAAAAAAATAAATAGATTGAAAAATGGTTTTAAAAAAGTAAAAAAAAATAAAATAGAAAATGTACTAAAGAAAGTAATGAAAATAAGTTAAAAATAAAATAAAGAAAATGTATAAAAATAATAAACTAATAATTAATAATAATATTACTATTTTTTATGTTTAAATGAAAATCCTTAAAATTAGATAAAAAAGAAATAAAATTGTAATAATTAAAACTAAAATAAATAAAAAAGGCTTCGAAGGTAGATTTATGTGACATTAAAATTTTATCGGGTTATTATTTGTTTGACGTAATTTATAATTTGTGGATAATATTTCCGTTAAATAAACGTTTTTTGCCTCCGTTTAAAGAGAAGGAGAGAAAGAGGAGAGAAACCATGTGAGGACACAAAAAGAAGAATGTATAGAGAGAAAGAGAGACAGAGATAAAGAGAGAAAGCTATTTTACTTCACTTTTATGAAACATCCCCCATTAAACATCTCATATAACTCGAAAACAGAAATAAAATCGAGGTTAGTTTAACGTCCGCAAAAAATGCATAAAAGCTTTATTGTTGTAAGAGCAAAAGAATAACTTTATGTTTGAGGTTAAAGTCTTTATGGGAACTTGTTAAAATGTTAATTTCCTCTCGTGGAATAATGTCCAAAAATACATCTTTCTTATGTCATTTCGAAATTTTCTTTATATTCGATTTTTACTGATCTTGTTTTGTATTTTTAAAAATTTTTTGATTTCATTGGTAGTATCAGTAGTAACAGTAGGTTTCAGTCAGCTAGAAATCATTTTCTTAGTAGTAGCAGTAAGTTTCAGTCAAAGAAAATCGAATAGTTATTCGTGAAAGTAAAGGTAAATTAGACAATAATTTAGTGGTATAAGAAAGTGCAGTCAGACGATAGTCTTTATCAGTAGTATAAGTCAGTTTCAGTCAGTCGAAAATATTTTGTGCTGTAGTTGAGATAGATTTATGTGACATTTAAGTTTTATGAGGTTGGAGTTGATTTAATCAAACAAAAACCTTCTAATCAGTAGTATAAGTATCGTCAGACATATATGTAGTATGTAGTATATTTAAGTCGACTTAAATGGTATGGTGGTAATATTACGAAGGGTAATGGGTAAAACACTTACTTGAATGTGTCAGTAAAACAACTTTGCTGTTTCTTTACTAATTATATTAAAAAGGTTAAAAGTTAAATATTTTTAATTTTTCCATAATTGCCAAAATTTTCGAGATATGAATTTTCGAAATTTTTGATTTTTAAAAGCAGATCTATTTTCAATAGCTTATAACTTTGAAAGTATTTAGTTTCGAAAAAAGTTGTCAAAGAAAGAAAGTTTTGGTTTTTCTTCAACTTTTAAAAGA
Source organism: Leptopilina myrica (nomen nudum) (assembly GCA_032872475.1). Taxonomy (NCBI): domain Eukaryota; kingdom Metazoa; phylum Arthropoda; class Insecta; order Hymenoptera; family Figitidae; genus Leptopilina; species Leptopilina myrica (nomen nudum). Next base: position 11,383,448 of record CM065465.1, read on the forward strand.
TTAAAAAAAAATATTTTTTTAAATTTTGTAGAAAAAAAAATTATTTTTTTATAAACAAATTAATTAAAAAATTTATAGAAAGAAAACTATGAGTCGGCCCATCTCGGATCTTTTTAAAAAATCTTCTGTATGTTGGTAGGTATAAATAAATAAGAAAACAATTAAAATTAATCGCGCCCAAATTAAAAATAAATTAATTTTTTTTAGAAAAAAATAATTTTTTTTCTAAAAAATTAAAAAAAATATTTTTTTAAAATCTTTTAAAAGTTGAAGAAAAACCAAAACTTTCTTACTTTGACAACTTTTTTCGAAACTAAATACTTTCAAAGTTATAAGCTATTGAAAATAGATCTGCTTTTAAAAATCAAAAATTTCGAAAATTCATATCTCCAAAATTTTGGCAATTATGGAAAAATTAAAAAATACGTATTTAATATTTTTCTATAAGGAACGAGAAAAAATATGTTTAACCGATTCTAAAATCTCATTGAAAAATTTCACGTGGAAATGCCCATATGTATTAACGCCTTACGAATTTCTTTAATTTTAAAGTTATTTGAAAATATAAATAACTTCCTTTTTAATTCCATATTTAATTTTTATTTCTTTCCATAGGAATTAAAAGGTTTAAAAATGTCAAATTCAAAAAATTATTTTTATTATTTCAATAAATGTTTCCAATAATTTTTTAAAAAGTTCTTTAAGTATTTTCACATACATTTGTTTAATTCTTTAAAATTACCAGTTAAAAGTATAGAAAATTCAAATTTTTCAATAATATTTTAATTTGAAACCTTTTCAAAATTATTTAACTACAAAAGTAAATAATTGATTGAATAATAGAATGTTTTTTAAATTTAATTCTTATTAAGAAAAATATAAGCAGAATATTTGTATTTCAGTCATAATTCATTATAAAAATTATATATTTTTTAAAACAATTTCTAAGGTTTTTTCAAGCAAAGAAAAGATTGCAAAAAAATTTTATTTTTAATCATAAGCTTGTTATAAAGAATTCTAATTTTTTTCCAAGTAAAGATTGAAAGAAATATAATATTTATGTTCCAGTCGCATTTTTTTGTAAAAATTATAATTTAAAAAAAAAAGAATGAATTTGCTAATGGGAAATTTTCGAATTATACATTTCTAAAAATATTTTATTTATATTTAAAAGACAGAAAACGGTGTAATAAATATTTGTTTCTAAAAAATATTTGGTTTTAAACTATAATAAAAATATTTCTGCAATAATATGATATCAAATTATTTCCTTGAAAAATTGTTTTAATAAGGAAGACAATTTTGGTTAATACGTAATTATTAATCACATTTCTTGAAAACAATTCTTGTTTTCAATTTAGAAACATATTTTTTCGTAAATTACACCATTATAATTCTTTAAATAAATTTTATAAATTAAAGATGTTTCAGTTTTTTGGTTTTAAATAAATTAGTTAACATTACTTTCTTCAACACTTGAACAAAATTTAAGTAATGTTTAATATTTTAAATCACACTTGAATTAAAATAAAGACAATAATTAAAACAATGAGATAAATATTTGCTTTTTCATTATAATTATTTATGAATTTTGATTTTGAAAGACATAAAATTTATTTATTATAATTATGTATTATGATTTATAATTATACATTTTTTATAGAAAAGATAAAATTTGTATAATAAATGGAGAGTTTAAAAGTGATTAATTTAACAAGTCAAGTTGGAAACTATAATTGTTTATTAATTTAGGTAAAAAAATTATTAAGTTATTATTAATTCAAACTATTTCCAATCAGAATAATGTAATATTTAACCATCCTGTTATAATTAGAAGAAAAAAAAAACTTTTAATTTGATTTAGCGACATATTCAGGTAAGTGTTTTACCCTCTGTAATTTTACCCTTGGAAATTTTTACCCATTACCCTTCGTTACGATTATATTTGAATCAATAGAATAAATAAATGTAGACGAATAAAAACGATTAAATCAATAGTATAAATATGTTCAGTCAGACAGTACCAATAAGTTCAATCACATATAATCAGTAGTATAATTAACTTTAGTCAGACATTCACTAGTATAAGTTCGTGCATTGAGTAACTTGAAGTTGTCGATTACTCATTGCGAGACCGACTTCCAAATGAGTTGCAAAAAAAGTGAGTCGTGTTTCTTTCTGTGGTATTTTCCTGCGTGTCGTCTTACTTCTAAATATTTAGAGATATCTCGTTCGGATTTCTTAGAATAATTAGGGGAATTCCTGTTGATAAAGAATATTTTGGAAATTTACAAGTAGTTTCTGAAATAAATATTAAAAAACGTAATTATAAAAGTTGCATTTTTGGCAAAAGTGAGAGACAATATGGCAGCGAGCACACTGATAAATTGGATCTATGTGTCATAGTCAAGGAAATGGCGCCAATTCTTGGTAATGGCCGCGGCTTGAACTGACAAAATATCTCGACCTCAAATTACTTCACACGGAGAGAAGAATGTAGTCGATCATACTCAGCTCTGAGACATAGTTACGAAGCAATATGTTGAAATTTTCGTTCAACAAAACAAAAAGTAAACTTTACTAAACAGCCGTTTAGTTATTAAGACGACCAACCTTATCAGTATCATCTACGATATGAAATGTCATATATTATTTACAATTAACCAACATCAAAATTAACTTCTTTTATAATAAATATATTAGTTGACTCTTTCTAAATAATAATTTTGTCAAATGGAATATTAATTATTTTTCCAAAAATTTATTATATGGGTAGTTTTACAAAAGAGGGAATATATGATGCTTAAGGTTATTTTTTACATCAATTTAGAAAAAAATATTATTTTTTGCAAAAAATAATCATTTAAGACCTAATTTCTCAGTTTCCTTGCATGTCCCAATGTGAAAATAAAAGTTGATAAATTATATAAATATTATTTTTTAAGCATTTAAATACAAATTTACACTTCCATAATAATTTTAAATAGTTGTACTTCACAAAGATTTAAATAATTCTTACATTACTTTATATTTTATCTAAAAAATATTATCTTAAATTTTATCCCTTGAATTCATTTTAAGTTTTCTGGTATCATAAAAGAAGTTAAAATTATTAAGAATTTTTATTACAATTATAATTGTAGAAATTAAGATTGGAGTTTGATGGGGTTCTAGTCAGAAGTCCCTATCTGTAGTGGGGAACTGATTTGGGAATATTGTTGGAATCCAACTAATTTCATAACGGTCGTCAGATTGGGTACTAGTCTAGAATTTCTAGTCGGGAACTAGTAAGTAAAACTAGCTGCTACCCTACAAGTGTAAAATAAACGGATCCTTTTAGAGATTTGTTATTGGTATTAATTATAACTATATGTAAATTAAAATTATATTAGTTTTAATTATATCTCGCGTAGAAAATTTGTTCGCTCGCTTGTGTACCTATCCTATTATTAACTTAACACGCACCGTCGATACACTGTATTACCGACGTGATACTACACATATACCGAATCGCTCTTATATACTAACTTCGCACTTTTTTCTGCGCTTGTGAGAATCGTTATAAATTAATATTTTATATTATTTAATTATCTTTTGACAAAATTTCCTCTTTAATTATTACCTATTATTTCCATGTACTTAAGGTCAATTTTTAAATTAACAAAAGATGACATAATTTAATTAAAAAGTCACACCAAAAAAATTAAAAAACACTGAAAAATAATCTAAGTCCGACTCCGAGTATCTTTGACTAGAATTTAGCAAGGGTATAATCAGTGATTTCTAATCTGAATTAGCTCTCTAGATTTTATGCGTAATCTAGCTAGATTATCACAGTGCTTAGTAAAGGTTTACTAAATATGATATCACTTGCACTTTACTCAATCTTGCAGTTCAATTAACTAAAATTTTGTACTTTATAATCGAAATGACCGTTTTGTCAGACAAATTCTCAGTTTCCTGGCATAAATTAAAATAAAATATTTTATGTTTTTTTACCTTTGTTGCTCGAGGTGTCGTAGATCCTTATTCCCTGTTGACCAGTATATGCTACATTTTGTTGTTAAGCGTTGTTTTTCAATTTTTTAGACGAAAAATGGCCAAATTCTCAGATTCCTGGCACTTTCTAACAGAATACACATGTGCTTAAGCTGTAAAATTCACAATTTGTATTTTTTGATTGGACACTTTAGGTAACGTTAATAATACTTTTAACTTAAACTTAAGTTGCTTTTAAAACCTGAACGTAAAAAAATGTTGTGCCAAAATTTTCTTCATTTTCTTTCTTTGTTTGTAGAACTATCCATATATTATGGAGATCAAGAAGAAAATAAAGTAATATTTTACATAAAGACACTGATTATATGATGAATAATAATATAATTTATTTTTTAATACGTATGAAATAGGATACATATATAATTAACAATTTTATAAAATAGCTTCTTATAAGCAAAAAACAGAGTTTGCAACTATTCATTCCATGATTATAAGCTAAAAATAATACATTTCAAATAAAAATTACCTTACTATTTTTACTACTAAAATATATAATTTAATAAATTTACTAAGTACTAAGGATTAATATTCATAATTATTATTACTATTTTTACTTTGAAATTAATAATAATAATAATTATTATTATTATTATTATTATTATTATTATTATTATTATTATACATTTTACGAACGTTAAATTCCAAATTTTTGATTATTCTTTCCGTGGTAATTAAGCGCAAATTAGAAAATTCCCCTCATAAATATTCTAGCTTTTTTTCATCTAATCTTGTAGAAAAAAAATTTCTTTTTCCCATTTCATTGTGTGAAGAGAGGAATATGTTTGAGAGATAAGAAGACGGGGAAGTTAATAAAAATAGAGAATCAAAGTCTTTCGATAAAGTAGGCTTTATGAGATATCAATAAGTTGTCAGGAGGATCATAAGAAATGAAGGAAAAGTAAACATAGGATTACAACGATCCGATGAAGGGTCTTAGGGGGATTTACTAGGCGGATAGATATAGTTAGAAAGGTGTTTTCTTCGTTGCTGAGTTAATAAATCTATAGAAAAAGCAAAAACGAGTATTTTTGTCTCTTCTTTACATCAATACTTGGAAAAGCCTGTATAATACTTGAAATAAAATGAAAAATGTAATTGACTACTTAATAAAACGTAATTCACATCATTTTATCTAATTGGGAATCCAATAAAAATGTTTTTTAATAATTTTGATTAATTGACAACTTAATAAGTAGAATATGATATTAAATAATTTCTAACAATCCTTAATTTAGAAAATAAAATTCTATTTTACCAATGTGAAAAATTCCCAGAAATTCTTTCATATGGGTAAAAATAATAATCATGGTTGCCATAATTCAGGAAAATCAGGGAAAAATTAATGAAAATAAAAATTGGTCAGAGTATACAAAGAAATTTCAGTGAATTTTATGAAAAGTATAGTAGAAAAATAATAAAACTTTAAAATTACTACGAAATATCTGGCTTTTGGTGTTGAAAAACATAAGAACCTTGAATTCTCCTTATAAATTTTTTATCTTCTTCAAAACATTTGAATCACAATGAATTTTAAAACAGAATTTTTTATTAGCATATTAGGGTGGGTCAAATTTGTTGCTTATAAAGCCTATGGCAGAAGAGTAATCTAGGGATAATTCTGAGTGAAATTGATCAAAGAAATTTTTCAGTTTCCTGGCAACCATTAAAAAAAAAATTATGTTTTTTTACATTTGTTGCTCGAGGTGTTGTAGAACCTTATTCCCTGTTTACCAGTAAGCTAAATTTTGTTATTAAGCGTTGTGTTTCAATTTTTTATACAAAAAATGACCAAATTCTCAGTTTTCTGGCACTTTCTGACAGAATACACATGTGCTTAAGCTATAAAATTTACAATTTGTATTTTTTTGACTGGCTACTGTTAGGTAACTTTGATAATACTTTTAACTTGAACTTAGGCTACTTTTTAAAACCTGATCGTGGAAAAAAATGTTGTGCCAAAATTTCGTTCATTTTCATCCTTTGTTTGTAGATCTACACATATAACAATTATGCAACAATTCTATGAAAATGTCAGTTTATACGTGTAACCTGTTACTGGTACATAATTGTTCTGAGACAGATATCTACAAGTATCAGGTTACACATATAAGCTGACATTTTCATAGAATTGTTACAGAATTGTTATATGCATGTTATTTGTGTTCACTGGGATGTAACACAAATTTCAAATATTACATTCTTTTTTTAGATTTCTTCAATTTTTTCCTTTTATTTTATTTTATTAGTTTTTAACTTTCATTCTAATTTTTCTAACTCCAGACTCTACACCAGTGTTGGAGTAAAATTAATTTTTATGTCTTATTAGCTCATTTGACTTATTAATTTCTGGTTATAAGATAAATATTTATATTTTATATTTTATTTATTTTTTATTAAATTATTCTTTGTAATTATTTCAATTTTGTTTTAATTTTTATTTAATTCGAAGTTTTAAGTTTTATTTTGTTAATTTTTTCGATTCCTGAAGAGAAAATCATTCTTGGACTTTAAAGATTAACTAACTACTTCTTAATTCAATGTAAGTAATTAAAAAAAATTGTTTTACCTTAAACATTTTTTCAATTGAAATTTACTTCTTTTTGAAATTGACTTTGATACAAAAATTACACTACATGAAACATGTTTCTTGAAAAAGGCAAAAGAAGAGAAAAGAACAAAAAAAGAGGAAAAAAGAGAGGGAAAGAGAGAAATGTGATTTCTGTGGAATTTTTTTCGAAATTTTCTCTTGGCTTCACATACAATCGATGAGTGGATTGTCGCACTCGTTCGCCTCATCGAGTAATACGTGCACGTGCAATACTGTCGGCAATCGGAAGTACGTAGGCTTTATGATCGCGCGATTCTCTTCAAGTTGGGGAAAATGTGCCGGACCATGTGCAATAGGTGGGAGGAGTGTGTGGCACACACAGTGAATTTCGATGCAATCGTGTGGAACGATTGTGGTTCCTTTTTGCGAACGCACATTTCAACTTTTGTATGTGTGGGAAAAAGGAAAATGTCGTGGAGGGGGAGGAGGGTTAAAAAAGACCATTTCGTGAAATACTGTTAATCATGAAAAGATCCACGAATGCTGAGCTTGCCAGCTATAAACGAATTACACTCTGAGTTGACGAAAGAGTGCTAAAACGATTATCCGAATAAGAGTAGAGGTGGGGGCTTAAAATAGAATAAAAGAAAAAGACTTCTTATAATTATAAAACGCCAGACAGTAGAGAGAAAATGAGAAAATTTCTAATAGAAGAGAAACGCTTGTTTCTATCTCTTTCCTTGTATAAGTGAGCTCATAGAGGGAAACGTTTTTGCTCTCCCCCTTTTCTTTTTTAAGAAGAGAGGGAGAGAGAGAGAGAGGGAAAAAATGATCTTATCTTTTCTATTTCATCTTCAATCTGATTTTCAATTCTTTCCAATTTATTTTTCCCCTTTAGTTTTAATTTAATTTATAATTGAAAAAGCAAGTTTATTTTCTTTTGTTTCGTTTAAGTTAAAGTAAATTTTTATCTTTTCATTTCCTTTTTTCGATTAAAGATAAACTTGTTTTTTTTGTCTTAATGAAATTTATAATTGTTGTCTACAAATTCGACTTTGCGAATAACAAATTTAAATTCTTTTTGTTACGTATTAAAATATATATTTTTATTTTTGGAAACTTAATAATTTAATAACATTATATTTATTAGAGGTGTGCAAAAAGCTCGAAGCTCGATCGAGTATTTTTGATCTTTTCATTTTTTGAGTCGAGCCGAGCCCAATCAGTTCGAGATCGAGTCGAGCCTCATAAATAGCTCGAATAATTTCGAGTACTCGATTGAATTCGAGCTTTTAAATTACTAAAAAAAATTTCCTGACGTAAATTACATAGTTTTTTACAGTATACTACGTCCGTAGTTTACGTGCTCAGTTTAATACGTAATTTACTTTTTCAAAATTATATCACAAATGGAAAATAGGAAATATAAATATATACCACATTTATAAATATAATAATAAATAAGTCATAAAATTGAAATCATCGGTGAAAATTTAATAGGTACTTATATTATTATTGAATTATTATAATATAGGGGAGACCGGGGCTAAACCGGACACGGGGCTAAACCGGACAAGTCAAATATTTCCGAAACTGTGAAGAATTTCAAAACGTGTAAATAACCTATGAACGAGCAATTTCGTGATGCATATGCTGCATGAGGTTTTAGGGGCGTGTCAATTTTCTTGTAATAATAGTTGCCGTTAATATGTAAAAATGTCATTTCTTGAGGTAAAAGTAAAAAAATTTTTTCTTCATTTTTTTGGGTTTTTATCGTTAAAATTAAAGTGCAAATATCATACGGCCATTTTTCTTTTAGCTCAAGGTGTACTGAGTTTAGTAGAAAAAAAATTTAATGGAAAACATTAAGAAGAAAAAATATATTGCAGGTTAATTATTAGATGACGGTGTGGGGCTGAATCGGACATCGTGATTAAAAACAACCAAATCTTTGAATTCTTTAATTTATTTTATATTAATTAACTATTTTATATTATATTCTTTGCTTAGAACCACTTTATAAATATATAAATAAAGAATTTATTTTAAAACTCGAATTCGCAAGCGAGTTGCTACAAACAGACAAGCCTGAAAACTGTCATTCATTTTATATTATAATTATTACCGATTTTACATATTATATTATATTCTTTGTATAGAACTATCTACAAATAAATAAAAGAAGAATTGATTTGACTTTTTTTACCAAAAAAAAGAAAATTTGTATCTCATTCTTTAATTAATTGGCCGTGTCCGATTTAGCCCCATGGGATGTCCGGTTTAGCCCCACCAATTTTCGGATTTTCGTTTTTGAGGTAGTCACCTTCGAAGCAATATATCTCTAAAGCTGTTGTACTTTTTTTAAATCGAACAAGTGCGATTTGTAGGTGAAAGTACAAGCTTCAAAACGGTATATTACACTTTAGCAAAAAGTATGTTTTTGTATGAGTTTTCTGGTCAAAGACCAAATCCGTCCGGTTTAGCCCCGGTCTCCCCTATTCTAATCTAAATATTTATTTAAAAAAAATTAATCACATTCAAAATGACTTGCTTATTTATCTATATATTCTAAAGTTATGTACAAATAGAATTCGTAAACATAAACTATACAATATACTGTCCCGTCATTTTCAAAAGATTATTTATTTAATGCTTTATAATTTTTTATACAATTATTATTACATTTATTACAGGTTTTTTTTATTGATCTTAAATTTCAACTTAGAATTCCTGAGAAACCACCGACTATCGAATTTCAAGCAAATTTATCAAATTTTATATTTTTTGTCTCAATATTGGAACCGACATTTTGAATCTTGAAAATCTTACATTATTTAAAAGTATACTATTTTCTCATATAGTGGAAATATTTTTTCTCTCTTTTTTCTACTCTCCTCTCTTTTTCTTTTTTTCTTAGTAAAATCAGCAAAATTCTCGTAATTTTTTTATCTCAACTTTTGTTCACCCGCCACTATGTTTATTTTTCAGGTGGTGCAAGCTGCCTTGGATAAAGCAATGGAGGGAAGGACCTGCATAACCATCGCTCATCGATTGGCGACTATAAGGAACGCTGACGTGATTTGTGTCCTGGAAAAAGGAACCGTCGCCGAAATGGGAACACACGACGATCTCATCGCCGCCGATGGTCTCTACGCTCATTTGCACAATCTTCAGGAAACTGCCATGGAAGGGTAAAATCACTGCGGTTCACAAACAAAAGTTTTTTTTCTTCATCTTTCTCTCTTTCTCAATTTCTCTATTTTTAAATCTTTGTCTCTCATTTCTCTCTATAGAAATTGATTGCCTGTTCAAAATGTAAAACAAGATATTTTGACCGAAAAGAGACAGAGAAAAAATATTTTTTATTCGACGGTATTTATGCCATATTTCTACCCCATCTCTTCTCCCTTGTTCTTCACTTTATACTCAGGAAATATAATTATTCCCGTTAATTATAATTTTTTTCTATTATCCCCTATTTTTCCCTGTAATTATGCTTTAAAAAAGCTCTCGAGTATAAAAGTTTTGGTTAATTGCGAGACAATCTGGAAATATCGTTTTATGAAACTTCAGTGCCTTCACAAATTGATAAAAAAATATTTAAATTTATAATTTAGATATTTTTTCTTTCCTTTTAAATTTAAATATAAATTTTTTCGGTTATAAATTTAAATATAATCGTTGATTCTATTTTGAAATTTTAATATATTTTTTTAATTTATAAATAGTAATTTCATTCGAATTTGCCTATAGTATTTTTTTCTGTTTAAATTTATAAATGTAGTAATTTTTTTTGAAATTTGATTAAAATAATTTTTTATCTGAAATTAAAATTTGCCTATAATTTTCCCCTATTTATGATAATAATTTTTTCACTACAACGCGGAAAAAATAATGAACAAAAAAGTGTTTCAAACAAATGTTTGCCTGAGAAAAAATCAGTTTTCTCTGTTAAGAAAAAAAAGTTGGCAAGATTACTTTAATGTAATATTCAAAACGGTTTCTCCTTCAGTTTTGCTTCTTATACTGTATATACCTCGATAAACTTACTCTTCATGACTTTGTGCCATCCGGTCGCTGGAATATTTTATGTTTAAGTGCAAAATTCAACGGCAATTTCTCAACGATAAACTTATTTCCTAACAAGTTTTAGTCAACGAGTATTTAAAAGTAATTGAGAATTAGTATTTTGCAAACGGGATAAAATTTATGTTTATAACATGTATATCGTCAGACTTTGTCAAAACTCGATTATGAAAGTCAACTATTTTTAATTTTGAAAACCTACGTGTTATTTAGCTTTTGTTTTTGTAGAAAGTTTTTAATATCTTTTGTACACTAGAAAAAATTTTGTTTCATGTAAATAAATATTCGGTATTTACTTGTTTATTTAATAGATGTATTTGTTTGTGTCAAATATTTATTTACGTAAAAATAATAAGAATAAAAAATAAATTTAATCTCTTACTGTATTTTTTGTTTCAAATAATAATTAATAAACACGATTGGAAATAAAGATAAATTTACTCTTTGGATGTATTTAATGTAAATTTTTCAATAAAAAACTAAATTCGAGAAGTTCTGGCTATTTTTACGCCTAAAATTTGACAAAATGATAAAGAGAATTTTATAATTCTGTTAATTAAATAATACAATTTAATTTTTTTCTTACTTATGAACTAATTCTTTTTTTTCTCTCTCTCTCTCTCTCAGTTAAATTTGAGGATCTCTAGCTTTTTTCCAAACCCCACTCCGAAAAAAAATTTCCAAGTAGGTGCTCTTCACTATGTATTTCTACTTGGTGGTGCGAATCACAGTGTAGCTACAAAGTAAGGTAATTAGTAGTCTCGTTAACGAATGGCCTTCATTAGAAAATTGTGCCTTCCACTTTCATTTCCAATCAGCTTCCAATACTTATAGAGTTCTAATTTAATCTCGAGTTACAGTCGATTCTCATTTCCCGAGTCACAAGAATTAATTCATTTTCGATACAGAAGGAATAAAAAAAATAATTTTGAAAGAAGAAAACTCAAAGTAATTTTAAAAACAACCAGCACATAATTACTTATCAAATTGTTATTTAGTTTTTAAAGAAAAAATTTTTTATTCCTTACGTCTCTGGAGAAATTTATTTCGTACTTATGGAATTAGTTTTAACTCAAATTTTTTCTCAATATTTTTGTGTACTTATTTTCCTTTTGATTATTATAGAAAATAAATAATAATAATATATTTTATTTATTTATTATTATTATTATTTATTGTCTTCTGTCTTTATTTTTCTTCTGCTTTTCTATTTCTTTTTTTTCATTTATCTTATGTTTTTTTATTTTTCGTCTGTTCTTAATTTTCTTCCGTATGCGTCTACAACAGAAAAAATAATGTCTTTTCTATTGTAGACGCAGCCTCCTGTTTTTCTGTTTATATTTTTTTCTGTTTTCCGTTTTTCTGCTGTTTTTATTTTCCTTCTATTTTTCTATTGTTTTTTATTTTACTTCTTTTTTTGTTCTTCTATTTTCATTTTCCATCTAATCTTTTAAATTATATTTTTCATCTGTTTTTTAATTTCCCTTCTTTGTTCTTCCTCTGTTCTTTCTTTGGGTTTTATATTTTTCTGTTCTTCTTTTTTCTATTTCTATTTTGTCTATCATTTTTTGGTCCTTTGTTTTTCTTCTATTTTTTGTATTCCTTATTGTGTTTAAAAAAAATTTTTAATTTTCTCCCCCCCTTTATTTCGAAAAAATAAAAAATTTCTCCTTCAACTGTGATTGAATTAGAATTTTAAATAAGTAAATCAGTAGAAAATAGATAGGAAGAAAAAAAATGTGGAATAAATTTGCAGGTGCCTTTTATATTACCAACATCTTATTCTCAATAAATTTTAAGAACTACTTAAAAATGCGATAATTATTACTGCTTTGCCGCAATGACAATATATTTAAAGTCATTTTATTTATAAGATGGCGTTCGTTTTTTATTATTATTCTAGAGAGATTTAGCATTGTCAGTTAATTTGAAAAATATTTTGTTTAATAGTTTCTATAAAAAGTTAAATATTTTTATCAAGTTTGAACTGTACCCGAAATTTCATGTGCTTTCGAAAAATACATGAATAAATAAAAATAAAAAAAAAATGAAAATTAAGGAAATACTGAATAAAGTGGAATAAATTAGTAGAAAAAATATTCAAAGAAGAGACATATTGTGAATCAAAAACATTTTGATAATCAAAGTTTATGGCAAATAGCTGATTATGAAATCAGTGCCTTAAGAAAATTATGTTCTTTGTAGTTTTTTAAAAATTTAATTCGTCTATTATTTCTTTTAAAATTTTTAAATGTATTTTTGTAAATAGAATTTAAGGTTGCGAACAAAATATATTTATAATCGATAATAAAACCGTCAAAGATTTTTAATTATTCGCTGCATAATCCACAAAGCACTTTTTTGCTACTGGGGCAAAAATTATATTTTTTCAAAACTATTTTCATAAAAAAAAATATTCCCAAAAATATCAAATTACTTATCAAAGAAAAAATATTAAAATTACTTTAAAATATTCTCAAATGTAATTTTGATATCTTTACAAAAATTGAATTAAAAAAATTCACCAGTTTTATTCGTTTTAATGACTAAAATTAATGGACATTATTACAGAATCTATTTTTTTTAATGTATTTTTTTACGACGTTGAAGTCCACAACGTTTATCAACGAAAAAAATGATTCGCTTAATGAATTAAAAAAAATAAAGCAGCAATATTGCCATGAAAATATTTAGAAAAAATAGATTGATGTTTATGTTAGGATAAAAATGGTTATATAAATAAATATTGAATTAAAAATAATTTTGGAATAAATTAAACACATTTTTTTCGTTGATCAACGTTGTGGACTTCAAGTTCGTTTTTTTGCCTCTGCAGCTAAAAAATATTCACACAACTTTGAAGCGTTAATTAAAATAAATCGTTTTATTGTAATGAGAGGCAATTTTTGTTATTACTTTTTTTCGATTAACTTCTCAGTACGGTCGACTTGATATAAAAATGAACTTTATATGAGAGCAAGATGCACACAAACATACAGTGATATTAGCAGTATGTCTACGTGGAAGTATTAAAAGAAAAAAAAAATTTTTGTTATGTATAAGAATAAATTTATATTATATTCTTGAATTGTGCACGCGTGTATATACATATGTCTTTTGTGTGTATGAGTGAGTAAAAAAACCGTTTACAAAAAATGCGCGTGCACGATGAAAAAAAATTATATTTGTAGTAAACAAAGAGAAAATGTGAAAAAATATATATAGATTTTTTCGAAATAAGTAAATAAAAATATATATTAAAAAAATTGAAGTTTTTTGTTTTTAGTATCTAGTAATTTTTCCTACTTATTTTTTTTTATTTTAAATTTTTAGTACTTTTTTTTAGTATATAAAAGACGAAAAAATTTTCGACAATTTTTTTTTTATATATGAGAAGAAAGGTCTGACGTAACACTTTTATTAATTCTTATTTACTACTGAACAGTGACAATTTTCTTGATTGCTAAAATTTTTAATATTAAAAATTACAAAAAATAATAATTTATTTAAAACTTGAATCAGTTAAAAAAAGTTAAAAAATATTTGATTTCTATTGATAACTAATTATCAATGAAGAATACAATAAACTGCAGATAATATAAGTAATTAAATAAATAAGTTAATAAATAACAAAATTATACACTTTTTAACGAAATAGTAAGTAAAAATATGAATAATTAAATCAACATCTCGTTATTTTGCTTTAGATCCAATTTCACATTCGCAGAAAAAGAAAAAAGTTAGAAATATTTTTCTTTCTGAATTAACAATCGTGTAAAAGCTGTATCAATCGGCAAATCACGAAAATAATGTTAAACTTTTACTTTTCCTTTTTTTGGCAATTTCCATTTCACTATGGAAACAAATAGGTTGTAATACAATCGGCAGTTTTCCTCACTTTTTACATATGTATATATAAACATATACGTGAAAAACATGTTATGAGGCGACGTGCTGTCGAGAGTAGACTGAAAACTCAGTTTGGCAGGGGAATAAGGCTGGAAATTTACAAATTTACGAGCAAAAGAGAAATGTGAAGTGGAAATGGAAAGCCAACAATGGATGGTTTTATAGAAAAGTTGAAAGTTTTTACATAAACTTTTTCATCTTTATACAAAAACAAAATCACAAAAAAGAAATGAACAATGAAAAAAAAATTGTGTACAAACATACACGATTATGTAAACTATGTTTGTGTGTATGTGCTTGGGCTCGAGAAATAGTATACGCTCGAGTAAAAAAGTTAATTATTTTGAGGCTTGGCATCAATTTATCTTTTTCTTTTATTCTATAATACAGTATTCATATTAAAGTTTTTAACTGAACTACTCTTATTAATTTTATAATAATTTCCTCGTAAACATGAGAGAATACAGCGCGAAGATACATTTTTTGTTTTCCAAAGTTGCAATTAATTAAAAACAAAATATTTTATTTACTTGTCGAATACTATTTACAAAATATAAATATTCGAGATATTCGAAATAATGTATTCAAAATTGTAAAAAAAAACTTATAACTATTTTTAAATTTATATATAACTAATATTAATTCAATTTTTCGAAAGAGTTCAATTTTTTAGGAAAATATTAATAAAAAAAAATTTATTGTCAAATATTTTAATAAAAGTGTTCAACAAAATTCAATTCTGAAATATTTGAACTTTTTTTACAAGAATTCAATTACACAGGCACACAAAAAAAAAGTTTTTTGTCCGAGATACTACAATAGTATATTCCCATGTATTTTGGCCCGCTGAATCCGAATTTGAAGTCAATATTAAAAGAATTGCTAAAAATTTTGAGATGAACTCAATAAACGACTCAAAAAAACCAACTTAAAATAAAAAAAAATAATAAATGACACTACAGTAGTATTTTTTTTCATGCATTTTTTCATAATGAATCCGAATTTTAATTCGGTTTTTTTGAGTTTATCTCAAAATTTTGAGCAAATCTTTTAATTTTGACGTCAAATTAGGATTCAGCGTAAAAAAATGCATGAAAAAATACTACTGTAGTGTCATAAAAAATTTTTTATTTTTTTTTATTTTAATTTGGTTTTTGAGTCGTTTTTTGAGTATACCTAAAAAAGAACCAATTTGGCAATTCTGACTTCGGATTCGGATTCAGCGGGCCAAAATACATGGGAATATACTATTGTACTGTCTCGGCCAAAAAACTTTTTTTTGTGTGTCTGTGTTATTTTCAAAAATATTAATAAAAGTCTCCGAAAAAATACAATTGTTTTCAAATATTTTGATAAAAATCTTAAAAATATTCAATTTTTTAAAATATGAATTTAATTAAATTTTTGGGAAAAATTTAATTATTATCAATTTTATGGATAAAGTGATTTATAAAAATTCAATTATTTTTAAAACAACTTTAATTCAATTCTTCCAAATAATTTCATTTTTTTTCAAAACTTTTAATCAAATCTATGCAAGAATAAAATTATTTCAGATTCAAGATTAGAAGTAGGATCAACTGCAAAAAATATATATTATTTTTAATTTCATTTGAGTTTATAATTTTTTTGTCGTAGTGCTTTTTCATTTTTTTTGTAACTTTTCTCAATTTCTGACTCACCTATATGTATAGATAAAAAGACAGTATATCGGAAAAATATCTTTTAAACGCGTATTGCATTCGACATTGCTTTTGTAAAAGTGTATAGCACTCTCAGAATCGTTCTTTTCTCTCGTCTAACGTGAAATTTCGTTCTTTTCTGAGAAAGAAAAAAATAGAAAAAGAAGAAAAAACGAGAAAGAGAAACACAAATGCGAACAACCGCAAACTGATGTGTCGAATAACGATCGACTATTTTCGTTGCACATTTTTATTTTTTCTATACTTTCTACTACATAAAGAAAACTATTCTTTTAAAAAAAGAAAAGATCAATAATTTTTTTTTAATTTTTCTATTTTGAAATTCAGTTTTTTGTTTCCACTTTCCACAAAATTTTTCATTGAGAGTAATTATTGTAATAAGGGACCATTTTAATAAATTGTATTTTAAAATAAGTAATTAATTAGTGGTTATTAATTTATAATTAATTAATTAATTACTAACAATTAATTTTTTTAACATTATTACGAAATGATAAAGTTTTCCGCGTTCATTTTGTTTTTGAATCGATAGTAATAGTAGAAAAGTAGAAAAGTTTTTCATTTAACAACAAATATACAAAATTTGACTAACAAAATTTAGCAATTACCTTTAGGTACATCTTCCGGGGACCCAATAAGGATCCAAAAAAATTTTGATGAGAATAAATTTATAAAATATACTTAAAAGTGGAAATTTTCTTTAACATAAAAATTTACAAATGTTGGGTCAAAACACACTTTGCATTATGGACACGACAAAAATAAACAGAATATCACATAACTACGGACATTTATTTAGAGTCATAAGTATCTTCTATTGTTAAAATTGCAAAACTCTAACTATTTCCGTTCGAATGATAATTTATTTTAACTGTTTTGACATTTTAACATATTTAGCCTCAGTCTCCCCTAAATAAATTGTTGTATAAAATTATTGTTTTTAATAATTAATGCAATTCTACTGAAGCAAAGAAATTAATTACACTGTAAAAAATTTAGGGAGTTAACGGACTCGGGAGTAGGGAGTTAAATTTTTAGAGTTAAAAATTAACTCCAAAAGAGAGTTAATTTTTAACTCCCTTCATTTAACACCCGCGGGAGTTATTTTTTCCATGGGGAGTTAGCATTTAGGTGTTAAATTTTGACTCCTTTTATTTAACTCCCCTGGCATTAACTCCCAAATGGGTGCGACTTTTATAGACTCCCCTGGGAGTTAAAATTTAACTCCTTTTTTTTACAGTGTAATTATACAAAATTGTAAAAAAATTGAAAATATTCCTTTTCAGGGGGAAACCAAAGGTTCCTGGGGGAAAGAATTTTGAAAGAATTACTTAAAAATCTGTTAGGCGATAAATTTCAATTCGGACAATTTTAACTGACGGCGCAATTCGAGAATCGGGGAAACGTTTGATAAAAATTAATATTCATGCGACACAATGAATATGTATGAGAAATCAAACATACGCGAAAAGGCTAATATGTATTCGAATGAAAACGGGCGATATTGGTTAAATTTTTAAATTATGTTTACATCCCAGTTTTCATATAATAGCAAAACTCGTTTCGTGCTCGTTATTTCAATGTATTTGAAATACATATATATATATATACGCATATGGAAGCGGGCTTATACGAAAACATTTCATGAATCGTGTACACTGCTATTTTATACATAGATATTTATTTATATGTATAGTTTTCCAATACAAAATTCTTTCTTCTCTTTGAAACTACTATATCGACCAAGTAATTATTTTTAGTTGCAAAACGAATTTCTGACTAAAGAATTCGAATGTTCTTTGCTTTAAATTAAATAATAAATAATAATAAAATAAATTTAAATTAAATATTCAATTGTTGAAATGGAGGCTGCTTTATAAAAATGTTTTAAAACTCATTTAACACATCAGGCCCATTGCTGGATTTTTTGGAAAATCTTTTCTACATCATAAAGTGTAAATAAATTTAAAAAAGCCCAAAGTTAAAAAAATTTATTTTGTATATAAAAAATTCCAAGAATGGGCCAAATTATGATTGTCAATATTAAGACGTAGATCGATTTCAATTTTTTTGCAGTGTCGTCATTAGATTTTATGATTTACAATCTTGTTTAACCAAAGTCCAAAATTCTGCATCACATCCCAGTCAAAAAAGTTCTATAGAATGATTCTGTAGAATGACTCTATAGAGCATTCTATAGAGTATTCTATAGCGAATTCTATAGAATATTCTAATAGAAATTTTGTAGAATTTATGTAAAAATATATTTTTTAATTTTTACATGAGATGGTGGGAACCTTTTTATTATTTATTATTATTGTCCCGCATTGGTGATCACTGGACGAGCACATGTCGTACCAGAAAAAACTTGGTCTCATTTTTGTTGCATCTCATTTTGAGTACTACTCAATTTGAACAAATTACTAACGACTCACTTTTGTTGCAACTCTTTTGGAAGTCGATTTCGAAATGAGTAATAGACAACTTCAAGTGACTAGAAATGAGTAATCGGCAACTTCAAGTGACTCAAAATGAGTAAAATAACAATATTCTAGTTACTATATCTTTTGTGTTTCGCATGTTTCGTGTTCCATGGTTGCCCATCCCTGTCTGTCAATTGACAAATGTCTAACCTAAAAAATGTTTTCCATTTCTCATAAAAACAATAAATCGACTGCAAGTATTAATGTTTTGACAAGTGCAACGTGTTTATTGGTTATAAACAATTATTTTAATTCATATTTTTATAAATTATTCTTAGCTTTTCCAATGTGATTGTAATTTTATCGTGAAGAAAAAATGATACCCCTTAAGACTCATTTTGAGTCTTTTCCCTAGAAACTTAGAATGAGTTGAAATGCTATCATTTTTGTTGCAGTTCACAATGAGACTCGTATGCGACTCATTTTGAGTCCGGTTTTTTTCTGTGACTTCAAGTTGCTCAAAATGAGTATTACCTGTCGATAAATAGTTTCAGAATGTTGGGTTGGTAACAGTTGCAGTTTTGGCATATTTTGCTATTTCATATATTTACTCTGAAAAATATTACTTTTCATTAATTTGAAAATATTTAATGTCGTTTTACTTAAAAATAAATTTATTAATTAAACAGTAACTTAATTAAAGTAAGTTAAACATAACAGGACGAATTATTCATCAGTTTGGCACTACTGCTATGTCAACAAATATTTATAACCTAAAAATTTGATTGCCTTTATTGAAGAATTGTAAGCAAAATATATGTCAAATGAATATTACATAATATCCGATTTGTCATTTACGCACAGGTAATTAATATATTTTATGTTTTTATTGGGTTATTCATTATTTGATGAAAATTCACATGTATCTTTTTATACTCAGAATGAATATGATTGGTCTCATTATGAATGAGTTTTATGTAAGCTCAAAGTGAGACAAGGAGTCTCATTTTTGTTGCAATTCATTTTGAGTATCATATGCTATTACTCATTTTGAGACTGAGTTTTTTTCTGTGTGTATGGAAATTCGAATCTAAAGTTTTTCGGAATTTCTATATCACACAATACATGAAAAAGAATCATTTTTCATATCCGGGAAAAATATTATTTCTCGTGTTTAACGAAAATTTAATTCACAAATTCACTCCAAAAAAATTCACTTGATAGGCATATCACACAAAAAACCCAGTCTCATTTTTGTTGCATCTCAAAATGAGACTATGTTAAACGCCATAGAACGTGGCGCCACCTAAGAGTCTCATTTTTGTTGCAACTCAAAATGAGTAGCGTATGATACTCATTTTGAGACTAGGTTTTTTCAGTGTACATAACGACACCATATTGTTAAGACCGGCATTGGCAAATTTTAGTCGGAGACACCGACCCTGTGCTTCTCTGAGGATTTCTAAGGGAAGCAGAATATTGTATTGCATATTGCATTGTATTAGGGGAGAGTGGGGCAAACCGGACCCCTCACGGTTTTTTGACTCTTGTGACTAAACGAATAAACCGATTTCATTTTTCGAGGGCTTGTTTGAAAGATCATTTAATTGCGCAACTTTTTCCCAGAGACACCTATACTTTATCTTTTATTGTTTAGTTGCTGTGTTAACTTTAAAACAGTTTGCAAACAGTCCGGTTTGCCCCACCCCCTGGGGTAAACCGGACCTTTTGGTTTTTTATTTATAATATTGCATTTACATAATCTATAATAATGAAAAACATAAAGAATCATGTAAACAATGGTTGTAGTAATTAAATAAATATTTTTTTAAATAAAAAAATAAAAATGTTTGTCATTATCAGAGAAACAATATTAAAGGGTCCAATTCTCATTGGAAGACAATTATTTTTCATTGTAAGTAAATATTTTAATGAAAAAAACATTTTATTTAAAAATGATTTTTATGAAACTTTAATTCAATAGAAAAATCCTATGGCCGGTTTGCCCCACCCAAAACGGTCCGGTTTGCCTTACAGGCCCATTTTGAGAATAAATGTTTGTCAAAAAGAAACGCTTTGCAAATTCATCAAAGTTTTTGGTGGTAAATATTCCTGTGGTGTGTACCTTCAAAACCCAAGAACTAATATTTGGAAATATTACACGATTTTCTCAGAATTTCCTTAAGAAAAAATTCGAAATAGTGTAGAAAAAAACTAAAAAAAAACTTTTGCTCTCAGCGTTGCACAAACAAAAGTAAAAAATGTCAAATTCATAAAATAAGGTATACTACACAAGGTTGTTCCAAATTTCTAAATAGCACTTTTGACATTTTCGCCATTTCGGAAATATTAAGAGCGGTCCGGTTTACCCACCGATCCGGTTTGCCCCACTCTCCCCTTTACTGTAAAAAATTTAGGGAGTTAACGGACTCGGGAGTTGAGAGTTAAATTTTTCGAGTTAAAAATCAACTCCAAAAGAGAGTTAATTTACTAACTCCCTTCATCAACACCCGTGCGAGATATTTTTCCATTGGGAGTTAGCATTTGGGTGTTAAATTTTAACTCTCTTTATTTAACTCCCCTGGCATTAACTCCCCAATGGGTGCGACTTTTATAGAATCCCTTGGGGAGTTAAAATTTAACTCCCTTTTTTTTACAGTGTAGGCCGACCTTTGAAAAAACATAGACTATCGTTAATATTTAAATCTATTTCCTTGTTATTTGAACACATATGATTGTAGGAACCTTTCTACACTACTCCTATTTTTAAAAACCGATTATTTAATATGTTGGTTCACTGAAACAAAACTACTTTTCCTACTGTATATAATCCAAACCCCAAAGAAAAAATAGATGGTTTAGATTTTTTATTTTAGATATTTTATTTATTTTATGTTTTATTTGTCGGTTCATTTAAACAAAATGGAGAAAGATATTAATATTTAAAATAGAAAATATATAATCCCAACCTCCAAAGAAAAAATGATTGCTCTAGACCAATAAAAATAGAAAACAAACTTCTCGTATTTTTATAAAAAGTAAATTTTTAATTTGTTGGATCACGTAAACAAAATTTGGAAAAATATTCATCTTTAAGAGATAAAACTTATAATCCCAATTCCCACAAAAAATGGTTGCTTAAAACCAATAAAAATAATAGACAAACTCCTCCCATTTTCTAAAAGCAAATTTTTCTTTGTTTTCTTGTTAACATTTTATATGTAGTAAGAATTACAGAACTCGTCTTTGACATGTCAAAAAATGCAGTAAGAGAAGCAGACCCAATGCCTCTATATCGCAATACATACATTGTTATTTTATTGTTATTTATAGCTGTAAATTAATAATTATAAATAATTTAACAACAAAATGGTTAATAATATTGATAAATTGTTATTATTCCTAAAATATTCCTTTTCTTGATTTAATTGTATTGAAAATGAATACCTAGCAATGGATATCGTAAATAAAGGAGAACAAAATTTTACCAGTGGTAATTGTTAAATAACCCGCGTGGAAGAGGAAGTTTGGGCGTAATCCAGCAAAGTATGGGAAACCTTGGCAAAATTCGGCAAAGCTTGGCAAAGTGTGGCTAATGAGCGTTTCCCAAGCTTTGGAATGTACATGATTAACAACGATTATAAAAGTACGCGGGCACCCAGGAAAAGTACAAAAACAAGAAAATAGGTATGGGAGAATAAATAATTGAAGTTTTTAAATATTTTTTTTCGAAAATTGAAAATTTTAATTTTTGGAATTTGGCAAAGTTTGGCAAAAGTCGGCAAAGTATGGGAGAATGAAAAATTTATTATTTTTTTCAAATTTTTTTACAAATTAAAAATCTCAATTTCTAGAGCTTGGCAAAGTTCGGCAAAAGTCGGCAAAGTGTGGGAGAATTAAAAATTTATTATTTTTTTCAAATTTTTTCACAAATTGAAAATCTCAATTTCTGGAGCTTGGCAAAGTTCGGCAAAGTGTGGGAGAATAAAAATTTATTATTTTTTTCAAATTTTTTTTAAAAATGAAAAATCTCAATTTCTGGAGCTTGGCAAAGTTCGGCAAAAGTCGGCAAAAGTATAGGAGAATGAAATAATATTTTTGGTCCAAAATTAAAATGTAAATTTCTGGAAGATTGTCAAAATCAAAGTGAAAAACTAAGATTTTTAATTTTCCAAAAAAATTTGAAAAAAGTTGTTTTTTCATTCTCCCACACTTTGCCGAACTTTGCCAAGCTCCAAAAATTAAGTTGTTTTATTTTTAAAAAAAATTTGAAAAAAATAATAAATTTTTCATTCTCCCACACTTTGCCGACTTTTGCCGAACTTTGCCAAGCTCCAGAAATTGAGATTTTCAATTTGTGAAAAAAATTTGAAAAAAATAATAAATTTTTCATTCTCCCACACTTTGCCGATTTTTGCCGAACTTTGCCAAGCTCCAGAAATTGAGATTATTCATTTTCCAAAAAAATTTGAAAAAAATAATAAATTTTTTATTCTCCCACACTTTGCCGACTTTTGCCGAACTTTGCCAAGCTCCAGAAATTGAGATTTTGATTTTTAAAAAAAATTTGCAAAAAATAATAAATTTTTTATTCTTCCACACTTTGCCGACCTTTTCCAAGCTCCAGAAATTGAGATTTTTCATTTTCCAAAGAAATTTAAAAAATAAAACAGATATTTCATTCTCCCATACTTTGCCGACTTTTGCCAAACTTTGCCAAATTCCAAAAATTAAGATTTTCAATTTTCGAAAAAAAATATTTAAAAACTTCAATTTTTTATTCTCCCATACCTATTTTCTTGTTTTTGTACTTTTCCTGGGTTCCCGCGTACTTTTATAATCGTTGTTAATCATGTACATTCCAAAGCTTGGGAAACGCTCATTAGCCACACTTTGCCAAGCTTTGCCGAATTTTGCCAAGGTTTCCCATACTTTGCTGGATTTCGCCCAAGCTTCCTCTTCCACGCGGGAATTTTCTATTCATATAATAGTAAGAAGTATAATAATATTTTAATGAAAACCAAATTATTGTTGAGATCATAATTTAAATTTTGTTTAAATCCCACATAGCACAAAAACTTCCATGAAACTTCCAGGAAGTTTCCCGAGGCAACCTTCGGAAGTTACCCTTGGTAACTTCCTGGAGATATCCAGGAAATAAAATAATGTCCGCAGGTTAGAAGCATCCCATGGAAACTTCCTGGTAACTTCCTGGAAATTATCAGGAAGTTACCAGAAAGTTTCCAAAAATCATTTAAAAAATTTTTTAGTGAAATTATTATTTAAAAAGGTTTAAAAAAATTTGATATGATTTTTTCCGAAAAAAAGAAAAAGACTTTGTATAATTTTTTATTTTCAATAACATCTTATTAACAATATTCCAAGTTTTCATTAATTTTCTGAATTCTTATTTCATGAGTGCTGATAATTTTTTCACTCTAACCCAAAAGTAAAATAAAGTAATTAATAAAAGCTAACATATTTTTATTATAATAAATTGTCGTATTAAAGAAATAAATAAAATAAAAATTATCTACGATAATAATAATAATAAAAAACAAAAGCGTTTATAAAAGTCAAATTTCAGATGTAGAAAAAGAAATAAATAAAAAAATTTGTAGATTATTATTATGGTTAAAATGAATTAATTTTCAATTAAAATTATTGTAAAAAATTACATTATTTTTACGAAATTTAATAAAATTCTTAAAAAATGTAATTATTTACAAAAACTATATTATAATTTAATTCATTTATAAAGTTTTAAATTAATATTGAAAATTAAAATGTTTTTGCAGCTAATTAAGATTTAGTGAAACGTCCAAAAATTGATAATAATTAGAAGAGTACGAAAATTCCCCAAGAACGAAAAATAAAAGTTTACTTTCGCAAAAACCTAATTACACACGCGATAAGAATGTTTTTATACGATCATTAAAGTGAAAATGGTACTTTCTTTTTCTTTTCTTGAAAAGTTTCGAAAAAAAGATTATTCAAGAAACTGCAAAATCAGCAGGAATAGTAGCTACAAGTTCGAAAATTCTTGATTTATTTGTTTACCAAAGTCGAGGAAACGTTGCCTCAGTTTAACTTGGGAAAATTTTCTAGAAATAAGTAGACCACCTCATGCTCTTTCAAAGTGACCCCATTA
Organism: Leptopilina myrica (nomen nudum); assembly: GCA_032872475.1. Classification (NCBI taxonomy): domain Eukaryota; kingdom Metazoa; phylum Arthropoda; class Insecta; order Hymenoptera; family Figitidae; genus Leptopilina; species Leptopilina myrica (nomen nudum). The sequence continues at coordinate 11,408,327 of CM065465.1, forward strand.
CATTATTCTTTATGTAACATTTACCCCTTGAAATCTGTATGTATGTATAACTATATCTAATATGTACTTCGTTTGAATTAAAATTATGTCCTCGCAACTTTTACACATACAAAATTCAATTTTGTTTACGCTCATAAATTATATTTTTCAAACACATAGATTTCTCTCAACTTAACTGACGTCGTAAACCATAACTTACGTTATGGTAAAATTTCATTTTTCTGCAAATAATAAAATAAAAAAAAATTTCTTTTCAGGAAGAAAAAAGATTAAAAAAACGGTTTTAATTGCGTTTTTTAATAAAAAAGAATTCTTTAATTTAATGTTTCTACCTAAATGGCAAATGATTTTATTATAATTTTTAAAAATGTAATTCTATTAATAAAATCTAAAATTTTAAATTCCAGTCTTTAAAAATAGAATATTTTATCAGTTAGTTTATTTATAATTAATTCATTTAAAAATTGGAAATTTAAAAGAAACAACGAAAGTTGCTTAAATTTAAAATTCTGTTAGGAGAACCAAAAAATGAAAAGAATAGAAAAAATAAAAATTGATAAAATATTACATTTTTTGTATTGGTACCCGTGTAGAAATCGCCACTTTTGTTCCCGATTACCGCCCTGGCCCCGGTCGGGCTTTCCTGATCTGGCTCTGACTTAGTGGCCCCGATCAGGGCCAGGCCGGGTTTGCCCAAAGATCTACAAACAGCGCATAATGGGATTTTTTTACAATTTACTGTTCAAAACTGTCTACAACCTGCAATTCTTAACCGGTTTGAGTGTTCTTTATTTTCAATTAAAGGCGAATAAATTCTTACGACATCCCTCAAGGTTAGTTTTTCAGTTTTTAATTGTTTATCATTTTTATTTTCAATAAAAGTTAATAAATTAATACAAGTTTTGAAAAGAAAGTTTATCTTCTTATTCCGTTACTGCATATGATATAAATCAGTTCAAATTAATTCAATATGGACACCACACAATAGATATACCATAAAGAAATTTATATCAATTGTTATAAACAATATTAATTAACAAATAGTTAACACTGATTTCTTTCCACTGAAATTTTTTTTTCACATTTTCTTTTTAATTTATGTTCATTTAAAGAATATTTGTCCTTTTTAATTAAAAAATAACTTATTTAAATTGTTATAAACAATATTAATTAACAAATATTTAACACTGATTTCTTTACACTAAAAATTTTTTTTCTCACATTTTCTTTTTAATTTATGTCCATTTAAAGAATATTTGTCCTTTTTGGTTAAAAAATAACTTATTTGAATTGTTATAAACAATATTAGATAACAAATAGTTATGTAAATTATGTACCTGTCCACCAAAAATTTTTTTCAGGTTTAATTTAAGTTCATTTAAATAATATCTGTCCTTTTTGTTTAAAAAATAACTTATTTAAATTGTTACAAATAATATAAATTTACGAATAGTTAATTTCTTTTCCTTTCCACCAGAAATTTTTTTTCACGTTTACTTTTTTATTTAGATAATGTTAAAAGTCCAAGGAGAAAAGTGAATAAAAAATTACACATTAGAAAATTAAAAAAATAATTGTTTATAATAATTTAGTAAATTATTTCATTTTTTGGTGGACAAGATCATAAGTTAACTATTTGTTGAATAATATTATTTATAACAATTTAAAAAGTTATACATATTTAATCATAAAGGAAAAATATTCTTCAAATAAACTAAAATAAAAAGAAAATGGGGAAAAAAATTTTTGTGAGGAATTAAATATAATAATAAATTATTATTAATTAATTATTTTTAGTATTATTATGAATTATTAATAATAAAATAATTTTTAATATTATTTTAAAAATATTTTAATTGTAAGTAATTGAGAATAAATAATTAAATAAATAATTTTTACCATATTATTGTGATAAACGTATTAATTTATATATATATATATATATATATATATAACATACATTTATAATAATTTTTCTTTAAATAAATATATTACAGACAATTTATTACGATAGCAGATCGGCCCGGTTTATTCCGACCTGGCCCCGGTCAAAATTTCTGCACGGGTATTCAAGTGCGTAAATAGTCAGACGGAACAAAAGACAAAATTAAGTATAGAGTAGTCGTCTTTTCGTCAAACATTTAAATTATGTCTAAAAAAGTAAAGTTCAACAAATTTGTCTTTACTACAACATAAAATTAATTTTTTTTCATAAAAATAAAATACATATTTTTTTAATTTCTAAATACGAGACACAATTCTCATTTGTGGTTGAAATTAAAAATAAGAGCCAAAGACGTGTTACTATATTAACTCGGGTGGAATTAATTCTTTAAATCTACATAATTTGTTTCTATGTGTGTGTGTGTGTTTTGCATAATGAAATATTGAATGAGACACAGAAAACCTATTTTTTCATTTTTATTTTTTTGCACATGAAAAATAGCATGTTGGTGATCAAAATAACATAATCATCGAAATTTTTGGCAAACTACCAAAAGAGCAACGAATCGTTTGCGGTTTTCGTGGTCCATCCCTTTTCACCCTTACATAATGAAAAGCTCAGCTCATTTAAGCAATATTTTACTAAAAACCGCACACGAAATATATTATACAAATTACTTCCTTATAATTTTTGACGTCGGGTGTAAAAAATTGTTTTCTTTCTCATAAATATGAACATTTTTATGATGAAACTCTTATTGTGATTAGAAAAATAGAAATAAGATAATTTTTTTTGTTAACAAATTTTTCTTTTACTAAATGAAGCTTATTCATGAAATTTTTTTTAAATCATGTTTTTTTATTGAAATGTTATTTAAAAAACATTGACTACTGAGTAAAATTATATTTTCTCTTTTTCTAAAATTAATTTTAATCTAAAATTTTTTTCACATTATTTAAAATTTAATTTACTCATTTCTATTTTTTTGTCCTTTTTTAAAAATTAAAAATTTAAACTCAAATTCTGACTGACTTTATACGTTTATTTCTACTTATTGACAAAAATATTTCGATCTATTCTTTGATTTAGAACAACAGCAATTTATTTCTTCTGCATTTTGTTTGTGTTTATTGCGAAAATAGAGAAAGAAGCAAACATAAAGGTCTGACCGCACGTCACACTTGCTAAAAATAACTTTGGAAGAAATCTTCAGTAGCCCCATAAAATGGATATATATTTTAAATGAAAATATAAATCTTCCGGATAGCCCGTAACACATTAAAGTATATATAAATCGATAGTATCTACAAGCAATTTCAACTATACGAATTTGCCCCGCAACATTTTCTTATATCGCAAAACTTGACTTTTCTGCATTTTTATTAGTAAAAAGTAAATATCATATTTTGCGATGAGTTGTATTTCATTTTATATTTGAAAATACAAACTTGTCGAGAATCAATATAGAGAATTTTTATATATATTTAGAAATGATACAAAAGTATTTTATCCAGTATTACACGAGCATGTATATATAAATATCTATATATATTTAGGTATATAATGTCGATCTACATAATGTATATATTTACAAAGCTATTTTCGTTAAACGCTTTAAAGCCACTTTGATATGTATTCACTGTGTTCAAAAGCGCATGAATTTGAACAGCTTATTTTATGAAATAGCGACCATTTTCATTGCTTTAGACTTTACATCATAATGATATACGTTTTCAAATCGTGTATTCCTTGTGCCCTTTTGCTTTCAACACAATAATATAATGCGATGTGTCATATCTCAAATTGACACTCAAAATTAGTAGAGAGTACCACCTTTTTTATTCTTTATGTTAATTAGTATATTTTATCAGGGATTTATTATAAAATTAAATTTCACTTTATTTAATTATTTATTAACAAAATTTCATAATTTAAGGTATTTGTCGCGTCGATGCATTTTCGACAAATTAATTATTCTTTGGATATTTATCTACAAAATATAAGGCCTATTAAAATAAAATTGACCGTTCCGTTTAAAAGATATTTAATGTCAAACTTGAAAGATTATTGAAACATTTGCCGTAAATGAGAGGCAAATTCGTAAACGTGACAACAACGCTGGTTAAATACTACAGTTCGTCTGCTAATTTCGGCGCGAAATTTTAAAGACGGCCACGTGGTTGGTATCCTCAATGGGTATCCTTTTTGATATCTTAAATAAAATTGTATCAACCCTTCATCTTAACCATTTTACAATTAATTTTTTTTCTGTGTAACAAATATCAAATTGCAACAAATTAATAACAAAAGCGTTGTACACAACAATAATTGATCTACATTTTTTGCATCAATTTGATCCACTTTAGTATCACTTTAATACTTTCAAGAAAACTGTGAAATTTTTACTTAAAAATTTTTAATTTAAAAAAAAATTTATATTTAAATATAGTTACAAAATTGAATTTAATAAAATTTTTATATGAATTAGAAAATAATTTCTGAAAATATAAAATAATATATTTTTTTCAAAAAATTGCACTGATAAAAAGATTTATTTGATTTAAACATATTTTGTTTAAATCAAACTTAAAATTATAATGTTTTCTCAGTGTGAATATTCAAATTTTAGTTTTTTTCAAATTATTTTCTATTTCGTATTTCATAATTTTCAAATGAAAAATAATTAAAAAATTATAAATTTACATTCTCATTTTGCATGCTGATACATTTTCTATAATAATAATAGAATGTACACACGTGGTGAATTATATTAATTTTCTTATCGCAAATTTTACCTCTTTCACGCTTGACATATGTATAAATTTCCTTGGCATAATATTTGCATTTCGATCATTAATACTCATGATTTTCTTTATTACAACGAGAATAAGTTCATTGTATATTAAGATGACCTGATATTAATAAATAACAAAATCATTTTTCTTTTCGCGTGACTTCTGTCGAGAAGACTTCCATTTTTACATATATATTTCTTTATATCTTATAAAAAGATATCGCCACCAACGCCGCCGATGTTTTAAGATTCTGTAAGGGTGTCCTTTCCCAAGGGGCCGTCAATATCTATGTATAATTTGACATATTTTCATACCTATAAGTCAAAAGGAGACATTAACTACATGTCAAACAATGATAAACAATTCCCTCTGCCCTCAATATTTAAGTCAATTTTAAGGGCAGTTTTCATCTACACGCCAAAAATTGATAAACAAACTTTTTCTGACCTGATCTTTTCTCAAAATTACGATCAATTTTAAAGGTCAGTTTGGACTTACAGAACAAAACTTGCCAATTAACACTATTTTCGGTGTAGAAATTTTGCTATTACCCGGATCAGGGCCAGATCTGGCCTCCCTATTAGGGAATGAAATACACGGACCCGACATGGCCCTGATCAGGAAATCCACATTTGATCGTGGATTCCCAAAAATTCCCTCAAAACTTGAACCTATTTTGAAAGCATATTTCTGTTTTTACTATAAAATAGAATATAATAACATCAAATGTTTTTACATCTTTTTACCCATGCAGAAATTAGCCTACTAGGGCCGTAGTATGGGATGAAACGCCGCGCCTGATCAGGGCCAGATCGGGGCGACAAGAAAGTGTGGATTTCCTGATCAGGGCCACATCGGGCGCGGCGTTTCATTCCCTAATAGGTCGGCCCTATCAGGCCCTGATCAGGGCCCCAGCGAAATTTCTACACGGGTATTATTATTATTATTATTATTATAAGTTGTAAATAAAAATTATTTTACTATTTTAAAATTGATATTGTTATAGATATTTACAGATAATTTCGATCTATGGTACTTTAGGCAGTCTTTATGGGGCTTCTGTTTGACTTGAAAGAACCAAATTTTGAGGAAAGTGTAAGACAGACAATTTTTTGGCAAGTTTTGACTTGTAGGTCAAAACCGTCCTTAGAATTGACCTGAATTTTAAGGCAGGATTATAGTCTTTTGAAAATATTAAACCTTAACCATAGAGCATCCAACGTCCTTCCGGCAGAACGAAAAAAACTCTTTGGAAAGGTAAAAATGTCAGCTTTCAGCGCATGTAAATATTGAATACGTAAATTCAAACCCCAGGGTTTATTATATTATTATTATATTATTGTTTTTAAAAATCAGATATTTGGATTTTTTTGTCTACTTTAATTTTAAAGAGTTCCAGAAAAGAAAACTCGAATTTCCTTTTTTTAAAAGCTGTTTTTAAATTACAAGGCATTCGGAACGTCTTTTCGTCAGGACGGGTGCTTGGACGTTCTATCATTAAGAGAAATACATACAAATTATTAAAAATAATTTATTTAAAAATGAAGTTTGTAGTTAAAACAGAAAGTAATTGAATTTTTGAAGAATTAGAGTAATAATTTTCAGAAATAATAAAATTGAAATTGTTTAATTTTTATTTTCTCGCCACAAAAAAATAAGAGGTAGTTAAATATTAATTTCCTAAAATTATTTAAATTTTGAAAAATTGCATTTAGAAATCAGTGAAAGGGGAAAATCGGCGAAATAGAAAATTAAATTTTGGTGCCAACATGAAATTAAATGAAAGCCTTTTTCGATTTTTCTTGTATTTTTTATCGACTGAAGCCGATTTTGTTATATTTTAAAGTAAACTCTGGACCAGAAATTGTTCGAAGAAATTAATTTAAAATAGTATTGAAAGTAATTTAATTCTTATGAACAATTTTATTACAATATTTGAAAAGAATTTAATTTATTCGAAGACTTTTATTAATATTTTAAAAAATAAATTAAATAATTAAAAAACTAATTATTAATACTGTTATTGGAATTAAAAAATCATAATAGTTAATCAATTAGTTTGTTAATATGTGACCATTTAGAAAGATAAAAATAAAACTGAATTTTTTCCCCCCATTTTATTAAAAACTAAAGGGAAATAAATAAAAAATGAAAGTGGTTCTATTGGATTTCTTTTAAAAAATGAGTTTAAACGTTTTTTTTGTACAATAAAATGACAAAATGTATATATATAAGAGGGGTGGAATTGAACCGGGTCAGGGTGAAATTTGTGATATTTGTTGAGAGTGCGCTTAAAGTTTTGGCTTGGACATACATACAATATATAGTGTGTTTCACTATGACTGTGTGTCAGTTTCACGAATGATAGAAAGTCAGAACGTTTGCAATAAAGTGAGATGCTGAAATAGAATTTAGAAAGACTTGGGGTATGCATAAACCGGACAGCCAGTCACGAGGGAGGTGAGAGCAAGCGAGTTTGTGTGTACTCGGAACAGCGTCGAGCATCGCGACGCATATAAATCAGCATAAATTGCAATTCTGGATTCCACAGGCGGTATGCACGTTCAGTTCCCTCCTGTATGCAATGGCGATCTACTATATACTATACTATACATACACAAAGCCAGAGCAACGGTTATTACTTATTTTGAGAAGTCAGACAATTACTAAACTCGCTTTGTTTTTGTTTTATTTTCTTTTTCCTTGTCCCGTTAATCGTGAGGTAAAAAATTTATAATTGGTTAATACAAATATTCTAGAGGGAAAAAAGAAGAGCAAATTTAATATAGAAATATAAATTTAAATAAAAATATCTATTTTCTTATAAATTTAGACGAATTAGAAAATAAGAAAAAATAAATTAGGTTTTGTATGTTAAGCCTGATTCTCTAAGTAGTTAACTTTTCCCTCCGAGTTGGTCAAATTGACTAACTTCACCGAAAATATAGCCTGTTTATTTCTCCAGATAGTTAGTTGAATATTCCATTTTTCTCCGCGAATAATCTATTTTTTAAATTCATTAATTTTAACAATTAACTTTTATATTTTTGCATTGTTAATTCCTTTATTAATATTTAAACTTAAAAAAATTTTCCTACAAAATTTTTTTACAATGTAATGTTCATGTTATTAATTTTTACTGAAAACAATAAAAAAACCGCTGCCAAGTTATAAATTTTTGTTATAATTTTGGTACTCATTTCATTCGTTAAAAAATCTATGTTGGAAGATTCTAAATAATGTGTTAATTAAATGAAACATCCGTTTCGGTACTGACTGTCTGCACTGGCATTGACTCTCTAATTCAACCGGCACAAATCCTAGACGGTTGGATGATCCGGTATTCGTCCGACTTTTCCGTTTTATTATTTTTACCACTTAAAAACAAGCGGCTGACTTAATATTTTCAGACTGTTACTGAAAAATAACAGAACCTGTTATAACGTACTTAAGGCACTTTTCCTATGTGACGGCCGAAATTTCAGGCTTTTTCAGGAATTTTTTTCACAGAAAATAAAATATAATTCTACAACTTATTTTACATGTTATAATTGGTGTCTAAAAATATACAAAAAAATTTTTTTAGTGATTTTTCAAATCATTTAATAACTATTTTTATGAGTCGAAAGTGACTCCTTTGAAAATGCACGGGTGAACGGTCGCAACGATAACTTCCCGTGTAGAAAAATTTCTTGTTGAACTATGTGCAAGATAAAAACTATATCGTAAATAACTCGTGAAACTATTCACGTAAATCTATATCGAAACGGTCTAGCTACTGTACAGTTTCACTTCATTAAGTGATTTATATTGTTAAACGTTCTTGGATCTGTGTAGTTTCACTACATTAACTACTTTACGTTGTTCAACTATATAAATTCTGTCATATAAAATAAAATATTTAAATAATCAAAATCAGTGATTGTTTTGCATAAAAGCAATATACACTTTTCGGCGAGTATTTCTACCAAATGGGAAATTGTTCGCCTTTGAAAAAGTCCCGCGCTGCTTATGTTTAAAATTACTTAGGATAAGTTGTCACCAGGGCGCGCAAGTTTCTTTTCTCGTTAACAAGTTGTTTTACCAATTATATATAAGAAGAGATGATTTCATTCTTAAACTTAAAGACAAATATTATTTTTGTCTGATTTTTATCACACTCAGTTTTTAATAGAGTGTTTCAATTAAATTAATTCCTTTTCCTGTATTAGACTAGTACTTTATTTTTTCATTTATTTTTTTGAACCACTTTGGCTATGTGTTGTATTAATAAAATATTAATTTCAGACATTGGTTCAATATTGGTAACCAAGAAATAACCATTCATAAATTTAATTTTAAAACGCTGGTAAATAATTAATATTGGTTCAATATTTGTTGTAAATAAACAACCAAGGCTTGGAAATTCCGGCATTTACCTTAGATGTACATAAATTGTTCTAGATCGACAATATAGTTTTAATACAGATTCACAGGATTGTTCTGATATAGTAAAACTATCTAGAAACTTGATGTTCGTAACGTTACATTTCTAGACAGTTTCTATAACATTTCACAATACTGGAACTATACAGTAAATAGTAAAACTATATCGTTACGCTACAGATACGTGACAAATTTCCACACGGGTTTCTTCAGTATTGTCTGAAATAAAAAAATGAAACGTAGTTTTACTCAGTAGGCTTACTGGTATCATGTGAACCTTAATAAATAATTTATCTTAATAAATAAAAAAATGTCGGACTATTAAAAAAAATTTCAAAAATCGCTTGTTTTTTGTAAGTAATTGTTTAAAAAAAAATAGAAAAATGTATATGTAAAATCATGACTGAGGTTCACACGATAGACTGATCGGTTAAATATACATTTTGAGTAATCCTTGACACCAGTTAGAAAAAAAGTGGTTTTGAGAAAAACGTGTAGCTCGCACCCGTACACTGTTTAATTCTACGCACTGTAACTTTGTTAGTTTTTCAAATATCTGTCTAAAACGTTTACACGATATTTCTAAGATATTGTACTTTCGAAACATGAAAAAAAATAATCTATTTTTTCAAACCGTCACATAGGAAAAGTGCCTTAAAGAAAATAACCAGTAAAAACTTTTTTTTTTAGTGGAGCTTGAATTTATTTAAATACGTTTTGTTATAAGTTAAAAATTCGTTAAAATAGCGTTTGACGAATTCCTTCTACTATACTATTGAATAAACATTTTACATTTTTAGGGTGATGGATATGTGCGACTAAATTATTACAGAAAAAACGATAATCTAATTTTAAGAAGTTCTACTTAAACATGAGCCTAGAATATTCTCTACTTAAATTAAGTGGGAAATATTCTTAAAATAAATCATATATGACCGATGTGATTAAATCATTATTTTGTACGCTGAAAAAAATATTCTTGTTTTGAGTGGAATTTCTTAACCATAATATTTAATTTTGTTAAAGAATTTTGCTATTTCTTTATAAATGAAATTGAAATGTAGACGAAAATGTTTTTTATATTTTTTCAAAATAATTGAATTTCTATGGAGAATTTTATAAATTTTAAAGTTAAGTGAATTCTTGTGATGAATATTGTTATTCTTAAGAATATCTGTATTTTACAATGCATTTTATAAGAATGTCTGAATATAATTGAATTTCGGGGTAGAATTTACCGGCCTTATTTAACAAACAAATTAACCAATCGCGATTATTTTTTACAGAATACTGCACCGAGACGATAATTTCTTGTTTACAAAATCTAAAAGCCATGAGAACAAATCTGTTATCTGTTTTACTAAAAAAACTGTTTTCTCCCCTATAATGATAATTGAAATGTACACAAGAATTATTATTTTTAATTTTTGCAAATAATTTAATTTTATGGACTAATTTTTTTATATATAAATAAAGGAAAAGGAGTAATTCATATAAATAGTAACAGATTGAAAAAAATTTCAGGCAATATGTAGAAAATTTGTTGTTTATGTAAATGTAATATATTTTGTTTAAAAATAATAATTTATTTATCAACAGTTTATTTACTGTTATTATTTACCAATATTATTTATCTGCTAATAAATTTAAGAATATTTCAAGTAATAGAAAAGTTTGTTTACCAGTAAAATTGTAAAAAAAAATGAAAAATTTAATCAAGTTTACACTTTTTTCTTTCTTTTTATAAAATATATGCAGATAATACTATGAAAAATGACTCGCTGAAAGATAAATAGAAGCATCGTCTTAAACTGTGTATATATACACGTAAGGTACATTCATATTTATCTTACGGGCTAGCTCATGAAATTTGGCTAAATTACACAACCCCGTTTTGGCTGACTAAAGTCGGTTGTGTCTACTAGTCGAGAGAATAGTGTAGTGCAAACAATGCTAATAAAATCTTTACATATACACTGGCACAAGACTTGGCAAAATTTATACAAAAATGAATAAAAATAAAGGGAATTTTTTCTAAATATTTACATTTTGTATTTAATTTATAGTTTGTATTTACTATAATAATTTCCCTTTTGAAATATTGAATTCCATAATATAATTTTGCAAATTTAATTTTTTTGTCAAGCAGTAATTCAATTAATTACTAATTACTATTTTCTGTGTCTGACTTATATTAGTATAAGATAGGGGAGACCGAGGTGAGTTGTAACAGAGGTGAGTTGTAACAAAGCCGATTTCTCGGAAACTATGACCTTTTAAAAATTTTGAAAAGCGTAAATTTATTACATTTTTTATTCACTATTTGATGCAAATTTACTTGACCACCTGAGAAAAGTTTTGGAGATGTATTTAATATGTGTACAAAAAAATTGCTAAAAGTAAGTTTTTGGCCGAAATTTTGATACTTTATTATTCGACACATATTATATTTTTGTTATTCTAATATTTACCATAATAACTGTTGGATATCCTAGTTTTATGAAATGGTTGCTCTTTCACATACAAAAGTCAAAATAATTTCTACTTATAGGTTTTTTTTTTGTTATTATTGAGCTTGTTGCTCATTTTTAATTTAGTTTTTGGTTTAATTTGATTTATATTGATCTCATAAATTTCCTTACTCTAATTTACTCCTTAATGATTTAAAAATTCGCAGAAAAAATTTTAATATTCTTAAATTTCTATAAAATATGTTATATAATATTATTTTTAGCTATTATACAGCTCAAATTGTTATTATAGGTCGTAATTAAATACCAAAGATTGATTTAAAATATCTAATTAGTGTTAAAGAATAGTAAAAATCGTTTCAACTCACCTCGGTCTCCCCTATATATGATGTTTTAAGTAACTTTGTACATATTTACTAACTAAATAAATAATAATTTGTATATTTTTGTACTGATATTTTTTACTATTTTGAACTCTTTGAAGACAACAGTTTGTTTATAATACTTATTTTACTATTGAAAAACAAGGAAATATCTAAACTTTTTCTTAACTGCTGAAAAAATATGTCAGACTAAATACGGGTTTCACTACTTAAAATACGAGCATATTATTAAACATTTTTCTATTTTTTCCGATAGTGAAAAGAATTTTTTTTATAAAAAATAGTGGTCAGTCAAATACTTATTTTCCGGTAGTAAAAAAATGATTAGATAAACAATTATATTTAAGTAGTGAGAACATTATTCAGTCAGTCACAAACATTACACAATGAAAGTATATATATAAGTAGTAATACCAGTATTCAGTCAGACACTGTACTTATCCAGAGGTACATACAAAATATTCATTTTTAAATATATTTTCATTTTACCTTTTATTGTTTAAAGTAATTAATTAAAGTGTTTACTAGAAGACATCCCAAGTAAAAATTTCTGTCAAATTCCAGTATTCACAACAGGCGCAGTATTACACCAGTACTGGCGAGCCAGCAGTTGGCTTACCAGTACTGGTTCAGTACTGGCTTCAATAAAATTTCTGTACTACGCCAGTACTGGAATTTAAGACTGGCATGCCAGTACTGTGCCAGTACTGTTATAGTACTGTGTCAGTACTGTGATATTATTACGAAGACAACACGACAAACAAGACCCGGTGCAGTATAGGTACATTTTTTAACGCCAGAACTGCGTAAATCTTTGTCTGCAAGGAAGAAAAAAATTCCACTATTTAATTTAATTTTTGTTTATATCTATATATAAGTAAATATAATATATACATATATAATTTATTTAATTTTTAAATTTTTTAATCAAGATTGATTAAAAATAATAATAATAAATCAAATTTTAATGTATTTAACATTTTTATTTGACAAAATTTTTATTAAACATAACAATTATTTATAAGAATTTTTAGTAGACAGAAAAAATATTATAAAGAATTTTTTTAGCCAGTATTCCGCCAGTTTTCAATTTTTGCTTCGGATAATATAAATTTCCTTACAAAGTGAAGAGAAAAAGAGAAACAGAGAGAGAGAGAGAGAGGCAAGGGAGTGTCCAAATATAATATAGTTTTGTACTTATAGGACACGAGATACAACTTTTTCTGGAAATGTGATGTTAGAAACATTTGTCTCTAAATAAAATATTATATACTCTCTCAAGGTGGAAACGATGTTAAAACAGGGTTTCCCCCATTTTTACTTCCTTACTTGTCAAGAACATTGTGTCACCAACATTTACCGCACGTTCGATAAGTTATCGAATGTTCCTTTTTTCTCTATTCTTCATTGTATAAATCTATAACCGCAAATGGATAAATCCTGCACATCCTTTAAACTTTTTATATGGTCGTGTGCATGAGATTTATTTCTCTCTTTGTTAACAACAATAATAAAACAAGTTGTGAATTAAGATGTTCATTACATGAACATTTTGCTTCCTCTTTACGATAAGCAAAAAATTTTCTTTAAAGTGAATTTTTTCATTTTATTTAATTCTATTAATGCTAATAAAATATATTCTTTTTATACATCAATCGATTCGTCTTGATGAAATGAAGATTTTTAGTTTGTTTTTAAGTCTAGATTAACATTTTATTATAAAGCAACATAATTTTTAAGAAGGAAATAAATTTCTAATAAAAGTGCGCATTTTTGGTTTTAATTATGTTTAATTCTATAAATTCAAATAAAATATATACTTTATATATACCAATCGATCCGTTTTAATGCAACGGATAAGATTATTGAAAAAATGAGTAAAATCTTATTTTACTGGAATATAATTTTGATGAAAGAACTAAATTTTTGATAAAAAAAGGTAATTTTTTTGCTTTAATTGTCATTACTTCTATAAACTCTCATACAATTTATACTTTATATATACCAATCGATTCGTCTTGATGCAAAGAAGAAGATTTTATTGTATATTGACTTTAATATTCAATTAAAAAAATTTTTTTTGAAAAAAGTAAAAAAAAATTTTTTTTAATAGATTTTTTAATGTCCATCAATCCATTTCGAGATATTTTTATGATAAATATTCCTAGCAATTTTCAGCCGAATTCGTTGAAACCTCTTCGAGTTATCGTGTTCACAAAAAACGGGATCCACACACACACACATACATACATACACACACACATACACACACACATACATACATCCGGACAATTGTTCAGGGTCTTATATAACATAGTCCCATATAGAAGAAAATTTGTCAAAAGGATTTTTAAAAATTTTGTAAATTAAACGACTACAAAGCTTCCTCACGAGGAAGCAAAAACCAAAAAAGGAAAAAATAAAATAAAAAGCGAAAGAAAAGCTTTCAAGAATGTGATTATATTTTTAAACGATTTTTAAATGTAATCAAATTTTCTAACATAACATTTATTTTGACAAAACTTAATTTTTTCAACATTTTAAATTATTTTCGGAAATTCAATTTTATGAAAAAAATTTTAATTGCAATTTTACAAAAAAATATTGTTTTAACAATTTCTACATCTAACAATCACATGTTGTTACAAAATTTAAATTACGATTTTACAAACAAATATTTTTTTTAGAATTTCGACATTAAATTATTCAAAACTTCAATAATTTTTTTAAACAATTATTTCAAAATTATTATTTATTTTTAATAAAATTTCAAATAATTAAAATGCACAAACTTTTGAAATTTAATTATTTCTAAAAATTAGAACTGCAATTTTTTCAAAAGTGAATTATTTTTTAGTATTTTTAAATAAAATTAATCAAAATTTACATAACTTTCAAAACCTAATAAAAATATATTAATAATTTTGTAAAATAAAAATTTAAATATTATTATTGTAATAAGTATACGGCGATTAAAATGTTAAAAAGATTGCAATTTAATTTACCTTTTAAAATTTAATTATTTCCTATAATTCTTGTTATAACGCTTAAATAAATTAATTGTTTTCAAACTTTAAACTAAAAATCTTTTTTCAATCAATTGTTGTTAGAAATCAACAACTATTAAATTATTTAAATAGAAAAACCTCTGTAATGTTTAATTTACTGTTATCTATTTCTCCACCAGGAACTAAAATTTTAAACACATTCAATGAAGAACTTTTGAAAATTTATTTACATTTAAAAATTTGGACTGCAATTGTTCTAAATCTTAAAATATTTTTTAAAATTTTACCTGATATTCTTTTTCAGATCAATTAATATGAAAATTTATAGCAGAAATAATAATTTCTCATTTCTAAAAATTGCAACTGTAATTTTATTAATGGATTTTTTAGTAAGAAAGAATATTCATAGATTATTAAATATTTTTAATAATTTGATATTTTTTTAACTCTTTAGATGAAATTCTCCTATTTCAGTTATTTTCCAGTCCTGTAAAACCTGCTATTGACAAATTAAATTTTAGGAAAATTATAGTTGCGATAAAATACAAATTACTCTATTTACAAATTAATTGTCAAAGATTTAACATGAAAATTTGAGCTGTATAATACAATTTAAAATCAAAAAGTCTTAAGTTTACGTGAAGACAGAATATTTTGATTATTACTTTATCATTTTTAAAATAATTTATATTTCTAATATTATTATAATTTTATCAGTACTAATACCAATAATGTTAATAATGAGTAAAAAGAATCGTATTTAATGATATTTAATTCAAAATTCATGATGTGGGGAAATTTTTCCGTTAAATTAACTCGGATCATTATATACATCTCTTGCTCAATTGCAATGTGAAATCAGCACCGACGCTGATAAAGTGGTTGGATTTTAGAATGAGTTACACACACATATAGGCTTCTGTTGCATATTTTCTGTGCACCGTCCGTGAGTGCAATGAACACATTCTCAAACCACGAACCGCACAGATTTAACACTCTCGCACACTAATACTGTTGTACAGTTAAATTCACGCGACTCGTGATAAAGAAACATACAAAAGAGGGGAATCAGAAATTCTCCGCTTTAATGAATTTAACATGATAATTTACATTTTCTATATACGAAAGAAATGTAAATTTTAACGAATAAATAATATTGCTGCAAGAAGTGAATAATAAAAATATATCAATGATAATAATAATAATGATAACAATAAAAATAAAAAGGTAATAACAAAAAATATTAATAAATACCTAGTATTTTTTTACATTTTCATTTTTAACTAATTATTTGTCAACGTCCACATAAAAAAAGCATATTTTGTTGGTTTTAGTTTTCGTGATAATTCGAATTTAGTAGTTTTTGAGAAAATCCTGAATATTTTATATATTTTTTATTATTAATCTACATGCTTTGACAAGTCAAATCATGCGGTTTCATTAATTTATCGATAATTTAAGTGTTTAATTTCATTGGTTCTTTAGAAAAAAGAAAAGTTTTGTCAGTGGGGAGGAGGTGAATTTTAAACCAATTCGTTTTTCATCTTTAAAGTGCCCTGAACTAAAAACAATTCTTACCTGAATAACTTCACAGAAAGATTTAATAATCTTTGTTTTAGTAGTCGTTTAAATAAAGATTTCGATATTTCGTCAAATTGTTCATAGTAGACATGTAAAAAAATTTAAATGACACAATAAAATTGAACCTAATCAGTAAACTTGTACGAAAATGGTTTATTAATAAAAAACGTACTTTTTAGAAAAGGGTCCATTTTGTCGAAATTTTTATATTTTTAAAACGGAAGAGGAGCTGGATTAAAAAATTTTAAACCCATCAGTTTTTTAACTTTAAGATGTCCTGGACTGGAAACAATTCTTATCAGAATAATTTTCCATAATAACCAGACATATTACCATCAATTAATATCATAATCTTTTATACATTATTGTATTTCCTGGAAACTTCCTGGAAGTTTTTTTCTATGTGGATATATAATCTAATCTAAAAACCCGAGATCAAGCTGGATTTTCCTAAAAGAAAGGAAAGTAAACACCTAGGTTAGAGAACCCATTGTACCAGACTCTAGCTCGCTCGTTAATAGCAATTAGAGCCCTGTTCTTCTCCAGAAGTCCAGTATCTCTTCAGCTGATAGGTTGCTTGCCTGCTTAGGGTTAATGATTGCCTGACTCCAAGTAGATAATCTGATCCTTTCGCTAAGCATGCTATCGATCCACTTAATTAGCGTCTCGGGCACCCCTTGCTTCCTAGCTGCCCTACAGATAACTTTGATAGAGGTGTTGGGAAAGGCACCTTCAATATCAAGAAAGGTACCCACCGCATAGCCACCATTGACCGACCGGCCTTCTTAATAAACACAACCTTCGTATTTTTCCAAGACTCCGGTGTGTAACCAAGAGCTGTACGTTCTCATAATTTTACACAGGGGTACTCTAATACATTCCAATCCCTTTCGCAAAAGAACCGGATATACCATCTCCCCTGAAGACTTAAATGGTGTGAAAGTGCTTATTGCCCAATCAATCCCTTCCGGAGTTACAGCCCTGGCTGCTAGTTTCCAGTTTTCCGGATAACTTCGGTCTCTACCTGGTCCTACGCCATGGCTGTTCTCCGAATCATCTCTAAAGTCCGGGAAGTTTACCTCTATCAGGTGCTTTAGACACTCCTTTTTATCCTGAGCATAGCGCTCATTAGGCAACTTAATAGCAGTTAATTTTGCCATTGAATCTCGAGCTAGTCCTTTATGAAGTCTTAATGCTTCTGGTACTCTCTCGATTCCCTCGCAAAAAGTCTTCCAGGTAACATCCTTTGCCCTCTCTTCTTCTTTCTTGTAAGAATCGCGAGCGGTATGATATTTATCGCATGCTCGCTGATGCTTACGTTTCTTAGCTTTATTGAAAAGTTTTCTTAATGTTTTTCTATGTTCCTCCAAACAGGGATCCACCATTTACTACCCCCATTTTTTAACTACACAGTTTCTTTTAAAGAAGCAGACAATAGAATCTCGAAGCTATTTCGCTGCAAGCTCCAATATATGAAGCCCAGCCAGTACTCCCAGGATTACGTCTCCACTCATGTTCCCGATCTTTCGATTCCTATCATAACGTAATAAGTGATGTTCGGGAGCGAATCTTTATCAGACACTCTCCAGTCTCTCACACCCTCAAACAAAGACTTGGAACAAATCGTAATATCCAACACCTCTTTACTGTTAACAGTAACGAAAGTCGGCTCATTGCCCTGATTTCAATCTCTAAATCTGTATCTATTAGAAAATCTAAAAGACTTCTACCTCTTTCATTAATGCCTGTGCTACCCCATACAAAGACATACGCCCTTGGAACTGGTTCCTGTGGTGAACTAACTAGCTCCCCACATCCGTTCAGACCTCTAATTCTCCCCTTGAAAACCCAAGGTTCTTGAATAAAGGCTAAAGCTGTCTGCATCTTTTTAAAGCTCTTGGCTAAAATCGTCGAAGCGCCTTTACAATGATACAAAATAATCTGCATACAATGAATACCAGAAGCAGGCATTTAAAGGCTGATTCACGGTCTCCTCAGTCGCCTCCCCCTGGGTTTCCTGCCCAAAATCTGTGTCAGTACCTTGTCTCATCACTCTTACAGTGATTTGGCCCAGCTCAAAACACAGTTTCAACTGCTGGACTTGGAGAGCTTCGATTGCGCTCTCTGGTACTCCTAGCGCGAGAGTCCAGCCCACAGCCACAGCTTGGTGTGTTCCTCCCTCGCCTCCCGAATACACCCTCCAAGCGGATGTATCCACTCCGGTATTTTGTCTACCGAGGTTTTTAAGGATTGAAGCCTGCTTCATCCTAGGACCAGGTACCCAGGCTACAACCCTTTCTAGCTTGATCAGCTGTGCTGGATCTACCACCTTAATGGTAGGACCTCCTAACGCCTGACTAAACCTAGGTATACGGCTATTTAGCCATTCCCTAAATTCTGAGTCCAGGCACTCTACCAGGATCGCTCCCCTAGTGAGGCAAACCTATCCAAAGTGGGAATAGAGTCCTACTTCGTTCCCCTCCATCTCACCATAAATTGCTACCCTTAATTGGTCCAGATTAGCCATCGTCATCAAGACCCTCGGATATCCTTCCGCAACGACCGCCCCGGCTAGTGACGATCTAGTAATTTCCTTAAACGATAAGGTTCCCCCTTGTTGGATCCTTAACCTTTTTGACGTCATTCTAGTGTTGGGGAGAGCCTTGTCCGAGTCCTGCCGTCTTTTTGCTCGCCCGGACCCCGGCGCCCTCCCCAGTAGTGTTCTGAGAAGTGCCAGTGGTATGTGATCTGATCCTCCGATAGTCCCAAGCTAGTTTCCACCTTCTCCTCCATATTTCAGCCCCACTTAAAGGTTACCTAAGGGTTGCTGTACCCTATCTACTTGTTGCAAGATTAAGTTTCCTGTGGTCCCTACTTCAGCTCCAAGCGTAGTCCCCATGCCAGCTTTGAGATCCCCCAAAGAGGGGAAGAGCCTCTATTCAAGGATAAGACTAAAATACATTCGAGAGTATCTCGGAGTCTCGTTTAAAATACCTCCATTCGAGCCCCACCACGAGGACAGGTCTTCCAGAAGACGGGTCCCTTCAGTATCCCTAGTATTATTTATCACGAGATCATCACGGTTTGGGTGGCAGAGACTCGCGCCTCAATCGTCACGGCACAGCCAACGTAACCATGGAAAGGTTTTTTCTTGGTCAGACTTCCACCAGTAGGAAGTCTTCGGAATGGACCCGCAGTTAAGCCTTTGTCCATCCCGTCTCTCTCGATATCTCCCTAAATCCCCGTGCCCTGGGACACTGCCCAGCGAAACACAGAAGATTCGGTTTCCGTATCGGCCGACCAATTTTGAAGGTTCGCCCCCTCAGTCCCCACGAGAAATATCGAGAAGTAGCCTCTTACTGGGTAAAAGCTTCTCGTGCGCCTTCCACCAACAGCAAGGTCCTGAAACTCCTATGAAAGGTAGAAATAGAAATTAGAAATCTTTCTAATATTTTTTTTCAAGAAGTAAAAAATAAGAAAAAAAAAGGGGAAAATTTAGAATGTAATTTAATTTTGTTCATTACTTTCAAATATTTTTTTTAAAGATTTTCTTTACTTAAACAAAAAATATCGAAATAAAAGTAGTACCTATCTTTTTTTCTTGAATAACAAAAGTTTTTTTATAATTCGAAAAACAATTTTCTTCCATTCGACAAATTTCCTCTTCTATTATAACAAACGAAAAAAGTTTTTTCAATTTTTCTGCATTTTCGATATAAAAAAAATATTTAATTATTATTTCCAACAAACTATTTCTCAATTGACAACCTGATTTTTTTAATCAAGAATCCTGACAATATTACTCGTCGCTTAAATACTCGTTCAAAAGTTTCTTTTGTCTGTGCATAAAAAGGCTTCAACTTTTTTAAAAAACAGAAAAAAGACAAAATATGTCCAATACACACACTCAACCTACCTATATGTAGGATTCATCAATTAATTTTGTCCGATCGTAGATATATAAGAGAAAAGCGCACACCATCCATTGGATACTTTTGAAAGATCAAATCAACGTCCCAGTGGACCATAAGGTGAGATTGAATGAAAAAGCAAAGGTGGTGGCGAGTGGGGTTGAAGAGGAGGAGGAGTAATACTGCGAGTTTCGAAAATGGAGTGACAGAGTTTTAAGGGGAGTGGAAAAAGGTAGAGCAAAAGGGGGCGGGAAGGGGTTGTGAGGCATTGAAGAAAAATGCGAGAAAAGGGTGGTGACGCGAAGCGAACCGCGAAATGAAAATTTTATCGACGCATCGAACCGACGACCAGGCAAAATCTACCTCCCTTCCCTAAACCTTTACCCTTAACCTACGTCAACCTATAACGATATTTTACTTTTTATTTTCTTTTTTTCTTTTCATTTTATACATTTCTATTATCGATATTTATTATCGAGTTAATGTATTTGTCGCAAAAAAAGGAAGAGGGAAGAAAACTGAAAAGAAAGATGAAAGAATAAGAAAAACGAAAAAAGAAAGAAAAAAGGAAAAGAAAAAAGATGGAAGAAAGAGTAAAAAAAGAAGAAACAATGATTTTTAAAGAAAGAATAAAAAAGGAAGAATGTTCTTTCTCTTGTTGCAGACGATTTTCGATTATTTTGGAAACTGCATTCAATTTCTTATTATTGTCGCAGTAAAAGCGTTTTTGAGACAAGCGCCCATCAATTATGTCAAGAATTTCAAGAATTTCATGGATCTTCTTAAAGACATTGGAACTTGGAAAACTTTCAACTTGAGAGGCGCTTTAAATGCTATTCAAAAGTTGTTCAAGTCGAGAGGAATTTCAGGCTTCAAAAGTTTTGAAATAAATTTGTTGTAATAAATAAAATATGTCGTTTTTGCAAAAAGAATGTCTTTTTAAATTTAATTATAAGAGAAATAATTATTATATTAATATAATAAAATGTCCCTTTACAACATTTTATAATATGATTATAACAAGAAAAACTGTAATTATTATACTTATTTTTTGTCAAAAGTTATTAACCTTTAAAGGGCTGGGGTGGCGTCTCCATTTATTTTGACCAATCTTTTTATCGAATGGATTTCTTATTTATAATTTTTTTTATAAAAAACTACTAAAATTTGTACAAATTTTATAATCAATTTTTAATAAATATTTCATGACTTTTAAAAAAATTAACTTTTCTTATGAACCTTTTTCTTACACTCTAAATTTTAAATACTGAAAATTAACTATAATAGGGTCATTTGGGGTAAATGTAAACGGAATATCTATTCTTCACCAAAAACATTAGTTTTTTGTTAAAAGGTAAAACGGATGGATTTGTTACTTTACTTCCCTAGAAAAATTTTATGAGGTATAAAAAAATATTGATGCATCTGAATCGCCTAAAACTGACTGTTTACATTTACCCCGAGATTTTGAAAATTTCCTAAAATTCAGGGTAAATGTAGACACCACTGTAGTTAAACGAGATTTAAGAAACAAGTTGTTTCAAGTATACTACTGTTTTAAGGGATTCAAAAATTGAAAAAAAATTCTTCGTAGATGTACAGTAAATCAACCAGTTGACTAATAACACAGGCACTCAAAAAAAAGTTTTTTGGCCGAGACACTGCAATAGTATATTTCCTTGTATTTTGGCCTGCTGAATCCGAATCCGAAGTCAGAATTGCCAAATTAGTTCTTTTTTTAGTTATACTCAAAAAACGACTCAAAAACCAAATCAAAATAAAAAAAAATAAAATATTTTTTATGACACTACAATAGTATTTTTCCATACATTTTTTTACGCTAAATCCGAATTCGACGTCAGAATTGATAAATTTGCTCAAAATTTTCAGATAAACTAAAAAAACCACTCAAAAAACCGAATTAAAATTAAGAAATAGAAAAAATATGATTATAACACTACAGTAGTATATTTCTATGTGTTTTGTTCCACTAAATCCGAATTTGAAGTCAATATTGAAACAATTGCTCAAAATTTTGAAATGAACTCAATAAACGACTCAAAAAAAACTTAAAATAATAAAAAATACAACATTTTTTAATGACACTACCGTAAGATATTTCTATGTATTTTTTCCCGCTGAATCCGAATTTAAAATCAGAAATTTAAAAATGGCTCAAAATTCAAGATATTTAAAAAATCTACTAAGAAAAACAAATTGAACTCAACATTTTGAGCCACTTTGAGAATCTGACTTCGAAATTAACGTGAAATACTACATGAGAATACATTAGTAGGGGAGACCGAGGTGAGTTGAAACGATTTGTACATTATCCAGTATAACTCAGCCAAAAATTGTCCTATTTTTATTAAATTTGTATTTTTGGATAGGTAGTTTTGTGTAGTATGTGAACCAAAAATTAAAAATGTAAAAAGTTGTAAGGTTTTACGAAAAAATTGCAAAATCGAAAACAGTTCCCGGTGTTACAACTCACCTAGTACCAAAGTGAGTTGTAACACATGTCGACGTTAGTTGTAACAGTTGCAAATTTTGTGATTTTAATGAAAAAAATTAATTTTTAATGCTTAGTTTAGTTAGTCAAGTAAATTTAATTAGTTAGTAAAGACATCTTATTAATAGAAAAGAATAAAACAATCGTTTTAATACCTTAATTATTTTTAGAATTAGGTTATCACATATTTCGCTTTCTTTAACACTAATTAGATATTTTAAATCAATCTTTAGTATTTAATTACGATCTATAATAACAATTTGAGCTGTATAATAGCTAAAAATAATATTATATAACATATTTTATAGAAATTTCAGAATAATAAAATTTTTTCTGCGAATTTTTAAATAATTAAGGAGTAAATTAGAGTAAGGAAATTTATGAGATCAATATAAATCAAATTAAACCAAAAACTAAATTAAAAATGAGCAACAAGCTCAATAATAACAAAAAAAAAACCTATAAGTAGAAATTATTTCGATTTTTGTATGTGAAAGAGCAACTCGAAAAATGTTTTTAATAATATTTTTTTTTCCTTTGGAAAATATGAAAGTGATTTACACGAAAATTTGTAAAATTCTAAATACTTTTAAAACCATAATATAAAACAATATACTTTAGCAAAAGTCAAAACAGTCTCTATTCGATCAAGCTCAAATTTGCGTAAAACTGTGCATCGCTTCGAATAATTATTTTTTATTTTAAATTTCGAGACTGACACAAAAAAACAAAACCATTTCATAAAACTAGGATATCCAACAGTTATTATGGTAAATATTAGAATAACAAAAATATAATATGTGTCGAATAATAAAGTATCAAAATTTCGGCCAAAAACTTACTTTTAGCAATTTTTTTGCACACATATTAAATACATCTCCAAAACTTTTCTCAGGTGGTCAAGTAAATTTGCATCAAATAGTGAATCAAAAATGTAATAAATTTACGCTTTTCAAAATTTTTAAAAGGTCATAGTTTTCGAGAAATCGGCTTTGTTACAACTCACCTCGGTCTCCCCTATAGTATAATAGTAAAAAATTTCTTTTCTTCATTTTAAATCGATTTTTCATCAGTTTTTGAATTTATCTCAAAATTTTGAGCAATTCTCTTAATTTTGATGTCGAATTCGGATTCAGCGTGAAAAATGCATGGGAAAATAGTACTGTAGTGTTATAAATTTTTTTTCGATTTTAATTTAGTTTTTTTAGTCGTTTTTTGAGATCATCTCAAAATTTTGAGCAATTGTTTCAATATTGAATACTACTGTAGTGTTAAAATTCAATTTTTTGATTTTATAATTTTAATTCGGTTTTTTGAGTAGTTTTTTAGTATATCTCAAAATTTGAGCAAATCTGTTAATTCTGACGTCGAATTCAGATTCATCATGAAAAAATGCATGGAAAAATACTACTGTAGTGTCATAAAAAATAATTTATTTTTTTTTTATTTGGTTTTTGAGTTTTTTTTTACTATAACTAAAAAAAGAATCAATTTGGCAATTTTGACTTCGGATTCGGATTCAGCGGTCACTTTGTCAGGGACGTATTGGCTGGCTTATTTTATTAAGAAAAACCTATTATATTTAAAATATTAATAAAGTAATTCTGTCAAGTTTAATTTCTTGTAATTTATATATTAATAAGTACCATTTCGCTACAACTTTTAAAAATTTGACGATTTCATGAAAATGTTTAAAGTTTAAATTAAATATGTTCTATTTTCAATATTCTTTGTTATAAATGTACAATAGAAACCAAAATTGTCAATATTAAATAATATTTCATGATCTAAATTATAATTTCATTGCTGATTCAATACGCCCCGGGTAGTGATCCATTACGCCCCAGCCCGAAGCGAAATTCCTCACCTTGCATTACTCCAAAATTATTGTTCTAGAAAAAAAAGTATGAGTGATATTATGGAGAACTTTTTTTAACCCTTTAACGACCAAATGTGCTGATTTCTAACTTCGATTTCAAACTTTTATTATTCAAAGAAAAAAAAAATTATTGGTCGTTAAAGGGTTAAGTGGAAGCTAAGATGTTAGGCTAAGTTTTCCATATGATGAAATTTTTATTAAAGCAAGAATGACGAAGTTAAGGGGTTACATATCTTTTTGGGACTCAAAAAATCGAAACAAATTTTATTGCTTATTTTAAAAGTATATATTTTCGAGAATGTTTTCCCAAATTTTCATTGAACTGCGAACTTGAAACTTTAAACGCTATTATCTCTGAATCGAATTTTTTTAAAACTACTGTTACAGTGTGCATGATTTCTTCAAAACCGCTAAAGCGATCACCTTGAAATTTACAGGGTTTCTTTATAGATATAATAGATAGTTCGTAAACGAAGGAATTTTAATTTGTACCAAAATCAATATTTTTTTCGGTCAAAAAACCAGTTTTTAAAACCTAATTTCTAGAAAAAAATTTTTCATGAAAACTCTTTGTTCACGAACCAGATAACATGGTAAACTAAAAAATTTTCCTTTGCTTTTGATACTATCAGGTACAGTGTACAATATTTCAATAAAGTTTTAATAAGAACTCTAAAAATAATTATTAAAATCACTCTTTTTTGTGGTCGAAAAGGTATGTAACCCCTTACGCAACAAGAAGTGAAAAGTGATCGGTCTCCCCCACCCTAAATGACCCTAATCCTTTTTTATAAGAAAATTAAATTTTTTTTCTAATTTTTGATTAACAAATATAACTTTTTTTATTATTTTTATTTTTTATCATTCATATAATAAAATATGAACTTCACATATTCGCTCAGTATATTTTTTATTGTAAATATCACAATGCATAATTATTAACAAAAAAACACTAAAGTGTCCGACTACTAGCTCTGGCCGACTATACCCGCATTTACCCTATATTGACAAATTTAACTAATTTTCGGAAGAATTTAAACTATTAACATTAGGCACAAATTTAAGTTTTAAAAAATTTTTAATTAAATGAATGGAAAACTTAAATTTTCTAAAATTTTAAATTAAAACCTTCACAAGTTCATTTATTTATAAATATTATAAACGCAATTGAGCGTGTCGCTGCAATAATCGGTCGTACGCGTCATAGTCATTTCATAGTTTACGGGCAAATAAAAAAGACAATGAAATTCAAAATTTTCTTATGACTTTTAAAAATTTAATTTTTTAGTACTTTGTCCGATTTTTCCTTAAATTCCCTATCTCAGAATATCTATATGATTATCGTAGTTATAATCTATATTCCAATTAACATTTCATATTTATAAAAAAAAATTTAAACCAAAAATTTTTTAATTTAATTTTTTTTAAATTGTTTATTTTATTTAAAAAGCACGTAAGAAAATAGCTACGCGCTATAGCGCGCGGATTGATTTCAATTTTGCTCTTAAAATAGTAAATTTTACTAACTCAAAAAATTATTTAAAATGCATTAATAATGAAATTTAATTTCATCATTTTAATGCATTAAAAGAAGTCAATGACTAATCCAAACTAGTAAACATTTTTACTATTTCAAATTTAGAGAGTAAAAAAAATTGACACTGTTCTTATTGTTTTCTTATTAACTAGGTAAATTTAAGTTTTTATAAGTTATAATAAATTTGTTTTTTAAAATTCTATTATGTTCAATTTGTGGAAGGAAATTTTAATCTTTGAAAAGTCATACATAATTATGATACCAACAAAACTAAATTGAATACCTAATAATTCATAAACAATAACTACTAATTTATATACGTATTTATAATCCATTTATTAATAAATATTTAATAACTTTCGAAACTAATTATTTCTCTTTTGAAACTTTTTCGTGGAAATAATCAATTATTAATAATTAATATTTTGTATAGAAACTGTATTTAACGAAAGCTGAGGTTTTTTCCTAAAAGAACATATAAATGGTACAGTGGGACTAGAATGTTTAAACATTGAAAAAAAGAGTTTTCTACTCGCCGGAGCGCTCAAAACACGGTTTTAAGCTCCGTTTAGGAGAAAATTCTTTTTTTCAATGTTTAAACATTCTAGTCCCACTTTACCATTTATATGTACTTTTAGGAAAAAACCTCAGCTTTCGTTTAAAAAAAAAAAAAAAAAAAATTAGGTCTTTCTCCCCCAAAAATTGAAATTTATTTTTAATTTTGATTTTTTTGGGTCAAAAAATTTTGTTTTTCAAAATGCTTATTTCCAATCGAAAGAGCATGAAAAAACCTTTCCAAAATGTACTTTGTCAAATTTGTATGTTTAATTGTTTAAGAGCAAAAAATTATTGAAATAAGCATTGTACTGAAAAACACAAAAATTTAACCCCCTCCCCCTCGGAAAATATTGGACTAGGTAAAAAAATATTTTCACGAAAAATTACTATCTATGAGTACTACAAAAGCCCCAAGTTTTGCTACGATTGGAGAAAAATTTTTCTCCACCTTGATCACTTGACATGAAATGCCCCATATAATGAAATTTAAAATTAAAAACTTTAAATTGACGAATAAAATAATTTAGAAATATAAAATTTAAAATCAAATGAATAAATTAACAATGTAATAGTTATTTACTCAATGATAAATAAATATAATAATAATTATTATTATTCTTCGAAAATTAAATAATGTAAATTTATTTGTAGGAAAAGTTATGAAATAAAAATAGTAATTTTTAAAATATTAATTTTTTTACTGAATGTTTTACTTCAAAGTAATTAATTATTTAAGATATTTAACACTTGGCGTAAACAAAGTGAAAAAGAACCGTAAAAGTAATTTAAAAAATTGAGAATAAAAGTAAATAAAAAATTGTATGGAACTAAGTATAAATCTTGTGCACTTTTACATAGAACAGTATAAAAAAAGTGTTGCACTTTGAACTCTTTTCGTTCGTCTTTCTCTGCTCTGTAATGGTTTATTTTAATAATTGATTCCATGTGGTTTACAACTGTTAAGGGCTTTTACTTGACGTAAAGTGGTAACGATAAAACGCAAGTTGATTTGTAACAGGTGGTTGAAGCAACATTCATTAAGGACCACAGAGCTCTTGATTTTCACTTTTTTTCTAATTTCACGCCATTACTCTTCCTTTCTTTTAGATGGACTGCGAGAATTTCCTTCTCTTTCTTTTTTTGAATACAAGATAGAAAACCACTCTTTTCAAATGAGCTTTATAAATTGAAAGCTTCTAAGGATCAATAATTCAATTAGGGAAAAGAATTAACATTTCTTTATTTAAAAATGTACCAGAAATAATTTTCCATTTTGAATGCTGAGTGTATCCCCACCTCCTTTAACCACTTTCTCAAAATGTTACGTAATTTAAAGAAATAAATAAAAACAAAACTTTAAAAAAGTTCATTAAAATTAAGTTAAAAGTTCTTTAAAAAAGAAAATTAATGTTTTAAAGTTTACACTAAATTTAAATTTAACTAAAAAATAAAGTAATAAAATTTTGTATAACGTAAGTACTACTTTTTCCAGGTTTTGATATTAATCAAAACAAATTTTATTATTTATATTTTACATTTATAATTGATTTTAAAACTATTGTTTGCAGTGTATAATATTTATAAACTTGATAAGGGTAGCGGCAGCTACCGAAACGTTGTTATAAATAAACAAACCTTGTGGAAAAAATGGCCTAAAATCTTATTTTATTAATAATACGTATTCCACATTAATAATATTAGAATTACGTAATTTAAGTTTGGACTATTTTTAATTGTCACTAATAATTGTAATCAAATTTATTCTAGTAGCCGCAACTAGAAAAACTGTGTTTGGTTAAAACACAGTTTTACACAGACAAAGAAAGAATTGTCTAGTCACATATTGAATTAAATCAAACATTAAATTTTGTATAATTTGTCGAAAAAATCGAAATAGTTAGTGAAGATGTCAATATTTATTGTAAACTTTTTTTCTTATCAAATTAGAAAAATATTGTTGAATTAGTAATTTAGTAAAAATACAGTTAGACCGTAAAATAAGTAAACTTAGTTAAAATTTTTAATTCTAAACTTTTTTAAATTCTCTCTTTCGTAACTCAAGTAATTTTTATAAAAAATTTATTCAGCTTTGAATTTTTTCAAAAATATTAAAACTGTCAGTAGTAAAAATTTTCTGTAGTCAGACGCCAAATAAGTTTTAACACCAGTGAAAGTATCTACTACTATTAGGTTAAACACTAATATAATTAAAAATAATTTTACATTTTACCTTATGAAATAAATTTAAAAAAAATTACATGCATATTCAGCAGAATATTTTTAGTAGAGGAGAGTGGGGCAAGACAGGGTTTACAAATTAAACAAAAGAAAAGAGAAATAAGAGAAGTTAAGAAAACTACTTAAATCAAGACTGAATAAAATAAGAGTGACCAAAAAGAAGAAAGCTTGTAAGGTTAAATCATGAATTAGTGATGGTAAAGTAGAAAATATACCTTGTCTCTATTGTAATGGTTATTATTTAGACTTAAATGAAGGCTGGGCAGCTTGTTCTGTCTACAACCTTTACTTGTGAAATTTGTCGACAGAAATAGGTTGCTTTCTTGTGTACCCCATCTTACCCCTTAGGGTACCCTATCTTATCTGCAAGTGGGGCAAGATTTTTTAAATAATAGTACTCTTATAACTGAAAATTAAACGATTTAAAAAGGTTTAAGCACTAAACTGTCAAACCCAATTTTATTTTTTATGGTTATGAGTATGTTTAATTGAATGATTGAATATAATTACTTATTGATAAAAAAATATTAAATATTTATTCCAATAACTTTGGACATTGTTCTTAATTTTTTTCTTTATTGATTCTAAAGAATATTTAGTTTAATTTTTGTAGATTATAATATATAACAAAACGGCTTATAAATAATTTTATGTTACATATTTTAATTTCTTTATGTAGTAATAGGAAAGAGAAAGGGTTAGAGATTATACATTTTCAGTGCCAATATTTATTTTTATCGTTTTCCGAAGTTATTTAAAAAAGAATTGAAAAATTGAGCGAATTTGTAGCCTCTTTTACGGTACGCTTCTAGAAAAAAATTATAAGAATAAAATAAATAAAAAAAATAAATAAAATAAAGAAAAAAATAAAATAAATAATAAACAAACAGTAATCTATCATAGAGTATGGAGTATATAGTGTACAATGTAGTAACCAAGCATTGAGTTGTACCACTGAAAACGTATGGTCATTTTGCTGAAAGCGTTTCTAACTTGCTTCTACAAACAAGTTATGCAAATAGAAACTATCGCTCACAGAAAAATAAATATTGATACTTACAAAGGTGATCGTATTTACACAAGGTGCAAAGATTCAAACCCAACTAAATTTTTCCTAGCCAATCGGATGTACCTCAAATATTTGTCTTTTAAACCAACAAGAAAAAATCTTTACAAATTTCTTACGCATTTCAATTCAGCTATGAATTTCATTAAATTTTCTATTTTTATAACTTTTAACTAAAATAAAAAATAAAAAACTAGATAAGTGCGAATTGCACTAGCAATGAAACGGTTGGTCCCGTACGTGTAAAAATACATAACTGTACCAAATTTTTGCTCTCTAGATTAAATAGTTTATCTGCTAAAGGGGTGTGAGGCACGAAATTAACTGCGGTTGCAAGAGTCTCACCAATAGTGTTAATAGTGTTAATAGTGTTATATCAAATTAATAATAACAATCATAATCGTAATAATAAAAAAACTGGACAAGTGAAATATGTGAAATATGTGATACTAATTATTTTTCCAAGTATTTGTTATACATGGGGAGTTTATAAATATTTTACAAAAAGACATTGAAGGTGAGATAAGGTAACAATACCAAACTAATTAAAAAATTGCAATTTCTATAACTATTTAGTTTAATAGAGAATTTTATAAAATCAATATATATATATATATATATATATATATATATATAAATAAATTTTATTTATTCCTGAAAATTTACTAAACCTTGTTCGGTAAAACTGGGATGAAGTGTCAAAACGGTAAGTTTTAAGGAACAGGACTGTAAAAGCAATTGCATTAAAAAATAATGTAAAAAGAATAAATCTTACGATACATGTATTAGCCGTTCACTTACAGTACGGTAAAACGTAGGGTAAATGTACACTATACTTAGTTTTATTGAAAGTTCGGTAAAACGTAAGGCACAGTTTTCGGTAAAACTTATATTTATTGTATAGTTCAGTAAAACGTAGGGAAAGTGTTCACTATACTTATTTTTATTGAAAGTTCAGTAAAACGTAAGGTACAATGTTCGGTAAAATTTATATTCATTCAATTACTGAATAGTTCGGTAAAACTTGAAGAATAAAAAATAAAAAATAATGTCATTGCAGTAGTTCTACAGTAATACTGCCGTAAATCTCATTTTACCTACTTTAATCACTACCTAAACCCCTACAATCATTCACGAACAAATACTTATTCATTACACCTGCCTACAGTACATTCTAAACGCATACATTAATACATACATCGCACGCTTTACATTATTGCTTCAGAAACTTTCAACTGTCCTTATATATGAATCTCAATTTTATTTCGACGCTTGTGAGAAAGATTCAAATTAATAAACAATAGTTGTATAAAATAAAAGAATTATCCATATTAAATCCATGTTACTGAATAATTTCTAACTATATTTAAGGTCAATTAATGAAATAGTTTCAAATTATTTTTTTATTGTTATAAAGAAAAATGTTTAAAATTGCATTTTATGTAATAAAACAATAGTTTATTAAAATTCTTATTATTTCCAAATTTTTATCAAAAAAGATTAAAATAATCTATCTAGTGTCAAACACAAAAAATTGTTTTCCCTGACTTACGTAACTAGAGCAACTTAAGTACTTAATGTAAGTTACGCAACCAGAGTAAATTTCGTAACTATAGTAACTTACATAATTAAAGAAAAATACTATAATTACATAACCAGACTAAATATCGTAACTACAGTAAATTATGTAAATGGTCAAACTTACGTAAGTTTTTTTAATTGCATAAGGTGTTATAGTTACGTAAGTTATGCAACTTCGATCATTTGTATAAGTTACATAAGTTTCACCATTTACGTAACTTGCGTAAGTTACGTAAACTTGATAAATTACGTAAGTTATGGTAGTTACGTAAACTTGATAAATTACGTAAGTTATCGTAGTTACGTAATTTACGTAAGTTGTACCATTTATGTAACTTATTGTAGTTGCGTAACTCACGTAAGTTGTATCGTTGACGTAAGTTACTGTAGTTACGTTATTAACTCTGGTTACGTAACATACGTAAATTACTGTAATTATGTAAATTACTATAGCTACGTAATTTACTCTGGTCACGTAAGTTACATTAATTACTTACGTTGCTCTTGTTAGATAAGTATGCGGAAGCATTTTTTCTGTGATTGTCACTAAATTATTATGTTTTTCAATCCCCGAGTAGAAATTTAAACCCTACTTTGAGGATTTAAACACTGAATAGAGTCTCCTTTACTGCTATTAACGCCTTTAGCATCTACTTTACTGATTTTTGAACCTACAGGTCTATCATGTTCCAAGAAACTTATAATCCAGAACCTACTTTGACTCTCTTTTAACCTATTAGACCCTCTTTTTAATATGTTCACCCTACATTTATTAAACCTCTAAAACCCTACTTTCAATCCGTTCACCCTACATTCATTTATTCAACCTGTAAAACCCTACTTTCAATCCTCTCAGCCTACATTTATTTATTTAGTCTATAAGGCCCTACTTTTAATCTGCTCACCCTACATTTATAAATTACTATAATTGAAAAAATATTTCGTTCACTCCAAGTACAATGTACTTATGTTTAAAAACCATTTTGGAAGTTACCTAATATCTTCCACGTTTGTTTTAGAAATCACGTAAGTTAGCGGATTGTTTTGGAAACTACGTATCTTTCTGTTCCGTACAGAAACAACGTAACTCTGACTGTGGCTTTAGAACGTCTACTATTGTACTAAATAATATAATAATTTTATTTTAAAAATTACATTATTATTAAACATATACATTTCAATGCATCAACTTTAAAAAAATTCACTTAACAACAAAATATTAACTTTAAAATAATAGTAACAATAATACAAAGTAGAGCCTCTAAAGCGACTGTCAGAGTTACGTAGTTTCTACACGGAACAGAAGGATACGCAGTTTCCAAAACAATCCGCTAACTTACGTGATTTCTAAAACAAACGTGGAAGATATTAGGTAACTTCCAAAATGGTTTTCAAACATAAGTTCATTATACTTGGAGTGAACGATTTAATAAATTATAATTCACTTAGTGAATATTTTTAGTAATTATTTAATTATGTAAAAAAGTATTTTCGAATATTTTTCAGAAACTTTATTCAAGCTCTTTGTCATTAATAGGAATAGAAATAATAATAATCAGGGTTGATGCATAAAATTCTATCTAATTTAATTTTAACCAATTTTTTAATAAACGAATACCTTTTTAGGAAAGGGTAATTTCATATTTTAATTTGTATATACTTTATAAACAAGATTTAAATAATAATGATTCTATCACTGGGTTCCCAAATTAATTAAGTATTGAAGTTTACTATCACTCAGAGTTAATACAATTTAAGAAATTAAAACAATTCTTTTAACGTTTTCAAAAGTAAAGCTGTACTTTTCGGAAACTATAATTTTAATATTGCAATGAACATATTGTCTAAATTCATTTAATAAAATTATAGTTCCTGAAGAGGACAGCTTAGCTGTTGAAAACGTTAAAGAAGTTGATTTAATTTTTCCATTGACTTCACTCGGAGTGATCGTTAACTTCAACACTTAATTAAGATTTTAATAAATTAATTGTTTGTTTGAAAAAATTACTTTATTAAAGTCTTGTTTATAAAATAAATAATAATTAAAACATGAAATTACCCTTTCCTAAAAAGGTATTTTTTCATTTAAAAATTGGTCAAAATTAAATTAGATATAAATTAATGCATTAACACTAATTATTATTATTATTATTATTACGGCTTTGTAGGGTCTAGGAGTATGAAAGTAGGGTATAAAAGGTTTTACAATGTAGGGTGTAGGATAATGAATGTAGGGTTTACTGAATTCGAAATAGGCCCTCCTTTACTTCTCCAAATGGAAGATTTGGAATTTTCCGCCGGTTTTGGTAGTCAAAGTAGGGTCTAAATTTCATTAAAGTTAGAACCTCCTTTACTACTCCTAACTCTCAACAAACCCTGAAAATTCAGGGTTAAAGTAGGGCTTAAATTTCGACTCGGGTATAGTCATTTATAAACAGTAAAATCATGCATCGGTATTTATGTTATTCCAAATCTTCCATTTGGAGAAGTAAAGGAGGGCCTATTTCGAATTCAGTAAACCCTACATTCATTCTCCTACACCCTACATTGTAAAACCTTTTATACCCTACTTTCATACTCCTAGACCCTACAAAGCCGTAATAATAATAATAATTAGGGTTGATGCGCATAAATTTATATCTAATTTAATTTTGACCAATTTTTAATTTAAAAAATACTTTTTTAGGAAAGGGTAATTTCATGTTTTAATTATTATTTATTTTATAAACAAGACTTTAATAAACTAATTTTTTCAAACAAAAAATTTATTTATTAAAATCTTAATTAAGTGTTGAAGTTAACGATCACTCCGAGTCAAGTCAATGGAAAAAATTAAAACAATTCCTTAAATGTTTTCAACAGCTAATCTGTCCTCTTCAGGAACTATAATTTTATTAAATAAATTTAGACAATATGTTCATTGCAATATTAAAATTATAGTTTCTGAAAAGTACAGCTTTGCATTGAAAACGTTCAAAGAATTGTTTTAATTTCTTAAATTGTATTGACTCGGAGTGATCGTTAACTTTAACACTGAATTAATTTGGAAACCCAGTGATAGAATCATTATTTTTATTATTATCATTATTAAAATCTTGTTTATAAAGTATATAATAATTGAAACATGAAATTACCCTTTCCTAAAAAGGTATTCGTTTATTTAAAAATTGGTTAAAATTAAATTAGATAGAATTTTATGCATCATCCCTGATTATTATTATTTCTTTCCTATTAATGACAAAGAGCTTGAATAAAGTTTCTGAAAAATATTCGAAAATTCTTTTTTACATGATTAAATAATTACTAAAAATATTCACTAAGTGGATTATAATTTTTTTAATCGTTCACTCCAAGTATAATGAACTTATGTTTGAAAACCATTTTGGAAGTTACCTATCTTCCACGTTTGTTTTAGAAATCACGTAAGTTAGCGGATTGTTTTGGAAACTGCGTATTCTTCTGTTCCGTGTAGAAACTACGTAACTCTGACAGTCGCTTTAGAGGCTCTACTTTGTATTATTATTACTATTATTTTAAAGTTAATATTTTGTCGTTAAGTGAATTTTTTTAAAGTTGATGCATTGAAATTTATATGTTTCATAATAATTCTGTACGGAACAGAAAGATATGTAGTTTCCAAAACAATCCTCTAACTTACGTGATTTCTAAAACAAACGTGGAAGATAGGTAACTTCCAAAATGGTTTCCAAATATAAGTACATTATACTTGGAGTGAACGAAATATTTTTTCAATTATAGTAATTTATAAATGTAGGGTGAGCAGATTGAAAGTAGGGCCTTATAGACTAAATAAATAAATGTAGGCTGAGAGGATTGAAAGTAGGGTTTTACATGTTGAACAAATGAATGTAGGGTGAACGGATTAAAAGTAGGGTTTTAGAGGTTTAATAAATGTAGGGTGAACATATTAAAAAGAGGGTCTAATAGGTTAAAAGAGAGTCAAAGTAGGTTCTGGATTATAAGTTTCTTGGAACATGATAGACCTGTAGGTTCTAATGTCAGTAAAATAGATGCTAAAGGCGTTAATAGCAGTAAAGGAGACTCTATTCAGTGTTTAAATCCTCAAAGTAGGGTTTAAATTTCGACTCGGGTAGCAAACAATTTTTAACCGATTAGAGTGTTTTTTGTTTGAAATAAAAGTGGTCATTCCTGGAGGCAATTAATAAAACATAAATCATACAAATAAAAAATTTTTTTTTCCAAAACAGTGTCAAAAATGAATTATCTCAATTGCAAGTGTTGTTCCTTCTGTGATAATTTTCAAATCAACACATATTTGATGAGAATGTAAACCTTAAAGTCGTAGTAACTTTAAGACAAATAAATATTTTAGCCTCTCAAAAAAAGTACAGCGTGTCTAATACAAAGTCGCAGTTGATTAAATTCGAAATACAGCCAAATATTTTTTGTGGAGGAGTCAGGAAATTGTAGTTTAACTTCTTAATAAATATATCTAATAGAAATTTAACGTATAAGCAGAAATAAGATGAAGAAAGCAAATAGTGTGCACCGTCCGGAAACCACCGCGAGCGAAGCGAGCCATTTGCGCGCGAAGCGCGCAATAACGTGCGGAGCGCGACGACAAATGTTCACGCGCCCCGAGGCGCGCTGAAACTAGCGAGCGAAGTGAGCACCCGCGCGAAGCGCTTACGAGAATGTGTCCGTCCGGTGGGCGGACAGATTTTTTTAAGGTTTTTTATTACAAATTCTTAAATTTTAATGTCAAAAATTTTTTTGACAGCTAACATTACCATAAATCGTGCACTCGATTGTTATACTTTCAAGAAATATATTGACTTTTTGAATTTAAACATTTGATTTTTCAAAATGGCGCCTAAAAACTCAAAAATTTTAGATAATTTAAAATTTGATGCTCGATATACATGTAATATGGCGGACGAAAATTTCAAAAATTGGTTGGATTCCCAAAAATCCGTACACGGGGGTTTTTAGGACTGCTTATCACCAATCTTATATTAGTTTTCCTAAATTCAAAATAGCGGATGTAATATGGCGGACAAAATTTTCAAAATTCAGTCAGATTTTTTTGAAAATCCTTACTCAAGAGTTTTACTGACGGTTTTTCAATTATTTTGAACATCTTTAGCCATCAGTTAGTAAATTGATGTTTTCAATTCTCACCGCGTGGAGGTAGATAGACATCGGAATCTTATTTATTAATTTTTTTATAAAAATTTTTTTTTTATTTTTTTTATTTTAAAATTTTTGTATTAAAATTTTTTTTTTATTTTATAAATTAATAAGTTTTAAATCAATTTTTTCTTACATTTTTTCATCCTTATCGCTATCATAAACATGATTAATTTCAAGTTTCTTTTGTGAAACAATAATTTTCGTATTTTTGGAAATACAATTCTTTTGGAATTAGTATGTCATCTTCACAACAGTCAGTATCACTTAAGCCGTCATTTTCACAGAATTGATGAGGATATATTTCGCATCGAGCGTCTTGGATTTTTTAACGGTAATATTAATAAATTCTTGTTATTAATTAATAATTATTAATTTTTTGTATTATTATTATATTCACTTCTATAGTTTCATTATTATTTAATATAAAATAAAATTTAATAAAATGCAATAATTATTATTAGCATAATAATTGCATAATATTAGATCCGCCATTTTCATTTTTAAAAAACTAAAATCCTATTTATAATCAGTGACCCCGAAAAATCCTGGAGTAAGGTTTTGAAAATTAATATTTCATCTCGATTTCGTTGAATTTTGTAATAGGTAGTTTTTTCAGGAGAGGTTTTCTCCAGTTTCCCTCTTATCTGTTAAGAAAACCCATTAGACAGGTGGTCTAGGTAAATGCTAGTACTCCTAATTTCAAGACTTTCTGCAAACGCAAAAATTAGGATTAAGTTTGATAGGAAAAATTTATAAGAAAAGTTTACGAAATATTAAAATACTTGTATGGCCTAGTATGTAAGAATGAAAAACAGTGTCAAACTGCAGTCCACTTATCCAAGAATTATGAGCGCCAAGGTGGGCCAGTCCAGTATATTAAGGGCCAGATTCGCCAATGTCGATTAAAAGTTAATAAATGATTAAATCCTCAATTAAGAAATCACAAGCCATTAAACTAGCTTTAATTACTGATTAACTTTTAATTGAGTTTGGTGAAATCAGCCCTAAAAATTGTGAGAACTAACATAGGTAAAATTATTATGAAAAAAGGATTTAAGTTTTTCGCTAAAACACTATGAAGATAAATTCTACTCACTTTTGTTATATTTTCTCTGTAATTTAATAATATACACGAAAAAAATCTTCACCTGGAACAACTACAAATTTCACTATATTAGCGAAATTTTTAGTTATTGCAGCGAATAATTTCGCTATTTCAACGAATACCTTCGCTATTTTAGCGAAAGTTATCGCTGTTCCAGTTAAACGTTTTTTTGTGATAGTTAAAATAAAGAAAAAAATTATTTTAACTATTAATTGTTTTGAAAAACTGCCGAAGATTCTTTTTTCTACATTAAATGAGAAATAACAATAATAGCATTAATAAGTAATATTAATAGATAAACTTAAAATTTAACAATACTGTTTATTATATCGTTGAAAGGTTGTTATAGTTAGGCTGAAACTGATTGCTATCATAAGCGTATCTAGTTTTAATAAGACTCTGATGGTTCAATTAAAAGGATCATCAAACGAAAATTGCTCCCTAGAATGAAAATTATCAAGCTGTGTTTTCGAAAATAACTTTTATTACCTAAAATACTAACAATTGTCTACAAAAATTTCATTTCACTTTCTTAGTTGAATTTGAAATGAAAAGCAGAAAACGAGTAATTTTTAAATCTAACATAATATTAATAGAAATTAATGAATATTAATGTATAATATTCTATTAATATTTAGAAAATATCAATTTGTAGTGTATT
Organism: Leptopilina myrica (nomen nudum); assembly: GCA_032872475.1. Lineage (NCBI taxonomy): Eukaryota > Metazoa > Arthropoda > Insecta > Hymenoptera > Figitidae > Leptopilina > Leptopilina myrica (nomen nudum). Next base: position 11,447,158 of record CM065465.1, read on the forward strand.
ATGTAATCACTAGTATTGACTTTAATATTAATATCAATTATTAAACAGAAAGAAAAGCTTTTAACACGGAGAGCATAAATTTCACTATATTAGCGAAATCTTTACTTTTCTCAGTTAATAATTTCGCTACTCTAGAGAAACATATCGTGTTTTATATAGAACATTTTTTTTGTAATGATTATTTTTGGTTAATTAGTTTTTTAGCCAATTTTTTAGTTCAACTCTATAATTAAATAATTGCTGTCTACTAATTAATATTATAATGAATCTAAATAAGTATTAATATTAGTGTTATTCATAATTTAATAATATTATAATATTTAATCCTGTAATTTTTTTTGCAGCGAACATTTTCTTTGCCATTTGTGATTTCTTTTTTGCAGCAGCTTTATCTTATTTTATTTTTTTCTTTTCTTTTTTTTCGAGTTGAACTTTCAATCAGTCATCAGATGTTCCTACAGCAGGCCGTTTTTCCTTACCACTCGACTCCAATAATTTTCTTTTTTTACAGATAAATACTTTATAGGCATAACAAACGCGTTGTCGAAACTCTTATTGACGTCAAGTGTCTTGTTGTTTTCTATAAATTTTTTTAAATATACAGTAGTAATATATTGCTTATTATTAATTTCATTGAATAATAGATTTTAAAAACTCTTTACCTTCATTAAAATTTTCTTGTCAGTAGGTTCATCTAAAATTGGACAACTTGAAGAGACAGTATCATCATGTTTATAATTTTGAGATTCATCACCTGAACAGAACTAATTTAATTGCATTATATTATTAGAATTTTAATAAATGTATTTTAATAATTTCAATTTCTGCATTTGATGTAACTACATGCTTTTGCGTTGACTCTACGGTATTATTTATTAAAACGTCTGTTATGACATTGTCTTAAATAATAGGAGGATTAAGTTGAATACTTTTTTCCATCAAATTTAAATCAATAACTATGTCTTCATTTATAAATAAAACTTTATTTTCTGTAGGTTGTAATACTTCAATTTGTTGTAAAGAATTTGCAGCATCGTCTAGTGATTGAGGTAAAACATTTGCACTTCTTTTAATACTTCTGAACTTATGATTTTAGGCTCCTCCTTTGCTTTGCCTTTCACGATCTGTAGAATGTACACCAGTCTATTGCACCAAAGTATTTTCGCAATTAAAAAGTTGATCATGTATATTATTTAGATCTAAAAATAAGAATTATAAATTGTATGTTGAGGTTTGTAATATTTTCCCCGCATTTAAATGCATTTAATTTAAAAATAAAAATTCTAATTTAATGTAAAAAATAGATTATAATATATTTAAAAAGAGCATAAAGATACCATTCTATTGTTTAAAAAAATAAAATATATATTAAAGATAATTTATACCACTAAAATTGCTTCTAATTTTAAGCCAGTACTCGAATAATTTTTATTGTCAATTTCACCATTCCAAATCTTATATATACTTCTGCAGTTTTTAAATCTTATAATAATTGTAATGATAAATTTTTCTTAAATAATTCAAAATGCGATTCCGAAGTTTTTGGATTATGATGATTCACATTTGCCAAATCCTCCTATTTTTTTCGTTATCTTTTTGTCCAAAACATTATAATTTACTGCATTTTCATTAAATCCAAAGCCTGGATAATGTGTGTGGAGTTTTAAAAAAGGCCTATTAGCTCGATACCTTTTTCTCGGCAAAATTAAACCTTTTTTTCGCCTTCTTCAATGACTCGATACACGTTTGCACTTCCTTTCTTAGCCAGAACTTTGTCAGTGGGAGGACACATTTTAATACTAATTTCATTGCAGTTGAAAACTCGAAACCAGTTTCTTAAATTGTCCTCCGTTACCCCAACCGTAGAAGCTGTTAAATGTTGAACAGTGCGAGCGGCAATTTTTGGGTGTATTTGCCGAAACAATTCGTACTAGTACCTTTCTGGACATCCATTTTTAAATGAACTTTTTTTCTACATCTAATAAATAATTTTTCGTGCTATCTAAAAGTTCCTATTTCGTAACAGAGTAATCTATTTTCGCTTCGCAGATAATCCAATTTATTATATTCAGCTCCTCTTCTTCTGTAAATACTGTGCTTAGTCCACTTTTGAAACCAATTTTACTTGGATTTTTCAAAGTCATTCTGTGTAATGTTGCTCGAGGAACTCCACGCATTTCAAAGGCACTGCGAATAGTCTAACCTTCTGCTACTGCATCTATAGCTTTTTAAACCTGATATGCTGAATATTGTTTTCTTTTTACAATTATTTTTTGCTCCCTCTTATTTACTTTTAGAATAAAGTTCTTTTTTTTGTTCTTTTTGCTTGAAGGCATCCTTTTTAATTTGCAATAAACAAAAGAAATTAAGTAATTATTAATTTTTGTAATTTAATTAATCATAATTTTTAAATAGTTCTAATTATTTACTTACCCTCTTCTTCATAAAAGTACATACACTTTGATATTTGCTAACAAAAATCACATCGTATTGTTCTATATATAAAGAATGAACTGCATGATAACTACAAGTAACACAAAACTATTACTGTGTCACACAATTAATACGAGTTTTTAATGTACAAAGCACCCTTCTTTGCTTTTTTGGTGCCGTCAAAGAATAGAGGGGTTGCAAGCATCCACTATAGTTTGCCTTACCTCTCGAACTATGCCTTTTAAACAAATCGGACCCTACTACCAGTTGAGTCTCTTAATAAAGCGAGCCTTAACCAAAGATTTTGCCAACTTCTCCCTGTCTAGTCTCCTAAGGTTCCAGAAGGATTTATTCTTACCCTTTTGTAAACGACTGTACCCTCTCGCCTCTTCCTGGGAGACTGAAAACTTAATCTACTGGTGGTCGTTCATGGTCAGCTGATCCAATACCTTCCAATTTCCTGTCCTGTCTGGGCCACTGCAGCCTAGTGTCAAGTGGCAGTACCAAAGGCATCTGAAACATCTGTCTACTTCCACTCTGGCTCGGACTCTGCAGTTGACCCAGCCAATCTTTACTCGGCGTACCCTACGTTTTCTATCCCTTTAGACTTTTTTAATTAGTCCTTTTTAAAAGCCTGTCTTTCGATGAGTTATGTCTATTGCTGTGCATTATTTATAACAATGAAAGTGGATTATAATTTTTATAATAGTTATTAACATCTTCAAAGTAATTACTATGAATATAGAAGCGTTTTGGTTATCTTTTTATGTATTTGTCTTTTAAAATAGATCTAGTGTTTTGTTCTGCCCTCTACTTTCGTCTGTGTTGCGACACCTATTCATTTACACTTTGCGCGACTGCTAGTTTGAAAGCAAAATTTGTTTACCGCGCAAAGGTCGAAACCCTCATAGCACTAGATATCCCAGGATATTATGGATATCCTAGGGATGCCTTAGAGATATTCAACGGATAATATAAAGATATCCTAGAGACCGGCGGTATGGACATCCCAGGGACATCTTCAAGATAAGTAAGGATATTCAAAAAATATCATCTGGACATCCGAAAAATATCCCAAATATCCCTAGAATATATCATTATATCCTTAGAATATCCCAATATATTCCTTAAATATCCCTCGGATATCTGATGGCTTAATAAAAAATTGATTGGATTTGACTGAAAATTGTTATTTAGGGGTTTTTAGGTCGCTGATTACGAATCCAAAGTCAGATTTAGAAAATTTAAAATGGTGCATCCAATGTGGATTAATTAATCTTTGCATAATATTAATTTGTTTATGTCTTATTTTATTTCACAGAAGTTGTTTATATACTGAAATAAAATGTGAAATAAAAGTTAATTGGTTATTTGAATCAAATACATTTTTATTTCAATGTATGAACAACTATTATAAAATATTAATTTGTTTATTATATGGGACATTCCACGTCAACCGGATCAGAAGGATGGCCAAAATTCTATGCAACCAATTTCAAAGGTTAAGGTCTTAAAATGATCGTGTGAATGTCCTCTATTGAAAGCAATCTGGTCTTTTGATTGATATAATATGGCGGAATAAATATGGCGCCTAAACTGATTGAAAATAAAATTATTTTTCAAATCTCGTTTGATTTTGAGAGACACAGCACTCGCAAAAAGAAAATAACACTTGCTCTTTATGTTTTCGAGGTCGCTGATTACGAATCTGGAGTCAGATTTTAAAAATTCAAAATGGCGGATCCAAAATGGCGGCCATAAAAAATTAAAAATCGACCAAATCGGCTAAAATTCACTACTCGGGGGTTTTCAGGGTTGCTGATTACGAATCTGACGTCAGATTTTTAAAATTCAAAATGGCGGATCAAAAATGGCGAACATAAAAATTAAAAATCGACCAAATCGGCTAAAATTCGCTACTCTGGGGTTTTCAGGGTTGCTGATTACGAATCTGACGTTAGATTTTCAAAATTCAAAATGGCGGACATAAAAAGTTAAAAATTGTCCAAATCGGCTGAAATTCGCTACTCGGGGGTTTTTAGGGTCGCTGATTATGAAAACGATGCAAAAATAAGTATCTTCAATGGTAAATCGGAGGAAATTGTAATTAGGGGACGTGACGACTCCTATTTTGAAGCAAGATGTTTTGATAACTCTCTTAATCTGAATTAGTTAAATTTCACTGATTTGCAATGATTGACTTCTCATGATTTTAATCAGTGAAATTTTATTGCTAATCAGTGAAAAATGACTAAAATTTCAGTTATTTTTTACTGATTGACCAATGAAAAATAACTAATAAATTTCAGTCATTTTTTACTGATTGTTTCTTTCTGTAGAATAAAAGAAACTTCATTCCGTATTTTTTATAGGTTTTTGGGAATCCATTCCTTTCTGTAGATTCAAAAGACCTCTATTGAGGTTTAATTATTTTTTTTAGATTTAAGAGGATAATTTTATTAAATTTTGGTTTTTTGTATGTTTCATTATGTCTGATTGTAAAGTAGGAAGCGACTGTAAAAAAGATAAAGTTTATACCGGTAGATGTGTGAATCCATTACATGTTGATGGTCACGTTGGTAAATGTTTAAGGAAAATTTCCAAACAACTGTTAGAAAATTTTCCTGATTTACCAACTAATGCAAAAATATGCAAAACTTGTAGAAATTTGTGCGTTGAGAAAATTAACTCAAGTAACAAATGCGTAACTTGGCTGGAAATTCGAATGATTCAGACACAGAGCAAGAAGCCAGCCCGCCCAAGAAAAAGTGTTTGTCCAGAGAGGATGAGTTAGAAGAACTCTTGGCAGGACTTAAAAATAAATTTTCTAGTTTACCTGAAAATGACCCTTTACGAATATCTATTCTCACAGTTGCTCCTGATTGTTGGCCCGTACGGAAGATTGGCGCAACAATCGAAGCAACTAAAAAAGATGGCAGGAGTTTTAGGTACACCACCTCCAAGAAAGGGAAAAAGTTTACCTGAAAGTACTGTTGTAGCAGTGAGAAACTTCTATGAGAGTGACATAAATAGTAGGATTATAACAAATAAGAAAGATGTTGTAAGTGTAAGAATTGACGGTCAAAAACAAAGTGTACAGAAGCGATTGTTACTTTGTGATGTAAGAGTACTCCATGAGCAATTCACAGAACAGAATCCTGAGATCCATATTGGGCTAAGTAAATTTGCAGATTTACGACCAAAATGGTGTGTACTTGCTGGTGCAAGTGGAACACATAGTGTATGTGTATGCGTTCTTCATGAAAATTTTTAATTAATGCTTGACGCTATTGATCTCAGAAGTTTGACAAATCATTTAGAGAGTCCACTACTAAGTTATACTGATTGCTTGAATTTTATTACATGTAAAGACGCGTCACCGCTTTGCTACTTAAATGAATGCGAGAACTGTCCAAAAATTGAATTTTTTTTATTTTCTAATGAATGTTCTAAAAGAAAACAAAATACCTGAAGTTATTTATAGCAAGTGGCAGTCTACTGATAGGTGTACGCTTATTAAAGAATGCCTTTCTGCTGAAAATTTTGTTGACGAGGTATCTGATCAGTTGCAAAAATTATTGACTCATCATTTTATTGCTAAGAACCAATCAGAATTTTTATTCCAGGGAAAGAACAATCTAAGTGAAGATGAAGTTTTAGTGCAATGTGATTTTTCTGAAAATTACGCATAATATGTTGTACAAAATGCTGCTCAAGCGTTCCATTATAATAATGACCAATGCACGGTACATCCTGTTGTAGTTTACTATAGAGTTGATAATGAAATTAAACACTCTAGTTTTGTATTGTTATCCGACTCTACAACCCATGATACAAGTGCTGTGTACATTATGCAAGAAATGGTTGTGCCTGAGATAAAGAAATTGTGCCCAAAAGCAAAAAAAATCATTTATGCTACTGATGGTGCTAAGCAACATTACAAAAACAAGTTTCAAATGATGAACTTAATGCATCATGTACAAGACTTTAGCCTTGAAGCAGAATGGTTTTTCCATGCAACTGCCCATGGTAAAGGTGCTTGTGATGGTGTTGGTTCTATTTTGAAAAGAGAAGCCACGCGAGCTAGCCTACAAGCTGCACCATCAGAAGCAATTTTGACATCACAAGATTTATACAAATGGGCACAAAAAAAATTTCATAATATGAAAATTTTTTATTACAGCAAACAAATGCATTGCAAGATACAAAAAAACTTGCAAGAAGATTTTCAAAGGCTCCAAGCGTCACTAAAATTCAAAGTGGGCATGAATTTACTCCTGATGTGAGCAATAATCAGTTGGTAGTAAAACGGTATTCTGGTGCAGTAGATGTTCTTTCTATAGTTCAATATTGAATTTTTGAAACCATTCAAGTAAAATTATCTTCAATCAGCCCTTTTCAGGGCTAACAAATCAATCATGCCACCAAAAAACATCATCTTCAATCAGCCCTTTTTAGGGCTGACAAATCAATCATGCCACCAAAAAACATCATCTTCAATCAGCCCTTTCCAGGCCTAACAAATCAATCATGACACCAAAAAACATCATCATTAATCAGCCCTTTTCAGGGCTAACAAATCAATCATGACACCAAAAAACAATATCAACTATTTCAGATGTACGACCGAACATTCCTGTCATTTTGATAAATTTTTTTAAATTCTGTCCGCCATTTTGGATCCGCCATTTTGAATTTTGAAAATCTAACGTCAGATTCGTAATCAGCAACCCTGAAAACCCCCGAGTAGCGAATTTTAGCCGATTTGGTCGATTTTTAATTTTTATGTCCGCCATTTTGGATCCGCCATTTTGAATTTTTAAAATCTGACTCCAGATTCGTAATCAGCGACCTCGAAAACATAAAGAGCAAGTGTTATTTTCTTTTTGCGAGTGCTGTGTCTCTCAAAATCAAACGAGATTTGAAAAATAATTTTATTTTCAATCAGTTTAGGCGCCATATTTATTCCGCCATATTATATCAATCAAAAGACCAGATTGCTTTCAATAGAGGACATTCACACGATCATTTTAAGACCTTAACCTTTGAAATTGGTTGCATAGAATTTTGGCCATCCTTCTGATCCGGTTGACGTGGAATGTCCCATATGTGTTATTTTATTTTATAGAAGTTTTTTATACATTGAAATAAACCAATAATTATTACTGTAATTGAATCCTCCACTTTGAATTTTTAAAAATGGATGTAAGATACGTAGTAAGAGACTACACAAACGTCCTGAGTAACGAGTTTCAGGCAATTTAATCCATTCTTAGAAAAGCTTCCAGCCATATTGGATTTGCCATTTAAAATTTTCTAAATCTGACTTTGGATTCGTTATCAGAGACCCTGAAAACCATTTAGTAACAATTTTCAGTCAAATCCAATCAACTTTTAATGAAGCCATCAGCCATATAGAATCCGTCATTTTGAGTGTTCAAAATCTGACTTTGGATTCGTAATTAGCGACCCTGAAAACCACTGAGTAACAAATTTCAGGCGAATCCACAGATTTTCAAAAAATTTCGTCCGCCGTGTTGTATCCGCCATTTTGAATTTTTAAACTCTGACTTTGTTTTCGTGATCAAGGACATCAAAAACACTTAGCTGTCAAATTTTAAAGAAATCTATTAAGTTTTGCGATTTTGTTCGCATGGCTACGATATTGTAAATAAAAATTCACTTTAGACGCCATTTTGTGTCCGACATTTTGAAATTTTTTTTTCGGAATACCCCTGTCTGATAGGGAATATATTTTTTACACGTTATTTATGACTTTTAGATGTATTCCAAGATGAATACCTGTACTAAAATTAAAAAAACTAAAAAAAACATAAAAATTTCATGTTTTTTTAAAAAACATATGTAATTTGTTTATTTATAAAATTATAAAATTTTTTGGAACGCCATTCGAAAGAATGGTTTTTGGCCAATAGGAAATTACTATTGCGGAATTTTTACTGTTGAGTTCTTATATGTTAAAATATAGTGTCAAACTTTGGTCCAAAAAATTGTACATTTAGGCGTTAATGGGTTAATTAATATTGTATAGTAGTTAACAGTTAAAAGAAGTTTTAAAAACACTAGCAGTATTGCGCGCTAAAGCGCGCCTAAAATTTCTATTTTCTTGTTTAATTGTGAAATAAAACTTTTAAATTTAATATCATGCATAGAAAATAAAAAGTGTTATTTTAGCACCGAATTTGGTGTTAAAATAACACGTATCAAATTTAACACCAGTTGGCGGCGCCACATTCTGGACAAGTGCGAGTTGCACTCACACTATAATGGCGGGTTCCGTACACTAATATTTAGATCATTTGGTACAAAAAAATTTTTTTTAATTTTTTTTCAAAACTTTTTTTATACAAATTTTTTACGATCAGACTGTAAAAATAATATTATACCAATTTTCAACTAATTATATCAAATAATGAAAAAATTGGGAAAAAAAATTTTTTTCAAAAAAATTTTAGTTTTTCCTTGACAACGCTATGGCCATTATTACATATCAAGTTCTCTATATTTTTCCTGTAATATTCGCGTTAAAATACACCAGTATGCCAAATTTTAGCTCTCCATATTGAATAGTTTAGAAGCAAATTTCACAATATTTAATTAAAAAATATTAAGGTCAACAAAAATATTTAAAAAATATTAGAATGCAAAAAAATTATGAATTTTTCAAAAAATTAGAAATTTTTTACCTTTTGTCAAACTGGTGCAAATTTATTAATTATTACTTTTTCAAGATATACATAAACAATAAACTGTTTAAATTTTTCTAATCATTTATGACAGGTTTCACGTCAAGTGACCCAAGTCAAAAATTTATATGGAATATTTTAAAAATTTGTAGTTTCTTTAAAACAAAACGAAAGACGTTTCCTATTTTGGGGTTTTCTGCTGTTTTTCAACACTTTCTAATGGTGTAAACAAATTTAGAGAAAAAAAATTTTTTGATCTTGAAAAATTAAATTAAAAAATAAAATTTCATTTTTTTATCAAATGGACATTTTTTATTTTTCTTAAAAAAATTTTATCATAAAGCTGAGGTTTTTTCCTAAAAATATGTATAGGTCAAAAAGTGGGACAAGAACTTTTAAATGGTCAATTTAATCATTTACTTCTGCAGTGCACAGGCCCACAGAGGAATTTTTCTTACAATTTACTATTAAAAAATGGCTACAGCTTACAGTTTTTAATCGATTTGAGTGTTCTTTGATTTAAATTAAAGGGGAATAAATTCTTAAGACATCCCATGAGATCGATTTCGGGAATTTTAATTGTTTATAATTTTTTTCTAATTAAAGTTAACAAATTAATACACTTTTGAAAAAAATGAAGTTCATTTTTTATTCCGATCTAAATCAATTCAAATTTATCCAATATGACCACTAGATAATTATTAAAGCATAAAATAATTTATTTTAATTGTTATAAACAATATAAAGCCAAACAACGCGCAGGGAAATGCTGTCTTTGTTATTGAAAACTGACATTAAAGAAATAAATATATATATATATATATATATATATGTATAATATATATATAATTATATATATAATATAAAATGCTCCTTTTTCTACAAATTTGTCTCTCTCTATTTAAGGAATATAAAATAAGTTCTTCTTTCTTCATCAAAACTTGATTAGAAAAAATAAATATTAAAATATCATTTTTTTCTCCCTCTGTTGTAGGATATAACTAAAGTAGGGACCCTATTTTTGTAAATTTGTGTTACTTTCTTTAAGGGACATGAAAAAAGATATATAAATTTATAAAAACTTTATTTTTGTTTTCAAATTTTCAGTTCATCTATAGATATAAAAGAAAATTAAAAATATTTTCGATAAATATACATATCAAAATTTTTTTTCTATTTTTCTGAATTAACGAATTTTATTTAATGAAGAAACTAAACTTATTTCTTCACTAAACTAAAACTACATTTTAGTGACTAAAATTAATCAACTTAATTATTATTAATTAATTACAATTGTTTGTACAATTTTTTAATAAACAAATTAATAAATTTTTATTTAACAAGTAAATGATTTTCAATAGAAAATTAATTAATTGCATTTTAATTTAATTATAATTGATTAATTAAAATTCTTTCAACAAAAAATTTGATTTTGTATTTCCCTGGGACATAATTTTCATTTAAAATAAAAAAATTCACTTTTTTTTATCAATTATTTATCATACCTTCAGTTAGAATTCTTCGAAAATTCGATTATATTTGGGTCAGAATTTCCCAAACGGATCACCTAAACTAAAAATTTTTCTTTTTGAACCAAAATATATTTTTTTTACTCTCAATATGATTAAGAAGAATCCCTGAAAATATGAAGTCAAAAATTTTTTTTTTGTAAAAGTTATTAACAATTGAAATTTTTAGTAGTGCTAAATTAAAAATTTTTTTCTCGAGTTCCAGTTGACGGATTTAAAAAACAAAATATGGGTTTTTTTCGTCTTAAATAGCACTATTTGAATATATTTTTTGTTTATAAATTTTTTTTATTTTTATAAATTTTCATTTTATTTGATTATAAAATGTTAATAAACAAATGTGTTCTTCACGTCCTAACAAAAAAATTTAAATTGTATTATATTCCTGAAATCTCTCCGATTCCAAAACCGTTTAGAAAAAAAATGAGCCTCAATAAGAAAAAAAGTTATTCATTAAAAACTGCAGCGGTGTAAGGATTTTCATGACGTTGAACTTGCGTTGCGCGGCGCAAGCATGACCGTTTACATCTGTGAGCACTGGTTCTCGCTACAAGTTTGCACAAATTTTAATGGTAATATCTAGTTAACAGTAACAAAATATAAACAAAGTAAATTTTTCATTTTTTAATAAATTATTAATAATTAATAATTTATTTACTTTTTATCCTCAAATAGTTTATTATAATAGTAATAATTTACATAATAAATTCACAATAATTCTTATTATAATCTTTGGACTTAAAAGTTCCTTAATTATTAAATAATTTAATTAATTAATAATATGTTTGTTTATTTATTATTTTTGTGCCGACGTAGAAGTAGAAATAATATTCATCACATATATTTTTATATACTACTTTTTTTGTTTTTGTGATTGCGATGGAAATTGATAGTTTAAGACTTTTATATACACAAGAATGTTTTTTTTTCCTACAAGGATTGCAGCACCTATTAGGACGCACCATTTTTTATAAAATTACCATTAAATAAGTTTAAAAAATGTCAAATGAATTGAATTTCACCGTTCGCTTTAAATTTTTTTTAAACTTCTTAACGACTAAAATTGTATAAGAAATTGCACACGAAAGTGAAAACAGACATACTCTCAATATTTATTTGTTTTCCATTAAAAAAAACATCAATTTCCATCGCAGTCACAAAAACAAAAAAAAGTAGTATATAAAAATATATGTGATGAATATTATTTCTACTTCTACGTCGGCACAAGAATTATAAATAAAGAAACATATTATTAATTAATTAAATTATTTAATAATTAATGAACTTTTAAGTCCAAAGATTATAATAAGAATTATTGTGAATTTATTATGTAAATTATTACTATTATAATAAACTATTTGAGGATAAAAAGTAAATAAATTATTAATTATTAATAATTTATTAAAACAAGTTGTTTATTTCATGACCATTTCGCTTCCCCAAAATTTCATAAACCAATTGCTTAATTTAAATTTAATATGTTAAGGTAATATTTCAAAAAACGCAAAATTTGAATTTTTTGTGAAAAAGAAAAATATTGATTAATTTTATAAATTTTGATGAAATGTGCACTTTGTATATATCAATCGATTCGTTTTCTTGTAAGGAATGTAATTTTGAGAATAATTTATGAAAATATTAAAAAATAAAAAAGTTATTTAAAAAAATACAAAAAATTTTTTTTTTCATTTCGAAAAAATTGTTTAAAAAAAATTTTTGTGGATAAATTTAAAAATCCTTGTGTCAGATTTTAGGTATTAATGACTGCAATAAACCTGCAAAATTGCAGGGCAATCCATTAAAATTTGTTAGAGATAATTTGTACACAATTTTTTGTGACATACACACACATACACACATACATCTGGACATTTGCTCAGAATTTAATATACATATATCCTAGATGAAAATGAGTCCATATAACCATGTTTTGAAAAATTGAAAATCGTCACGAATGCAAAGCTTCCTTATAAGGAAGCAAAATGAAAAATTTACTTTGTTTATATTTTGTTACTGTTAACTAGATATTACCATTAAAATGTGTGCAAACTTGTAGCGAGAACCAGTGCTCACAGATGTAAACGGTCATGCTTGCGCCGCGCAACGCAAGTTCAACGTCATGAAAATCCTTACACCGCTGCAGTTTTTAATGAATAACTTTTTTTCTAATTGAGGCTCATTTTTTTTCTAAACGGTTTTGGAATCGGAGAGATTTCAGGAATATAATACAATTTAAATTTTTTTGTTAGGACGTGAAGAACACATTTGTTTATTAACATTTTATAAACAAATAAAATGAAAATTTATAAAAAATAAAAAAATTTATAAACAAAAAATATATTCAAATAGTGCTATTTAAGACGAAAAAAAGTCATATTTTGTTTTTTAAATCCGTCAACTGGAACTCGAGAAAAAAATTTTTAATTTAGCACTACTAAAAATTTCAATTGTTAATAACTTTTACAAAAAAAAATTTTTTGACTTCATATTTTCAGGGATTCTTCTTAATCATATTGAGAGTAAAAAATAGTATATTAAGCAACAAGGTACGTAAAGGTAGCCATTTATTTACGGCGATTTTTGTGACACGAGTGGAGGTCGAGGGCGCCGTAGGCGCCCTGAGACCGTAACGAGTGGCACAAAAATCATCCTAAATAAATTGGCAGCCTTTAAGTCCCGTGTTACTTACGATATTTTTTATTCCAAAGGCCCAAAAGTGGCGATTTCAGATAGCAGACGACAGGGAGTAAAAGTCATTCACTTGTTCGACTTGCATGAAAATAGCGGCCTTTTTTTCCCATGAGCAAAATAACGCATGGGACCATAGCTGTTTTTTTGCCCATGGGAAAAAAAAGTCGCCATTTTCATTCAAGTTGACAAATGAATAGCTTTTAGTTCCTGTCGGCTGCTATCTTAAAGCGCCTATTTTGTGCCTAAGGTATGAAAAATATATTTTGGTTCAAAAAGAAAAATTTTTAGTTTAGGTGATCCGTTTGGGAAATTCTGACCCATTTAACAATACCCTAGTAGAAATTTGTCGTGGCATGACTAGATTTATTCAAGTTACTGTACAGTTTTAGTCATGGAAGTTTAATCTAGCTTAACTGGCGAATTACTAGACAGCTACTGCATAACACTGTTAAAGAAAATATAAAGTTGAACTTGATTATTACTGCATAGAAGTCCTGTACAGTTATTTTCATGGCACTATCGAGGCGTTCCGAGATATTATTTTCCAAAGTTTGTCGTGGCGTCAGCGCTACCGCCGGTTTCAGTATCTAAACAGTTGTGTATTGACATTTTCAAAATATTTTCTATAAAATAAATCTTTTGGTTTTACAGTTTATAGTTTTCATATTTTTAATTTTGTTCTTTTATTTTACTGTTGACAACTTGAAAACTTTTTTAAAATTCGCTCTAATTAATTGAGTTAATTAAAATAACTAATTTTTAAATTCAGAAGACAATTTTTTTTCAAGATTACATAATCTTATTATATGTATAAATATTAATTTAACAAACCTGTTACATACAAAAAGTTAGAAATGGTCCAATAAAGTTAGGTTATGTTTTACATTGATGTATTGACGTTGACATATGTATAGCTCTCCGATCTATATAACAGAACTGTCTATAATTAATGACAGTAGCCAGTAACAATTTATTACTAATTCCTTACGGAAAAAATAGACATAATTCTAGTTATACCCGCGAATTATTTTTTTCAGTGTATACACTGATGTATTTATGGAAAATGTCTATATAACACTGTTCAGTTGCTGGACTGACGGTAGCGCAAACGCCACGACAAACTTTGAAACATAATTTCACGGAACGCCTAGACAGTACCATGAGAATAACTGGACAGACAGAACTTCTATACAATAAAAATCAATAAGTTCAACTTTAGAGTGTTATGCAGTAGCTGTCCAGTAATTCGCCAGTTGAGCTAGAAAAGATGAAAAAGGGAACTGCTTTACCTGCCGGTAGAGTATGGTTATTATTTTTCCGGAATCGTCCATCGACTAGAACGGCCGTGATGCGTAAGCGTGCGTTTAGGTATTTCGTCCCAGTGTGACCCGAGTTCGCTCCCCGATACCGCTAGATATTTTTCGTTTGAACTGAATTAGTTCTTCATATTAGGGTTTACTTTTAAGTCTGTTGTGTGATAAAATAATAATATTTATTTCAGTGTTGTGCTTAATTCAAGGAAAAAGTGAATGTTGTTTACTGTAAAAAAAGACATGTGTACAAGAATCAGTAATGTTCATAATTTTTTTTAATTATGTAGTTATTAAAAAATAATTTTACAGATAATTTATTATACGTAACAATAGATACACCAACAGTAAAAATATAGTTTCGTAAAATTTTAATTTATTTAATTTGTTGACAAAATAATTTAACGTTATATTTTCAAACTTGTGCGTGACAAATTAGCGTGACATCACTTTATAGTTTTTAGCCAGTTTAACTGTAAAGTGCCTCGAAATTTTCCAGTGGAACTGTCCAGTGCCCTTAAAGATACTATGACGAATTTCTACTAGGGTAGTTTTTTAAAAAAATTTTAAGAAAAATTAATTTTCTTTAAATAATAAAATTATTTCAAATTTAAATACAAAATTTATTTTAATTAAATTTGACAAAATTTCCAATTTCTTAAAAACTTAAATAAATATTTTTAATAAAATTTAACTATTCGATTCACTTTATATTCTTTTATAACCTACAAAATTTTAACTGACAATTCATTTCTAAATCCATTCTTTTTATCGCGTTTTACAAGACTTAAATTACTTAATTACAATAAGAAATAATTGATTATTTTTTAAAATCAAGAAAAGAATTTTATCAAAATTTTGGAAAATAATTTCTTTAAAGAATTTTAATAAATTTTTTAAAAATAATTACATTCTTTAAGGAATTCTTTCAAAATTTTATTTAAAATAATTGAATTCATGTAAAAATTTTATTATTCAATTAAATTAATTTTTGAGAAGAAATTTTTACAATTTTTGTTTGTTATATTTTTTATATTAAGGGCTTAGTCCTTGTACGAATCTTAAATAAATCAATATAATAAATAAATTTTTCTTAAATAATTAAATTCATTTTTAAAAGAAATTACTGAAATTGTAGATATTGAAAATATTTAAATTTCAGTGAAAAATTTCATTATTTATGAAAATAATTGAATTATTCTAACCTAAGATTTTCCAAAAACTATTAAAAATAATTGATTTGTTTTGAAAAATTTTAATATAATCTTTGAATAGAAGTAAGTACATTTTTTCGAAGAATTTATTTAAAATTTTATTTAAAATACTTGAAATTCTATGATGAATTTTTATTATTTAAAAAAATTGTTGAATTTTTTGTAAAGGAATTTGGAAAAAAATTTAGTAAATAACAAAATCCTGCTTAATATGAAACGAGTAGATTTTCAAATAAGGTAAAGAGAAACATTCTTAATTATATTGTCTTGAAGAAAGAAAGAAAGGTAGCCGTTACCTGCGCCGTTACCTTTTTAGTATCTATTACAAAGCAAAATATATGGGCAATTTCACGTGAGATTTTAGTCGACCTCCTAAAATCGGCCAAAAATATTTTTTTTCTATTCTGTATCGAAAAAAAACAGAAACGTATTTTTTTATTTTTGTTTAATTCTCAAAATTTTTGAGTTATGAATTTTCGAAATTTTGCATTTTTAATCGTAGACATATATTCAGTTGCTTATAAGTCCGAAAATATTGAGTTTAGAAAAAAGTTGTCAAAGAACAAAAGTTTTAGTTTTCTTTCGACTTTTAGGAAATGAAAACAAACATTTTTTTTTTCATTTTTTATTAAAAAACTAAAAAAATTTTATAAACAAATTAATTTTTTTTAACTTTGGGTATGATAAATTTTTAATTTTCTTTTTTTAAAACATACCTGTAAATGATAAGAAGGTTTTGCAAAAAGTTTCAGAGTGGGCCTGACAAGTTTAATGGGTTAAAAGAAATAATTAAGCTGTCCGTGCAGGTCGAACGTTTGCTGCGCAATGGGATTTTTTTACAATTTACTATTAAAAATTGTCTAAAGCCTTCAATTCTAATAATAATTAAAATCCGATAAAATTTGAAGGCTCTAGACAATTTTTAATAGTAAATCGTAAAAAAATCCCATTGCGCAGCAAGCGTTCGACCTGCACGGGCAGCATAATTATTTTTTTTAACCCATTAAACTTGTCAGGCCCACTCTGAAACTTTTTGCAAAACCTTCTTATCATTTACAGGTATGTTTTAAAAAAAGAAAATTAAAAATTTATCATACCCAAAGTTAAAAAAAATTAATTTGTTTATAAAATTTTTTTATTTTTTTAATGAAAAATGAAAAAAATTTTTTTGTTTTCATATCCTAAAAGTCGAAAGACAACTAAAACTTTTGTTCTTTGACAACTTTTTTCTAAACTCAATATTTTCGGACTTATAAGCAACTGAATATATGTCTACGATTAAAAATGCAAAATTTCGAAAATTCATAACTCAAAAATTTTGACAATTAAACAAAAATAAAAAAATACGTATCTGTTTTTTTCGATACAGAATAAAAAAATATATTTTTGGCCGATTTTAAGAGGTCGACTAAAATCTCACGTGGAATTGCCCATATATAGACTTTTATCTACATTTTTCCTTGTTATAAAGGAAGAACGAAAATATTACCTGGGTTCTCGAAGTTAATTCTCATTTACAAAGACTGTTGTTGAAAGGTTCGTAATCCTTCATAGGGTCTAATACAGGCCTAATATATATATATATATATACCTATGAGGCATTCCAAGCCAAACCAACGTTTATCTTAAAAATTTTTTATGTTTTAGTACTAGTTTCTTTTATGAAAATTCAAAAGAATAATTCAATTATTTTCAATAATCTAATTAAAATTATATAAAAATTATTGGAAACCTTGTACTGAATTTTTATTATTTGTATGAAAATGATTTATTTTTTATTAACAAAATATCGAAATTTTAAAAGATAGTAAATATATTTCAACTTGAAAATATTTTAAACAATTGATTTCTTTCGAAAATTTTTCTAGAATTATATTTCAATTAATTGAATTCTTGTGGAAATTCTATTATTCATTGGAAGTATTTGAATTTCAGCGAAAATTTCATTATTTGTAAAAAATAATTGAATTTGACAAAGATTTTCCTACATTTTCTTAATTAATTGAATTATATTAAAAAATTCTGCCTCTCAAAAGAATTTTATTAAAAATGTTGAGAATAATTATTCTTATTCTTATTTGAACTATTAGCGGATTTGAAGTAGTAAAATCGAAAAATTTAAAAAACTAAGAAAAAAGCATCTTTTATTGACACAAAATAAAAAAAATATATCCAAATAGGAACTAATAAGAGAAAAATTAGCAAATAGTAGATTTTATTAAAGGAGTGCGAAGCCTGTCATTAGTAAACTCTAAATTGTCATTAATTAATTATGATTTCTTGTTTTACCCAATTCGCATATCTATTCAATTTTTAATGTAATTTAATATAATATTATTATTATATTATTATATAACATAAACATACTATCAAAGTATTTCATGGAAAACAATATTTTTAATGTATAATTTTTCCGGATATTTTAAGTTCTTGACTACAACATTATCAAGGACTTGAATTTTTAAATTTTCTTTAGATTTGACTCTGGAACAACCAACATAAACTTGACCATGACCAAATGCAGAAATAGATATAAATATTCCTACTTTATCAAAAGATTGTCCTTGAGATTTATTGATAGTCATTGCATAAGCAAGTCTGATTGGATATTGTCTTCTAACCGTTTTAAACGGAAATATATGTTCTGAAGGAGATAAATCAACACGAGGAATACAAACTATTTCACCTTTAGATTTTCCAGTAATTATTTCTGCAGCAATAACGTGTTTCAATAAAGATTTTACAAGTAATCGAGTCCCATTACATAATCCTTGAACCAAATTCATATTTCTTAAAAGCATAATTATACATCCTTTTTTTAAGGATAATTTATGAGGAGGCATACCATCTGGTGTTAAACTATTTAAAAATTCTACTGGAACAATATTATTTACATCTTTTTCATCATCGTCAGCTACATGTGAATCAATACTATAATAAATTACTTCTTCTTCTTCTTCTAACTTTGACAAAATACGATCATTTAAGTTTAATACTTCTGAATTAGTCAATGATAGAATACAAGAAGAATAAACACTTACATCATTTGGATTTATCGATGGCCCATATATTTCATCAATTAAATTCCCATTCGAGATTAATTCCTGCGAAATTTCTAGTACATCATTTTCTTTTTCAAACGTTCAAACTTTGAGGTTTGCCATCATCAACATTCAATAACCAATTTGAAAACTTTATCTGATTCTCATGTAATCTAACGTTAATCTTTAAAGACCTAGTTTCAAAGTATTGCCACAATTTACTATTTTTTACACATACCCCAACAATATGAGTGCGACTACCATGCGGAACAATTGGCAAAGTTTGCCTAAAATCTCCTGAAAGCAAAATAACTTTACCTCCAAACGGTTTATTACATTTTGTAATATCTCTTAACATAGATTCCATTGCTTGTAAAGCATATTTTGGGGCCATTGTAATTTCATCCCAAATAATAATTTTTGCACTCCTTAAAAGTTCAGCATGTTTCGACATTCCACTTATATTACATGTTGAATCTTCATTGATTGGTATAGGGAATTTAAACATAGAATGTGACGTTCGTCCTCCTTTTAGAAGATTAGCCGCTATACCAGTCCAAGCAACTGATAAAACTACCATTTCCTCACTTTCAACTGTAGTAATAATTGTATTGTGTAAATAGCTTTTACCACTTCCTCCAAGCCCATCAAGAAAAAAATACCTACTACCACATTCATCATTATGTACGGCCATCATAACATCATTAAAAACTTGCCGCTGTTCATCATTCAAACTTTTGATTAGAGTATCAGCTTCATCTTTAAGCAATTGTAATGTTAACGCATTATCTTCCTTACTAACAGAATTATAATCTTTAAGAACTTTTAGATCGATATTTGGTAAACCAAATTGATTTAACGTAAATCTATGAAAATTAAATACTTCATTAATTAAAACTAATGATTTTTGATGCGATACTTCTACAGGTAAATTATTTTCAAAAATCATGTATACTTTAAACTTATTCCATAAATCAACAGCATTTACAGGCAAACCAAACACACATATATATGCAAATAAACGACAAAGTTCTTTAGGAAATTTCATACACACGGCTTCACTCAAACAATTATCCCACTCATTATCGTCTACCAACAAATTTCTTGCACGTGCTGCTTCTGTATAAGTATTGTATGTAATACCTTCATATGTTCTCATATCTTCAAACGATTTAGCACCCCGTACATGAAGTAGTAACATTCTCAAGAAATATCTTTCAATATCTTTTGGACTTACAAAATACATTCGACAAAGTATGGGTTTATTAATTCGTTCTCTTCTTTTCCAAATTTTAGATGACTCAACAAAAACATACTTATGTGGTATTTCTGAATATAAATACTTTCGTGCATCAGGATCTTCTCTATTTAATTGAAACCATGCTGTTAACATTGTATTTTTGAATTTCTCAATTGCAGTTTGCTCCATTCCTTCTTGAAAACATATTGATTGTTGATTAGGCAAATGTACAGCTAATCTATACGTTGCATGTAATTGCTCGTGCATATTAAATTCGTGAAGTCTATGCATTGCTTCTGGTGCACACACATAGCGCGTATTTAAATAATTTTGAATTTCATCATAATGCATTACCTGATTGTCATCTTTATAACCTATTATTGCACAATCATGACCTTTGTAACAATATTTGAACAAATATTTAATACCACCTATGCTACCACATGCTACAACGTTAATATGACATGCAAATTTTTTACTTAAATATGGATTATATGATACAACCATCGAATTATCTCCAGTACATTTAATAGATCCATCTTTATTGTAAAAAATAATTTTTTTACCATCATTTCTTCGTTTATATTCCAGAAAATTTTTTGATTCATAATTTGTTTTTGAAGAAAATGGTTTAGGATAATTTTTCATACAAACTTTTGTTTCAGGATTCATACAAGGCGAATTCATGTTTTGTTTTCCACAAGGTCCATGAATTTGAAACTGCTTTACAATATTAAAAAGTTCTGGATTCTTCTCTTCATCAGGAATTTCTGCACATATTATTTTATCTACAATTTCTGCATCACGAATAGCAAATTCTTTCTGTAAAAAGACAATTAAGGCAATCCGCGCTTTTGAAATTCTATTACATATATATATATATATATATATATATATATATATATATATATATGCAATGACTGGTCCAAAAATTTGTTTATCTTTTAATTCACTCATTAGCTCTTTTACTTTTTGTTGAAAAACTCTAGCAACATTATCTGGTCGATCAGATGCAGTTTCACAATCCAACAAATTTTCTGTAATCTCACGCCATTTTGGATTACATGTCATTGTAATAAATAAATCTGGTTTTCCAAATTCTTGTACTAATCTCATAGCATCCATAAAACATTGTTGATAATATCGTGGTCCTCCAGTAAATGTTGATGGTAAAATAGTAATTCTCCCCGCTCGAACATTCTCTTCTTTTGCTTTATTATGTAAATAATCCATTAATCCACAATACATTTCAACTCGAAATTTAGTTTGATTTAAATAATTATAGCTCATACGCCCACCTTCTACTTTTGACCAAATATCAACTATAAATTGTTGACTTAATTTTCCCATTTGTATACATGGATTAAATGTTCCTCTGTAAGAAAAGCGATACATATAAAATTGTAAAGCAGTAACATTACGAACACTATTAATTTGCTTGATGTTTACTGTCCATCCTCGATCACCTAAGGGAAACATTAAAGGATATATCATAGGATCAGCGTTTGTACTAAGTATGGAAATTGGAATACTTTCAGAACCTTTTGGATGTATACATATATCACGTTCCACTGGAGGTTCACCATTTTCACTGACAAATACGACTGCTATTTCATTACAGAAGAATAAGAAGAACTATTATAAGAACGAATATTTTCCCTAAAATTTTTACCTTCAGAATTGGAATCATTTTGTAAATTTCGTAAATAAATTGGATAGTCACTTAAATCGTTTAATTTTACTTTTCCCTTATGACAACAACTACTAATTTTTTTATCTGATGGTCTTTCACACATAAAATGTAATGCAGCACAAAAGACGCACTTAACATCCATCAAACCCAAATAATTTTGTTCAAATTTACATTCATCAAAAAATTCAGGAGAAATAATTCCAACTCCTATTGTTTCTAATAATTTATTACTTTTTTTATTCATTAAGTTGTATATTTGGTGCTGCTTCTTTTTAACATCCGTTTCCAATGCTAATTTAGTTTTCTTACATTTCAAATTTTTTTGTTGACGAATTTCCCTTTCATTCAGCCTTGCTGTCCTTTTTCTTTCTCTATTTTTTATTGCATGAAGCATCTTTTTATCATTTTCTATATTGATATCTAAATATTCTGTTGAACATTTTCTGTTCATATTAGTATTGTTATTAATATTAATAACAGTATTTAAAAAAGAATTTCGTTTCTTAGGTACAAGTTCTGTTCTTCGATCTTTAAAAAGACACTCCCAATCATGCTCGATAGTCATACGTCTAACGTTGGATGTTCTTACTGACGGAAAAACAGTCAAAGTGTTCTTTTTAAACATTTCTTTTAAATGATTTCTCATTGCACTACATTCGCGAACATAATTTAAGTTATTCGGCAACACATTAAAATATAATGATGTTGCAAACGCTATTGAATATACTCCACAATCTACACTGCCAGTTGGCTGTTCATCAACAGCTACAAAAACTACTGGAGGTTTAAAAGGATATAATCTATTTAAATATATTTTTTGATCAGGGTTTAAACAACCTTTATTCAAACTGTCAAAAATATAAATTTTTTCTCCATCGTAAAAAGTACATATCCAATGACCAGATTCATTCAAACCACTAAACAGTATTTGAATATGCTTTTCACCTATTTGAATCGGAATAATATTATCAAGACAATGTAAATATAAAGTACTCTGCATATCGAAAACAGAATTTGAAACATTTCTTAACAATTTTGCAAATTCATGTATGTGATCATCCGTTATCCATCCATTTTCATTCTCTATAATTTGAAAATTTTTTTTACTCAAAGTAACACAACGTTTTCTGTTTGCCATATTTTTGTAATTTATTAGTCTTATAGAACTCATAAACTCATATAAATACTTATCAACTTTCGCATATATCTCATAAATCACATATATTGTTCATAGATCTCATGTATATAAATCATAAATCTCATATATATATATATATATATATATATATATATATCAATTCTCAAATGTAACTCATAAATCTCATAATTACTTATATATTTTCATTTTCATGTAATATAAACAAAAAATAACAAAAATATATAATTATATTCACTACGCATCACATTTCAGCTTAAGAAAAAATCACTGCATCTCACTCATTACAACTTAAACGTCTATTAACAGTAATTATATATTCACTACGTATCACATTTCACCTTAAGAAAAAATCACTGCATCTCACTCATTACAACTTAAACGTCTATTAACAGTAACAGAAAAATAAATTTATAAAAATAACTTCTAACACACAAATTTTTATTCAAAAACTATCACATTTTAAACATAAATCACAAAAAATTAAGAACAAAACATAATCAAATGCGCTGCATATCACAACTTGCACTAGAAACAAACTATTATTTTTATTGTTATAAGAAATAACTTATAACTAAATCACAAGTTATAAGATTTTGTAATTAAATTAAAAAATCAGAAAAAAAATCACAAATTTCACGTTAAACAAAATTTTTCACTTAAAAAACTTTCACTTCACAGCTGAAATTCATATATTAAAGATTCCCTTAAAAGTGAAAAACCCCACTTATTTTTTTCTGCACTGTCACTGAGAGATGGAAAATTATATACCAATAAGGAAACATTACCCTCTTTGGTATTTTCGCTTAAATGCAAAAGTCCCCACTTATCTCGCCCCTACTACCATTCTTGTACCCACTCCTTCTACCTGCTACTGTGAATAAGGAAAACCATGATGCCCAAGCCAAAAAAGTAGGCGTTACTTTCTTAACTATTTGTCTCTCTTTCACCCCTACTTCTAATTGAAAGAAGAGACGATACTTCCCTCTCTTTCTCCTTATCATGCTTTCTCTCTCATACTCTGACAGACAGAATTTCAGACTACGGACTTTAATATAGTTAATTTCAAACTCATTGGGAGTGGAAATTTATCCCCCTCTTCTCCAACTTCTTTATTTGACATTACAATTTTAGAAGTTTGACCTTTCGTGAGAATTTCCACATTTTCGCACGATTTCGCGAATTGATATTGCAACGTTGGAATCGTTTTCTCTTTTTCCATCCACTGATTTTTATTTCGATATATTGAGCATGGAATTTCAGAGCTAATAAAGTTCGAGTTTGGTCGCCGGAAGTTGAACACGACGGTAAAGCACGTTTATAGGGAGAGAGAGAGAGAATATTATCAAGAAAAGTTACTACTTGTCTCGCACATATTCTTTTTTATTTCAATAATAATTATACAGAATTTTTTAACTCCAAATGTACAAAATTTTTTATAAAAATAAATGTAAAACAAAAAATTACATCACCTTCCAGTCATTTATCAAGTTTAATCGATCGACGTCAATTTTCAAGTTTACTTACAATATCAAATAAGTGCCAAACTCTTTTCAATTGAAAAATCCCTTCTTCATGGTCAGTATAATATCCTCTCACCTTGTGAAATTTTGCTTAGAAGTGAAATATATGATATTGAAAAAGCATTTTCTTCTCCATTGACAATAAAGAATATATAGTATATATGAGGGATTCCGCATCAAGTGATCAAGGGGTCTTTTGGTGTAATGTTTATTTCAATAATTTTTTACTCTTAAACAATTAAACATACAAATTTGACAAAGTACATTTTGGAAAGGTTTTTTCATGCTCTTTCGATTGAAAATAAGCATTAAAAAAAATTTTTTGACCCAAAAAAAAACAAAATTAAAAATAAATTTTAATTTTAGGGGGGGGGGGAAGATACGATTTTTTAAAAACAAAAGCTGAGGTTTTTCCTAAAAGGACATATAAGGGTGATTCTCCCGAAATACTCCTTTTTGCGAGTTACAAACAGAAAAGAAAAAAAATTATTATTTATGGATTAATTCAGTCAATTATATTGAGTTAACAAAAATCTACCACCTCTATAGCATGATCATGCTAACATTTTGCTTTTAAAGTATATATTTTAAATTAAAATTTACAAAAAAATTAAGAGGTTAAAATTTGGCGCCGACGTTTTTTATTATATATATTTTTCCATTTATAAAAAATTATTTAAGAATTATAATTTATTAATGTTATCTACAAATTTGATAGATTTTGAAATACTGACAGTTATCAAAAATCTCTTTTAACAATGGTCAAAAATTATTTTTCATACATTTTAGGTTCACTTTTCACTGGCAGTTTGTAAACAATCGACAATCATATCAATTTTTAATTTTTCTTCAAAAAAGTGAGAGGAATGACGGGTGAGAGGAATGACAATTTCAACATTTTTTAATTTTATTTAATTGACAAATAATTTTCCTCCAGCTGAGAATGCCCTATCATGTTTATAAAGGACAACTTTATGTGAAAAATATTTGCGATCAATTTATATATATTAATATTGTTTTTCTTAGGGGTGAGAGGAATGACGCTTTAGGTTGTGAATCTCTGCTTATGTTTCAATTTTAATTTTTTTAACGCAAAATAATTACATTTTTTAAAAAGTAACTTAAGAAATTAATATTAGAGATGTTAATTTAAATATTGATCACGATAATTAATCAATATCTCTACCCACAGCAAAAATATTGGATAATATTCAATGAGTGAGAGGAATGACGCGGTACTACATGACAAATTTCATTTTCTATATTTAAAAAAACTACGCGACATATTTTATTCATATCTTAGAAAATTATTCTTAAATATCATAACTTTTAGAAAAAATTGATAAAGTACCTATTTTCATGTTTTAAATAATTGTTTTACATACGGTTTTTAGCTCTGTTTACGAGAAAATTCATTTTTTCAATGTTTAAACATTTTTGTCCCACCGACGGAATAGCTCAGTTGGTTGGAGCTCCGGCTTTGCGGGTGGTGCGAGCGAAGTTCGCGCCCTCCGTCAGCCGGGGATTTTGTCCGACAGGTGAGATATTCCGAGCGGGAGGTTTGACGTCTAGGTGCGACGGTATGCATTGTCGATTATTGTCCGATGCCTACCGCCGAAACTAGACTGTCGATAAACCGGTTGTACTCAGAAGAGGTTTTTCTACAGTTTTTCCCTCTTCTCTGGCGAGAAAACCTAATTACGGGTGGTCCAGGCAAATGCGAGTACTCCTATCTTCGAAAGCCGCACTGTAGGCGCATTAGGTTAAAATAAAATTTGCTAATATTTGTAGAATGGTTATGCTTAATCCATAAAAGTATCAGCAGGGACTCTTGTCGAGTGCGTAAGGCCAATAGGGCAGGAGTATAAACGAAAAAAAAACACATTTTTGTCCCACTTTATCATTTATATGTCCTTTTAGGAAAAAACCTCAGCTTTCGTTAAAAAAACCGGGTCTCTTTCCCCCAAAAATTGAAATTTATTTTTAATTTTGATTTTTTGGGTCAAAAATTTTTTTTTCAAATGATTATTTCCAATCGAAAGAGCATGAAAAAATCTTTCCAAAATGTACTTTGTCAAATTTGTATGTTTAATTGTTTAAGAGTAAAAAATTATTGTAATAAGCATTGTACTGAAAAACACAAAAATTTAACCCCCCCCCCTTCCCTTTGGAAAATATTGGACTAGGTAAAAAAATATTTTCACGAAAAATTACTATCTATGAGTACTACAAAAGCCCCAAGTTTTGCTACGATTGGAGAAAAATTTTTCTCCACCTTGATCACTTGACATGGAATTCCCCATATGTATGTGTGTGTGATTTATGGAAAATATATCTATTCGTCGCTTTATTAAACGTAAGGAGAAAATTTTTAGAAATTATTGTTTATTAATAATTACTAATGATGAAATATTAATCTCAAAATTTATTCATAGTTAATTATCATCATTATTATTTAAGTTATGCATTTATTTATATAATTTAAATAATTTTTATATTATAAATTCTTCATTTTTAGGGGTCTAATGGCAAGTTAGTCAAGTTTCTACCTACCAATTTCACTGATATATAAATTAAAAATTTCGAAATAAATCCCATTTAATTTTTTTAAAACTACGTGCACGGGAAAAAGAATCTATCTTTAACGGGTAGAATACTGCCTATACTATTTTAGCACGGACTACATCGCTCCCAATTAATGCAAGAAATGTACCTCAGTAGCGTTATAAATATTTTAAAAACATTTAGGTAAAAAACGTAATTTTTCGAGAATGAAAATGTCTTAAATTGCCTTATGAAAATATTAGAAAAAAATCATGATAGTTCATTTTAACGAGCACTGAAAGAAAAAACATATTTTAAACAAATTTGAAATTCAAAAGTAAAACGATTTCCGACTTGGCGTGAGATATTCTAAGTATTGCCAACATTTTAATTTTGACAATTGACAATGCCATAGTGTAAGTTATCTTTTAATACGAAAAATATTAAAAATCAAAATTTTACTAATTCAGAATTTTGTCTCACATTCGCATAAAAACAAATTAAAATTTGTATTTCTTCCGTATTAATGCCTTAATAAAAGTTGACTTTGATTTTCGTCAATTTAGTTAATAAATAATTAAAAGTTAACATTCACCCTGAGAATTCGCAAAATCGGGGTAAATGTAAACAGAACTTGAAATACATTGTATTTCGCGCCTCTTCCTCTAGATCATATTGTAGTACCTTACTACGCACCGATGTCACCACATTCTTCTCAGCAAGAACGAAAAAAACACTGCATCGCGAGTCATCGCTAATTCCTCATTCCTTTACTTTGTGCCGATAAGTCCACATCTGTATTTCGAAAATGGGAAAAAGAGAATTAAAAAAGAGAGTTTTTAATTTAGAAAAACAACTTTACGGTTTATTACAAACGAGGGGTAAGTAAATATTTTTTGAGAAATGGTTATTTTGGTTTAACTAATTAACCGAAACGAGCGACAAAGATGTCTGACATCTTTTGTGTGTTCTAACCTATAAAACCACGTGTCTCATATTTATAGTATCTTTTGTTTTAATGAAAAGGGTTATATTAGGTTAACCAATTTACCTAAGTAAATCACAATAATGTTTAGAAACTAATACATCATGTGATCCTTTAATCTATAAATCCAAATGTCTCGTTATCGTTCAACGATCGAGAATAAATGGTAACATGTAAGTCAATTTTTGGTTTAACCATATTGACAAGATATGTAAGAAACAATAGATTTTGCACATGAAATAAATTATAGTTTTCTACCTTTGTTCAACACTTGTTGAAATATAATACCTTCCAATATAAATTTTAATAAGAAAAATAATTAGTTCTCTTTGGTGTTAGGTAAACGTAAACGGAGCATTTCGATATCATCTCAAGAATCATTTGCGGGATCGCAACGTTGTTCATCCAGCACATCAAGGAGTGGCCAATCCTCTCGTCGATCAAGGAGTGAATCAAGAAAGCATTTTCTTAGACAAAAAAGGAGTGATTCTTATGATTCAAATTCGGGTGATACAGTACCTACTTCTAGAGGCACTGGATCACGATCGGGATCACAAGCTGAAGTCGCAGATCCTCCTCAAACAGCACGGTCAAATCAAGGTTCGAGCGTAGTTTAAGGTAAAGAACCAGTAAGACAGTTGATTTGATTCTCCAGTCAAGTCTGGAAGAAAAAGAAAAAAGAGTACTATTGGAAACGCTCAATGGAGTGATGCGAATTTTAGCTGATCTTCAACACGAGGAGACTCTAATAAGAAGAAGTTTGATTTAAAAAAATATTTATTGCTTAATTCGTGAAACACTTAAGGAATTACCTTTTGATAGATACCTGTTTGGTCAGGATTTGGCAGAAAAATTGAAAGCAGCCAAGGCTTTACATCAATCGTCAAAGGAGTTAAAGCCAGTTTCTAAAAATTCAAATGACAAAAGAAAAGGTACAAAAAACTTCAAGGGCTCGGCTCCAGGTTATCATTTGATTCTAGTTGCAGTTTCTGATAGAAAATATTTAAAATTAGGTTTAATGGGGTCTTATACCAGAATACGTGTATTCCTTTCGGACTATGTACGGCACCGTACATATTTACTAAATTAATGAAACCAATAATGGCTAGTCTTAGAGAAGAAGGTTACTCCTTTGTTATTTACTTAGACGACATATTACACCGTCCGACAAAATTAAACTTTTTTTTTGCACCCATGAACGAACCAAAGATTTTCGGAAACTAGAGCTAAAAAAAGGATACCCGTGTCTGGCCGTTTTTCGAGATCAAGTCGTTTACGGTTTTTAGGGGTAAAAACAACCCTCTAAAAGAAGGTAACCAATTGTATTGCAAAAAATATAAAAAAATAGTAAATTTTTATTTAAAAATTCTTTAAACCTTATTGGGACTATTAAACATATCCTTACTAATATTTCAGGTCAAACCGTCAACCCTAAAAACTACCCCTCTTTCGATTTATTTTAAAATATACTAATAAAACTAAAAAAATTTGGATTTTTAAAATAGTAATCGTTGGGTAATTGTAATATCATAATACAGCCTATCATTTTCAATTTTACCCCAACCCTTATATCAAAACATACCCCTAAGTTAAATCAATATATTGAATACCGCCCTACAATTTTTGGAATTTTATAAAACTTCTTATTTAAGGGTTTTTGGGGTCGCTAGTTACAAATCTGAACTCGTTATTTAAAACTTCAAAATAGCGTATCCAAAATGGCGGACAAATTAAAAAAATCATCCGATTTTTATAAAATTTAATGACCGTGGTATTTCGGACTTGTGGAATGTAATGAATAATTTAACCGCAAAAATAAGCAACCAAAAATTCCAAAAAAATTAGAGTTATTTTTAAAAATTTTATATTGTTTTTCATTACATTGTTTTAGATATTTAAAAAATTATTTATAATTTAATTTATAACAACTCAAAAAAAATAAAGAACCCATTTTTAATTTAAAATTTTTTTTGCAGTTTTTTTAAATACCACGGTTATTAAATTTTATAAAAATCGGATGATTTTTTTAATTTGTCCGCTATTTTGGGTACGCCACTTTGAATTTTTAAATAACGAGTACAGATTTGTAACTAGCGACCCCAAAAACCCTTAAATTCGAAGTTTTATAAAATTCCAAAAATTGTAGGGCGGTATTCAATATATTGATTTAGCTTAGGGGTAGGTTTTGATATAAGGGTTGGGGTAAAATTGAAAATGATAGGCTGTATTATGATATTACAATTAACCAACGATTACTTTTTAAAAAATCCAAATTTTTTTAGTTTTATTAGTATTTTTTTAAATAAATCGAAATAGGGGTAGTTTTTGGGGTTAACTGTTTGACCTGAAATATTAGTAAGGATATGTTTAATAGTCCCAATAAGGTTTAAAGAATTTTTAAATAAAAATTTACCATTTTTCTATATGTTTTGCAATACAATTGGTTACCTTTTATTAGAGGGTTGTTTTTACCCCTAAAAACCGTAAACGACTTGATATCGAAAAACGGCCAGACATATGTATCTTTTTTTAGCTCTAGTTTCCGAAAATCTTTGGTTCGTTCATGTGTGCAAAATCGTGTCGGACGGTGTTATTAATGGGAAATGGTTTTGAAGAGTGTCAAAAAAAACGTTCAGGTTACTTGTTCTTGGTTAGAAAGTCTGGGTTTTATATTAAATTATACAAAAAGTGAATTGGTCCCTGCAAAGTCTAGCAAATATTTAGGATTCATTTATAATTCTCATGATATGTTGGTTGAGTTACCTCAAAGTAAAAGACAGAACGTAAAATCACAAATTGGAAAGTTTTCTAAGCAAAAAAGATGTAAAATCCGAGATTTTGCATCTTTTATAGGTATTTTGGGTTCCTGTTGCTCCGCACTAACTTATAGTTGGGTGCATATGAAGGATTTTGAAAGAGAGAAATTTTTAGCTCTTAAAATTAACGGTGATGATTTCGACGCTATAATGTATCCTTCAGAAAAATTGAAATCAGATTTTCAATGGTGGAGAGATCATATCAATTTTTCGGTTAAACCAATCTCTCATTTTCAGCCAGTAGTTGAGATTTTTTCAGATGCGTCGATGTCTGGTTGGGGTGTGTTTTGTAATGAACAACGAACCCATGGTTATTGGAACAACAATGAAAAATTGAACCACATTAATTATTTAGAGCTTTTGGCAGCATTTTTTGGATTGAAATGTTTCGGCGAAAAATTGTCAGATTGCGATATTTTATTGCGGTTGGACAATACAACAGCTATCGCCTATATTAACAAGATGGGGGGAATTCAGTTTCCAAAACTCAATGAATTGGCTAAAAGAATTTGGCTATAGTGCGAGGAGAGACGGATTTGGATATTCGTGTCTTACGTTAAATCCAAAGAAAATATCGAGGCTAATTTTGAATCGAGAAAATTGGAGTTGGAAATTGAATACTCCTTATCTTGTTCAGCTTTTCAAACTATTACTCCGAGATTCAGTAACCCACAAGTAGACTTATTTGCTACTAGGACTAATGCAAAGTTTTGCGAGTTTTGAGAAAGATTATCAATGATTCAGCTAGAGGAATAGTCGTGGTACCATTTTGGACAGCTCATTATTAATTTCGAAACCAGTCTTTCTAAATCCAGATGTTAATGTTTTGTGTTCTTTGGACAAGAAGCCGCACCCGCTTTGGAGGAAGTTAACATTAGTTGCAGGGATGCTGTCCGGGAAGCCTTCCGGAGAAAAGAAGTTCCTGAACAATCTTTAGATATAATGTTAGCTTCCTTGTCAAATTCGTCTACTAAACAATATGCCTCCTGGTTGAAAAAATGGGCAATTTTTTGTGAAAATAAAAATGAAGACATCTGTTTTCCAAATGTACCAAGAGTAATTGAATTTTTGTCTGAGAAATTTCAAAAGGGTGCAGCCGTTGGAACTCTGAATAGCTGTCGTTCTGCTATTGCTCTCTTATATGGACCGGAACTTGGTGAAGATCCGCGAGTAAAGAGACTTTTTAAAGGTTTTTCTAATATTCGACCCGGTAAGCCCAAGTATGATAACACTTGGGATCCTCAACAAGTTTTGGGCCATTTAAGTGAGTGGGGTCCTTAAAATTTACTCTCGTTACAAAAAATAACTTTAAAATTAGTGACTTTACTAGCGTTTATTACTGCACATCGAATGCAGACTTTAGCTTTAATAGATGTTAGAGATTTAGAAAGAAGCAACGAGGCTATCACGATAACGATACCAGAAAAAATTAAAACGTCGAGGGTACATAAGACCCAACCTACATTACACATTCCTTATTATAGAGATAACCTGATTATTTGTGCAGCATCGACCTTAGATTTATATGTCGAAAAAACAAGAGAACTTCGAGGAAGTGAAAATTAGTTATTTATAACTATTACGAAACCGTATAAAGCAGCAAGTAGCGAAACATTAAGTCGTTGGATCAAAAAAGTTATGTCGGATAATAATATTGACACGAGTTTATTTGATGTGTATAGTACGCGTCACGCGGAAACTTCGACTGCTACACGGAAAGGAGTTAACATAGATTGTATTAAAAAACTGCAGGATGGTCGGAAAGTTCTCGTACTTTCGCAACCTTTTATAACAAACCGTTACTCTCGAACAAAAAAGTTTTCGCAGATGCGATTTTCAAGAAATGATGTAACATTGATTATAAATTAACAAATTGTAATTTTGAGTTCTATTTCTAATGTTAAAATATATGTTTATAAATCTGCCGTGAAAAATCTTAAAACATCTACAATATGATCTAGAGGAAGAGGCGCGAAATACAATTATCTGTTTAAAAGAACTTACCTGTAAGTGAAGTTCAATCAGAATTGTATGAAGCGCCTCTTCCGAATAGATCATTCCCTTCCTTTTTACATTTCCCTAATAATTTTAGCAATATAGGTATATTTAAAAAATTCTTTATGCCTAAAATATCACGGCAGCACTTTAAAAAAATGAGGAATAGCGATGACTCGCGATGGAGGGGGTTTTTTCGTTTTTGCTGAGAAGAATGTAGTGACATCGGTGCGTAGTAGGGGTACTAGAATATGATCTATTCGGATGAGGCGCTTCATACAATTCTGATTGAACTTCACTTACAGGTAAGTTTTTTTAATCAGATAATTTTAAAAGAAAATAATTGAATATATTTGCTGCTATTTCACAATTTCATTACTTTGACAATGTAAAATTACATAGAAAAGGAAATTAGGTCTTCTTTCGTATCTCCTTCCTGTTAGTCAGTTGCAGGGGTGCTATTCTGTAACTTCACTTCACTTTCACATCACTTTCACTTCACTTTCACTTTCACTTCACTTTCACTTCACTTTCACTTCACTTTCACTTCACTTTCACTTCACTTTCACTTCACTTTCACTTCACTTTCACTTCACTTTCACTTTTATTTCACTTTCATTTCACTTTCACTTCATGTGCGCTTCAGTTTCACACAACTTTCACTTCTTTGTTATTTTACATTCACTCCACTTTCACTTCACATTAACTCCACATTTACTTTACTTGCACTCTACTTTCACAACATATTCACATCACATTCACTTCGCATTCACTTCACTGTTATTTCACATTCACTTCACTTTCACTTCACATTTACTTTCACTTCGCATTCACTTTCACTTCACATTCACTTTTACTCTACTTTTGCTTCACAAGTTAAATTAGAGAATAGAAAGTGAATGCGACGTGAAAGTAAATGTGAAGTAAAAGTAGAGTGAATGTGAAATAACAGTAAAGTTAATGCGATGTGAATATGTGATGTGAAAGTAGAGTGCAAGTAAAGTGCAAGTAAAGTGAATGTGAAGTGAATGTGGAGTTAATGTTAAGTGAAAGTGAAAGTGAAAGTGAAGTGAAGTGAAAGTGAAGTGAAAGTGAAGTGAAAGTGAAGTGAAAGTGAAGTGAAAGTGAAGTGAAAGTGAAGTGAAAGTGAAGTGAAAGTGAAGTGAAAGTGAAGTGAAAGTGAAGTGAAAGTGAAGTGAAAGTGAAAGTGAAGTGAAAGTAAAGTGAAAGTAAAGTGAAGTGAAAGTGAAGGGAAAGTGAAGTGAAGTTACAGAATAGCACCCCAAGTATAGACCTGCCTAGTATTGCATAGTGAATTTAGGTTCATCCGACATATTGGATCCGACATTTTGAAAATTTAATAAATTTTTAACAATATGTTATGTTTGACCACCATATTGGATCCACCATTTTGAAATTTAAAAATTCTATTTTAGATTCTTATTCAGCAACCTTAAAAACTTCTTTTTACCAAGTTGAATGAAAATCTATTAAAATGTTTGCAAGTTATTTAATTTTTGAAATTACTAATTTGTAATGGTTGATTGTTTATTCTATATAAGATACATTATCAGTCAACTGGTTGATTACATACATCTATTTATTATTAAATACATCTACGAAGAATTTTTTTCAGTTTTTCCATTCCTTAAATTAGTAGTATACTTGAAATAACTTATTTCTTACACTTCACTTAACTACAGTGGTGTTTACATTTACCCCGAATTTTCAGAAAATTTCAAAATCTCTGGGTAAATGTAAACAGTCACTTTTAGGCGATTCAGGTGCATCAATAAATTTATATATTTTTGTGCTTTTGGTGAAACATAGATATTCCGTTTACATTTACCCCTAATGACTCTATATATAGTAAAAATTATTTAAAATTTTTTTAAATTAAACTACATTTAAAAAGATTTTTAATAAATTTTATTATATATGATAATTAAAAATACCGGTTTTTTCTGGTTGATTAACCCTAAGCAATTCAGGCATAATGAAATGAGAATTTAACCGTTCAGCATATTTCAATTCAAATCTAGACTTAATTCTTCTTTCAGAATGAACTTTAGCATTTTGTTTGGTTTTTAGAGTATAAATTGCAGTTTTAAGATGGGTTATAAACTTTTCGTGAATACTGAAAAAATCAGTATTCCTTTTTTGAATTATATAAATCACGACTAAATCGAGACTTTTTAATTCTTCAAATTTGACAATTACGTCCCTTTTATTAAACTCCCATATTTTTTCTACATTTACAATCAACTTTTAACTAAGAGATAAAAAAATTAAATAACAGTAAGAGAGATTACCATAAAGGAGAACAAGAAAGCAAAACTCTTCTTTTAATTTGAAACACTAAAAATAATAATTAGATGATTCTTATATACTTAAACCGTGCTTTTACAAAACTTTTATGAACTATTTCAACAGAGAATGTACAATAAAAAGTGACGTTTCTATGTGCATAAAGAAACAAAAACAAACGAAGGATAAATTAAACAAAGAAGCATCGATGTATGTAAACAAAAAATCGCCTTCGTAAAAATAATATACAAGGAAAAATTTTTGCCTTCTTTTGTATATAACTTCACCAAATTATAAAATCAGCAAGAATGGTCAAATTTAATTAAAAGTATATTTAATTTAGAAGATTTTCCTCCCTTACTTTGTTCTACATCGTATCTGGATTGATTGAAAGGTCGATATAAAAATCCTTTATCACTGATTCATCCTTACTATTAAGTAGGAATAGTTTTTTGATATTGTTAAACACTTGACACTTTATTAATATGTGATATGTGTTTGGAAAATTTGATTCAAAAAAGGTGTCATCAATTTTTCGAGCACATCGCTTCTTTCTGCAACAAAAAATGTGTCCAGTTGTGAGACACTTATAAAACAAGTTGTGAATTAAGATGTTCACTACATGAACATTTCGCTTCCTCTTTACGATAAGCAAAAAATTTGCTTCCTCGTGGAGAAAGCATTAATCATAAAAAAGTGTTTTAAATATATTCCATATTGTTGTTCTAAAATCTAATTAAAAGAGATTTTAAAAATTAATTATATTTATTATGATTGGCTTAAAATTAAAATTAATTTTAAGCTTAAAATTTAATTTTAAGTTAATGACAATTAAAGCAGAAAAATTACCTTTTTTATCAAAAATTTAGTTCTTCCTCGTTGTCTTGGGAATATCACCTGTGCACGGTGCGACCGAGAAATAATATCGAGAAGGAAGACCGCAGGGCAAGCCGATAGGACGCCGCTATTTTCGGTCGACCGACGCAATCATCGGCGTGCGGAAGTTCTCAGATCTCTTCACAAAAGTTAAACTTAAAAATAAAAGAAGAGTGATTTTAAAGAAAATAATATGTTTGTGTAATCAAATAATTTTCTTTATTTAATCGTTTCATTTGTGTGTTAAATTCATTGTGTCTGTCTCTCCTCTGTGTGCAGTACTCACACCCTATTATTTCAATATTGAAGAAACTTCGTATAAATAAAATATTGAGCTCGGTTAGACTAGTCCGGGAAAGTTCTCTGTTTTATTTCCACATCGTGATCCGGGTAGTTTACCTACCTAGCGCCAGGGAAGTTCCCTAAAACGGATCATCGGTGGTGTATTATAAGTTTGAAGTGTGGAATTTGTAATTCGGCAATAGTAATCCGACATATTGACATTTTTGCATCGATGTGCGGGTGAGAACCGCAAGGAAAAGTAAACATCGTTGCAATATATATATCTTTTTTCATTCAAAGTATTAGTGATTTTTGTCTTTTGATTGATTTTTATTTGATTTTGCTAATGTTTACTTCATTTTTAAGCATTTTAGTGGCAAAATTAGGAAAAAATTAATTTCTTATAGTTTCAAAATCGATAAATTAGAAATAATTATTAAACAATTATTACATATACTAGTTAGCAATTATTGCCTAAAGAAAAATATTTTGCAAAAGGGTTAGACCATTATATATCGAATAAAGTAGTTGCGGCCTAATTTATGGTGTCTAGGGAACGAAATAAAAAGAATTATTTTAAAATATTTATTACTTTTCTCAAAATATGAATGTAAAGTGGAGAAGGTGCGGAAAAATGTCACTTTTTTAGCTGTTAGAAAATGTATTAAAAAACATAGAATATATGAGAATAAGGACCAAACGAAACTTTTTTGGTGCTTGTAGATTTTGGTGTGATTTAATAGTTGTGAAAGTACCAAATTTTTTTATTTTTCTTTAAGGAGATCTTAATTTGCAAAGTTAGCAAAAATTCAGAAATCGCGTATTTTCAACTTAATATTTCTTGTATATTTAAAGTAAAAACAGAAAAACTTAATCGAAAATCTGAAACTTAATCGAAAATACGCTATATTCGATGAGTTTTTTTTTAATTTAACAATTTCACTTTCTTGTAATTCAATGATAAAAGTTGCAAAAATTAGGTTATTTGGCAGACCAACTTTAAAACCATGTTTTATCTATTATTTTAATTTTTACTAGTTTATTGAATACGGATTAATTAATCAAGGAATTTTAAACAAGAATCAATAACTTTTTTTACATTTTAAAGCATTTTTCTATGTTTTTATACATTTTCTAACAGCTAAAAAAGTGACATTCAAATCGTTAAACTTTTACAGTAAAATTGTTTGATATTAATAAATAAAGTATATTATGATGTTATAATACATTTTTTATTTGTTTAAACAAATTATTGTTGTTATTTACCAACTTTTTCCAGAATACACCTAGAAAGTTGCAGTTTTTTCCTAATTTTGCAATTAACTAAATCTTACATAGTATCGTAAACACTCCTAGTCTATATCTTTGAACTCGAAAGAAGTAACTATACGGTATCGTGATCATTATAAGTGGCGGTAGATAGCAACGCGATTTTTAATAAAAGTGACAGGTTGTCCATCAAGAAACATTATGAGTAATCAAAGACAAGTGAAATATTTTTGTTTGTCAAATTTTGACGTCTAGGTCAAAACTTCCCTCAAAATTGACCTATATTAACGTAATGTGAGGCCGTTATTTATTAAGGTGGGGATAGATAGGGGGGGATTTTGAGGTTATGTTTATGACCTAACATGACAGAAAGTTATGTTAAAATTTGAGGTTATGTTCGTCTATGACTGAAAGTTATGTTAAATACACTATAGCTATTTGTGGCCAACTTCGGAGCGATGATGGTTCACCTGATTTTGAGGTTATGTTCGTCTATGACAGGAAGTTATGTTAAATATAGTATAACCATTTGTGGCCAACTTCAGAGTCTTTAAACAGCGGCGGCGGCGATATCTTTTTATAAGATAGACAGATATATAAATCACGAAAATTCCTGTCGTGACGTGTCAAGACACGACACGAATTTTTCGTAAAATTTCCTTTATAATATATAGCTTCCCGATTTCAGGTTAAAGGTATTCAAGGATCAACTCAATTTCAAATTTTTTGATTTAAATTTCCGCTCTTGTTTTTTCTTCCTAAATGTGATCACAGATATCGTTCTACGGAAATCAGAGAAATGACAATTATTTGTGTATTCCAAGGTAATCTTATAACAATAATAATTTTGGTTAAAGGCTTTCGCATGCAGAGAGGCAGGCATTTTTTTGAAATGTTGTGAACGATGATTCGGATTCAGATGATACACTGATATGTAAAGATGTTTAGGATAGCAGTGATGACAATCATTCGCCTAAAAATGCTTACAATGATGCGGATGCAGAAACAGAGCAAATGGAAGGGGAAATAAATGAAGAAAGCGATTCTGACGAAGATTATGGTGAAGACGATGACACTCCAGACGCCTCTGCAAATGGTGAGTTTTATGAAACCAAAGACGGTGTGGAATGATTCAAAAATCCTCCTCGAATAAATCGTCATGGAGGGCAAAATATATTTCGAGAAAACCGTTTCATAGGTCCGAATCCTATTACGAAAAATATGTCTAAAGTTGATATATTCAGTTGCATATTTTCTTCAACTGTTAGAGAAATAATATTGAAATATTCTAATGAAAAAGCTAAAACTGTGTATGCTAATTGGAACACTCAAAATCCTGATAAGCATCCGCACATTTGGAAATCCATTGCTGATGTCGAATTATCAAATGTTTTGGGATATTGTTGATAATGAGATGCCATCAGTTAAACAAAGAGTCAGTAAAAGTGCTGTGGAAAAACATGCATACTCGATTTACCGCGCAACCATGGCACGAACCAGATTCGAAAATATCCTTCGATTTTTACGCTTTGACTCTGTCAGTACCAGGGCTATTCGTCGAGAAACCGACAAGGGTGCGCCTATAAGAGAAATTTTCGAAAAAGTAGTTTCCAATTTAGAAAATCATTACCTACCTCATGAATGTATTACAGTGGATGAGCAGTTATACGGTTTCAGAGGTCGTACTCCTTTCACCCAGTACATACCATCAAAACCCGCAAAGTACGGCATAAAAATTTGGTGGGCATGTGATTCTAAGGCTTTTTATCCATTGTGTGGACAATTGTATGTAGGAAAGGTGAACAACGTAAGAGATTTGAATTAAGGAGAAGGCGTTACAAAAGATTTAGTTGGAGTATATAAAGGGTCAGGGAGAAATGTTACAACCGAAAACTTTTTTACGTCATTTCAACTGGCCAAGAATCTTCTTACGTGGAAGTTGTCAATCGTTGGCACTTTAAAAAAAATAAAAGGTATATACCCAAAGAATTCAAGCCATCATCCACCAGAGATTTGAAATCCAGCCTATTTGGCTTTTCTAAAAAGTGATATTTTGCTCTTACGTTCAATCTAAGAAAAAATTAGTAGTTTTGTTATCCACAATGCATCAAGATAACACTACATCTGGCGCGTAAAAAAACCAGAGATTAGCTTGTACTACAACGTGACGAAGGGCGGCGTCGATACAATGGACAAAATGTTATCACAATATTCGTCAAAAAGACTAACATTGCGCTGACCGATGACGATGTTCTACAATCTCTTGGACTTAACAGCCCTTGCAGCATTCATAATTTTCAAAGAAAATAATTCTATGACGTCCTTAAAAAATTCACAAAGAAAAAATTTTATCGAGAGCTTGAGTGAAGATCTTTGTCGACCAATTATTATGAAATGATCTAAAAATCCAAACTTTCACGGGATCTGTAACTAATGAAACAAACAATAGTTTGTTTAAAATTTTTTTAAACAATAGTTATATTTTATTCTTTATCACTAATTATATAAGATTTAGTAAATTGCAAAATTAGGAAAAAACAGCAACTTTCTAGGTGTATTCTGGAAAAAGTTGGTAAATAACAACAATAATTTGATTAAAAATTGTTTAAAAATAGTTTAATTTTTATTCTTTATAAGTAATTATATAAGATTTAGTAAATTGCAAAATTAGGAAAAAACTGCAACTTTCTAGGTGTATTCTGGAAAAAGTTGGTAAATAATAACAATGATTTGTTTAAATAATTTTTTAATAATGAAACATAAATGTTTTATGTCATAAATGTCATAAAACATTATTAAGATATAGTATTTGTATTACAGTATTATATTGTAATTACAGTATTTCTATTTTTATATTCAAAACGTTTGATGAATTTTAATCGTTTTGGGAACATAAGAGTAAAAAAGCGTTTGGCCACCCCAGGTGGCCGTCCGGTAGTCCGCGTATACAAAAATTATTGGTAGCGCGAAGGTTAAACATTCATGAATATATGAATATGATACAATAAAAAAATAACGAACTAAATCAAAACCAATTTTATTGATAAGTAAAAAATATGTATTATAAATAGTGGTAAAAATCTGCATTCTATGTTTTTTTCAAAGCCACTAAAAGTATAACCGTTAAGTATAGTGTTGCATTCGAGCGAGAAATCGCTCGAAAAGGACGAGAAATCTCGTAAAGAATACAATGAAAACAATTGAATGTGATTTAATATTCAATTGTTTTCATTGTCTTCTTCACGAGGTTTCTCGTTCTTTTCGAGCGATTTCTCGCTCGAATGCAACACTAAAGTTAAGTATTTACAGCTGCCTATAATAGAGATTATTATCTAGTCCTAAGATTTATTTTCATTAAAAACTTATTGTTACATTATCCTATTCGATATTTATAATGTTCTTGTCAACAAAAAAGTATTTTTCTTTATTTTTAGTGACCTTTGTTTTATATAAAAGGAATAATAAATTAAAAAGGAATCCAAAGAGAATTAAATGAATTTCATATTTATTTCTTTATTTTTAAAAATGTCTTTTAATTTTGTTGCACAATTCTTGGTTGAAATGTAAAACTATTAATATGTCAAAACGCATTATTCGAATTTTATTGAATCTTATGTAAAAAGAAACTTTATCCTTTTAATTTTCAGTTCTGTTTCTTTTAGTATATGGAGTTTAGTGAAATTACACATTAAAATAAAATTACATTTATTTTGGAAAAAGTAAACATGAAATGTATTGTAGAATATTACATTATATTTTGTAGCATTCTTTTTAAAACACATTTTAATTTCATTTTTATATGTACTTCTTCTGAAATGTCCATTAAAAAGGATAGGAAACTGCAAAAGGTGAGCTTTAATTCCACATAATTTTTAATAAAAGTGATAGGAGGTATTTAGAAATTTTAAGAATTTTATATTTGAAACAAGCATTTTCTAACGAAATGAAGAGAGAGTATTTGATTTTTATCACTTAGTTGTTATAATAATTTAATAATAATATAATAATTCTTTTTATTAATTACTAATGAGAAGGAAGTAAATATTTTGTATTTTAAGAATATTAATTTTTTTCAGAATTCTTTTTTATCAACGTCTTAAATGTAAAATTTTTGTGACATTTCCATTCAAACGAAATGAGCATTTTTCCAGTATTCATTCACACTTATACATTCAATTACAATATTTTTTTATTATACATTTAGAAAAAATTATACTTTATAAATTTAGCGAACTGCATATTATTACCCACGTTCAACATGATGCTTCTATTACAAATGTATTTTTTAGATCAGTAGCGGATAGATTTGGTATGTCACAATCAACTGCTTAGGAATGTACTTTGGACGTCGCTTTCTGTCTTTGTAGACGGGTTAGTAAGTTTATACGTTGCCAACGGGTGGCGAAATTATCAGAAGTGAGCGAGAATTTCGTCAACTAGCTGGGCACCCAGGAGTGATTGGAGCAGTGGACATTAACAAAGTAAGTAATCATCATTATGGTGATTAC
This sequence comes from Leptopilina myrica (nomen nudum), assembly GCA_032872475.1. Taxonomy (NCBI): domain Eukaryota; kingdom Metazoa; phylum Arthropoda; class Insecta; order Hymenoptera; family Figitidae; genus Leptopilina; species Leptopilina myrica (nomen nudum). The sequence goes on from CM065465.1 coordinate 11,489,277, forward strand.
TTCGCATATGCCACGCACCTTCTTGCTGATAAAGCCTATGATTTACAGTTTCATTTATTGACACCTCACAAAGATTATTAAGAGGGTTTTTGCTTTATTGATGGGCTGTTTTCGTAGGCTTAAATTTTTGTATGTTTAAAACGTAGTCTACCCTTCAATAATTATTATTTTTGCATGCTGCTATTTGCACAATATTTGCTTATCTAACAATGATATCATCGACGAGGAACCACTTGTTTTAAATGATAACAAACAGCACTTTGATGAAAATGATATTAATGACGATGTTCCGCAACTTCCGTTTTCCCCAGGAAATGAAAACATTCGATTTCATGACGACATTCGATTAAATGAAAACGTTCGCTTCGACGAACATTTAAAGCGCAATATTATTTCTAATGCTTTGTTCGACAATCGTAGAATGTAAAAAAAAGAAACTGCATCGAAAAAATTTAATCTTCGTCAACTTAAAAAAGAGGAAATGTAAACTATAACTAATTATTAATTCAATAATTAATTATTTTATTAATTAATAGACTTTTTAAGAATTTTTGATTTTCATACCAAACAGTGTAATATTTCTTAATCACATTACTAATATTGTCATAATTACTTGACCTTTTATAAAAAATGAAAGATTTTAATACATTAATTTTGCATGATATTATTCCTGAAACTATAAAATTTGAAAAAAGGTACCTAATTATTATTAAAGCGTTGGAAATATTAATGTCGGTAAAATTACATCTAAATATGAAATATATTTTCTCCTTTTTACATTACAAAAATAAAAAGTGTTCTTACTTCAACAATCGTGCGCATAAAGTAAAGTACTGTATTAGACTCTGTTATACACAGGTCAGAGCAGGTTAATTCCCACTTCATAAAGCAAATTGAATTTTTTTAAATTAAAATTTTTGTTTATATGTATGATACTCGATTCAAAAATCTATTTCATATGCTTTCATTATGCAGCAATTGTAGCAAATTTAGTAAGTTAACATAATTTGTTTTTAAATCAGAAAAAGATTATTAAAAATTTTGCAAGAATCTGAAAAAGTGTAAATATTCCCCATATCCCTGAGGAAAATTTTCATACTCTTCTATAATAATAATTTTGACTATCTACCTTTAAAATGTTGTAATTTTTTTAATAAAAACGGTATAGATTTATTTTATAATAGGCTGTAATCATAAAAAGTATAATGTACTCTGTTAATGATTACGTAATATATGGAATCAGAGATGAATAAAAGAACCTGACAAAATTGAAATTAAGAAAAAATTTATGTTTCATTTATATATACATACATATATATATATTTATATATATATATATATATATATATATATATATATATATATATATATATATATATATATATGTGGACGTCCACATGAAAAGGGCCCATTTTGTCGGTTCTAGTTTTCGAGTTATTTGCAATTTAATACTTTTTTGAGAAAAACCTTAATTTTTTTTTATTTTTTATTATCAATCTACATGTTTTGACAAGTCAAATCATGAGGTTTTCATTAATTTATCGTTAATTTAAGTGTTTAACTTTATTGGTTCTTTAGAAGAAGAAAAGGGCCCATTTTGTCGGTCCTTTGCAAAAATATTCCGTATTTTTGAAATGGAGGGTCAAAAAAATTAAAACCTCTTGATTTGTCATCTTTAAAGTACCCTAAACTCAAAACAATTATTATCTGAATAACTTCCGAGAAGAACCAGAGATATTAATGTTAGAGTCATTGATTACGTAGTCGTAGATGTAAAAAATGTCGATATTTCGTCAAAATTTCATAATAAAACCTGTTAAAATTTTTTTAATAAGTTTAATTTCTATTCTTTACCTTTAAATGACACAATAAAATTGTTCCCAATCATTAATCTTGTACAAAAATGGTTTATTAATAAGAAAATCGCCTTTTTTAGAAAAGGGCCCATTTTGTCGGTTTTTCGTATTTTTAAACAGAAAGGGGGGGTAAGGTGATTTTAAAAATTTTAAACCTATTGGTTTTTCATCTTTATGGTGCCCTGGACAGAAAACAATTATTATCTGAATAACTTCCGAGAAGAACCAAAAATATTGATGTTAGAGTCTTTGATTACGTAGTCGTAGAAGTGAAATTTTCGATATTTCGGCAAATTATTCATAATAGAGACTTTTAAAAAATTTTAAATACGTTTAATTTTTATTCCTTATCTTCAAATGACACAATAAAATCGTTTCCAATCATAAACCTTGTAAAAAAAAATGGTTTATTAATAAGAAAATTGTCTTTTTTAGAAAAGGGCCCATTTTGTCGGTTTTATGTATTTTCAAACAGAAAGGGGGGGGGGGTTGGTTTTAAAAATTTAAAACCTATTGGTTTTTCATCTCTAAGGTGCCCTGGACTGAAAACATTTATTATCTGAATAACTTCCCAGAAGAACCGGACATATCACAATTAATAGGTATCACAATCTTTAATTCCGTTTTTCTCGAAATGAGGTATTTGTCACTATAAACTTTGAAATTCTGTAACTCATCGAATTTTTGACCAAAAAGGTTGTATGACCACTCAAAATTTTCGTAATTTTGCAAGGAATTCGCCCATATAGATAAGTCCAATAGTGCCAAAATGGGCCCTTTTCATGTGGACGTCGACATATATATATAAAACAATTTTCAGAACGAAATCTATAAAAACCAAACATTAATTTTCAAAATAATGTAAATGAATCAGCATGTATACAATTTTATGTATAAAAAATTAATTCTTTGTTCTTCAGAGAAAAAAAGTATGTAATTTCCTTTCACTTGTCAAACTTTTTCTTTATTGTTTTGAATTGTCCAAAGTTTATGAATATCTTTTAAATAAACGCGAAATCTGATTCCATTAATTCAAAAATCTACTTCTATAACTAAATTATTTTTTAGTTGTTTCAGAAATTATTAGCAAAATTGTATAGATGGCATGGAAATGCAATTACTATATGAGGCATTTCATGTCAAGTGATCCAAGGGTCTTTCATTTTGAAAAAAATCGTACCTTTACTTTCCGAAAAAAAAAATTTATTTTTAATTTTAATTTTTTGGGTCAAATTTTTTTTTTAAATTCTTATTTTCAATCGAAAGAGCATAAAAAAACTTTTTAAAATATACCTTGCCAAATTTTTATGTTTAATAGTTTAAGAGAAAAAAATTATCGACATAAGCATTGTACTGAAAAACCCAAAAATTTAACCCCCTCCCCCTCGGAAAATATTATACTAGGTAAAAAAATATTTTCACGAAAAATTATTATCTATTAGTACTACAAAAGCCCCAATTTTGCTATGATTGGAAAAAATTTTTTCTCTACCTGAATCGCTTGACATGGAACCCCTCATATATGAAATAATATAAATAATAATTACGAAATTAAAAAAAAAATCAAACGCAGTGCGAGAAACACGCAGTTAGTATTGTGAATGTTAACAAAAAGTAACTGCCTCAGTCCCCTTAAAAAATTCCAAAAAATACAAAATACTGATAACTCCCGTAATAAATAAAGTATACTTTCTACTCTACTCTTTATTTTTTTCCTTAACAATTTCTTCCAATAAAAATAGAAGTTTATCCTTTGTTTCTAGCTTTTCTTCATGTCGTATTTATGCCTCTCTTTTGTGTAAATAAAAATAAGGCTTTTTAGGATTTCGGCGTTTTTTCTTAATTTCTCTTTCAAATTTTTTACATTCTTTTTCTTCATCTTCTAGTCTTTTTTTGTTTTCCTCTTCCACTAATTCCTTAAGTTTTTCTGCTTCTTCTCTTTCCTTATTTAAGTCTTTCTTCTTTTTCTCTTTTTTGTCCTTTGTCATCACTTTTTTCCTTACTAGAGATTTCTCCAACTGTCTTACAAATTCTACTTCTATAACCTTCAATGCTTGACGCCAACATAGAAGAATTTATTTTAGGTCTGTGAAACAATGCCGCATGCATATCGTCAAAAAAAATCCCAAATAATTGGTGAGGTGCCAGTTTGACTCTTTATAAATAAAATATTTTTGTACTATCTATTTAAAAGTTTCCATTTTTTTCGCACTGCTTTAGAGTCTTTGTGCATCCGTTTTTTTTAACATTTCATATTACACTTTTTTCCAAAATGCCATTCACAAAACTGTATTGATTTTTAAATTTCACTAACTATTTTAATTCATAGGCGGACCTCATCATCATCCCAGATGCACGATTTTCTTACTAAACAAGTTGTTCATTTCATGACCATTAAGATTCCTCCATATCCACAAGAATCAGTAACATACACACACTGAAAAAAAATATTCTTTTTTTAAGAGAAAAATTCCTCTTACAAAAATCCTCTTGAATCAAGAGGAATCCTCTTAATCGAAAAGTATTTTCCTCTTATTTCAAGAAGAATATTGTTATGTGGAGAATAATCCTCTTAAACTAAGAGGATTCTTTTTGAGCCCTATTCTAGAGGAAAATATGCATTGAAATAAGAGGAATCCTCTTAATACAAGAATATTTTTTGTGCATCCATACAAACACATTTATCTAAATATTAAATTTGTAAAAAATAATACAATTTTAATATTTTCTGTAAATATTTTTTATTATTTAAACTAATTTTATAAAGAATAATTATATTATAATCATATCATGATAATTTAATACAATATAATTATAAAAATAAATTATCATTAACGTGAATTGTTTTTAAAACTATTAAATATACTTTGATGATATTGGCTAAAATCCAATCAAACATGTAACATATTTACTTAAATTAATACGATATCCATTATTTCATTTTAGGTCAAATCAACATGAAAACCAAATTATGATTTTTAGAAGCATATCAATCGAAGAGTTCATTCTAATCAAATAAATTTCTTCTTGATATATCAAGAAATATTCATGAATTAAATATAATTATAGTGCGATTTGCAAATTTTTTAAAAACTATGCATAAAAGAGTTCGTCCAGAAGATTTGTTAAAAATAAAATTATATAAATAATTTATAAGTTGTTGTATAAATATTTAGTGAAATTTAAACTTTCATATGCAAACTGCTTCTTTTTTATGATAGAATAATCATTTCAAAATGTTAAAATAAATTCTGAAAAAATACAAATAGCAATTAATGTAATAAATTTTTATAAAATGTATACTTTGTATACTAACAATTGATTCGTTTTCTTGTCAGGAATGTAATTTTGACAATAGTTAATGAAAATATTAATAAATAAAATAGTTATTTCAAAAAATAAAAAAAATTTTTTTTTTAATTTTGAAAAAATTGTATAAAAAAATTTTGTGGATCAGTATTTCTTTGGAAAGGTCTAAAAGCACTATTTCTATAAATTAACAATAATGATATACCTAAATTTCGTTAGAACATCGAACACATGCTAACACGTCAAAGATTAAAATTCTGTCAAAATATAATAAAACAAGTTGTTCATTTCATGACCATTTCGCTTCCTTAAAATATTATAAACCAATTGCTTAATTTAATTTTAATATGTTAAGGTAATATTTCAAATAACACAAAATTTGAATTTTTTGTGAAAAAGAAAAATATTGATTAATTTTATAAATTTTGATTAAATGTGCACTTTGTATATATCAATCGATTCGTTTTTTTGTCAGGAATGTAATTTTGAGAATAATTTATGAAAATATTAAGAAACAAAAAAGTTATTTAAAAAAATACAAAAAATTTTTTTTTCAAATTTTGAAAAAATTGTATAAAAAAAAATTTTGTGGATAAATTTGAAAATCCTTGTGTCAGATTTTAGGTATTAATGACTGCAATAAATCTGCAAAATTTCAGGGCAATCCATTAAAATTTGTTTGAGATACTTTGTACACAATTTTTTGTGACATACACACACATACATACACACACATACATCTGGACATTTGCTCAGAATTTAATATACATATATCTTAGATGAAAATAAGTCCATATAATCATGTTTTAAAAAATTGAAAATCGTCACGAATGCAAAGCTTCCTTATGAGGAAGCAAAATCACTCCACACTAATAAGAATAAAATTTAAAGTAGAGAGAAAACATTCTCACACAGCGATTCACTGTTAACTGAAAAGAAATTTAATTATCTTACAAAGTCAAACCAGGAAACACGTGAGAAAAGTCAATGAACTAAAACATCAACACATTTTTAAATGAGGTACAAGTTATATTGATTTTATTATTTTCTCTATGGACACGAGTCCATACGTCTAAGTAAAGGAAAGAATGTTTCGTTTAAGGTGAAGATATCTTCCTTTCTGTTGATAGTGGAATGATTTGTTTTTATATAGATCATTACAGATATTCGTCTTTTTTTAAAATTAGGTTCATTATCCAATATTTTTGTATTTTCCCAATCAAAATCATGATTAAAATTTAAACGATGTCGATAGACCACAGAATTATTATTTACTTTTTTATGTTCGTTGATGCGAGTTTGTAGTGATCGCTTTGTCTCTCCTATATAAGTTGTTGGGCAGTCTTTACAATCGTCGTATATTATACATGATTATATGATTATTTTCTCTAATGAGTGTCAAGTCAAGAAAGTTAATGGAATTGTTCTTTTCTATTTCCATAGTAAATTGTAACTTTTGGTTAGAAGAATTGAAAGTGTCAATTACAAGATCGACGTGTTCTCTTCTTACAGCCAAAATTGTATCATCCACATATCTGAAGTAGAATAGTGGAACACAATTATATTTTTCTTTTAATATATCAAGACAATCACTTTCCAGATCATCCATAACAAGGTCGTAAACAAAGGCCGAGATTGGCGAGTCCATAGGCGTTCCGTAAATCTGCCTATAAAATTTTCCGTCAAGTGAGAAATACGTGTTATTGAATACAAACATAGTGCAGTCGATGATGTCGCAGAATGGAATTTTACAATTTTGATTTATAGAGCGTATGCGTCGATCTAAACTCTGAATGACTAGTTCACAGGAGATGTTTGTAAACATAGAACTTACATCAAGTGAAAGAAAAGTATAGCCATCGTCCATGGCAAGGTTACATAATTTGTTTTTTAATTCTAAACTCTAATCAGTTTTTTAAGAGGGTTCTTTTTTATAAGTTCGTACGTTGAAGCATCGGAAAATAAGATCGACATTTTATTTTTATAATCAGACTTTTTTATGAGAACAGTAACATTCCCTTTGTCTGCAGGAGTAAAAAAGACTTCAGGATTATTTTAAAAAAAAAGTTTTGTTTTCTGTGTTTTATTAGAAAAAGATCTATCTTGATTTTTTAGTAAATGTTTATTAGTTAAATTATTAGTCAAAATATTGGAAAATTTTCCTCTTAGAGAATTTTTAAAAGTATCGTCAATTTGTTCTTATGGGAGTCATTGTTAGAATTCAGAATACGAACAAATTTTTCCCGGGATAGCACAAAGAACCTGTCACGAGACTTAACATCAAAATTCGAATTTAAGATACGCTCTTTACATATATTTAATGATTTATTTAAAAAGGCGACATGAAGATGAATATCATTAATTTCAATATTTAATAATTTTTCCCAATAGAAATCATTAAGTTTAAAAAAGGCTTTTTTGCAAAACTTACTATGAAAAGAACCAATGTTTAAGCGCCTTTGGAAGTTGACAATATGTTGCGGAACAACATCATTGTTTCTGCAGCTGAGAAGAAGAACCTTTTTTGAGAGTGCCATAGCCGATGTCTATTCAATGATGTCCATTTTTTAAAAAGACCTTTAAGGTGTGAACCATATTAAAAAATAATCCTGAAGTCTTTTTTACTACTGCAGACAAAGGGAATGTTACTGTTCTCATAAAAAAGTCTGATTATAAAAATAAAATGTCGAACTTATTTTCCGATGCATCAACGTACGAACTTATAAAAAAGAACCCTCTTAAAAAACTGATTAGAGAGACATCAGGGATTCTTAAACATCTAAATGAAAGTGAATTACTTGATAAAATATACCATCCAAATCAATTGACCTTGACTGACTCTGTGTTGGCTAAAGCGTATGGACTTCCAAAAATACATAAGGAAGGTGTTCCACTTCGTCCAATCATTTCCCTAATTAAAAGACCTACTCATTATCTAGCCAAAACATTATATAATTCCTTAAAAAATTGTATTACTTTATCACGATCGCATATCAACAATAGTTTAGACTTAAAAAACAAATTATGTAACCTTGCCATGGACGATGGCTATACTTTTCTTTCACTTGATGTAAGTTCTATGTTTACAAACATCTCCTGTGAACTAGTCATTCAGAGTTTAGATCGACGCATACGCTCTATAAATCAAAATTGTAAAATTCTATTCTGCGACATCATCGACTGCACTATGTTTGTATTTAATAACACGTATTTCTCACTTGACGGAAAATTTTATAGGCAGATTTACGGAACGCCTATGGGCTCACCAATCTCGGCCTTTGTTTACGACCTTGTTATGGATGATCTGGAAAGTGATTGTCTTGATATATTAAAAGAAAAATATAATTGTGTTCCACTATTCTACTTCAGATATGTGGATGATACAATTTTGGCTGTAAGAAGAGAACACGTCGATCTTGTAATTGACACTTTCAATTCTTCTAACCAAAAGTTACAATTTACTATGGAAATAGAAAAGAACAATTCCATTAACTTTCTTGACTTGACACTCATTAGAGAAAATAATCATATAATCATGTATAATATACGACGATTGTAAAGACTGCCCAACAACTTATATAGGAGAGACAAAGCGATCACTACAAACTCGCATCAACGAACATAAAAAAGTAAATGATAATTCTGTGGTCTATCGACATCGTTTAAATTTTAATCATGATTTTGATTGGGAAAATACAAAAATATTGGATATTGAACATAATTTTAAAAAAAGACGAATATCTGTAATGATCCATATAAAAACAGATCATTTCACTATCAACAGAAAGGAAGATATCTTCAGCTTAAACGAAACATTCTTTCCTTTACTTAGACGTATGCACTCGTGTCCATAGAGAAAATAATAAAATCAATATAACTTGTACCTCATTTAAAAATGTGTTGATGTTTTGGTTCATTGACTTTTCTCACGTGTTTCCTGGTTTGACTTTGTAAGATAATTAAATTTCTTTTTAGTTGACAGTGAATCGCTGTGTGAGAATGTTTTCTCTCTACTTTAAATTTTATTCTTATTAGTGTGGAGTGATTTTTTATTATATTTTGACAGAATTTTAATCTTTGACGATTTAGCATGTGTTCGATGTTCTAACGAAATTTAGGTATATTATTATTGTTAATTTATAGAAATAGTGCTTTTAGACCTTTCCAAAGAAATACTGATGTGTAACCTATATATTTAATAAAATTTTAGCCTGATGAGGTTGGCAAACCCTAGCCAACGAAACGTCGCTTTTTTAACGACACACTTTTCAATTTTTATTCAAATCTTACCTTCCCAAGATCATATATAATTTCAACATTAACAAACTATGAAAGGATATATCTCTAACAACTTAAAAAAAAATTTTCAAAAATGTTTTAGTTTTTCCTTGACAACGCTATGGCCATTATTAAATTGCAAGTTCTCTATATTTTTCCTGTCATATTCGCGTTAAAATACACCAGTATGTCAAATTTTAGCCCTCCATGTTGAATAGTTTAAAAGTTAAGGGGGGGGGTGGTCTCTTTTTATGCATTTTTGGCCAAAAATCTTGTTATTTCCTTGACAAGGCTATGGCCATCGCCTCCAATCACATTCTCTACATTTTACCTGTAATCTAAGTGTGAAAATACGTATCTGTATTCAAGTTCGGCTTCTTTCGAAGCTGTTGTGAGGATGCCATTTTCGTCCACAAAAAATAAAATTTCCTCGTTTGGATCCATCTTTGAACCACACTACAAAATGAAATGAAATTCAATAATACTTTAATTTGTATAAGAAGCAAAATCGCGAACAACAAAAATAATTAAAATTATAATAGATAATTGAGCACTATATCAATGACAAAACTTTTTTGTATATGCGTGTTAGTCAAAGCAAACCGAACTTGAACGAAATCAAACGAATGCATAAAGCTTAATTCACAAGTGTGCGCGTTCTTGCATTTACGACAAATTCAATTTGAGCAACACTGAGAGATCCGGATCATGAAATATAAGTGATTCGTGACAACGCCGAAAACACCCATAGTAGTTGATGCGTATATTACTAAAAAGAAGGTCCGTAGTTTCAGCATACTCCTAAATATTGAAGTGCACGTGTAACATCGAATTGCATATACATTGCTTACAGCATACTTAGTAGAAAGTTTACTTTGTCGAAATGTGTTATACGTTTCGTCTACAAGATTTACCTTAAAAATACCTGAGTAATAAGTTTTAAGTAAATTCGATGAATTATTGTAAAACTCGTCCGCAATATTGGATCTGCCATTTTGAATTTTTGAAAATAACGTTTAAATTCGTAATCAGCGACACTGAAACCCCCTGAGTAACAAAATTCAGGGTAATTCATTGACTTTGGGTAGTTTGCAAATGACCAAAGAAGAATTTTCACTAGTTGGGCGTTAATTGCTATTATAGTAATTTTCAATACTAAGTGAATAAAATAAGTTCATTTTTTTTGGAATAGAAAAATTTAATGAAAAGAACTTCCTTAAGCAAAAGTATGGAATAACAAAACAAAATGAAAATATTGTAAATTTAACTCGGTTAAAAAGTGAAGTGTGCGAGCTCTATAAATGAAAAATGTTCAAAAAATATACGCCATTTTGATTCCAGTTTTGTTTCTTCCCTTATACGGTTAATCATTTTCAGCTGTATCGCATAACAAGAATAAATTGTCTTTTGTGAGAAAGGGGAGAGAAGATTATTTTCTTTTGCGTATCACCTAAACATCTTTTACGAGCTCTGAAGATCCGGGCCTTAACTCTCTAGGTTGAATTTTTCCTTTTCACCTTTAAGAAGATGGGCAAGTCGTTTTTCTTCACTTAACTCTCTCTCTCTCTCTTTCTGTGGTGAGAATAGTATAAAAAGAGAGAGAGAGATAGTTCACCACATGGCAAACGGTCGACATCCATTTTTTCTCTACAGTTGAAAATCAAGAGATATTTTTTCTTCACACACTTCGTGTGGTAGTAAAGAGAAAAAGAAATTTATCGACCACCATCATCACACTTGACAAGACGCGATGAGAAAGATCTTCTAAGGTCGAAAAAGGTACTTTTGGTTTTTACGTTTGGCACAGGCGGCCCTCGACATAAATTCCAAGTGTTGCTAAGCAAAAAGTAGAAAGAGACTGTTTGACAAAATAAGGCCAGAGAGAGAGGTAACTCTCACTCTCGCTCGGTTCTGAGCTTATTTAAGCCTTCACAAGTTTAGAAGAGCTAAAATTCTACTCAGATTACACCTGCTCGTAATTATCTTGTAATATTTGCCTATACTAAATTGTTAAAGTTTTATTTTGCATTTCCTGCCATTCACTAATTTTCAAATTCACTTATTCAAAACTTAATTAATTTTATTAAAAAGATATTTAAATGCATACTTCTAATTTGTTCTTTCACAGGAAATAAAGTTAACTAAACTTAAAAATTAAAATATTCAATTACATATTTTTAAAAAATTTAATTTTTTTTATAATAATTGCATATATTTTTCGATGTTAATAACTCTCCTGTGCATAGACTCGAATATATTCTTCCAAACATTTTAATTAATATTATTTTTAAAAAATGCTCTTCTAATAGAATATAATTAATATAAGATTATCAAAATTCATATAACAATATAATATCAAAAAACCAACAATCAATTTTTATTATTAATAATAATTTGTGTTTTAGTGTAAATTTATAATGTGTGTGTAAAAATACATAAATTTAAAATAATTAATAATTCACTTACCAACTTACAATATTTTTCATGTTAATTGAGACACAGAAAAGTCTATGTTTACTTTCTGCAGGTGATTCATTAACACCTGTGTCAGATTCTGTGTAAAATTGTAGTTTTCTTGTTCACTATATTTTCTGATTTTGCCTTCAATGATCTTTAATTCCTTTTCTATTTACTTATAAATAGCTTTCTCTCTCTTTATGTATTTAATTCAACAAATATATTAAAATTCTTTTAATATTCAGATTTCGGGGTCACCGAATCTAAACTTTTATTTAATTCTGATATTTTAAGATAATGAAAGTGAGAGGTCTTAAAACCACAAGACAGACGTTTCATATTTAATATCCTGTCTTTACTTTATTTATTCCACTTTAGGTTTTTATTAATTGACTTTATCAACACAAAATAATATTCACAAATACTTTTCTTATAATTTCAATTCTCTTCAATTTATTACTTTATTTCTTTCAACTTTATTCTCTTTAATAATTTAATCACTTTTTGACTCGTATTTTCTTTTATGATATTTATTATTATTTTTAATTTTCAAAATAATTTCCAATTTACGTAACTTAGTAATATTCTTGATGTAATTCTATAAATTATTTATTTAAAGCAATGAATATTCAACCCTTACTTGGGGGAAAAAATATAAAAAACCTTCGCTTTTTTAAGTGGAATAAAACAAATATAATAATCATCCGCTCTGCGGGAAAAACAAATTGACACCTTAAACCAAGAAGACTAAAGACAGGAAGGCTTACTGCAGTAGTGGGGGTAGGACAAATATAGGGGGATTACGAAGGCGTGGTTATATTGCGCCAAATATCGTGTTTTGAATCTGCACTTCCCCTAGCACACGCGTGTTACGTATTTAAACATAGAACGTAAGAGTGTGCGAGATGTGCAGATCCGAAACAAGATATTTGGCGCAATCTAACCACGCCTTCATAATCCCACTAATTCTGACTCACTGCTGTGAGTGAGAAAACAGCCGAGTTAGCCCTCCTGTCTCTAGTCTTCTTGCCTTAAACTATTGATAAATGGAGTCTCAATAAGCTTATTTTTAGATCAGTACCATCGCTATTTCGGTTTATTAATTCTCCATTAAGAAATAATTTTAAAAAATCTAGCTCTTGCCAAGATGCATCTAATTCAGCCGTGATACCAGGATTAGCCGTAAATGGAAACCGAAAAGCATTTATAGGTCTATTTTGTGGCACTTGCCTCCAATCCTCTACCAAAGGTTCTTCTTTAGACAAAAAATCAAAATCATTACCTGCTATATCACAAAATTCCTCTGATTCATCAGATGATAGTTTCCAAATTATCGCTATCAGTAGAATTGTCCGACATATTTGTAATTAAAGACCAAGCTATTGGCTTGATTTTAAAAATTTTAAATCAATACTAAACTACATACGATTCAAAAGTAAAAGAAAAGAAAAAAATTAATTTTGAAAAATGAAAAAATTAAATAACCTGAAAGAAATAAACCAAAAAAGAGAAAAAAGTTTAAACAAATTAGAAAAAAGTCAATATGGGTACAAATCTGCAATAATTTGCATACACGTAGAATATGGGCAAAAGCTAGCAAACCATGGGAAAAACATGGGCACAGATTTTAGCCATAGTTGGTAAGATTTCAGCCATGTTTTAAGTATAGGCAAAAGCTAGCAAACTATAGCTTATGCACGTTTTCCATGGTTCAACTTATTGTTAGATTTTTCACATATTGAAGAAAAATTGCAATTTTTAAGTATGGCAAAACCATGGGCAAAGTATGGGAGCAATAACAATTTATTTTTCACTTTTTTAATTAAAAAAATTTCCAATTTTGAACTTTGGCGAAAGCATGGGGAAAAATAGGGAAAATATAGGGAAAATATAGGGAAAATATGTGAGCAAAAAATTTGAATTTTCCTTTTTTTAGAGTGAAAAAATTTGCAAATTTCAACATTGGCAACAACATGGGGAAAATATGGGAGCAAAAAATTTGTAATTTTTCATTCTTTTAGAGTTACAAAATTTGCAATTTTGAAGTATGGCCAAAACATGGGGAAAGTATGGGAGCAAAAAATATCAATTTTTTATACTTTTAGAGTAAAACAAAATATGGGAGCAAAAAATTTGAATTGTTCTGTTTTTAGAGTGAAATAATTTGTAAATTGGAACTTTGGCGAAAACATGGGGAAAATATGGGAGCAATAAATTTGAATTTTTCTTTCTTTAGAGTGAAAAAATTTGTAAATTTGAACTTTGGCAAAAACATTAGGAAAATATGGGGAAAATATGGGAGCAAAAAATTTTATTTTTCCTTTCTTTTGAGTGAAAAAAATTGCAATTTTAAAACTTTAGCGAAAACATGGCACGGCGGTTAGGGGGCCGTTTTTAAAAAAACTGATTTTTAACATTTTTGAAAGAGGTTAATCAACTTGTTTTTCCTAAAATGAGTGCAAATAATCGCCAAATCTACTTTAGTCATTAAAATGATATTAGAAAATAGGTCCTAGGTACTGAGTATTTTTAAGTAACTTTATATAGGAAACAAGTTGTGAATTAAGATGTTCATTACATGAACATTTTGCTTCCTCTTTACGATAAGCAAAAAATTTGCTTTAAAGTGAATTTTTTCATTTTATTTAATTCTATTAATGCTAATAAAATATATTCTTTTTATACATCAATCGATTCGTCTTGATGAAATGAAGATTTTTAGTTTGTTTTTAAGTCTAGATTAACATTTTATTATAAAGCAACATAATTTTTAAGAAGGAAATAAATTTCTAATAAAAGTGCGAATTTTTGGTTTTAATTATGTTTAATTCTATAAATTCAAATAAAATATATACTTTATATATACCAATCGATCCGTTTTAATGCAACGGATAAGATTATTGAAAAAAATGAGTAAAATCTTATTGTACTGGAATATAATTTTGATGAAAGAACTAAATTTTTGATAAAAAAAAAGGTAATTTTTTTGCTTTAATTGTCATTACCTCTATAAACTCTCATACAATTTATACTTTATATATACCAATCGATTCGTCTTGATGCAAAGAAGAAGATTTTATTGTATATTGACTTTAATATTCAATTAAAAAAAATTTTTTTGAAAAAAATTTTTTTTTTGAAAAAAGTAAAAAAAAAATTTTTTTAAATAGATTTTTTAATGTCCATCAATCCATTTCGAGATATTTTTATGATAAATATTTCTTGCAATTTTCAGCCGAATTCGTTGAAACCTCTTCGAGTTATCGTGTTCACAAAAAACGGGATCCACACACATACACACACACACACATATACACACACACATACACACACACGTACATACATCCGGACAATTGTTCAGGGTCTTATATAACATAGTCCCATATAGAAGAAAATTTGTCAAAAGGATTTTTAAAAATTTTGTAAATTAAACGACTACAAAGCTTCCTCACGAGGAAGCAAAATTAATTAAAAACAGTGAAAAACGGGTAAAAATGGAGTTTTTTTAATATTACTCTCTCCCAGTACATATACACCTAAAATGACCTATAGAAGAATTAAAAAGTATAAAATTTTGAATAAAACAAAAAAATAGAGTACTTTATCATTCAATCTTTCCGATTTTATGGTCTTCTAAAGTCAGATGTTAGCAAAAAAATATCGAGAAAAAATTTTTTAATTTAGTTTTCGAAAAATAAAAAGTGTTTTGTGTATCTACCGCATATATATTACTGAAAATAAATTGAAGTAGACTAAATTCTAAGTAAATCCGTCGTTGAACTATCATTCTATCTCTAATAGAATCGGAGTTACGATTTTTTAAAAATGGCCCTTTTTTGGATTTTTTTAAAATAATTTTTTTTGTAATTGTTACATTTTGCAGGATGTTAATTGTAAAAATGCTCTTATCATAACTTCTGGGTAAAGTTAATTAAGACCCGCCGTGATTGGGAAAATATGGGGGAAAAATTCAAATTTTTTGCTCCCATATTTTCCCCATGGTTTTGACATACTTCAAAATCGCAAATTTTTTTACTCAAAAAAGTGAAAAATAAATTTTTGTTGCTCCCATACTTTGCTCATGGTTTTGCCATAGTTCAAAATTGGAAATTTTTTTACTTAAAAAAGTGAAAAATAAATTTTTGTTGCTCCCATACTTTGCCCATGGTTTTGCCATACTTCAAAATTGCAAATTTTTTTACTCAAAAAAGTGAAAAATAAATTTTTGTTGCTCCCATACTTTGCTCATGGTTTTGCCATATTTCAAACTTGGAAATTTTTTTACTTAAAAGAGTAAAAAATAAATTTTTTTGCTTCCATACTTTGCCCATGGTTTTGCCATACTTGAAAATTGCAATTTTTCTTCAATATGTGAAAAATCTAACAATAAGTTGAACCATGGAAAACGTGCATAAGCAATAGTTTGCTAACTTTTGCCCATACTTAAAACATGGCTGAAAGCTTAACAACTATGGCTAAAATCTGTGCCCATGTTTTTCCCATGGTTTGCTAGCTCGTGCCCATATTTCGTTTTCCACACGGGATATATATATATATATATATGAGGCATTCCATGTCAAGTGATCCATGTGGAGAAAATTTTTTTCCTAATCCTAGCAAAACTTGTGGCTTTTGTAGTACTAATAGATAGTAATTTTTCGTGAAAATATTTTTTTACCTAGTCCAATATTTTCCGAGGGGGAGGGGGTTAAATTTTTGGGTTTTTCAGTACAATGCTTATTTCGACAATTTTTTACTCTTAAACTATTAAACATAAAAATTTGGCAAGGTACATTTTGGAAAGGTTTTTTCATGCTCTTTCGATTGAAAATAAGCATTTAAAAAAATTTTTGACCCAAAAAAATCAAAATCAAAAATAAATTTTAATTTTTGGGATAAAAGGTTCCATTTTTTTTAACGAAAGCTGAGGTTTTTTTCTAAAAGGACATATAAATAAAAAAGTGGGACAAGAATGTTTAAACATTGTAAAAATGAATTTTCTCGTAAACAGAGCTAAAAACCGTATGTAGTGAGTAGAAACCTCTGTTTTTTAATGTTTTAACATTCTTGTCACACTTTTTCATTTATATGTCCTTTTAGGAAAAACCTCAACTTTTGTTTTAAAAAAATCGTATCTCCCCCCCCCCTAAAATTAAAATTTATTTTTAATTTTTTTAAAATTTTTAAGACACCTGGGTCACTTGACATGGAATGCCTCATATATATATATATATATAAAATAGTCTTCAAGTAAGTCACCCGTTCTTTTATAAATTCTCGAAATGATGTCGTTGAATTGTCGTTAATGAGAAAGTCGTTTATCTAGTGTCAACTTCAGAACTTACAAATAAGCGGTAATTTTAAATGTTTTTTAAGAAACACTGCAATGAGCACGTTGCAAATTTTGTTTTTATTGCGAAAAGGATAAGAAATCATCAATATTTTTTCAGAAATGTTACATGTTACAAAATTTATTTTATTAATATTACATTGCAATTTTTATTTGTTAAAAATATTTATTTTTATTGATTATTAATTTTTTTCGTTATACACTAAAAGATATGCATCTATTGTTTAAATAATTAATAGTTATTATTTACTTATTCCTTACACAACGCACCTAAAAAATGCAGTTTTTTCTAATTTTGCAGTTTACTGAGCTCAATATTTTTTAACACATATGTTTTAAAGAGGAATAACTCTCTACAAAAAAACAGAGACCTCTGTATCAAACTTAGAGGTTGTTTACCACCCTAGTAGAAATTTGTCGTGGCATGACTAGATTTATTCAAGTTACTGTACAGTTTTAGTCATGGAAGTTTAATCTAGCTTAACTGGCGAATTACTAGACAGCTACTGCATAACACTGTTAAAGAAAATATAAAGTTGAACTTGATTATTACTGCATAGAAGTCCTGTACAGTTATTTTCATGGCACTATCGAGGCGTTCCGAGATATTATTTTCCAAAGTTTGTCGTGGCGTCAGCGCTACCGCCGGTTTCAGTATTTAAACAGTTGTGTATTGACATTTTCAAAATATTTTCTATAAAATAAATCTTTTGGTTTTACAGTTTATAGTTTTCATATTTTTAATTTTGTTCTTTTATTTTACTGTTGACAACTTGAAAACTTTTTTAAAATTCGCTCTAATTAATTGAGTTAATTAAAATAACTAATTTTTAAATTCAGAAGACAATTTTTTTTCAAGATTACATAATCTTATTATATGTATAAATATTAATTTAACAAACCTGTTACATACAAAAAGTTAGAAATGGTCCAATAAAGTTAGGTTATGTTTTACATTGATGTATTGACGTTGACATATGTATAGCTCTCCGATCTATATAACAGAACTGTCTATAATTAATGACAGTAGCCAGTAACAATTTATTACTAATTCCTTACGGAAAAAATAGACATAATTCTAGTTATACCTGCGAATTATTTTTTTCAGTGTATACACTGATGTATTTATGGAAAATGTCTATATAACACTGTTCAGTTGCTGGACTGACGGTAGCGCAAACGCCACGACAAACTTTGAAACATAATTTCACGGAACGCCTAGACAGTACCATGAGAAATACAATAAAAATCAATAAGTTCAACTTTAGAGTGTTATGCAGTAGCTGTCCAGTAATTCGCCAGTTGAGCTAGAAAAGATGAAAAAGGGAACTGCTTTACCTGCCGGTAGAGTATGGTTATTATTTTTCCGGAATCGTCCATCGACTAGAACGGCCGTGATGCGTAAGCGTGCGTTTAGGTATTTCGTCCCAGTGTGACCCGAGTTCGCTCCCCGATACCGCTAGATATTTTTCGTTTGAACTGAATTAATTCTTCATATTAGGGTTTACTTTTAAGTCTGTTGTGTAATAAAATAATAATATTTATTTCAGTGTTGTGCTTAATTCAAGGAAAAAGTAAATGTTGTTTACTGTAAAAAAAAGACATGTGTACAAGAATCAGTAATGTTCATAATTTTTTTTAATTATGTAGTTATTAAAAAATAATTTTACAGATAATTTATTATACGTAACAATAGATACACCAACAGTAAAAATATAGTTTCGTAAAATTTTAATTTATTTAATTTGTTGACAAAATAATTTAACGTTATATTTTCAAATTTGTGCGTGTTCAATACGAAACGTCAATATAAATAAAGTTTTGACATTTCCAAGTGAATTATTTTGTACAGTTTTTCTACAGGACTGATGATCAGAAACTGTAAAATTTGACTGGACAATAACTTGAACAAATTAGCGTGACATCACTTTATAGTTTTTAGCCAGTTTAACTGTAAAGTGCCTCGAAATTTTCCAGTGGAACTGTCCAGTGCCCTTAAAGATACTATAACAAATTTCTACTAGGGCAATAAGGTGACTAGGGAGATCTGGATTGTCTTGCAAAGCCAAGTAATGTCCAGAAGGCACTAGATAGAGTTTCGGCAATGCTGGTAAGAAGCAGAAACGTAAAGGTCCTAGGACCTAATAAGAGTGGTGTTAACCCGTTGACTGTAGATGACGTGTATACACGTCATGAAAAAACTGTCGCAAACTGTGGATGACGTGTATACAGGTCATGAAAAAACTGTCCCAAACTGTAGATGACGTGTATACACGTCATGAAAAAACTGTCCCAAACTGTAGATGACGTGTATACACGTTATGAAAAAACTGTCCCAAACTGTGGATGACGTGTATACACGTCATGGCCAAAACAAGGAAACATCTTAACATATATTTGCAAAAATTGTCACTCGGGGGTTTTTGGGGTCGCTGATCACGATTCTAATGTCAGATTTTCAAAATAATTAATTTTTAATCCAACATAGCCGCCAAAAATTTTTCTTAAAATTTAATACGTAATTATTTAAAAATGTTTTAATAATCGTCCGCCATATCGGATCCACCATTTTGAATTTTTAAAAACTAACACCGGTTTCGTAATCGGCGACCCCAAAACCCCCTTTGTACCAAGTGTCATGAAAATTTATTCACAAGAAGGTCTTACACATTTTGGGACCATTTTTTTATATTTAGCTACACACTGAAGGGGTTAAGCTCGTTATTGTAGTAACGACACATAAAGATGCAGAAAAGCTGGAGCATCCTGGCCACATAAAGGTTGGCTTTTTGTCTTGTCCAGTGAGAAGAAAAGTTTTAGTCATAAGGTGTCACAGGTGCCTTGACTACGGTCATATAGGCAGAGAATGTAAATCGGTAGATAGGTTGACTACGTGATTCAAGTGCGGAGAAGCCGACCACATGATAGCAGACTGTAAGAACAGCCCATGCTGCTTCTTATGCAAAAAGAAGTTCGACGGGATGGGGAAAACTAACCACGTCGCAGGATCAGGAAGCTGCAGGGCCTTCAGAACTGCCTTAGAGGAAGCAAAGAAGACTTTGTTCTGGACACGGATTAATCATTGATTAAGTCTTTATTAGGACTAAAATATTTAATTAACACGGAATTTAATTTGCAATAAGTAAAAAGAAACTTTTATTTAAGAAAAGTGTGATTTGCTTCTAAGATACTTTTTTCAGATAGCGTCACATATTATTTAATTTTAAAATGTTTTTTAAACCATATTTGAAAAAAACTTTGGAGATTCCGAAAAGGGTTTCAGAGCCGAATGAGACGAAAATTAAAACTATGTTTATTGATGGTCCTATTAAAAACTGGGCTCTTGGAGCAGCATCTTTTACAAGAGGTAGAAAAAAGAAGTTGACGATGCTCTGTTATTCATGATTACACATGATAACTTTCCCTCAAGCACTCCGGAAAAAGAAGAACTAAAAGAATCTTGCAGACGGTTAAATCATTAGCTTCCCTGTAATAAAAATTAAGACGCGTCTTTTACATCGAAATTCAATGTTATTAAATTTAAATTTGGTATAATCTTACACAAAAAAAATATTATTCTAACCACAGATATATGGGCTGAAAGTATGACAACGCGATCATTTCTTGGCATAACTGCAGACTTTCTGCAAGGCAGGTAAAATATTAAAATTTATTGTAGCCGTTTGTTTTAAAAAAGTACGTATTATGTCGTATTTATATATAAAAGTTCGTATTTATATTAAAGATGATAAAAATAAATAAAGTTATTACAAAATAATAAGATTCTTTTTTTATTTCAGAAATTGACACGATTTTAACTACAGTTGGCTTAAGGTTATTGTAAGAAAGGAAAATTTCCGAAAATATGCAGTCATTGATGTCAATAACCGGTAGTGGAGCTAACATAAGAAAGCTTATGTGAATCTTTTTGGACTTGACAAACAGCTACCATGTTTTGATCATCTTTAAAACACTGTCGTTACAAATGCCATTGGAGCAATCAAAAAGAGCTCCATAGATTTAAATCCAGAAGTTGACGATCCTTTGCCAATAGATGACAGTTCCGATGTCGAGCAAGAGTCAGATGATGCTGATAAAAGTCAATCGATCTTGTGCAACACCATTCGAAAATTACAGAAAATAGTCACATTCTTTAAAAAGAATGAGGTAGCTCTAAATGAGTTATTGTTAATGATTGAGAGAAATCTCCAGTTAAATGAATTGGTCAGTAGAGCTTTCTTAAAAATCAGTTGACTTTTAATTTCCACTCTTACCGAAGTAAAGGAGTGTTAAATCCCAGATACATTTTATTTTGATAAGGATTTATAGAATAGGTCTTTTCGTATGTGTAATGTAACAATAAACAAGAGGAATGTAGTTATCTTTAACGTAAAATGCAACACTCGTGTTAAAAGACTAAAATTCGGAAATTGAGATAGAAGTAATAAGTTAAAACTTATACACATTCCTTACATATCGGTTTTAATGTAAAAATAACAAAATATGAGATAGAAATTGGACAAATAGAGAAGAATGCGTTGCAAGCTCGAACTTGCTCGCTGTGACCTAGTTATGCAACCCAAGTTCTAGGAATCATTGCTTGTAACTCAAGTTTCACTTTTCCATATATGGGGCAAAAGTACTGACCAATTGTCGATGGATGTGATTTTTTCTTCGAATCTTAAATATAAATAGACTTATATAAGTATTATTCTTAGGAATTAACACATTTTACCCCCATAATTGTCTACAAACTCTCCCACTTTTTAATAATTCATTAGTATATAAGCCAAAGCCTTTTCAAAAAAATTGTCAAATGTTCCGGTACGGTTTTATAGACCAATAGTCATTGTAGAGCGACCCTTCAGTTATACACAATTTTATTGTATTCTTTTTTTAATCGGCGATTGCGGTTTAGAATTGTACTCGATTATCGTGCAAGTTTATTTTGTTTTTCACTTAGAAACAAGTTTCTTTCCGTAAAAGGTGCAAGAAAAGCAAATTGACCAACTTAACCATAATCAGCCTACCATTCCTCATACAAGTACTAATAGCATTGGACGACGCTTAACCTTACACTCATTGTTTTAGCTTGGAAGTTATTAACAGATGTCACCACGCATTCGTCCACTGCGTGTGACCTACCTGCATTTATACACAAAGATATGAATATGTCTTGGCATATGCATCAATGCAATCACGCCTGTTCAAGGAAATAAAAAAACTATGAAAGAAAGAATGCGGAAGGGAGAGCTGCCGCCCTGATGAAAAAAGTTAGTATTCGACATTTTTATGCAAAATAAGTTTTTTATATCACTAGATTCGTGACGGAAAAAGCAATCTAGTTACAGCACTTTTTTTCATAAATAATAATTAATTTTAGAGATAATTATTCTTTAATTACTCTACAATTGTGAAATCATTTTGAAAAGGTGGGTACTTGCAGGAAAAATATTCGGTATATGCTATTACTGCTTCAAAATGATGAGTTACGAACTTTTCTTAAAACACAAACCCTACTGGCTAGTACTGCCAGAAAATGTGGTCTGAATTGGATCGAAATCCTAATGTCTTGCAAGTACCGACTATTACGACCATATTTTTCTGTCGGGAGAGTAGGCACTTGCAAATACATTTGCGCAATAGACTGCACATACGGACCAAAAACAATGACGTCATTCAGCCGTGAAAGACGTACCGAATCTGTGTCAGTATTTCCAAAATTTTCAACTCAATTTTATGCAGTAATCGACATTTTGTTTATAAAAAACTAAAATTTCTGAAATCTTAATTAAAAAGCTGCTCTTATAACAAACGCATTTCTATAAATATTTTAAAATCGCTCTGAATAAAATTACCGACTTTCTTAATCAGGATGGCAGAGAGACCGGACTTCGGATTGTCTAACGGAGATTTAAGATTTTTTCATATTTCTAAATAATAGTACTTTGTGCATAAAATAGGCGCTATCCGTATAAATTATATAAATAAATATCTACGGCTCGGAAACTGTGGATGTGTAAATGCATTCAAAAATAGTAAAATTCTATTCTTTTCACCCTCATTTTAACTTGAGTATTTTTTTAAATCCAGTTATATTTTCACTGTCACTTCCCGAGTCGAAATTTAAGCCCTACTTTAACCCTGAATTTTCAGGGTTTGTTGAGAGTTAGGAGTAGTAAAGGAGGTTCTAACTTTAATGAAATTTAGACCCTACTTTGACTCCCAAAACCGGCGGAAAATTCCAAATCTTCCATTTGGAGAAGTAAAGGAGGGTCTATTTCGAATTCAGTAAACCCTACATTCATTCTCCTACACCCTACATTGTAAAACCTTTTATACCCTACTTTCATACTCCTAGACCCTACAAAGCCGTAATAATAATAATAATAATAATTAGTGTTAATGCATTAATTTATATCTAATTTAATTTTGACCAATTTTTAAATGAAAAAATACCTTTTTAGGAAAGGGTAATTTCATGTTTTAATTATTATTTATTTTATAAACAAGACTTTAATAAAGTAATTTTTTCAAACAAACAATTAATTTATTAAAATCTTAATTAAGTGTTGAAGTTAACGATCACTCCGAGTGAAGTCAATGGAAAAATTAAATCAACTTCTTTAACGTTTTCAACAGCTAAGCTGTCCTCTTCAGGAACTATAATTTTATTAAATGAATTTAGACAATATGTTCATTGCAATATTAAAATTATAGTTTCCGAAAAGTACAGCTTTACTTTTGAAAACGTTAAAAGAATTGTTTTAATTTCTTAAATTGTATTAACTCTGAGTGATAGTAAACTTCAATACTTAATTAATTTGGGAACCCAGTGATAGAATCATTATTATTTAAATCTTGTTTATAAAGTATATACAAATTAAAATATGAAATTACCCTTTCCTAAAAAGGTATTCGTTTATTAAAAAATTGGTTAAAATTAAATTAGATAGAATTTTATGCATCAACCCTGATTATTATTATTTCTATTCCTATTAATGACAAAGAGCTTGAATAAAGTTTCTGAAAAATATTCGAAAATACTTTTTTACATAATTAAATAATTACTAAAAATATTCACTAAGTGAATTATAATTTATTAAATCGTTCACTCCAAGTATAATGAACTTATGTTTGAAAACCATTTTGGAAGTTACCTAATATCTTCCACGTTTGTTTTAGAAATCACGTAAGTTAGCGGATTGTTTTGGAAACTGCGTATCCTTCTGTTCCGTGTAGAAACTACGTAACTCTGACAGTCGCTTTAGAGGCTCTACTTTGTATTATTGTTACTATTATTTTAAAGTTAATATTTTGTTGTTAAGTGAATTTTTTTAAAGTTGATGCATTGAAATGTATATGTTTAATAATAATGTAATTTTTAAAATAAAATTATTATATTATTTAGTACAATAGTAGACGTTCTAAAGCCACAGTCAGAGTTACGTTGTTTCTGTACGGAACAGAAAGATACGTAGTTTCCAAAACAATCCGCTAACTTACGTGATTTCTAAAACAAACGTGGAAGATATTAGGTAACTTCCAAAATGGTTTTTAAACATAAGTACATTGTACTTGGAGTGAACGAAATATTTTTTCAATTATAGTAATTTATAAATGTAGGGTGAGCAGATTAAAAGTAGGGCCTTATAGACTAAATAAATAAATGTAGGCTGAGAGGATTGAAAGTAGGGTTTTACAGGTTGAATAAATGAATGTAGGGTGAACGGATTGAAAGTAGGGTTTTAGAGGTTTAATAAATGTAGGGTGAACATATTAAAAAGAGGGTCTAATAGGTTAAAAGAGAGTCAAAGTAGGTTCTGGATTATAAGTTTCTTGGAACATGATAGACCTGTAGGTTCTAATGTCAGTAAAATAGATGCTAAAGGCGTTAATAGCAGTAAAGGAGACTCTATTCAGTGTTTAAATCCTCAAAGTAGGGTTTAAATTTCTACTCGGGTTTGATGAATTTGAATATTTACTTGCACTCTTTTATTTTCCCTTTCAGCTTTATAAATTTTTACTTTAATAGACAGTGAAAATTATAGTCAATTTAAAATAGAAATATTATTAACAATCTATCAAAGTGAAAATGAAAGTGAAAGTATAAATATAGCAAAATGAAAATTAACAGAAAAAAAACTTTATTGAAGTGAAAATAAAAGGCGGTCAAAATAAAAATGAAAGTCAATAGCTATCTGTGGAAATTAATGTGAAAACAAAAATCGAAGAGTGACAATGAAAGAAAAAAAATCAATTAAGACGTCTTATCTTTCAATTTAACTTTCGGTTTGATAAATTTTAATTTTACTTTCACTAGGTACTAGTAATTGAAAATCAAAATCAAAAGCCTTTCTTAAAAAATTAATACTAATTATAATAATTAAATTTAAAAATTTGAATAATTTATTTTGCTTATTTTTTATTAAAAAATGATTTTTCAGTTTCCTTTTAAATTTTTTTTTATTTTTCTTTTCCTATTGAAATAAATTTCTAATACCATCGCACATTTACACTAAAAGTGAGTTACACAACTGAAATTTTGAACGTTTATTATCCGACATCAGTAATAGTTGGAAATAATGGATTAAAGGCAATAGCCAACGTTCATTGAGATTTAACGTGCCTGTAAAAGGATAAATTGTATTTGATGATATGCTTCAGTTTACTAAACCCTAAACTGTCTAATGTTATTATTCAAATTGACAACTAAAATACCACTTTATTTTTGTTACTATTGGACATTAAGTGTGCGTGTAAATGTGTTTTAACAGTGACAAAACTATGCAAAACAATATTTTAATCTCTAGTTTTTCACAATTTCACGGTTTTCGTAAAATTATTAACAAATGACTGGTGTTCAAAAAACCATAATTCAATTATTTTTGAATGACGATAATTGATTATAACTTGAAATATAATTAATTAGAACTTAATAACTTATTATAATTTAATTAATGTAATATATTTATGTTAATTGTGTTTAATTATTATGTTATTAATTTATTATCGTCGGTTAAAATTAAATAAACTACAATTTTTTGAACTCTTGTCGTCTGTTCGTAATTTTTATTAATATAAATTATTACTTATAACTTAGTAATATTAATTTTAATTTAATGCCTATAATTATAATAAAAGAATAAATTGCTAAATAAAATGAAGCAAATTTGTATTATTGTTGTTATAATTAACCCCTTAACACCGGAACGGACGTTTTTTCTTTCCGATTTCGGTGTCAAAAATAAATTTCGTCCAAACCAAAATTAATTATGGCAGTTTTAATGACAAAAAACAAAAAAATCATTTTTTCATGTTTGACATTTTTTTGACCTCAAAAAAGTGTAATAATTTTCAGCAAGTACTTATGGTAATTTTAAGTATTCAGATTTGTTTTGTTCTAATTTCGGAAACAAGGTAAACAGTTATCCGTTTAACCATATACTATAATTTAAAAACCAAGAATAAATTAGCCTTAACAGCCTTCATTTCCAGCTTTATTAATTAATTATTTTCATTACAAATTCTAAACTCAAAATGTAAAAAAACCAACCTAACCTATAAGTTTGTTTACATTCGAGTGTTTGAATTCCATTTCACATTTCGATAGTACCCCGTCAATATCAAACATCGAGAGATCGATATATAAATCGCCCCTGCCTACGCGCAGCTTTACACTGGCTGCGTAACGGCTGCTTAACCTTAAAGATCCTGCAAAGAATTTTACTTTTTTTTTAAATTAAGTGAATTCTTGCTAAGAATTTTACTATATTTATAAAAATAATTTAATTATTTCGAAGGATTTATTAAAATTTTAGAAAAAAATTGAATTCTTTCGAAATGTGTTTTAAAAAATATTTCTAAAAATTGATCTCTTCCGAGGAATTCAATTTAAATTGTTTTAAAAATAATTGAATTTTTGTAAATGTTTTACTACTAAAATAATAATTGAATTGTTTAGAAGGATTTATTAAAATTATAGAATTTTATTGAATTCTTTTTTAAAATTTTATTAACATTTTTAAAATATGAACATCAATAATTAATTTTGTACTTAATGAGTGAATTTGTTAAATTTTGACTATATGAAATCATTTTAAAAATTTATATTTGATCGACGACCGGCATGAAACCGGCCCGGTACCTCACTTGTAGGGGTCAACTCGGCACCGACATTCCTGCCGGCTAGGCACTGGTTCAGTCTACTACTGGTTTTATAACACCATTTGTAGCTGCAAGTTATTACTTGCAGGCAGAGTGATTTCGAGATATTTAAAGAAATGCGTTTCTAACGAGCTCCACTAATATTTAAATTTTTTTTAATTTTTACAATTGCTATTAACTAAATTTAATATGCTCTATTTAATGTCGTTGAAATAATTCAAAAATTTTAATTTATTATAAACAAAATGTCGAATACTGTTAAAAATTAATTTTGAAATCGTCAAAATACTGCACCAAAAGCGTAAGTGCACTTACGGCCTGAAAAGCTTAATTTTTGACACTGCTTTTCTAACCGTAACTGCAAATATTTTAGCTTATAGCGCGCACAATGAAGAAATGCAAGTACGCTTCTGAAAGTTGATCTTTTTGGGGATATAAAACTTGAGAATAAAGTGGATAAGTGTTATACGGTTCAACGCCTTAGTTTTTTGGGTCTAGTCGGGCTACATTTCCAAGTCGCACTCACCAATGTGTTTCGTGCTCCAATGAAAGTTCTCATCTACGTCATCATTTTAGCGAATCTTTGCAAGTACGATTCTATAAATAAGTGTTTCACGAAAATCTCTGCAAGTACGATAATTAGGGTCGCATTATCTTTAAAATTAATTAATATCGGTAAAATGTAATACTGTAGATAGATTCTAAATTTTATAACGAATCCAACGGTATAAAAATCTCATTTTTCATAAAAATGTCACTTAACCACTTTCTTCATCAGGACGGCAGAATATACCACTGACCTGGTTCTGGACCGACACAAAAATTGCATTTCAATCTAATTAATTGTTTAATTATTATTTTTTACAAGGAAGGAGAGAATAAAATGCGATTAGTGCATGTCCAGGAAGCTCCCACTTGTACTGGACTGTGTTAGGCTCAGCGCACAAAATGCAAGGATAAAAAAGATAAAACTTGCATACCTGCTTTACGCAGTCACGAAAAGCGACTAAAAAATTCTTTATCACCTGGATATCGAACCTTCTATTCACCTACCGAACTACCTTGCAGCTTCAGAGTTCGTCGATGAATGATCTCATGCCGCTCTTGTTCTGGCCTTATTTCCTCTTTGTCCTTGACAAAGTCTTCTTCGTTTCCTCTAGGGTAGTTCTGAAGACACTACTCAAAATGTTGGACTTCTAAATGATGACGAAACTTGCATTTTTCTAAAAAAACCTAGCACCGGGCCAGTACTAATATGTGACGTGCCGCGACAAAAGGGACCTTAGCTCCCAATAGTGAATTTTGCAGGAAAGGCGATTGAAGTAGAGCGTCTCTGATGGGTGGAGACGTTCCACTAGAATTCAGCCCCACTACTCACTACACATTGATATTTGTCCGCGTTACACGAAGCGCTGGAATTGTATGTATATGACCAGTGTAGTTGTATTGGAAAGTAGAATGGGTGCTTTTCTGAACAACCACGTGTAAACACTCAACAAGCTTATTTTTAAACATTAATAACAAAAAAATCTATAACCCAGTCGGTCATCAGTATCGGCAGAAATCGGACTTTTCTGGATGGACTATTCGGTTCGAATAAATGTTAAATTCGAGTTTTCGCATACACCTAATATTTTTATATTAAATTTTATAAAAAATGGCTTAACTTTTTTGACAATTATTTATGTAAGTAAAGGATTTTTCTGGATTGAATAAAATTGTATAAAAGTAAAAATTGTAAAATCTAATATCACCCCATGCAGAAATTAGCCTACTAGGGCCGTAGTATGAGATGAAACGCCGCGCCTGATCAGGGCCAGATCGGGGCGACAAGAAAGTGTGGATTTCCTGATCAGGGCCACATCGGGCGCGGCGTTTCATTCCCTAATAGGTCGGCCCTATCAGGCCCTGATCAGGGCCCCAGCGAAATTTCTACACGGGACCTTATTAAAAAATATTTTTAATTCAGTGTTTTATAATGTAAATTTGACAAGGGTAGTGGCTACTACCAAAACGTTGTTTTATCAACAATAAAGAAATAATAATTGTGATAATGGAAATTGTTCTAAAAAATTCGTTAAATTAATTAATTATTCCTAAATAGAAGAAAAAATAATTTTAAGTTCATTCGATTAAAAAAAGATGGAAAAAATAAGGGAAAATTCAATTCACACGAAATACATCGTCGTCCAATTGCTGGAAACAAACGAAAAAGAAAAGCCTGGTCCCTATCTCGATAATTTCTCAATTTCCGGAACTAACGATCCGTCAACTGTTTTGTGGAAAATGTCGCCTGGCTCGCCACAAACACGTTAATCGAAGATCCTATCACAACCGTTTGATTACTAGGAAATCTATTGCTTGAATTTTCGACAAAACAGTAACTTGTTCAAATTAAAAAAAAGAAATACGAAAAGCTGAATATATAACGTAAACTTTTCTTTTTTTCGAATTTTGACCATAAAATTTTTCCTTCGCATATAAACAAAAAACAATGGCACATCTTTTTAAAAGGCAGAGAAAGAAATGTTTAATTATGAAAGATGTGTTAAAAGGCATTAAAAAGAAAAAGGTATCGATAAATGATGTAGTTATAAAACTGTCATCACAATTTATAATTAACTTGTGAGATCAAATGGAAAAAAGGTGAAACAGAAAAGAAAAATAAAACAGAATAAAAGATATATTGAAAAATTAAAAAAGAAATACAAGAAAAAAGGCGGAATAAAAAAAAAGAAGATGAAAATATTTAGAAACAAGTTGTGAATTAAGATGTTCATTACATGAACATTTTGCTTCCTTTTTACGATAAGCAAAAAATTTGCTTTAAAGTGAATTTTTTCATTTTATTTAATTCTATTAATGCTAATAAAATATATTCTTTTTATACATCAATCGATTCGTCTTGATGAAATGAAGATTTTTAGTTTGTTTTTAGGTCTAGATTAACATTTTATTATAAAGCAACATAATTTTTAAGAAGGAAATAAATTTCTAATAAAAGTGCGAATTTTTGGTTATAATTATGTTTAATTCTATAAATTCAAATAAAATATATACTTTATATATACCAATCGATCCGTTTTAATGCAACGGATAAGATTATTGAAAAAAATGAGTAAAATCTTATTGTACTGGAATATAATTTTGATGAAAGAACTAAATTTTTGATAAAAAAAGGTAATTTTTTTGCTTTAATTGTCATTACCTCTATAAACTCTCATACAATTTATACTTTATATATACCAATCGATTCGTCTTGATGCAAAGAAGAAGATTTTATTGTATATTGACTTTAATATTCAATTAAAAAAAATTTTTTTGAAAAAATTTTTTTTTTTGAAAAAAGTAAAAAAAAAAATTTTTTAAATAGATTTTTTAATGTCCATCAATCCATTTCGAGATATTTTTATGATAAATATTCCTAGCAATTTTCAGCCGAATTCGTTGAAACCTCTTCGAGTTATCGTGTTCACAAAAAACGGGATCCACACACACACACACATACATACATACATACACACACACATACACACACACATACATACATCCGGACAATTGTTCAGGGTCTTATATAACATAGTCCCATATATAGAAGAAAATTTGTCAAAAGGTTTTTTAAAAATTTTGTAAATTAAAAAAATCCATAAATTGAATTAAAAATTAAATAATCAATGGAATTATAACACTTATTCTTATAGTTCAATTATTAAATCTAAATAAATAACTGCGGTAAAAAACGGAAAAATAAATAAAAGTTAAACATAAAACTGTAGTGGAGTCACTACGTAACAAAACTTTATTAAAATAAAACTTTATTATAATATCACAGAAATACAGAGAGTGAAACTTAATAACTTAATAACTCAGCTTAAAATTCCCTTACAGGATCCTCTCAGAATCATATGAAGGTTCCGATGCAGGAACTTTAGCCATTGGAGGTTCCTGTAAAGGTTTCTGTACAGGAACACTTGCAGGATCATGTATAGGAAACTTTGTAAAGGTATGTTTTGTAAACTGCAGGTACTTAAGTGTAAAGTTCATGTTTATGCAATAAACACAACAAGATTGTAAGATCTTACAAATTATTTTACAAAGGAAACTGTCCAGGATGCTATGTTGTTGTTTGTTTCGGTACAAAGGATAACACGCTTGATCTTATTAAGTTTCACTAGAGAACCTGGGTACATAAGAACTGCGTTCTTGTGTACGAACTTATATATATATATTCCTGAAACAGGATCCTGTATAAGATCCTTCGCAGGAATTTTTAACAGGGAGAGAACTCACTACTCTTTTTTAACTTTATCGCGATTTAGATTCTTTCCCGCATTTTCTCCTAAAATTTTCCCGCGAGTATTCAAAATAGAGCAGGGCACTACATTAACAACCACGCATTTTTAAAACAAAGAAACTTATGTTGGAATTCATACCTTTTACACTCCCATATGGAAATGAGAATCATAGCAACCGTTGCTATGTTAATGTTTGTCATATCAGCCGTTGCCATGGCAACAGTTGCTATGTTAATGTGTGCCATAATAACCGTTGCCATGGCAACTCATTATCATAATTTTTGGCATTTTAGGTCACGAAACCGCCTGCTTCTTTGCCTGATTTTTTAATTATCTCAAAAGAAAGCTTCGGGTTCACCTAAAAAAGATATAACACTCAAAATGGGCTGAGAAAATTTGACAAAGATACAGCTTGAGGAATAAAACACGTCAGACCGTTTTTTCAGTTAATTCGAAATAAAAAAGAATCTGAGGGGTAAAAAACGATGATCAAAATTGGTGTAAATAATAGCTAGCACCCACAAAACGCCAAATTCCTTACTAATAAAATGGAGCTTGTAAGTAACTAATTTTTCTTTTTCTAAATTATGTGCAAGGACTGATACAATTTTAAATATCATTTGAATTTATTTATTTATCAGTGTACTCAATGAAGTATTATTATTAAAGTTTCGACGTCGGGCTGAGTTTTGGTTATATCGAAGGGGCCTACAAATGGCCTTTGAGAAGACCGAGGCTTTGCTCGTCACGGACCGGAGAGTTTATGAAACTCCAAAAATCGAGATAGGAGGGTCTGAAGTCAAAACAGCTATTTGCTGCCCCTGTATGTGCCTCAGCCCTTAAGATCCACAGCATCTCTGTCAGACTCCTCTCGGCACAGAGAGAGCCAACAAGGAGAATAACGTCAGCCTTCAGAACGGTGTCTGACTGCGCTCTCCGTGTCCTTGCTAGATTACCGCCAATGGACTTGTTGGCAATGAAAAGGCAGGGAAATTTCCAGCTCTCCAAAGATCTGGTGGGCAAACCGGAGCGTCGAGAAAGACTCAAAGCTTTAATCTGCACTGAGTCAAGAGAAAGACTCGTTCTGAGTTGGCAGGAGAGATGGGATGGGGAATTAAAAGGCAGGTGGACTGATCGCCTGATTCACACCTCGCCACGTGGTTGGAAAGACAACACGGTGAAGTAAGCTACTACCTTACACAAGCGATGCACAGTGGGACAGAATCTGAAAAACTCGGCCAAAACCTCGAAAAAAAAGTTGTAGATAGACCGTTTTGCACTATAGAATTTCGTAGAGAAGGTATTTCTATACACTATAGCAAAAGGAACTATAGCGTGGTTCTATGATAACAAAAATACAGCAGTCGAAAGTTAACCTCTTCGCAGTATCGTTTACACTGCAAAGCGTTAGCAAAAAGTTACAGTGCGAAAAATTGTGAGTTTTTTCAAAAGTAAGACAATTTGAATCTGACAAAATGGAAAATACTCCTAAAGGTATGTACTTTATTGTAATATAGGACGTAAGAATGTTATTTTCGTTAAATGCTAAAAATATTATATGAAATAAGGTTATGTTTTCGAAATTTATTCTCCTAAAAACTAGATTTAAGTTACTCCAAAGTTGCTTATCCGTGAGATCCCGCTAAACTTTCTATTATGAAATAAAGGTAGTAGTGTAGAGAATTAAAATCTGCAAAAAAAGTCTGCAACTTTAAATTTTACGAACATAGATATCGCGCGATGTCATGTTGCACGGATCCACGTGTTTGACAACAGCGGTCAGCATGCTGTCTGCAGTGTATAGTACAATAGAAGTAAATAGAAGCCAAAAATAAATAAATAAATAGGGCACAAAAACATAAAACGTTCTTTAAACGTCTGTAAAACGTTTAATGTCTGCCAAATTACGTTATAAGAACGTCCGAACGTTCCAAAAATGTTTCTGAACGTTCGGACATTCTTAGAACGTAAATTGGCAGACATTAAACGTTCTACAGACGTTCAAAGAACGTTTTTTGACTTTGTGCCCGCTGGGAGGGGATCTCAGCTGCTTACGAGACCCTTTTATATATTCTGTGATTAATTTGTCTAGGTATAAAATTATAGATAAATTTAGTCAATGTACAGGGTGTTCAAAAAGTATTACTTCTTTAATGTATTTATCTAATAAAAAGTAACATAAAAAATAAAAGTAATTCTTATTATAAAGATAATATAATATATATAAATATAAAAAAATATATAAACAATATAATAAATTATATATATATATATATATATATATATATATATATATATATACTTGTTATATTTCTTTTATTTAATCATTTTTTATTACTATTAAAAACTACTTGATTATGTTTATATAATGATTTATAATTTATATATATATATATATATTTGTTTATAAAAAATAAATGTATTTATTTATTTTAAAAAATAATTTATTAAAAATAATTAAATATTTTTAATAGTACCTAATAAAAATTATTAAATAAAATAAATATATTAAGTAAAATGAAATAAATTAAATAAGATGCATGCAGAATTGGACGCTCAAATTAATAATTAATATCATACAAAATTATTTAAACAAAAGTTCTGACAGCAGTTTTATTATTGATCCAGACCAAGTTGTTAATTTAAAGAAAACTTTATCAAAAATAAAATCAAAATAGAAGGAATCCAACCGAATAATTCAAAGATTTTTTAATACAAATAATGATTGGTTAAATGGAACAATAAATATTGTGGTATGAAACTTTTATATATATTGTTAAAACGAAATATGTTCTATTTAATAAAATAATAACTTCTATCTATGCATATGCTCTTTTCTGTGCTCTCGTGCGATTCCTATGGATGCGGATGCAACTGAAGAAAATAAAGGTGGTCGACCAGCAAGTAATTTTGCGGAGTCCAGTGATCGATCGAAACGGAGTAAAACAATTAAAATGCGCGAAGATTTCACTGTAGAAGATTTATTGTATGCTACTCAAATGAGTCTCCGTTCATCTGGATCTGTAAACGCTGCTGCTGTTATAAAAGATATTACAACATCGCCTACTGGAGCATCACGATATAGACCAACTTTTAAATCTTTTTTAACAAATCAGCTAATTGAAATGACTGGGGATGAAGCACTTGTAGACATTGTTGGAGCAAAATTAACGAAGCAGAGCTACATTTATATCCGGAGTTCATTGAGACGAAAAACATTTAATGCCTATCCGTCTTACAAAAAAGTTGTAGAAGCAAAGTCTCGTTGTTATCCATCAGATATTACTGTCACCGAGACTTCAGCAGAAGTCAAATTACAAATTTTATTAAACCATACATGCTATCAACTGTTAATGGTACAAATGGACATATTAAACGCTTTAGATTTTGTTATTGTTGAAAATGTTAGATTAGTTTGTAAATGAGGTTGTGATGGTAGTTCAGGCCAGAGTGAATATAAACAGCAGTTTTCTAGTCCTGATAGTTCTGATTCTCACATGTTTTTATCTTCGTTGGTGTCGTTACGAATTGTAGGCTTTGATGAAAATTTAAAAAAATATGTCATTATTTGGAAAAACCCGAAACCCTCGTCAACCCGCTTTTGTAGGCCTATAAGAATTCAATTTCAAAAAGAAACTGTTGATTTGACACTAAATGAAAAAAAAGTTGACTATCAAACTGAAAATCTGCAACCTTTTACTATTGTTATTAACGGGGAGGAAATACGCGTAAAATTTGAAATGTATTTGACTATGATAGACATGAAGGTTTGCAGTGCCATAACAAGCACAAAATCAGCAATGCGATGTTATTTATGTAACGCAACATCATCACAATTTAATGACATTAATTTAATGAAAACTCTAAATGTTGACGAAACTGCACTTG
The DNA here is from genome assembly GCA_032872475.1 of Leptopilina myrica (nomen nudum). Taxonomy (NCBI): domain Eukaryota; kingdom Metazoa; phylum Arthropoda; class Insecta; order Hymenoptera; family Figitidae; genus Leptopilina; species Leptopilina myrica (nomen nudum). The sequence continues at coordinate 11,524,877 of CM065465.1, forward strand.
GTTTAGGTTTATCAACACTGCATGCATGGATTCGCTTTTTCGAATATTTTTTACACATCGGATATAAAGCACAAACTCAAGAATGGAGAAAAAATAAGTTTTCGAAAGAAGAAATCGAACAGCGAAAACGGGTTATTTAAGGAGCGTTTAAAACTCAACTTAGTTTAAATATCAATAAACCGAAAGTTGGCGCAGGTAATACTAACGACGGAAATACAGCTAGGCGTTTCTTTGAACATTTCGACATATCAGCTAGAATTTTAGAAGTGGATGCAAATTTAATGAAACGGGCTTACATTATTTTGCAGGTAATGTCCAGTGGTTCCGCAGTAAATGTTGATCTTTTACAAAAATACTGCTTGGAAACCGCAGAAATGTGCGTCTCTTTGTATTCATGGTATAATATGTCTACAACAGTACATAAAATTTTAATTCATGGGCCTACAATTATTGAATGGTCTCCGCTCCCAATAGGAGTAATGTCTGAAGATGCCCAAGAAGCTCGAAATTAAGACATCAGAAATTTCAGAGAACACTTTTCGAGAAAGTGTTCCAGATCTGCCACCATGCAGGACGTTTTCAATCGTCTACTCGTAACGTCTGATCCCTTAATTTCAAGTATGGGTAGGAATCACCCGAAAAGTAAAAAAATTATGTCAGAAGAAGTAACACGATTGTTGATTTGATTTTTAATCAACCAAATTTTTTTAGTTTTTTAGCTAATGCATATGAGATTTAAAAGATAAGGTTTTTATTGTATAAAATAACTAAAATTTATATATTATATTATTTGACGAAATACATCATTATTAATCATGACAACTCTTAAAAATCAATTTTTGTGAAAATCCAAATACTTTTTAAAATACTCGTCCGCTATATTGGATCCGACATTTTGAATTTTTAAAATCTGACTTCCAATTCGTAATCAGCGACCCAAAAAACCATATAAAACAATTTTTGTGAAAATTCAAGTACTTATTAAAATACTCGTCCGCCATATTGGATCCGCCATTTTGAATTTTTGAAATCGGACTTCAAATTCGTAATCAGCGACCCCAGAAACCCCTATAAAACAATTTTTTAAAAATCCAAGTACTTTTTAAAATACTCGTCCGCCATATTGGATCATTGCACGAAATAGAGTCCTTTATCATCAAAGTGATGCAGAAGAAGGAGAACGGCATAAGGACGTTACAACAACAACGGAGAATTTCTGCGGATCGGCTGGGTGCTCGCGGAAAACGGAGGAGACCTTAAATGGATCTCCTCCCGCTTCCGCTAGCGCTTAGCTAAGGATTTCAGATCTGGAAGTAGGTAAGAAGACCTCCACTGGCGATGCAAGCTTGACGGCAGTTCCGCCAGGAGAGATATGTCTCAAAAAGGGTGTGGTTTTTAGTGGGTCGACCAGAACAAGAGCGGTTACCCCCACATAACCTAGGAGTGCGGGCTCCAGGTATCTGCCTTGAAAGTAGGCCTCCAAGGGTTAGCAGATTTTCCACTACCCACGTAAAATAAAAAAAATTATTAAAGTTTTATTAAAAAATTAATTGTGTTCAATGTTTCATTAAATATTGTACTTTTGGTATACGTGACCAAAATCGACATCACTACAAGGCTTCTTTTGGAGAGAAAGCAAAATCGAAACTCCATTACTTCGGTTTTGAGAAGTATCACTTTTTAGAAGAAATATGAGAACGTTAAATTAAAAAAAATTAGTCATTCCATTATATTTCGACTAAAGTCGTTTCCGACTAATTTAAAAAAATGTAATATTCTGCAGGAATTAATTTAAATGTATTAGGATCACTAAACAAAAAGGATTTTTTAAATATTTTAAATATTTATTGTAAAATAAGCATCTAAAGTATATTAGGTCTAAAAAATTGACTCTTTTTCATCTATTAGAAAATATTAAAGAAATCATATACTTTACTATGAAAATATAAAAAAATTATTGGAATTTATTAAGAATGAATTAATTTATTAAAATAAATTTATAGAAACAATTAATTATAAGAAATATTAGATAAAAAATGATTTTAAGTTTAGAGTATTTCATTTGGAAAATATTACTATTTGAATTAGTAAATGGCTTTTTCTGTCAAATACTATTCATAACTAATTCAAATTAAGAGAACAGTATTTGTCAAATTGCTGTACTCTAAACTTGTAAATAAACTAAATATAATAAACATAAGTTAAATTTTAAAAATACCAACCAATATCAATAATAACCTGATAAAAAATTAAACAATATTTAACAAAAAAATTAATTAAAAATTTTGTCGAATTAAAAAATATGATTTTGGCTTAAAAATTCGTATTTATTATTTATATTTCATTGTATAGTAAAAAAATGAAATTTTGAAAAATTTAAATTAAAATTTGTTTTGGAGATAATTATTTTCTGGAAAACAATTTTAAAAATTGAAAGAATTGAAAATTTCCTCATATTTTATTAAAATAAATGTTATATTTTAAAGAATGTAATTTTCTCAATTTAAAAATTAAATTTGAAATATTAGGGGAGACTGGGGCCAAATGTTAAACTGTGAAAACAGTTAAAATTAAATGTCTTAAATCATATTTTTAAATAGTGTTATTAATAAATTACGATATATTCTATTTTATATTTAAAGATCATGTGACTTATAATGGTTGATACATCCCTGAACTTTTACTCACTAATAGCATTTTAACGAACCTCTTTACGGCGGAATCGTCAAACTGCTTTCCCTCGTATAGAGGTTCGCCTGTAGTTAGAACATTAAAATTTTAACTATAGAAGGGTCTTATCATTCTAAATAAATGTCTGTAATTATGTGACATTCAGTTTATGATTGTCTTGTCTATAATGCAAAAAGTGTTTTGGACCTATATTTGTAAATTTTTACGTTAAAGAAAATTTAAACTTTTAAGTATATTTTTTATACTCATTTTTCTCACAATTTTTTTGTGTTCTTATTTAGATCCTTTAAAGATGTACCTAAAGATAATTGCAAAATATGGTTAATCAGATTTTGTATATTTGTTGTTATAGCCAAAAACGCACCCAGAGGCAAAATGTCGAATAATAAGTGGAGCTAAATGTTAAGTGCATTTTTTCATGTTTCTTACATTTATCGTTTCTTTCAGGTTTATTTGTTTAAAAATTATTTATTTGATATTAGGCAAGTACTCTGTCCGCTCAAATAAAATTAACAAAAATTTGTTTTTTTAATTTTAAATTATTAACTCTTTAACTGTTTTAACGCTTTTGTTAAGTAAACACAGATGTTTTATTAACAAATATCATGTTTTACGTATACTTTAACTTATCTACAACTTAACACCTATCAGAAAATAGTTTTAGTCGACTAGAAATAGAATTTAACATTTAACTCCAGCCGTCTAACACCTAGCCCGAGAGTGGAGCTAAATGTTAAAAAACAAAATTTTCAAAAAAGGCCAAAACATGTATTTTACGTTAAGATATCAGAAACTTTTTTATTGAAAGTTGTTGAGGACAAGTTGCCCTACAATGTTAATGTATACATATTTGTATTCGTATCTAAGTTTAACATTTAGCCCCAGTCTCCCCTATATTAAATAATATTATATTTTATTTTTTACATCGAAATTATTTGAAATTGTAACTAAAAATAATTTTAAAAAGTGAAAAACAATTAATGTTTTTGTCAAATTTAATTAAAATAAATTTTATATTCGAATGAATTAAATTTTATTACTTTGAAAAATTGTCTTGAAATATAATAATTTTCAAAACAGAAGTTTTTGTAACTAACAATGAGGGTCAATAAATAGAGTAAAATATTTACTGAAAACAATTAGAACTATTATCAGTTTACATATTATATTTTATATATGTAAATATATATATATATATATAAAATAGTAATAATAATAGTCGATCAGAACAATCAAATAATTAATGTAATTAAATGTGATTGTTGATAAAAATATTAAATTTGTATTATCAACAATTTAATAATTTACTAAAAAGATATTGTAATGCATTACATTGTTAATTTACATAATGTATAGTAATTAATCATATTAATATTAACAATAATAATAATAATAATTGTGTTAAAATTTAAAGGTAATTGCCTTCAACGTGCGCCTGTTGCTGTTATGCATTATTATAATGACATTCTTATTAGCGTATATAGTCAAAATTGACGGCTGACTATTAAGTTTGCCAGCGAAATGCATAACGTTACGTTAATTATTACCAAAATGACAAGAACAGGATGATAATCCTCGTTAATCTTTTGACGTTATAATTTTAAACAGGTGTCGAAATTTCCTGCATCCACCGAGAAACGGCAAGAGATCAATGAAACTAATTAGCAACATTTTTTATTTTTCTTTCTGCAAACTGCCCCTAAACTAAATTCGATAATTTCCCGCGAATCCAATTTAACGGTTAACGAAACATTTGTCTCATTGTGCAATTATTATCTTTATTTGAATTTACTAAAAAAATAACTAGACAAAACGATGTTTCAAAAGTTTTGAATATTAAAACAAACAAAATTTATTTTTTTTTAAATAAAAATTTTACTACAATTGTGATTTTAATGAAAAATATTTCGTTTAGGGTAAAGTGGGGATAGATGCCTCCTTTCTCAGATCTCCAATATAGAAGGAACTATATTTATATGTATTGTTGGTTCTTTTCATACCTATTGGCCATAACATTTTTACTATAAAGTTCCAGCCCGCTAGCACCCCGGGGTTATTAGTTCTAATAATATAAAAATTTCATATTAATAAAAATATCTAAAAATGTTCAAACCACTGGACAAAATTCTTTATTACAAGAATATTTAAGACACTTTTCCTATGTGACGGTTTGAAAAAATCGATTTTTTCCATGTTTCGAAAATACAATATCTTAGAAATATCGTATAAAAGTTTTAGACAGATATTTGAAAAACTAACAAAGTAAAATTAAACAGTGCACGGGCGCGAGCTACAGTTACCAAAACTTCAAACGCGTTTTTCTTAAAACCACTTTTTTCTAACTGGTGGCAAGGATTACTTAAAATCTACTTAACTGGGGTGCTATTCTGTAACTTCACTTCATTTTCACATCACTTTCACTTTACTTTCACATCACTTTCACTTCACTTTCACTTCACTTTCACTTTACTTTCACTTTACTTTCACTCCACTTTCACTCCACTTTCACATTCACTTTCACTTTTACTCTACTTTTACTTCACAAGTTAAATTAGAGTGAAAGTGAATGTGAATTGAAAGTAGAGTGAAAGTGAATGCGACGTGAAAGTAAATGTGAAGTAAAAGTAGAGTGAATGTGAAATAACAGTAAAGTTAATGCGATGTGAATGTGAAGTGAATGTGAAGTGAATGTGGAGTTAATGTGAAGTGAAAGTGAAGTGAAAGTGAAGTGAAAGTGAAATGAAAGTGAGGTGAAAGTGAGGTGAAAGTGAAGTGAATGTGAAGTGAAAGTGAAAGTGAAGTGAAAGTGAAGTGAAAGTGAAGTGAAAGTGAAGTGAAAGTGAAGTGAAAGTGAAGTGAAAGTGAAGTGAAGTTACAGAATAGCATCCCTGATCAGTCTGCTATTTGGAGGCATTATTCTACATAAGAGTGGCTATCGTGTGAACCTCGGTCATGATTTTAATAAACATTTTCCTATTTATTTTAAACAATTACTTACAAAAAAAGCGGTTTTTGAAATTTTTAAAAGTCCACTATTTTGTTATTTATTAAGATAAATTTTTTATTGTGGTTTACACGAAAACAGTAAGCTTACTGAGTAAAACTACGTTTCATTTTTTTTATTTCAGACAATACACATAGGAAAAATGCCTTAACACGTAAGAAAATATTAAGGTAAATGTACATATTTCCGTGCTAGAACATAATTCCGTGCTATCATTTAATATTAATTAATATAAAAAATTAATAAAATATTTTAATAAAATAATACCCATAATATTAATCTACTAAAAAGCAAAATTTATTCTACAATTTTCCACTTGCTAAAATATTTTATCAATTCCTTATTTTAATTAATAAAAAATAGCACGGAATTAGGTTTGAGCACGGAAATATGTACATTTACCTTAGTACATATTTTCTTGTTTTAAATTAATTAAAGCATCATATTAGACCGGGTTTTTACATTTTTTAATAATAATTATTGTAATAAATGATCCTTAGCGCAGGGGGCTTCTAATACACCCAAGTGGTATATATGGCCAAATGCAGACCTTTCGTATATTCGTTCTGATTTATTTATTTTTTATTGTAGGTATCTGGTCCTAAAATACCCTGCAAACACTGTTACATAATAGTTATGCCACAGAATATCACACGTGACATAACATGTGACATAAAATGTCGTAAAAATGGCCACAGTTACATAATTGATACAAGAAGGGAGATGTAACAATTATGTTACAATGTGACATATACACTGTAAAAAAAAGGAGTTAAATTTTCAATCCCCAGGGGATATTATAAAAGTCGCACCCATTGGGGAATTAATGTCAGGGGAGTTAAATAAAGAGAGTTAAAATTTAACACCTAAATGCTCACTCCCCATAGAAAGTTAGTAAATTAACTCTCTTTTAGAGTTGATTTTTAACTTGAAAAATTTAACTCCCAAAGCCCGAGTCCGTTAACTTCCTAAATTTTTTACAGTGGGCTGAATCCATTTCAAATCAGGCAGGTCGACTAACTTCAAGTTATAGATTTAGCTGTCGCTAAAATATGTTATTGTACATGAAAAATAAAGAGACACGTTTTTTTTTATTTTTCAAAAAAATTTAAATTTAAAGAAGTTATGCACATTTGAGCTTTGAGTGATAAAACTCGAATGAATAGTGAAAAAAAATTGTTTTGCTTGTCATTTTTTTTTCTTTTGAGTATAATTTAATTTTCTTTCTTGGGTTTTGTAGATGGTCTTGTCCTCTTCAAAATCCAGTTTGAAATTTGAAAAAATATTTAAAATTATAAAAATAGGGGATGATTTTCTGAAAATAAATAAGATCAATTTTCTCAAAAACACCACATTTTTTTCTATCCAAATTTTTACTACAAGTTCTTAAAATAATTATGAACATATCCTATGAATTTCAAGCGGGATAAACCATCCTGGCAATCAGGAGAATTTTTTTTGAAATATTTATTTTCGCAAATTTTCAAATTGTTAACTTGCATTTTTAAAAACAAATAAATCGCTATAACATTGTTGACGTGAACGTTAACAATTTGAAAATTTGCGAAAATAAATATTTCAAAAAAAATTCTCCTGATTGCAAGAATGGTTTATCCCGCTTGAAATTCATAGGATATGTTCATAATTATTTTAAGAACTTGTAGTAAAAATTGGGATAGAAAAAATGTGGTGTTTTTGAGAAAATTGATCTTATTTATTTTCAGAAAATCATCCCCTATTTTTATAATTTTAAATATTTTTTCAAATTTCAAACTGGATTTTGAAGAGGACAAGACCATCTACAAGACCCAAGAAAGAAAATTAAATTATACTATAAAGAAAAAAATGACAAGCAAAACAATTTTTTTTCATTATTCATTCGAGTTTTACCACTCAAAGTTCAAATGTGCATAACTTCTTTCAATTTAACTTTTTTGAAAAATAAAAAAATACGTGTCTCTTTATTTTTCATGTACAATAACATATTGTAGCGACAGCTAAATATAAGACTTGAAGTTAGTCGACCTGCCTGATTTGAAATGGATTCAGCCAGTGTAATTATTTTATCACAGTTATGTAAATATGTTACATAATTGGAAGAATTAGAAACATAATTGTTACATCACACTTACATCACATTATTGTGTTGCTTCCTCGTAAAGGAAGCCTTATAGTGATGTCGATTTCCGAATTTTTTAAAATCAATTATTTTTACAAATTTTCAAGTGTAGTATATATAATTCGTCGAGAGGAACAAATGTCCGGATGTATGTGTGTGTGTGTGTGTGTATGTCACCGATTCTTGTGGACAAATTTTCTCTTGCACATCTTGATGGATTTTGATAAGATTTTGTAGGTGTATTACGGTCATGAATACCAAAGAAACAGACAGAAGGATTTTCAAAAATATATTTAAAAACAAATTTTTTCAAAATTTTTTAAATTTTTGAAAAAATTAATTTTTTGGTATTTTGAAATAACTTTTTTCTATATTAAAATTTTTAATACTTCTTGTCAAAATTGCATTCCTGACATAAAAACGAATCGATTCATGTATATAAAGTATATATTTTATCAAAATTTATTGAATTAATAAATATTTTAATTTTTCACAAAAAATTAAAATTTTGTATTTTTTGACATTTTATCATAACACTTTAAAATAATTATTCTATAATAAAAAATTGAATAATTAATATTTATTCAGGGTACATTACCCGGTTTATTAATTATATTTAATAAACGATTATAATTATTTAACTTTTAAAATTATATATAATAATATATATTGAGGAAGCTAAATGGTCATGAAATGAACAACTTGTCTTTTATTATTATATCACAGTTATGGAATTTTGTTACATAATTTGACGAGTATATAGATGTTACATTACCATTATGACCTAGGTGAAAGTTATTGTTATTGCTTTTATTCATATACATGTAAATATATTTAACAAATATATCATTTGGGTATAACAAATGACATTTGAAATAGTAGTTTTAGTAAAAAATCAGGTAGAGCAGCAAGCGCAAAGCGCCTACATCATAGGGTTTCGTAGCCTTAAATGACAAAAATGATGATAATGAATAAATAAAAAACAACGATTACCATAGTAACGGTTGATATGGCAACGTTGTCAAAAACTACGGACGGACATCGAAGTCTCGCTATAAGGGTTTTGGCCCTTGGCTACGAAACCCTAAAAAGACAATTTGCGTTAATTGGTACACTCGGGTCGCAAAGTTTCAGTACATTTGGACTTTTACTTGTAAATGCTCGCTTTACTTCAAATTCAAATATTTCTGTAAAAATAGATGCTACAGCTATCAAACAAGGATCATTTTAAAGCTCAATAAATTTAGAGTCAAATAGGCAAAAAAAATAACCAATTTAATATTGTAAATTTGAAAATATAATTCTTTAAAGTTAGAGATTTTTTATGAAAATTGCGATTTCGTAATCTGGAGTTTAAGCGAACGCCAATTAATGAAAAAATTTCTTTAAGATTTGACAGTTTTACAATATAATGTACAAATTTCACTCTTTAATTCGAGACCAAAATATTTTATAATTATTCAGTATTTGCCTTAAATTCTGTAAAAATAATTACTCTTGCTTTCTAAAGTTTTCAAGGAATATAAATTGCAAATTCGTCATTTCTGTTCACTTGTTTTATCAATTAACCAAATTTTTGAAAAATGTGCATTCTTTTTTATTGTAAAATTTAAAAAAATGCACCTTGAAATAAAATAAGTAATAATGCGAGTTAAAATTTGTAACATTATAAGAAGAGGGATAAATTTCATGTAAATAATTTAAATTTACTACAGTCAAGAGGTTCAATATTTTTCAAAAGTGTGGTTAATTGATAAAACAAATGAATAGAAACGACGAATTTGCAATTTATATTCTTCGAAAAATTTAGAGCAAGAGAAATTATTTTTATACAATTTGAAAAAAATACTTCATATTTGTAAATGATTTTTGTCTAGAATTAAAGAATGGAATTTGTACTTATTATTGTACAACTGTCAAGTCTTAAAAATTTTTTTCTTCAATTGGCGTTCGCTTGAACTCCAGATTCCGAAATCGCAATTTTCATAAAAAATCTCTAACTTTAAAGAATTATATTTTCAAATTTACAATATTAAATTGGTTATTTTTTTGCCTATTTGACTCTAAATTTATTGAGCTTTAAAATGATCCTTGTTTGATAGCTGTTGCATCTATTTTTACAGAAATATTTGAATTTGAAGTGGAGCGAGCATTTACAAGTAAACAGTCAAAATGTACTGAAACTTTGCGACCCGAGTGTACATATTTTTTAAAAGACCTTGTAACAAAATTATTTATTCTCTAATTTAGAAAAATTGAATTTAAATAGAAATATTAGAATATTATGGAAATCAATCATAATAATAGTAAAATTAAAATTATTATAAAAATTGAGCAATAAATAATTAGTTGTAAGAATAATAATAAATATATATTAATTAACTATTGTTAAATTTATGTTACATAACAGTTATGTAGCAGTTACATTATTTAGCTCTGTAAGGACCGAAATGTAACACAGTTATATAATAGTTATTTGAAGAAATTATATAACCGTTATATCACCATCCAGTAACAATGTTATATAACAGTCTTACTATCTCATTATGTAGTGGTTATATAACAATATTGTCACAGGGAGACATAAAATATCGATACGGCTGCACAGGCACCGCCCAAAATCATAGCAACCCATGTAGAAATTAAGATTGGAGTTTGATGGGGTTCTAGTCAGAAGTCCCTATCTGTAGTGGGGAACTGATTTGGGAATACTGTTGGAATCCAACTAATTTCATAACGGTCGTCAGATTGGGTACTAGTCTAGAATTTCTAGTCGGGAACTAGTAAGTAAAACTAGCTGCTACCCTACAAGTGTAAAATTAACGGATCCTTTTAGAGATTTGTTATTGGTGTTAATTATAACTATAAGTAAATTAAAATTGTATTAGTTTTAATTATATCTCGTGTAGAAAATTTGTTCGCTCGCTTGTGTACCTATCCTATTATTAACTTAACACGCACCGTCGACACACTGCATTACCGACGTGATACTACACATATACCGAATCGCTCTTATATACTAACTTCTCACTTTTTTCTGCGCTTGTGAGAATGGATATAAATTAATAATCTATATTAATTAATAATCTTTTAGAAAAATTTCATCTTTAATTATTACCTAATATTTCCGTGTACCTAAGGTCAATTTTTAAATTAACAAAAAATGCCATAATTAAATTAAAGAATCAGAACAAAAAAATTAAAAAACACTGAAAAATAATCTAAATCCGACTCCGAGCATCTGCGACTAGAATTTAGCAAGGTTCTAATCAGTGATTTCTAATCTGAATTAGGGGTGAGTGGGGCAAAATGGGGTACCTTTTTGTAATTGGCTGTTTACAGAGAACCAAACGAATAAATCGATTCAACTAATCATTAGAATTGTTCTTTGTACTCTTGGGTTTGAGAAAATTATGATCATAGCGAAGAAAAAAAATTTTGAAAGAACTTATATCCCATTTTCTGAGAAGGTGCAAAAACCCCATTTTGCCCCATGGGTGGAGCAAAATGGGGTGGTATCAAATTACCATACAAAACATGGAATATTTTTTCAAAATTTGTTAAATTCTTGTTGTAAGAGATTAAAATACAAACAAAAAGTAAGATTCTTTATTATTATGAAAAAAACAAGCAATATTTACTAGAAATTAACAGAAAAACATCGATAATGAAAAATATCGATATATCGATAGTGAAACATCGATAGCTTAATACCCCGAAACAAAAATATTGACTTTTCTGCAGAAAGTTGTTAAATATGCATAGTAAAACGTTTTTAAGTAGTTCAATGAATATTAAATACCACCCGGCATGGCCCAACACATAGGTACCCCATTTTGCCCCGCACTGCATAGTACAACAAAATGTAATGTTTACAAATTGTTGTAAATAATTTAACAATCTATCCTATTGGAAATTATTCTAGAATAAGTGCTGAAAACGATTCCACACTTGCCAAATTTAATAAATTATCCCAAAAAGTTTTAAAAGCACTTTAATTTCGAAAAAAATCGATATTTTTTTCGCTCAAAACTTTAATGTTGTATAACTTTAAAAAAAAAATTTTTCATATTGCTCTCATAATTAATAACATTTTCTTATCAAAATGAATAATATAAATCGAGGATAAAAAAATTAAATGTACCCATCATGGAGAAACAGAGGTACCCCATTTGACCCGCCTACCCCATTTTGCCCCACTCTCCCCTACACTGTAAAACATTTAGGGAGTTAACGGACTCGGTAGTTGGGAGTTAAATTTTTCGAGTTACAAATCAACTCCAAAAGAGAGTTAATTTATTAACTCCCTTCATTAACACCCGTGCGAGTTATTTTTCAATGGGGAGTTAGCATTTGGGAGTTAAATTTTAACTCTCTTTATTTAACTATTCTAGCGTGATTCTCATAAGAATCCGAGATTTGATAGAGACACGTAGGGAAATTTCTACATGGGATAATTATATATTTTTAAATATTCTTTTCTCTTGTATATCTTTTTGGGTTTTTATACAATTCTTTTAACCTTCCACATCATATTATAGTCTCCCCCAAACTTTGTCCGAGATTCCCTCTGATTGCGGTCCACAGTCGACTTTTATTAAAAGTACTCTTATTCACCTGGCCCTTTCTGGCCATAGTTAAAAAAATTAAGAAAAACCTTAACTGAGTACAGAAAATTTATCGATACCGAGTCTCCGAAGTTTAAATCTTCCGTGCAGATTGTCTCACGTGTCGGAAAAATACCAGGTTAATAGGCGAGAACCAAGTACATTTAGTCCTTTAGTGCCCATCAAGCAAGGCATCTATCCGACTGAGCTATTTTGTTTCCATAATAAAATTTTAATAAAATATAATTTTGATTTTAAATTAAACAGAGAAACTTTTGACTAAGGAAACAAACTAAAGAAACAAACAATCTTATAGCTTATTTCACCAAACTCAATTAAAAGTTAATCAGTGATTAAACCTAGTTTAACGGCTTCTGATTGGTTAATTGTGGATTCAATAATTGATTAACTTTTAATTGTCATTAGTGTAACTGGTCCTTAAAGTGATTAGCTTCTTAAGTATCAGAACGAGTCACAATTTTATGTAATACTTAAAATATTTTCTTGATACAGTTAAAATATCGATTCTCTACTCCAAAACGAAGAATTATCATAACCATAACGTATAGTTATCTCCTGAGTTATAAAACAAAATAATAAAATTATAATAACTATTTGAATGTAATAATAATACAAAAACAATTAGCTACAATAAAATAAAAATCGTGATATTCTTTCATTTATTCCTTCATACAGTTAATTATTAATTTTATAATATTGCTAGTATAATAATAAGGAAAAAAGATAATAAAGAAATAGCAATAACGATAATAATATCGTAAAATACAATTTTTTTTAATTTATTAAAAGAAATTAAAATAAATGAGTTAAATATGCTAAAATTTACAAGAAGGATAAACAGTTTTGCTAATTTTCTAAGGAATGTTGCCAACATCCTATTTGTCTTTCTCTGTTCGACACTCTTTGGGTTAGAAAGTAGAGAGGGACAACGTGAAATATAGACTAAAACTCTTTCAAGCGCATGTTTTCTAAAGGGAACAGACTAACGAAGTAACAAACACAGAATTGGAAATTGGACTTCTTTTCCTTGAGTTGCTTATTTTTCTCTCTCTTCCTTTTTCTCTTATTCTTCAACCATCCGAAAAGCGCGCGGACAAACGAGAGAGAGCGAGTCTTTGGACTAACGAGAACGCAAGGGATTGAGCAAAAGGAGACTTCCGGTTCAGAATAATGCCATTTACCAATCAAGATGATGAATTTTTTTCTCCCAACTCTTAAATCGAACTTTTCTTCCAAATATTTGTCAAAGGCAGCAAAAAAGAGAATAGATTTCTTTTGATCAACGATGCTCTTTTTTTACATGATAAAAGTGTTAATTGCGATTATACATTTTTTTGCTGTAATTAGTTTTGCGACAAAAAAATTCTTTAATCAGTCAAAAAAATGAAAGAAGGAAGAAAAATCCACTCATTTCATTGTAAAAAAATTTTGTTGTGGATATTATACTTTACAATACTTTCTAATTTGAAAGTTAGTAATTTAGAAAAAAGAATTTTAATTGCAAAATAGAATATTTAAATTTTTATACAAAAATAATCATATTCGAAAAAGAGAGATTTTACTTTTTAGAAAAAATTTTATTTAAAGTGACAATGTCTTACGTCTTTTAAAAAATTTTGAAGGCAGTTATTTTAATTCAGAAGAATAATTTATAATTTCAAACAAAGATATTTTTAAATAAATCTTATATTATATTACAATGTTTCCTTCATCACAAAATTTTTCGTTAAACGTTTTCGGCAATATGTATACACTAAAAAAATATATACAATATATAACAGGGACGTCCAACCTAGCAAAAATTTGCAAATGTCAATGGTGAAATTATAAGCACGTATTCTGTATCCTTTAATATTATAGCAGACAGTGCTGAATTTAATACCGATCTTAAATGAAGATTTCTTGACTTGTCTAAAGTGTTAGTTTTCAGGAATAGTTCGAGCCGAGCCTATTCAGTTCGAGCTTGAAGTTCCAGTTCCAGTACTCGATTTGATTCGAGCCCTTGAGAAAATCCAAAATTTTCTACATTGGTGTCTACTCAGCGATCATGGCCCGAAGTTTACTTCTGGTCCATGGGAGAGATACACCGTCCTTCGAGGTCCGAGTTTCTTAGCTCACCTGATACTGGATATCATAGACGTCGCATCAATGCTTCGGCAATGCTATAACGTCTATGTAACTAACGGAGGCGGTTCAGGGCCCATCCTGGCCAGATGGTAGCACCCTGTTAAGGCCCGATTGTCCCTCGAAACGGGACAAACACCCAGTATGAGCGATTGTAAAAAAAGGAAGAGTACCTGCGGGGTAATGCTACGGCTAAATCCCTCACTGGTTCCGATCATCAAGCGCCTAGCGTGAGGATGATGCTAGTGACCGAAGGATGCAGGAGGGCAACAACGCATTGGAAGTACCACAGATCATCGTGGAGAGACGAGGGAGTACGAGCAGCGTCACCAGTCAAGCCAGCTGCATTTCTGTCTTCAGTAATGCTTCTGCGATTGACATTGCCAGCTGCAATCAAGATCGTGATGAATGCATTAAGCTTCGCGAAGAAGAGAAGGCGAGCATTCAAAAAATGGAGGAAGAGGTCAGCAAGATGCTGAAGACTTGTGAAGTCCAAAAAGGGCAACATGACAATCAAGGATGGACTATAAAGCTTAACATCGCTTATACAGGAGGTCAAGGAGAAGCTCGCAGCAGCGACAGAAAAAGACGAAAGATTGTACCAGGGTTTAACTTGGTCTGAAGAAGCACGCCAAGACCGAAAGCTAAGACGTGACCGTTTTAACGCAGTGGTGCTTAAAAACGTTGTCTTGGAGGGTCAAAAGCGAAAGAGAAGTGATCCTGAGCTTCAGAAGGACACAAAGAAGAAGAAGAAGAAGGAGGAGGGACCTCCTAAAAGAACTGATGTCAAGGTTACCAAATCGGCACTAAAGTCAAGTCTAGATGAGGAAAGAAGACAACCACGAAAACGAACAACAGTCATCGTTAAAGTGGCTAAAGGAACAACATTCGCCAACGTGCTGAAGAAGGTTCGAGATGAGGCTGACCTAGATGCCAGTCAGACAAGGGTTGTGGGAGCTTTACCCACGAAAAGGGGAGACCTCCTCATTAAAATTGGAGGATCTTCAAACGAGAAGTCGTTCACCGAGGAAGTCACGAGGGTGATCGGTGACCTGGGTAAGGTGCAGATGGCGGTCCGGTACACTACGTTGGAAATCCGCGATATGGACGCCCTTACTAAAAAGGAAGACGTTTTGAACGCCCTGGAGCAAATCTCTACGGTGTAGACCGAGAGCAGAAAGGTGACGGTCCTTGAACCAAACAAGCGAGGAGTAAAGCTCGCTGTCGTTGTCACCAGCCAAGAGGATGCAGATAGGCTGGAGAAAATAGGACACATTAAAATTGGGTTCGTGTCCTGCCAGGTGAGAAGAAGAGTCACAAGGTGCCATAGGTGCCTTGGCTACGGCCACATAGGTAGAGATTGCAAAGCGGTAGACAGGTCGGCTGCGTGCTTCAAGTGCGGAGAAGCCGGTCATAAGGTAGCAGATTGTAAAAAGAGCCCATTTTGCTTCTTATGCAAGGCGAAGTTCGGCGACAAGGAGAACATTCAACATGTCGCTGGATCAGAAAGCTGCGGAGTCTTCAGAACTGCCCTCCAGAAAGCAAAGAAGACTTTGTCGAGGACAAGGAAGAAATAAGGCCAGAACAAGAGCGGTACGGGAGAGTCGCGCTAGCGACTACATGGGACCATTCATCTACGAAGTCTGAAGCCACTAGGTAGTTCCGAAGATGGATAATAGGTTCGAAACCCAGGGGATCAAGAAGTTTTTTTTAGTCGGTATCCGTGACTGCCTAAAGCAGGTATGCAAGGTTTACTTTTTACTCTTGCATTTTGTGCGTGAGCCCGACATACCTCAGCAGAAGCGGGAACTTCCTGGACATGCAAAAATGCATTTTTTTCTCTTCTCCCCCGTGAATAAAAAGAAAATTTTCTACATTAATTTTTAATTAAAATTAAAAAAAAAATTTTAATTCAAAAACACAAATTAAATCGAATTCATTCAAGTACCCGAAATAATCGAGTACTCGAGTGAATTCGAGTATGCGATACATCTACAAATTAATGAAAAAAATTAATTTTTTATTTTTCAATAAAATATTATTAACGCATTCAATAATTTTCCTACAATTTTTATTTTAAACATTTTTTGTAACTAACGTAGATTTGGAAACTAAAATTGTTGAAAAAAGTGACTTAATAGCAATTTGCAGTCTTTCATTCGTCTAGTCTATTCATAAACAAATAAATGTTGAAAAGTTATAATATAATATTTTTAATTTTCTTTTTTATTGTTTTTTTATATTATTTAATTTTTTTGCTTATTTTACATTATTAATATTCTTAATTCTCTTCCTAAGCCTTGTCTTATATACCCTATGAAAGCAAAGGAATAATAAATTTAAACAAAAAATAGTTTTTTGAATTTTGTTTAAAGTCATTAACCAGTATAATAATCCCCCTCTTCCACTCTAAGAAAATCGAAAGAATAACAAATTGAAGCAAAAAATAATATTTTGAAGTTTTGTTTAAAGTAAAAGTAAATTAAATATAGAGACGTTTTGTTTAAAGGGATATATTTTTTGTTCTGAATTTAAATTTATATCCACGATTCCAGTGGACGTTCGTCAGTACATGACGATTCGATATCACGAACACATGCGGGAATGTTTGAGAGAGAGAGAGAAGCGAAAGCGAGGCCATTTTATCTTCTACGTCCGATGAAATTGCGAGATTTGCATATCGTGCTCGAACCGCGGATCGTCGCTTCTCCACGACTACGTTATTGAAAATCCACCCCTCTTCTCCCCTCCCACTCTACATATACCACCCTCAATCCCACTCGTTGTCAGGGCTTATGCAAACTGTTCCCTTGGGTATGACTACCGGCATCTTAATGCGTTTCTAGTTCAGATCTTGTAACATGGAAAACAACCCATGAAAGCTTTCGTTTTGAAATACTCCTCTCGGTATCATTACATTTGTTTGTATGACTTTCATGGCTTGGTTATGTGCGAAACGGAAAACTCACACATTTCGAGCGTGGTAGTCGATGTAGACATATATGCATATAAAAAATTGAGATAAAATTCGAAAAAAGGTTATTTTGTAATTTATTGACTTGCACGCGCTCCATAAAAATTTTACAAGTTGTATTTTTTAAAAGTTTTTAAATTTCGAAGGATATTTATATTTTTCTCTAGTTTTTTTAATACGGAACGTTAAGTTTTAGTACCTGCAGGGTTAAATTTTACTTGGAGTAAATATTTAAAAAAATATTTTTTAATGAAATTTAAATATTTTAAGGGGGTAGTCTGGTGTTCAAGCCTGTTTTAAAAGCATATTTTGAAATTTTATTTGTTCATTACAAATAAAATATAATCACATAAAATCTTTTTTGATTTATTAATTCTGCAAATATTTAAAAAAAAATTTTTAATTTTTGAAAAATTCATATCTTTTGTTTAGGGTAATATTTTTTCATCTGATATGGCTAATAATGTAAGTTAGACTAATACCTAAAACTCTACCAAATTTACTTTAATCGGTCAAGGCGTTTTCCAGTGATACGTGAACAAAATTTTGCAGACATACACATATATATATATATAAGGGTGTCCGTTATTTATCAAGTTGTTTATATTTCTTGCGACGCCTCCTAAATTATTAGTTAACCATCTAAAACAAAATGTCAGACCAAAATAAACCCTTAATATTCACAATAAACCTTGCCCCAAAGACGATACATTTTCCATATAAAATACATGGGATTTTGCTACTTTTTACAAATTAATTTTTTTTCGTTAAATATTTCATTTTACATCAATGAAAAATATATATTCTTATAGGAAATTTAACGCTCTAAAACAGTTTTCTTATGATTTTTTGATAAGTTATCTCCTTTAAGAGTTATTTAAAGTTAAAGTTTAAAACTGTAAATTTTAAGATTTTCGTACTTTTACGGCAAAATTATTATGAAAGGATCCATATTAAATCATGCAGGCATTTCGACGATATAAATTGCGAATTATTTTCGCAATGACATATGTTATCCTACTCAAAAAATACTAAAATGCGTATTTTTTTAATTCTGAATAGGATTCTGTTTGTACTTTTTACGAATATTTTAAGATTTCATCCAAAAAATTACTTTCTTGTATTTTCTTCTATAAAATTGCATAATTTTTATATTTTTTGTTGCTCTTGGGGCTCATTTTTTCCTTTTATATACTCTTTTATGTAAAATTACGCAAAATAATATTTAATAAAAAAATAAGTGATACAAATTAAATTTTAAAAAAAATTCTAAAAATGGACATCTTTATTCACTTGTTTTTTTATTCTTTTTAATTTTGCGTAATTTTACATAAAAGAGTATATAAAAGGAAAAAATAAGCCCCAAGAGCAACAAAAAATATAAAAATTATGCAATTTTATAGAAGAAAATACAAGAAAGTAATTTTTTGGATAAAATCTTAAAATATTCGTAAAAAGTACAAACAGAATCCTATTCAGAATTAAAAAAATACGCATTTTAGTATTTTTTGAGTAGGATAACATATGTCATTGCGAAAATAATTCGCAATTTATATCGTCGAAATGCCTGCACGATTTAATATGGATCCTTTCATAATAATTTTGCCGAAAAAGTAAGAAATTCTTCAAATTTACAGTTTTAAACTTTAACTTTAAATAACTCTTAAAGGAGATAATTTATCAAAAAATCATAAGAAAACTGTTTTAAAGCGTTAAATTTCCTATAAGAATATTCAAAGAAGCTTTTACGTCCGAGTTGTTTTTTCAATTAATAGGTAAAAATAATAAACTTTTTACACGAATACATTCGGACAATGGTTATTTATTATAAAATTCACTCCAACGTTTCGAAATCAATACGATTTCCTCTTCAGGGAGTCTATAAAATAATACAGAAAAACAAAAAAATAATTACAAAACAAAAACACGAAGACATTAAATAATAATATTTTTGGAAAAAAAATAATTAAATGATAAAAATTAATAAAAACACAAAGACATTAAATAAATAATTAAATGATAAATAAAATTAATACAAAAACACGAAGACATTAAATAATAAATAAATTAATATAAAATAAATAATAGTTAAAACAAAATCAAATACAAAATTAGAATAAATAAATTGAACGGAGCAATAAAGAAAATAAAAAGAACTCACCAATAAATAAAATAAAATGTTTTACATTACACGTCAAAGAAATTAAAAATTTTTAGACCAAAATTGGAATGTGTCATTTGGACACATTCATAATTCGTAATTAGCACTCATTTGACAAGTTTAAAAAATGACAATTTTCCACATTTTATAAAATGGGATGATTTTGAAATTTTGCACGTTGAACATAATCTCAGTAAAAGACTTTTTGCAGAAATGTTCTTTATAAAGAAAGAGGGAGAAAATAGTTTAAATAAAATTAGTGATTTGGACAATTTTGATAAATCGTATGAAATGATTTTAAACCTCTCAACAAATAATTTAACATAAGAAATTTTCTCATTTTGCCTTTCTCTATTTCTTATTCTTGTATTTATTTTTGTTTTGTTTCTGTCATTCTTTACTTTATTATAATCTCTGTAAGGAATCGTTGACGTTTGGAGTTTAGTTTTAATCTTGACTTCACAATTTACACTTGTCGTCTCTGTGAATTGTTGAAATAAGTTTTATTTTTTATTGTTTTTGTTATTATTTATTTAGTTATTTTTGTGTTGTTTTTATTATTTATAATTTGTTTCTTGACCATGGATTACGTTTCCGGATTGGTATGTTTTTCATAATTTATTTTTATTTTACTATAATATAATTTATTTTTATTTCTGTTTTTATTTCTATTACTATTTATAATTATTTTATAATTCAATAATTCCCTTGTTTTTAATTTTATTTATAATTTTATTTTATTTTTATTTATATTTATTTTCGAATTTATTTATTAATTAACTTAATTCTCTATGTTTACAAAATTAACTGTTTTTAATCTAAAGTCTTTATAATAAGAGATTTTATTATTTAATAATTTTCAGTTACTAACTCCAAATGACACATTCCAATTTTGGTCTAAAAATTTTTAATTTCTTCGACGTGTAATGTAAAACATTTTATTTTATTTATTGGTGAGTTCTTTTTATTTTCTTTATTGCTCCGTTCAATTTATTTATTCTAATTTTGTATTTGATTTTGTTTTAACTATTATTTATTTTATATTAATTTATTTATTATTTAATGTCTTCGTGTTTTTGTATTAATTTTATTTATCATTTAATTATTTATTTAATGTCTTTGTGTTTTTATTAATTTTTATCATTTAATTATTTTTTTTCCAAAAATATTATTATTTAATGTCTTCGTGTTTTTGTTTTGTAATTATTTTTTTGTTTTTCTGTATTATTTTATAGACTCCCTGAAGAGGAAATCGTATTGATTTCGAAACGTTGGAGTGAATTTTATAATAAATAACCATTGTCCGAATGTATTCGTGTAAAAAGTTTATTATTTTTACCTATTAACTATAAGAATATATATTTTTCATTGATGTAAAATGAAATATTTAACGAAAAAAAAATTAATTTGTAAAAAGTAGCAAAATCCCATGTATTTTATATGGAAAATGTATCGTCTTTGGGGCAAGGTTTATTGTGAATATTAAGGGTTTATTTTGGTCTGACATTTTGTTCTATATGTACAGACAAATTCTGATTTTATTAATATAGATATGGGATATCCATTTTATATGGTTACCACAACTATTTTTCTAATTGACACATCGATTTCTCACCTCACCTATGGATAACGGATGTAGGGGAGCGTGTCTAGGTATGACACGGTTTTTGTTTTTGGCCCATAAATTGTAAATGGATAAACGAAATTGTAAATAAAATATACTGTTCGAAAAGTAACTTGAATACGCAACTTTAATTTGAAGAAAGTGTAGCGTTCAGATGGAATCAAAAAAAGTTTTGATCAATTTTCCGAGCACATAACTTTTGTCAATAAAAAAATATGAGTTGTGCAATATTTCATCACAAACTATAAGGAAAATGGTAAAAGAAAATGCATAACATTTACCTTTTCCAATTAATTAACTTAGAATAAAGTACTTTGGATTGTACACGAAAAACTTCTCTCATATAAAAAAAACGTTTTTATATAAACGCTATCGGCTTTTTAATATTACGTATTAAAAAATTGACTGTCTCACAACTGGACACACTCCCCTACCGACCGTATCCATATATATGGATGTTCCAACCAAATTATGTTTTTCCTTATAATACTTCCTTATATAATAAACAAAATAAGTCGTTTCAGTCTGACTAAAGGCAGCAAAAATCATAGATTGTAGTTGTACAAAATGTATTCTCTGGATCGAAATTACCTTCTTGGACATAGTGTTTGTTTATAACAGTTTTATTTTAAAAAAACGCTAATTTATTAAAAATTATTGTTAAACAATTGGAAATGATAAACAAAAAGAAAGTGTCAATTTATTTTTCATTTCCCAAGAATCTAATAGTTTCTTTAAAGAATCATTGGTTCTTGCTTGTTTTTGTTATAGATAAATATTTTCTCTCACTGTTATCTCTTTTTACGTTGGGACGAGAGATTCAAATAAAGATTAAGTTACACGGAAAAAAATGGATTATAAGTGATATAATCCAAATTATACTTCTTATGATATTTTTACATGTATGTAGGACAGTAAACAAAAATTATAAAATTAAATATGGAAGTATTACCACTTTCAAATTATTGATCATATTAATTTAGATTATAAAACTTGCATCAATATAATTGGTATCTACGTTATTTTAAATAAATAAAATTTTGATAAATCTGAACTAACCCATAAATTTAAAAAATTAATTTAATATTTAATTGCCTAATAATAAAATTAAAACAAATCAAAATTTGAATTTGTTGTTGCTAATAATTTATTAATTAAATTAATTGATCAATTACTAAATTTTTTTTTTAACATAAATTTATTTATTCGCAAATTTCTGGTAATTTCATTTTTACAAATCTACAAAACTATTAAAACTATTTAAAAAATTATTATTAAAATTTTTATAAATTAAATAATAATTGATGAATTAATCATAAATAAATTTACAAACGAATAAATTCTTACTAAACACAAAATTTATACCTTGTAAGTAAATCAAAATACTTTGAAGAAAATGTTAAAAATAATATTCCCTTGTATTATTTAAACTAAAAATGGTTATAATCAATAATAAGCTAATGGTAAATAAATGTATAAGGCTATAATTGTTTTAAGATTTACAAAATTGCAATTATCAGAAATTTACAAACCTGGAAAACTAAAATAGCAGCATATGTAAAAAGTTCGATCACAACAAATTTTCAAAACAACTTTAACCTTATAATATGACAATTGTGAATATCAGAAATAATTTTAAAACATTGAAAGGTTGTAAATAGATTATAAAGGGTAATAATCAGATTATATTTAGTAGGATCTTATATTCTATATTTATAATTGTATATTATCTATTTTTCTCTGTGTATTTTTATTCAATTTGACTCCTCCACCTCCTCAAAGTTCTAAATTGTTTGTAATTTTATTTAATACTAAGTTATGTTGACTATTGTTTACATCACTCCTAAATCGAAAATGCTGATCCTATTTGGAAAACATTGACAATAATTCTATTACAATAATAATGTTTGGAAATTATTTCAAAATTAACGATAATTTTAACTAATGGCAATTGCAATATTGACCATTCATTTGGCATATGGTGTTCATAGTATAGTACAAGAATGTATCTGTGTGTGGTTTGGAGATAAAACAATGTCGATAATCGCGTTTCAGTTGAAGCTCTGAATAGTTGAGATGATTAGACATGTTTGATATGTACCCGTACGAGCGAGTGTACAGTACAAAGCCTTCGTCGATTAAAGTTTACGCATGGTTCAATTTTTTTTCTTTTTTAACTGAAGTACGAGCGCGCGATGCTTGTGAGTTGAGAGCGCGGGTTAATCGCAAACTGATAGCTTCGCAGTGACACCGCCTGTGGCAATTTTGGCTCATACACAAGAGAGCTTTGCTGTGCCAACAATCAATCAGTTGGCCTGTATATATAGGCTTTAAATTTTTGTTTAAAGTCGATTTTTTAAAAATAGTTTATAAAATTTAACTTTATTTAAAAATATTTAGTACTTTATTTTATTTATTTATTGTTTAACATCCTACATTTGAATTACTTAAAAGTAACTAATTTTATAATAAAAATTGTATAGGTTTTCACTTTTTTAAAAATATTTTATTTTCTATTCCTGTTCGTCTAAAAAACAAGCGTTTTCAAATATAATCTATTTTCTAAGAAAGTTTTTCTTACAAGTTTTGATTTCTAAAAAATAAGTTTCTACAATATTATGATTTCTAAAAAAGAAGTTTCTACAATGTTATGATTTCTAAAAACGAAGTTTCTACAATGTTATGATTTCTAAACTAATTTTTCTTTTTGGAAAATTACAAAATTTTGATAAAATTTAGAAATTTGTTAAAAAATTAATTAAAACAAGAAACAATTTTGCATATTTTCTGCTTCTCAATCACAATTCTGTTCACAAAATCATAATTTGATTTTTAAAAAAGAAGAAAATTTTTTTAAAAATTCGTATTTTCTATTTCAATTTTTCACAAAACTCTGTTCTTTTTTGAAAAGAGAAGTAGTAATTTGCATCGTTTTTATACCTAAATTTTCAAATTTGGGTACGAATTGAAAACTACACTGAGAAAACGATTTATTTGATTCTAACATATTTTGTTTAAATCAAACTTAAAATATCTTTGCTATACAGTCAAACAAATTTAAGTTTAATTGAAACATATTTTTTTGGTTCATTTATAGAAATAATATATTTAATTCAAACATAATTTATAGTTAATTTTAAATGATTTATTATCAACTTTTAAGTTTGAATCAAATTTAACATTTTTAAACATGTTTTTTGTTCAACCCAAAACAGAAAATATGTTTGAATTAAACATAATTATTCAAACAAAAATAATTTTTGAATTAAAGCAGTAAATATTTTCTATAAATTGGAATTAAGCTTACAAACTAATTTCAATTAAACAAAATCACTTAAAATTATTTTTTACTTGAAACGAGTATAATGTTTTCTCAGTGTAGAGGTTATAAGTAACTCTCAGTGAAAGAAGCTTGCATGTGATGTATTACTAAACATCTAGCTATAGTAATATTATTCATAAATAATAATTAATTTTAGAGATAATTAGCCTTTAATTACTCTACTATCGTAAAATTATTTTAAAAAGGTCAGTACTTGCAGGAAAAATGTTCGGTATGTGCTATTACTGCTTCAAAATGATGACGTAGTTATGAACTTTCCTTGAAACACTAGCCGTATTGGCTAGTACTACCAAGAAATGTGGTCTGGCTTGGATCGAAATTCTAATTTCTAGCAAATACCGACTCGTGCGATCATCTTTCCCTGTCGGTAGAGTCGGCACTTGCGTATACATAAACGCAATAGACTGTAAATACGCTCCTAAAACAGTGACATCACTCAGCCGTAAGAGCACATACTGACTTTGCATTTTCAAGATTTCAATCTCAATTTTGGACCGTAAACGACATTTTGTTTATAAATAATAGAAATTTCTGAAATCTTTTAGCACTATTAAATAGAGCATACCAAAATTAGTTAATATCGCTGCGTGGAAAACGAACTATAGGCAAAAGATAGCAAAATCTGCCAAACACGGGCACAGATTTTTGACATAGTTGATAACTTTCCAGCCTTGTTTTAAGTATGGGCACAATCAAGCATGTTTCCCATTACTTTGGCAAAAAAATGTAATTTTCCTGTTTTTGAACTTTGTCAAAAACATGTGGAAAATATTGCAACAAAAAATTTAAATTGTTCTTTTTTTAAAGTGAAAAAATTTGCAATTTTGAATTATGGCCAAAACATGAGTAAAATGTGGTAGCCAAAAATTGTCATTTTTCTTTCTTTTAGAGTAAACAAAATAACCATTTTGAAGTATGGAAAAGAAAGAAGAAAAGACAGAAGAATTAGAATAACCCCCCCCCTTTTCCCCATGTTTTCGCTAAATTTCAAAATTGTAAATTTTTTTACTCTAAATGAAAGAAAAATTCGAATTTTTTGCTTCCATATTTCCCCCATGTTTGGCCATACACCCAAATTGTCAATTTTTTTCCTCTAAAAGAAAGAAAAATTCCAATTTTTTGCTCCCGCATTTAAACTGTACTCTGTTAAAACTCTACATGGCAAACTGTGCAATGATAAATTCTGCATTGTTTAAACTATACACAATTAAATTTCTAAATTCTACACAGTTAAATTGAGCACTGTTCAAACTCGACACATATTTATTGAATAAATAAAAGTTATTAATTTTAAACCTTACACAGTTAAACTCTTTACGGTTAAACTGCACACGTGTTTAACCCCTTAGCAGTGTAGTCAAAATTAGCTTTTCGTGCCACAAATGTGCAAAAAATTTTTGTTTTTTAAATTACTTCATATGATTCTATTTTATGTTTTCGGGGTCGCTGAATCCGAATATTTGATCAGAATTTAAAAATTCAAAATGGCGGCTCCAAAATGGCGACCAAAAAAATTTAAAAGTTAACGAATCTTGCTAAAAATGCCTACTCGGGGGTTTTCGGGGTCGCTGAATCCAAATCCGTTATTGAAAATTCAAAATTCAAAATGGTGGTTCCAAAATGGCGACCAAAAAAATGTAAAAGTTACTGATTTGTCAGAAAAGGGGCATTTGGGGGTTTTTGGGGTCGCTGAATTCGAATATCTGGTTAATATTTTGAAATTCAAAATGGTGGTTCCAAAATGGCAACCAAAAAAATTTAAAAGTTACCGATTTGTCAGAAAAGGGGCATTTGGGGGTTTTTGGGGTCGCTGAATTCGAATATCTGGTTAATATTTTGAAATTCAAAATGGTGGTTCCAAAATGGCAACCAAAAAAATTTAAAAGTTACCGATTTGTCAGAAAAGGGGCATTTGGGGGTTTTTGGGGTCGCTGAATTCGAATATCTGGTTAATATTTTGAAATTCAAAATGGAGGCTTCAAAGTGGCGACCGAAAAAATTTTAAAGTTTCCGCATTTGGCTAAAAATGCGCATTTGGGGTTTTTTGAAGTCACTGAATTAGAATATTTGGTTAAAATGTTATATTTCGAAATGTCGACATCAAGATGTCAACTAAAAATTTAAAAGTTTACGAATGTGGTTATAAATAGTTATTTGAGACTTTTGGGGTTTTATATGTTTATATTTTTATATATTTATATACATTATATTTTACATATATCATATTTTTAGTAAGCTATTTAAAACACCGCTCTTAGTCGAATCCAGAGTCACGAACGAGGACGTGGCGGTAAAAACTCCATTTATTTATTTATTTTTTTTTGTTTTTTTTACGGTTTTATATTTTTTTTATTTTTTTACGGTTTTTATATTTTTTTAAATTTTTTTATGGTTTTTTTTGCTTTTGTGTCTTAAATTTTTTTTTGTTTTTTTTATTTAGTTGAAAGTAAAGAAATATTATGTTTCGATAACAATATAATATTTATTGCTAAATTTTTAATATATATATTTATTTTATATATTTAAATTTATCAGTAATTAATTAATATTTTTTATGTATTATTATTTTATTTAATTACTATTATTAAATTTTTTAATATAGATTGATTTTGAATATTTCACAATGTTTTAAAACTTAAGACATATCAATTTCTCTACTTTCAGTTTTAAGAACTAATTTCAGAACTTTAAATTTTCTGGTCGACGTTTTGAAGCCGCCATTCTGAATTTTTGACTAAATATTTGGATTTCGAGACCTCAAAAACCCCCCAATGAGAATTTTCAGCCAAAATCCTAAACTTAAAAAATTTTTGGTCGCCATTTTGAAGCCGCCATTTTGAATTTAGAATTTTCAATAACGGATTCGAATTCAGCGAACCCGAAAACCCTCAAGTGAAGACTTTTGGTCAAATCCGTAAACATTAAAATTTTTTCGGTCGCCATTTTGGAGCCGCCATTTTGAATTTTGAATTTTTGACTAAAAATTTGAATTCAGCAACCCCAAAAACCCCCAAGTAAGCATTTTTAGTGAAATCCGTAAACTTTTAAATTTTTGGTCGCCATTTTGGAACCGCTATTTTGAATTTTGAATTTTTAATAACGGATTTGGATTCAGCGACCCCGAAAACTCCCGAGTAGGCATTTTTAGCAAGATTCGTTAACTTTAAATATCAGTTTTTTCGATGCTGCTATAGCGGTCATACACACTGGGGGCACGAATTATTTTTGCTTCTATAGACGTCAAACACTGTGAAGGGGTTAATTAATAATAGAAGAATATAATTATTAAATTCTACGCAGTTAAATTACACATACATAAATTCTACACACATTAATCAAATAAAAAAGAAAATTAATTTCGTTAAATTCTCTACATTTAAATTAAACACTGATAAATTCTTCACATATTTATTGAATAAATAGAAAAATGGTTTTTTAAACTCTACACAGATAAATTATTCACCTTTAAACTCTGCACACGTTTAATACACTCAAATCTCGCTATAATGACCTTCTCTACAACGAGCGCTCTCTATAACGAGGGCTCTGTCTCTCGGTATAGCGAGAAAATTTTCCTGTCGTTGTCCCCACTATTTATAAACAAATGCACATTCAGTTGGTTCAAATTTGGTTAAAATCAATTTTATTTATATAAAATAATAAAAAAAAGTCACTTCGTATTTGAAATTATATCAATCAGTCGAACATATTCAAATTTTTAGCTTATATAAATTTTGTGTATATTACAGTTCAAATTAAACTAGGTTACGATTGTAATTTTGACATTATGTAAATTGTAAACACTAAAAAAATGAATGAAGAATCATAAAAGTGGGGATTTCTCATTTCTCCTTTTGCGCTTGTAATAGAGGGAGACTTGACTCCCGAACTTCTCGTTATAGCGAGATTTGAGTGTATATTTCAAAAAATTAATTATGTTAGAATTCTATACAGTTCCATTGTCTTCAAATTTAAATTAAACACTGTCAAACCCTGCACACAGCAATTATAAAGAAAGAATATTTATTTTGTTGAATTCTCCACATGTTGTAAATTGAAAACCGTCAAACCCTACACAATTTTTTTATTGATAATTATATTATTATAAAATCCTACACAGTTAAATTCTACAATTCATCATTATACACATTTTATTAGCCCTGTGAAATTCTACACTGTTTAAACTTTACACAAGTTAATTGAGTAAATAAAAATTATTATTTTTAAGTCTTACACAATTAAACTCTTCACCGTTAAACTTTAAATGCGCTGGTTCAATAATGGAAAAATATATTAATTAAATTCTTCATAGTTAAATTGCACAAAGCTAAATTCAACACACTTCTATTATATAAAAGGTAAATAAATTTCGTTAAATTCTTCACATTTAAATAGGACACTGTTAAATTCTACACATAATTATTTAATAAAACGAAAACTTAATTTGTTAAATTCTACACAGTTAAATTACTCATCGTTAAAATCTGCCCACGTTAATTATATTTAAAAAACTTACACTGAGAAAAAAGAGGGCGCGTTGCAGCACATTTTCGAGTATTGTTGCGCGACTCAGCCCTGAGTTCTGCTACAACACTTGTGGGGCACGTAGCGCTCCCCAGACGAGCGTGTTACACACTTCTTTCAAAAAACTTCAAGTCTGGGGCGCGCTACGCGCCCTAGAAAAGTGTGCAGCGGAACTCAGGGCTGAGTCGCGTAACTTTAATCGAAAATGTGCTGCAACGTGCCCTCTTTTTTCTCAGTGTATTTTTGTTAGATTCTTTACAGTTACATTAAACACCGTTAAACTCTACACACATATATTCAGTAAAAAAAAATATATTTGGTTAAATTCTCCACATTTAAAATGAACACCGTTAAATCCTAAACATAGAAATAAAAAAAAGAAATTAAATTTTAATAAATTTTCCAAATTTAAATTAAACACTGTTAAATTCTGCTACATTGGTAAAGTTTAAAAGTAATATAATTACCAATAAAAAAATTGTGTAGGGTTTAACGGTGTTCAATTTAAATGTGAAGAATTAAACAAAATAAACTTTTTTTTATTCAATCCATAATTATGAGTAGAACTTAACAGTGCTCCATTTAACTGTGTAGAATTTAACAAATTAAGTTTTCGTTTTATTAAATAATTATGTGTAGAATTTAACAGTGTCCTATTTAAATGTGAAGAATTTAACGAAATTTATTTACCTTTTATATAATAGAAGTGTGTTGAATTTAGCTTTGTGCAATTTAACTGTGAAGAATTTAATTAATATATTTTTCCATTATTGAACCAGCGCATTTAAAGTTTAACGGTGAAGAGTTTAATTGTGTAAGACTTAAAAATAATAATTTTTATTTACTCAATTAACTTGTGTAAAGTTTAAACAGTGTAGAATTTCACAGGGCTAATAAAATGTGTATACTAATGAATTGTAGAATTGCAGAATTTATCATTGCACAGTTTGCCGTGTAGAGTATTAACAGAGTATAGTTTAAATGGGTAGTATTTGAACCGCCCCTGAAAAATTTGCAAAACAATTTTATTCTTAGTTTTTTTCAAATTTGTCGATATCTGAAATCTTTGTATAAACTATGGGAATTTTCAGTTATGTTTCATTAATCGTAGAATTTAATAATCTTTTCAATGGTATATTTCTTAAATTTCTGACATTTGTACACTCAAATATCGCTATAACGAGAAGTTCGGGAGTCAAGTCTCCCTCTATTACAAGCGCAAAAGGAGAAATGAGAAATCCCCATTTTTATGATTCTTCCTTCATTTTTTTAGTGTTTACAATTTACATAATGTAAAACTTAACTTTTAATCGGTGTTTGTTAAAAAAAAATTCAAAGATTTGAGAACAAATTTATTTTGAATAAAATTACACTTTCTTACAAAAGTTACGACGAGACTGACTTGCTTCTTTCTTTGGATTTCTTCATTTTCCCCTCTCCTCTGGTTTTTGACAACAGTTTTATACCTGGAAAAATAAAAGAACATTCCGGAGAGGAAGGCCATACTTTCAGGTCACATTTATTTTCCATTAAGTTTCATAAACAATTACGGCTGTCTAGACATGCGCACAAGGGTGCAAAAATATAACAAAAACGAACAATGGGCAAGGGCCTCAATAAAGTACAATAGACATGGGTCTATTATTTTTCAAAATCTAAATACAATGCGATTAACTCAATGTCAATCCTATATTGTGTAAAACTTAAGTAAATACATATTATCTTTCATATGTAGAAATTAATGCAAACAGCCAAAATTAAACAAAATATTTTATTGAATTAAATTACATCTTATTCACAAGTCACTAATATACCGCCCGCCTCGTTCTTGAGGAACGAAATTTATACATAGGCCATCACCTCCCGCTATGGCGCAACTTTTTTTTTACAGATAGTTTACAAATTTGTGTAATGGGTTTTTGACAATTTCCCATTATTGTTCTTAATGTAACAACTCTTACTAGATTATCTATTCTTACGTGACATTCAATGATTCTACCCATTATCCACTTTGATTTAGGTAAATTAGTCGTTTTTTTGGGTCCACTTATATCTTTGTTGAAGAGTATGTTGATACTCAACAGACCACCTTTTCCAGAATTGTTCTGTAATACGTTGAACCTTTTGCCACCTCGAAATATGATTTTCGTTTAAACTGAGTACCGTGTGCTCGGGCACCGATATCAATGATCACTTAATAAGGAAATGCCCAGGAGTTAAATAATTTAAATCATTACCATCGCTTGATAATGGACCTTTCGGTCTTGAATTGACACATGCCTCTATTCGACACAATAAAGTCGACATTTCTTTGACAGTTAATGTGTGTGTTCCAATCATTCTCCTCAAATGAAACTTTACGCTCTTGACTCCTGCCTCCCACAAACTCACAAAATGTGGAGCCGCAGGGGGTATAAAGCTCCATTTGATGTTATCTTTTACAATGAAATTAAAAACATCTTTATTTTTTGAAAGACCATGAAACGTTTGTTTTAAAATTCTATCTGCATCTTGGAAATTAGTACCATTCTCACTATATAGGTTGGTTGGTAAACCGCGACGAGATATAAAACGTTTAAAGGCAGAAAGAAAGCTCTCTGAAGTGTAATCGGATACTAATTCTATATGTAACGCTTTTGTTACCATGCAAACAAATAAAGCTATGTATGCTTTGTGGGCTCGATATCCACGACCCTTGCCTAATCTTACCATTATGGGCCACGCAAAATTAAGACCGGTATGGAGGAAGGTTAAACAAGGTGTTACTTTCCGAACTAGATTTCTTACACCTCTCACCCAATAATTTTGCCTAAACAAATAAATTGTCAATTGTGGTCCTCCATGAAGACATCTTAAGTCAGTTTGTTCGATAAGCAACTCACTAATTTTATGTTTCGGCAATATGATTGGATGTTTGGCATCCCAAGAGATAGGAGCATTACTTAATCTACCTGTTATTCTCAAAAGTCCATCACTATCTAAAAAGGGATTTTATGATTTTAGTGGACTCGATCGACTAATTGACACTCCTTTTGGACGAGTCTGACTCAAGGCCTTTATCTCTTCTGAAAAGAATTGATTTTGAAGTTTTCTGCACCACAATTTTCTAGCTTTATCAATTCTTAGTGTATATTGGTCATCTAAGCAGACAGTATTTTTCTTTTGACATAAACGAACAAACCTAAGACAATAAGCTGTAATTCTCAATAGTTTCGGCCAACTAGAAAACTTTATAGTCAAATGTTCAAATACGAAATTATCCTGTGTGCTTATTACAGTCAAAACATTAACTGTTTTTTCTGGAGCTTGCTTAGAATTAATCGGTAATGAATTATGTACAGGCCATGTGGAGGCAGTGTCTTGTTGCCATTGTAGACCATTCCACCATATTGTATGATCTATTAATTGGGATGGTGTTAAACCCCGCGAAGCACAGTTAGCGGGATTATCTTTAGTATTTACGTATCGCCACTTAATCTCAGGAACAAGGGTTTATACTTGGGATACCCGATAAGCTACAAATATTCGCCACGTGGATGTATGCTTACTTAACCAATTAAGAGTAACCATAGAGTCATTCCATCCAAAAATATCTGAATTTATTATCCTCAAATCATTTTTTACTTTATTAATCAACTTAGTGAGTAATGCAGTCGTGCAGAGTTCAAGACGAGGGATTGTTATTTGTTTTAGTGGAGCTACCTTTGTTTTTAAAGATACAAGTGTAATTATGGGCTTTTCATTATCATTTAAAACACGCATATATACTACTGCAGCGTAAGCCTTATTGGAAGCATCTGCAAATCCGTGACTTTCATATATATATACTTTTTTTACTTTGACCAGTCCATCGGGGTATTGCAATTCTTTTTGCATTTTCAAGATTAAGGCAATAACTTTGCCATTGACTCAATATATCCCAATCAATTTTTTTAAATCAAATATCTTGCATTAAAATTTTAGCCACGATAATAACTGGAGATATCCATCTAAGTAGATGAAACTGTCGGGATACAACTGAAAGAATTGTACGTTTCGACCACTTATCAAATTTATCAATTTTTACAGATAATACAAATTCATCGCAATCCGAATGCTAATGAAGTCCAAGAATAGCTTTATTAGAAGAATCATGATCAACTAAACTAATAATACTTTGATCATCATGTATTTGATTTGATTTTAATAAGACAGGATGATTAGCGTTAAATTAACACAATGGTAACCCTCTCTTTTTTAACAATTGTATTAAGTCTTCCTTAATTTTTGATGTTTCTTTTACGGTATTATCACCAAAAAGAATATCGTCGACATAAGCATTTTCTTTTAGGATTAAACTCGCTTCTGCATAATTTTCTCCCTCATCATCAGCTAACTGTTTTAAGACTCTATTAGCAAGATATGGCGCACAAGCAGTACCATATGTAACTGTTAATAACTGACAATGTTGAAGATTTCCATTAGGTTTTGTTCTACAAACAATTCTTTGATAATCAACGTCCCTTTCGTCGACCAGAATTTGTCTAAACATTTTACATATATCTCCAGTCAAAACAAATTTATAAGTTCGCCAACGAATTATTCTGGAAGTTATGCCATTATGTAACTTGGGACCCACCATTAATTGTTCATTCAATGAACTACTAGAGGACGTTGGACTTGAAGCATTAAACACTAATCGTACTGGTGTAGTAGAAATGTTTTCTTTAATTACAGGATGGTAAGGTATATAAATAGGATGTGGAAAATTATTTAGTTATGATGGATCTACCTTAATAGACCTCATATGATTACGTTCTTCATATTCATTGAGAAAGTTGTAAAATTGTATTTCAAGATCAGGACTCTTTTTAAGATTACGTTCTATTTTTAATAACATAGCCATGGCAGTGGGAAAGGAATATCCTAATAGAGAAAGAGCATTTTCTTTTATAGGTAGTTCTTTTTGCAAGTCTGATATCTTGATACAATGTTGTGATAAAACTATGGAATTATAATTTGGATCTGATTGATTTACTGAACCTGATAGAATTCATCCTAATATAGTAGATTGTGCTATAGGGCTACCTACTGAAACTTTATTTACTTTCCCCAATAATAGTAAACCGTAATAGTCTGCCCCTATTATTATTTGAATTTTTTGATTTAAAGCATTTGAACTAACTTGTTAGAAATAATTGTTACTTGAGAGCCCTGATCTTTGTATGATTATTATTAGAACTGCAATTTTTTGCAGTAGCCAATGAAGATTGGATGGCTTCTAATGTAAGAATACGAGTGCTTAAAAATGAATCAAGTTGTTTATATGTAGAAAAGTCATCACTTTCTCCCACATGTTTTTTCCATTCTATTAGTGAAAATTTACTTAATTTTTTTACTGTGATAACTACAAGTAAATCATTTTCAATGTTTCAAAATGTCATCATCTTGAACAGATGGGATAGCTAATAGTTTATTGATAAGTGAATTAATAATTACACGTTTATTTTCATATCTTTTTAGAGATGGAACATCGACAACAAAACATCGATGTTGCTCAACATCGACATCGAAAAAATTTAACATCGAAAGACATCGATAGAAAAACATTGATAGAAAAACATAGATGTTTTCGATGTTTTTAACATCGAAAATTTAAAACATCAAAAGTGATATAATTTGCTATAGCGAACAAATATTTTTAATAAAATGAAAGAGATTAATAGAGATATAAATAGAGTGTTAATAAAACATCGTTATTCTAACTATAATAGTATAATTTTATTTTATCATTTTTTTATTTTATACAACGCTGACAATACTGTTGTCTTGTTGACTCAAATAACCTGAAAACATAAATTGTTCGTTACATTATTTTTTAAATCGTATCTACAAAAGAAAATGACAATGTTTTTAAAATACACTTATGATACGAATAACATTTCAATTTAATTAAAATTTAACCATCTAGCTTTAAATTAAAACGTTTTATTTACCTTCATGGAATTTTCAGAGAAGCAAGCTTTGCTGTAATGTTTCTCATACTGAGGTACTTCTTTAGTTTTCAAGAACTTTTCTTTCTAAAAAAGTTGCTGTTTAAACGCAACCTGAAACATTAAAATTTTAATAATTAAATATTTTGTAACTATTAACCAAATTCCTGATAAGTTAAAAAATTTGAAACTTATGTGGAAATTAATCAATGAGTTTTTTAAAAATGAGAATGTTTGTATTATACTTAATGCATGTTTTATTTTAAGTACCTGATTACCAGTAATGTTTATCAACAGATTGAAGAAACATTTGTTACGAAAGTAATTTTCCTCCTAAGCGATTTCTTTTTTCCATCAACATATTTCCAGCTTTGGAAAATAACCTTTCAGAGGGCAGTGACGTTCCCACCACAGTTAAATACTTGAGAGCAATTTGAGATAAGAAAGGACATGTAATGCTCATTTTTTTCCAAAACAATATTAGATCACCTTTTACAGGCAGAACAGGTGTATAAAGATAATTACTTAAATCATTCGGAAGATCTTCAGAATTTATATCTTCTTGGAGAGACTCATTTGCCTTTTGCCTGATATTATTATGATCATCCGATATTGAAACAATAGGATTTGTTTCTAAAAAGACATTTTTAAAATCGCATAAAAAATTTAAAGGAAACGCTGCTGTACAATGATTATTTTTTATTTAAAAATTTACCTGAAGTTGAAACTTGTGCATGTTCAGAATTGGACTCCTTCGATTGCGAAGATAATTCTCTCAAGGAATTAACAACAAAACGGATTGTTCTTGCTACATCTATTCTATCATTAAAATGAATCTTCTTAAATCGGAGGTCAAAAATAGTTGCCATGGATAATAGATGATTGTATTCGACCTTACTCTAAAGTTGTTTGCATTCGTTTAAAATACAAGTTTTAAGCTGAGAAGCTAATTCTTGAGTGAAATTAAGTCGTTCATATTGTCTCAATAATAATCGAATCATAGGAATTACTTTTCTTGACGTAACATATTTTTCACCACTGATTTCGTATGTCAACGATTCGAGAGGTCTTAAAACATCTAAAACTTGAATTAAAATTTCAATTTCATTTGTTAACAGGAATATCCCACTCTTTGCATGTTTCGAACAACAAGTTTCAAATATTTACACCTGTGTGTTCGCAAAAATTTAAATTTATTTTTAATTATGATTTTTTTGGGTCAAAAATTTTTTTTTCAAAATGCTTATTTCCAATCGAAAGGGCATGAAAAAACCTTTCCAAAATGTACTTTGTCAAATTTGTATGTTTAATTGTTTAAGAGTAAAAAATCCTTGGAACCGGGTTTATATGTTGTGTATGGGTAAATGAGATAGATATGGTTTGGCGGGAATAACGAAGAATGGACGGTATACGAAAACGTGGGAAGAGAGTGCGAATTTCTTGATGGATGATTTCTTTCCTCGCGCGGACGAATTAAATGTCCGCGAGAGGGAAGAGATACACGTTGATGGAGGTGAGGCATATGAGTACAGTGAAGATGAGTTAAGAGGGCAGTTAAAAAGATGAAGTTGGATAAGTCACCAGGGTTTGGCGGTCTTACAAATTGAATGTTAAGACATGTTCACTGTGCTCTGCCTAGGTATATGAAAAGTATGTATGAATCCTGTTTAAATAAAGGCTATTTCCCAGAGGACTAGAAGAAGGCGAGGGTGGTGGCGCTGTTGAGGAATGGAAGCAAACCAAGGTCTGATCCAAAATCTTACAGATCTATTAGTCTGCTAAGTGGTATGGCAAGTAAATATGTAATTAGAATATTTGTAGATTTTAGAGGGGCTTTTAGTCATGTGCGTTGGGATATCGCGTTAGAGAAATTGAAAAATGAAGCTGGATGTGCGAATGAAGACTTAAGGTTGTGAGAAAACTATTGTAAAGATGGATCTGCATGCATGACAAATGGATTGGATGAAGTGACGAGAGTATGTGAGAGAGGCTGTCCACAGGGGTCTATTTGAGAACCTTTGTGTGGAACTTAGGAATGAATTAACTTTTAACTCTTCTAGAGGGCTTGAGTATTAAGGTAATTGCGTTTGCCGATGATATGGTTGTGATTGCGACTGGTGAGACAAGGAATGCGGTTGAGGGTAGAGCAAGTGAGGTTATGAAACCTATATATGAATGGGGAGAGGAAGTCAATGTGGATGTTAATGATAAGAAAACTGTGTGTATGGTTTTAAAGGGGGATTAAAAATGATGAACAGACGTGTGCATGTTGAATTGAATGAAGAGAATGTAAGGACCTTGAATTTTGTCGAGAGTTTCGAATACTTAGGGGTCCTAATGGGCGTTGACATGAAATTTATACTACATGTCGACAGAATGCGTCAAAAGTAAATGGGGTTGTTGGTAGTTTGCGTCGGGTATTAAAGAAAGATTGGGGTTTAAAAAGCGGGTTATGAAAACTGTCATGAATAAAATGCTTGTGCCCGCGGAAATGGGGAAATGGCGCTTCCGTGGGACTAGAAATGTAAGAAGAGAGCGAATTGGTACAAGATGAGGAAAACTGTTGGTATGAATGCATTAGACTTAGTTGCGGCTAACGAGGTGTATGGGTTTAATGTTATCGATGCTAAAAAGTTGGTGATGGATAAAGCCCATGAAAGGTTTCTTCAAGAGAAAACTTTCTGAATCCCTAGCCTCTCCTTGTGGAAATGCCAGTGAGACTTGGTTGCATGTGTTGTGTGAGTGTGATATGTATGCAAGATTTCATGATCTAAATGTCATGAATGTAACTGGTGTTGGCGGGCAATGGAATGTAAGTGTGGTATTGGGAAGTAGGGAGTCGTATGAATGTATGTGTGAATTTGCTGATCGTGCATTTAGCACGAGAGCTTGGGTAATTGCGAGCAGTTAAGGTGTCTCTGAGTATGAATGTTTCAAGTCTGCTTCTGCTTAAAGTAGCTTGTTGGAAAGTTGCGCTGAAGGTTGGTGTATAGTGATGGTAGGAGTCGGGTTTCTTTTTTTGGGTGAGACTTCGGTCTGGGAGCAGAACATCCGCGTGGTCCCCGCTGGAAGCGCACGAGCACTGCTAATGCTAACTCCTATTTTTAATGAGAGCTATCATGGCCAGGACGACTGCAACTAACTGCTCCTCCAATTCGTTGGCACCCGTCTTCTGCAATGTGAGCATCGTCTCTCTTGCTTTCTTTGTAGGAAGCAAAATATTCCATGCTTATAGGTGCGTTTTTCCATTCCCCTCTTGTCAGTGGTGGAAAGCACATGATGCTGAGCAAGAAGCCTTTTTCCGTGTTTCGCTGTGTGAGTTGCAGCTTCAACTCGGGTGGATAACACTAGGAATGCGTTATAATAACTTTATTATAGTGTGAAGGGGAAATTTAATCTATTTACATAAACTTATGATAAACTGATATGCATTGATTTCCCTTAAATTAAATATTTATAACGCTAAACCCAAAACTTATCAAGTCTAGCCGCCTCCTTTCGATGCTGGAGCAGAAAGCATTTCAACTATTTTGTTTTGCTTTCCTTATTTCATTTCTATAGTCATTCCTCATTTTAGTAAATTCGATCCAAGCACTAGCCGTACGTTTTTGTTTAGCATGCTTAAAAAGTCTCCTTGTTTTGTTTTCTGAGATAATCTAACTTCTCATTTCACCAGCACACTTCTTTTCCTGAAAAAACATTTGTCCGTTTGCAACTACTTTCATAAGCTGCCGTGGTGGCTTTTGTTAAATTTCTAGTCACATCATCCAGGGTCTTTTGATATCTGATTTTACCTAGTAAACTAGAAAGTGTCTCTTTAAGTTCAGATTTATATTTAGCTCAGACTGTTTTCCAGGGATTACGATTCCACTTGGCTTCCGAACGGACCACAGACCCCATCTCAAAAACTATCTGTGAATGATCAGAAAGCGAAGGTTCATTAGAAACTCTCCATCTTCTAATCTTGTGAGCACTATCAAATCTGTTTCGATTAGATATTCCAGTAACTTTTGTCCTCTCTGGTTGTCCTCTGAACTCTTTTACACCGTATGTAGTGAGTTTGCATCTCAGTATAGTAACAGAGGAAGTTCTCTTTCCATACAGTAATCCACCAACCTGCAAACTTCAATTGGCAGATTATTCTTATTATCTTAAAGAAAATATGCTGATTTAATGACTTACCTATACCTTCTGGTCGGTAACCACTACCATCATATTACCCGAACACTGGTCCAATAGTGAAATTATCTTGTTACCCTTGGTAAGAATGCACGCTCTAGGTTTGGCAGATCTGAAATGGCTGTAACAAACAACACCAGCCTCACCAAGTCTTTTAAAAGCATCTCTTACTAACCATGCTTCTGGGATTAGCGAGATGCCTGTGTGTATATTAGTCATGCCCCTCGTCGAAACTTCTGAGGCACCTTTACTATGATGTATGTTAATCTGAGTAGCAGGGAACTTGCAAAAGGTAAATTATGTTTGCAATCCGCCCACCTATACAATAAGACCCGATCGACCAGCCATTGGAGAGGGCCAATCCACGTTCCTAGGATATGAGACCGTTGTCTTCTTGTTTTTTTAACTGGCATCAAATTCTTAATAAACAGTTCAGAAAACCTTAACTCTTAACTGAGAAGCACCTCGCGATTTTTAATTAATAAACCTGAGTTTTGGGAAAGTTAATGGTTGGATGTTATTTTATAAGGTTTTTTAAGCAAAAAAAGAAAGTATCAATAAATTAATGAAAAATACATGATTCGACGTATGAGACCCTGTTGATTAAAAAAATAAACATAGATTCGACAGTTTATATCAAAATTGGTAAATTGTTATTATCTCGGAATCAAGAACCGACAAAGTGGTCCCTTTTAAAGCGGATGTCTACATAATTACGTTTCTTCTATTATTAATAGCGGTTTTCTTATTTATATTGTTGTCATAAAAATACAAATTTACATTAGACAATTAAAACTTTTCTCTTAGAATACGAAACAACAATTTAGAGTATAATTTTTTATTTAAATTAATTTTTGTTGTAATTTATTTAAAAATAGTGAGGACTAACTTCATTTACAACTTATGATCTTGGAATTTAAAAAAGATGGAAAAAGATATCATAAATTCTGTAAAAACATAAATCGTTGTTCAACCTCTTTAACATATAGATTCACAATGGAACCTTTAACGGCACTTATGCATCGATAAAGTTAAGAGCATTTACTTTACGAGGATAGTATATTCCCTTATGTAAAGAAATTTAAGAAAAAAATTACTCCTTTTCAGATAACTATAACCTTGTAGTGATAACAATAAAGATAAGAAACAAAGGAAAATAAGAGAAAAAAGACAACAAAGAAAGAAACCAATAAATAATATTAAATAAAGGATAAAACAAAAAAAAGAGAATAAAAATGAAAGCAGATGAAAGAAAGGTGAAAAAGGACGAATAATATAGAAAAAAGTGAAGGAAAGAGAAAAACGAGAGAGGTACGATTTTTTTAAAACAAAAGCTGAGGTATTTTTCTAAAAGGACATATGTATGAAAAAGTGGGACTAGAATGTTTAAACATTGAAAAAAGAGGTTGACAACAAGGTCAAACTAAATAGTAATATGTAATATTGACAGTTGATAGCTGTCAATTAAACTGTCAAACTTTTAAAAACGAGAGTTTTTGACAGTTTTTACATTAAATTGCTCAAATAAAAATATTTTCAGGGTATTGAGGTAAACCTGAATAGAAATATGGAAATTTGATAGTTGACAACTGTCTATTAAGATGTCAAACTTTTTTAGCAAATTTATGGAAAAAAGGTACTTACTTACATATTAAATTTTTATGGTTAAAAAGTAAAATTCTCTTATTAATTTTTGACAGTTGCCTATTGTGAAAAATACATGTCGCTAAGATGATTAACCTCAGTGTGCTTAAAAACACTTGTATACAAGTAATTTAATGCAAAAAGTCTCCACTTAAAAGTAAGACATCTGAATTGACTATTGTCAACTATCAAATTTACATATTTCTATTCAGGTTTCCCTCAATACCCTGAAAATATTTTTATTTTAGCAATTTAATGTTAAAACTGTCAAAAATTCTCGTTTTTAAAAGTTTTACAGTTTAATTGACAGCTATCAACTGTCAATATTACATATTACTATTTAGTTTTACCTTTTTGTTTTTAAAATATATTTATATGAGCAAAATTTGGTCTGATTTACTAAATTAAACACAAAAACTGTATAAATTGACACAAAACCTGTCATTTTAAAAAGATTGACAGCTTTTTTGACAGCTGGAAGCTGTCAAAACTTATTTTTGACATCGGATTCGTGTTCAGCACATCAAAAACCATAAATATGAATGTCGCTAAGGCAAAAGATTAATTAAAAAAAAAGTTCTCATTCAAAATGTATAAAAGTGCACTAATTCTATGTTAAACCCCATTAAACTTTAACCCTTCGGTGGCACGGGTTAATATTGATCGATTAGGCTTTTCTTGTGCATAGCTCATTTTTTTCACATTCTAAAGCAAATTCTGCCCGGCGACCTAAGAAATTTCAACTTTTGCAAAATAACGGTCACCATAATACACACAGATACATCCGGACAAATGTCCCTATATATATATATATATATATATATATATTTTGTCAAGAGGAATTGTCTGGACATTTGTCCAATTGTATCTGTGTGTATTGATGTATGAGTGTGTGTGTCACCAATTCTTGTGGAAAAATTATCTTCTACAAAAAAAATATTATATATATATTGGGGAGACCGGGGCTAAACCGGACAAGTCAAATATTTCCGAAACCGTGAAGAATTTCAAATCGTGTAAATAACCTATGAACGCGCAATTTCGTAATGCATATGCTGCATGATGTTTTAGGGACGTGTCAATTTTCTTGTAATAATAGTTGCCGTTAATATGTGAAAATGTCATTTCTTGAGGTAAAAGTAAAAAAATTTTTTCTTCATGTTTTTGGGTTTATATCGTTAAAATTAAAGTGCAAATATCATACGGCCATTTTTCTTTTAGCTCAAGGTGTACTGAGTTTAGTAAAAAAAAAGTTTAATGGAAAACATTAAGAAGAAAAAAAATATTGCAGGTTAATTATTAGATGACGGTGTGGGGCTGAATCGGACATCGTGATTAAAAACAACCAAATCTTTGAATTCTTTAATTTATTTTATATTAATTAACTATTTTATATTATATTCTTTGCTTAGAACCACTTTATAAATAAATAAATAAAGAATTTATTTTAAAACTCGAATTTGCAAGCGAGTTGCTACAAACAGACAAGCCTGAAAACTGTAATTCATTTTATATTATTATTATTACCGATTTTACATATTATATTATATTCTTTGTATAGAACTATCTACAAATAAATAAAAGAAGAATTGATTTGAATTTTTTACCAAAAAAAAGAAAATTTGCATCTCATTCTTTAATTAATTGGCCGTGTCCGATTTAGCCTCATGGGGTGTCTGGTTTAGCCCCACCAATTTTCGGATTTTGAAATTTGAGGAAGTCACCTTCGAAGCAACATATCTCTAAAGCTATTGTACTTTTTTTAAATCGAACAAGTGCGATTTGTAGGTGAAAGTACAAGCTTCAAAACGGTATATTACACTTTAGCAAAAAGTATGTTTTTGTATGAGTTTTCTGGTCAAAGACCAACTCCGTCCGGTTTAGCCCCGGTCTCCCCTACTACACTTAAAAATTTCTTAAAATGATTGATTCTAAGAAATTTAAAAATCCACATCACAATAAGGCTTTCTTTGGAGAGGAAGCAAAAAGGAAGAGAAAAAGGGAAAAATGAAAATAAAATACAAAAAGAAGGAAATAATGACAATATGAAAAGAACAGAAGAAAAAAAGTCAAAAAAAATAAAGAAAAGAAGAGACGAATAACGGAAAAAAGTACAATAATAAGAAAGCAAGATAAGAACAAAAGTCAAATGAAAAATTAAAATAAAATATGAAAAGAAAGATAATAAAGACCAACAAAAACGAAGAAAAGAGAAGAAGTCAAAAAGAAAGAAAAATAAATAAATAATGAAACAAAGATTGAGAAAAAGTACAATAATTAAAAGAAGAGAATAATAAAGAAATTGCGGAAAAATTACAAAAAGAAAGAAGAAAAGAAAAAATGAAAAGTAAATACAAAAAAGGAAGAAAAAAAATTCAAAAAGAAAAGAACGCAAAGAAAGAAAGAAAAAGGATGAAAGAAAGACCAGACTAAGAAAAAAGGAAAGAGAAGAATTGAAGAAGACTGAAGAAAAAAAGAACAAAAGAGTGAACGGAGGAAGTTGAAAGAAAACAGATGAAAAAGTAGTTATAAACAAATACTTGATACATAGAAAAGAAAAAGAAGAGCAGTAAAGTTTCACACATCAAGATATCGTTGGTTGAGTTATTTATATAGACATGTTTAGAGTGAGAGTGAGTGAGAGAGAAAGAAGGAAATAAAATTGTAGAGCACTTTTATTCCCTTCTGTTTTCCGAGATAAAGTATGCGACGTGCCAGAGAGCAACTGGGACCGCGAATAGGACGAGTGCCGACCATGGTGGTCGATTCTCTAGAGAACTCCATTTCCTGGGAGTGAATATCGCGTCGCATCGATATTTTTAGTGCGCCTTTCGCATCCGTTTCTACGCTGTTATCGCCCAGTTTCCCTAGTTTCTGCTATTTCCATTCTCTCACACTTTACATCTGACAAAGCAAATACAATCCAGGGACCAATGTCCTGTTTCACTTGTCTCCTTATGTTTTGCCAACAAACAACTTTTCAATTTATCGCCATGCATGTATATACCGTACAATACATGCGCGTGCGTTTGTGTGTGTTGAAAACCACAATTTATCGTACACAATTCACAAAAAACAATTACAACTTTTAGAGTGTGAACAAAATGAATAAAAAAAGAGAAAGTGCAATCTATTTTTGATAATTAAAAGCCAATGGAAAAATTTAAGGAAATATGAAGAATATTGTTTATGTAACTTATCTTCCTTTTGACAGTGAATAAAAATCTGAAAGATTTTGGGATTTTCAGCTAGATAAATCTGAATATGTTACACTGGAATTTCCTCTGTTCAAAAATTAGAAATAAAGGAATAACATTAGGGTCTTACATTAGGGTCGATTGAAACTACTTTTTTGTCCTACATGCGCGATAAACTCGACTTTCCGTGCATGTATAGCGGGCGGAAAGTAAGCTTTTCCCGCCCGACTACCAACAGCGGGCGGAAAAACTACTTTTCCGCCCGCCTACCAACAGCGGGCGGAAAAATCACTTTTCCGCCCGCCTCCATGGCCTTAGCGGGCGGAAAAACGACTTTTCCGCCCGCTGCTTTAAAAGTACTAAATAAATACTACTAATTATTATATTATTAATTTCTATTACTTATTCTGTTGTAATTTTATCACGTCACTATTTAATGTGTTTTTATTAAGATTATTATTATTATTTGTAATTAAAATGTTTAATATTACGATATATTATTTAACTTATTACAAAATTAGTATTTTATCGGTGTTTCAGAAGATATAAAGTTTTTAAGTAAAATTTTATTATAAAATTTATCAAAAATATTCGGATCCGTCTTAAGCTTAATAAAAATAATTCATACAAATTCAATAATAAGTGCATATTCATTTTTGAATTT
Source organism: Leptopilina myrica (nomen nudum) (assembly GCA_032872475.1). NCBI lineage: Eukaryota > Metazoa > Arthropoda > Insecta > Hymenoptera > Figitidae > Leptopilina > Leptopilina myrica (nomen nudum). The sequence continues at coordinate 11,569,725 of CM065465.1, forward strand.
ACAGATTCGTCTTGTTTATCGCGCAAATGGACAAAAAATATCGTGTGCAACTCGGGCGGAAATGTCAATTCTGACCTCGTACGATTGCCGCCCTCGCTTCGCTCGTGCGGCAAATTTCGAACTCGGTCAGGAATTGACAACTTTCCGCCCTTGCCACACAATATACTATTCATTAAAACTGCCGTCTCCTATTTTCTCCTGTATCTACAATTATAATTTTTCTGTGATTGCAAGTACTGAAAATTAAAATCAAAGACCTTTCTATTGATTAAAATTTCCACAAAAAATCCAAAAGTCTGAACCAACCGTCGATTGAAATAAAATTTTGTTTAAACTACCATTGTCTATTTTTCCATCAATTTCCTGAGTAATTCCCCTAGGATTGAATTAACTAAAGATTGTAAACGAAGACATTTATATCTACTAAAAATACCACAAAAGAATCTCACAGTTGGAACTTGCCGTCGATTCATTAAACCAGCAATTGTTTCTCTTGTGATAACATTTTTTATAACATTTTCACCAGAATTTGTTTATTTCAAAAGCATTGATTAAAACATGATCTCATCACATGAGTTTCCACAAATTTGACTAAAAAAAGTTTCGAATGGTTTTGTATTGTTATGCTTCCCCTCTTTTGCAGATTTTAAATTGAGTTTACATATATAATCAACGTAAACAAAGTAACTGCGTGTATATATATATATATATATATATATATATATATATATATATATATATATATATTGTGCCCAGTGACACATACACGATGACTTAGAGTTTAAAAGTCCTGACTTTCGATCAATGTATCACTGTCACAACGATATACATTATTCGATCGAAGAATATATACATCATCCTCATACATTATCTCACTGTCAGCGTTGTGACATGTTCCGAACGCTTTACACTCACTAGTATCTGCTTTCGTTTCACGAAAAATATCCGCGTTCTCTGCTTCATTTACTTTTTTTAAACCAGCTATACAACATAATACATAAAACTTTAAATTCCACTCGGTTTTTCGCGATTCTCTTTCATTTCCGTATTATTCGTTAAACACGTTTCACACGTTTCAATTACGATTAATGAGAACTGGAATGTAATTAATACGAAAAAAATTTTGATATTTAATAATGCGTCTTTTTATTTAGTATCAATAGGACCAGTTAGGGTAAATAGAAACATATTTGCTAAATTTTACCAATAACATAAGTTTTTGCTTTTAAATCGGATTACTTCCGGTTTTCTTATGTATTGAGTTATATTATTTCACTTCCCTGGAACAATTTAATTTAATAACAATATAATTACTTTGGGAAGCCCAGTTGGGCCCACATTGGCGCCCAATCTCAGTTTTGGCGACTTTGGATTGATTTCCACACGGGTTTTTGCAAACTTTAATTAAAAATAGGAGACTGTTTCTAATTACCTCTACACGGAAAAAAAAAGTTCACGGATATCTCGTGAACTAGTATATCACTTTTGGATGGGACACAAAATTCTTGAAAATCAACTAACACAGTTCGTCAAAATTCCATCAACTCCTTCACTAGAAACATAGTACGGTTTCCGAACTTTTCGTCAAAGTTAACGAAAAATTCGCGAACTTTTAAAAAATGCTAAAAACAAGAAAAAATAATTTCCAGATACTACCTTTTTATAGCAATTCACTTAATTTGATAACTTGACGCCTATACGCACCTAAACTACACAGAATACACCATTTTATCGCCATTAAAATTCGTAATTCGCTTCAGGGGATTCGAACCTAGTACCCTATACCCTATGACATAATATTTCTACCAACTAACCACCACTGCTAAATCTACATACACATTAATTCTGCAAACGACACGATTAGCTTTGTCTGCTGTCAAACTCAGGACCGTGCAAAGTAGAAAATGACCCTTGTCGTAACCTTTAATTTATTTGATGAATTATTTGTTTCACAAAAAAATTAGCACACAAAAATATTCATTAAATAATAGAAAACACTGATTCTAAATAATAACTTTTATCAAAGAATTTGCCCGAATGTAAACACAGATGACACCGACTGAATGATGAATGCTTGATCAGCCATATTTGATGCGCATTGCGAACTGCGCATACTACTGAAACTGTCGAGTTCACGGTTTTTTCGTCAACTTGTACCTCTACTTTCGACGAACTACTCATCCTTAACAGTTCATCAAAAATTCATTAACATTGTTTCAGCTATTCGTTGACGTTTGCTATTTCTAATCAAAAGTGAATGGAAATTTTGAAATTTTGTGTCCCATCCAAAAGTGATAAACTAGTTCACGAGAGATCCGTGGACTTTTTTTTCCGTGTAAAACTGGAAATTTGGGGTTAATAGAAACAGTTAAAAATTTATTTAAAAATTAACTTTAAGTATGAAAATGTTAAAAGATATAAAGAAATACGTAAAAATGGTACGTTAGTTATAAAAAAATTCAAACTAATAAATAGTAAAGAATTGTATAAGTTTAAAAATAAACTTTGTCAATAGTTGAAACACATTACACTCTGTAAATCTAAATGTGTGAAAATTCACTTATTTATAAGTTATAAGTCGTCTTCTCGATCAATAAGTGCATATACACTTGTAATAAGTGAAATTTTACTCAAAATAAGTAAAAAATTTACTTATTTATAAGTGTATATTCACTTATTGATGATATGTGAAATTTCACATATTCAGATTTTAGAGAGCACAAATAAAGGTTTGTTATCTCCTATTCTCTCTCATTCTCTCCCGTTCTCTCTTATTCTATCTTATTATAGTGTTGTAGTTTGATAGAAACAATTTTCTCATTTTTATTATGAGTAATATAATTAAAATTTTTGCTGTTTCTATTAACCTCGAATTTCCAGTTTTTAGGGGAAAATAGAAACACTCTCCTATTTGTAATTAAAGTTTGCAATATTGAAAAATCACTGACGGAATAGCTTAGTTGGTTGTAGCTCCGGCTTTGCGGGTGGTGCGAGCGAGGTTCGCGTCCTCCGTCAGCCGGGGATTTTTTCCGACAGGTGAGATATTCCGAGCAGGAGGTTTGACGTCTAGGTGCGACGGGTTGTCCAGGAAAATGCGAGTACTCCTATCTTCGAAAGTCGCACTGTAGGCGCATTAGGTTAAATAAATTTGCTAATATTTGTAGAATGGTTATGCTTAATCCATAAAAGTATCAGCAGGGACTCTTGTCAAGAGCGTAAGGCCAATAGGGCAGGAGTATAAACGAAAAAAAACAAGTTGTTCATTTCATGACATTTAGCTTCCTCAATATACATATATTATTATATATAATTTTAAAACTTAAATAATTATAATAGTTTATTAAATATAATTAATAAACCGGGTAAAGTACCCTGAATAAATATTAATTATTCATTTTTTTTATTATAGAATAATTATTTTAAAGTGTTATGATAAAATGTCAAAAAATACAAAATTTTAATTTTTTGTGAAAAATTAAAAAATTTATTAATTCTATAAATTTTGATAAAATATATACTTTATATACATTTATCGATTCGTTTTTTATGTCAGGAATGCAATTTTGACAAGAATTACTAAAAAATTTAATATAGAAAAAAGTTATTTCAAAAAATCCAAAAATTAATTTTTTAAAAAATTTAAAAAATGTTGAAATAATTTTTTTTTAATATATTTTTAAAAATCCTTCTGTCCGATTTTTGGTATTCATGACCGTAATACACCTACAAAATCTTATCAAAATCCATCAAGATGTGCAAGAGAAAATTTGTCCACAAGAATCGGTGACATACACACACACACACATACATCCGGACATTTGTTCCTCTCGACGAATTATATATATTACACTTGAAAATTTGTAAAAATAATTGATTCTAAAAAATTCGGAAATCGACATCACTATAAGGCTTCCTTTATGAGGAAGCAAAAATATTGAAAAATCAAACTTGATTTTTGTTGTAGTATGATAAGTATTACAAGAGATAATTATAAATTTTTGGTATGATATTTTCGTTTAGTTTTTTCCATATGCGAGTCAAAAAACTAAAAGGGTGTCTTCTTTGATTTTCAATTATATTTATGTAATAGGAAATATTTTTGTATATAGGTATATGTGTGATTTTCCGCAAACTGTGATATTTATGTCCCTAACGAGTTTTAATTGCATATTAAAGAATTAAAGAACTGCTTAATATAAATTATATTTAGGACTCACTATTATAAGTGGACCTAGAAAAAAGGTGTGGGGAAAAAAATAAATAGTAGGGGAGAGGGCCCTAAGGTGGTCACTCATCTTTTGAACGACTGTAGATTTCAAATGGAATTATATATAAAGGCCAATAATACGGCGTTTGAAACTTTATCTTATTACCTAACTTCCTATCATAAAGTTTTTTTCATTTCATTAATAAAAAAAAGTTATGGCACTTTTTAAAAAAAGTTGAAAATTCGACTTTTAAAAAAGTGGCCCCAATGTGGTCACCATACAAAAATTCACTAAATAAGTTTTTAAAAAATGTAAAAAACGTATTATTAAGTTGTTTATTTAATATAAATTGTTTTTCAGGATCACAGAAACATATAACATATTTTTTTTTGCACTTTATCCTTTCGTCAAAAATGATACTTTTTGTGTATGCATTAGACAGGTAAAATTTTGAAAATAATTCTTTTTCATTATTATTCATTATAAAACTTAAAAATTGACAAAATTCACATTCACAGCGATAAATGTTGATAAATATAGCGTATAAACATATTTTCATAAAAAATCAAAAGTGACCACCTTGGGGCCAAAAAAGTGTCCACCTTAGGGCCAAGACACAATTTTTTAAACGTTAATGAAAACATTTTTCAAAGCACAATATTAATTATATTCATTTGGAATATTATTGTACGATATATAAAGATAATTATAACGATTTTTACTAATTAAAAATGGTTAATTTCGATGATTTTAATACCCTGAGAAAAAAATTTCTCGATCATTTAAAAACAGAAATTTTACAACGTTCACGTTACAAAGAGACTCATACGACTAGTTACCTCAAAACTTTACTAAAATCTTTGTCTTCTTAAATAATAACAATAACAAAAAACATTTGAAGATACTAACTAATATACAAAAATTTTCTTAGGGTGACCACCTTAGGGCCCTGACCACCTTGGGGCCCTCTCCCCTAATAATTATACTATTTTCGATGAAAAATTACTACTTGAAAGTAGTAATTTTGAAACTGCTCGAGAAATAGTAACTTTTGCTTCTTTTTCAAAGACTTTTTACTTTTTTGAAAAAGTATAATTTACTTCAAGGAATCTAAATTTTATTAAACGCCTAGTAATATTTAAAATGTCCAGAGCAATTAATATTCTGAGCGAAGCAATTGAAGGGCTACATAAAATAAGGGGACGAACGCGAGACTTGGAAGGGATAATATCAGTCAGGTAGCAGTGAGCGGCTCAAGGCTTGTCACTGCTACCTGACTGGTAGTATCCCTTCCAAGTCTCGCGTTCGTCCCCTTATTTTATGTAGCCCTTCAATTATTATTACGAATCAGAGCAATTATTACTATTTTGTAGACATTTTTACTCTGAGAAGTAGTAATCCGTACCCACACAATGACGCGCCTCACACCGACGGGCGAAACAAATCCCAGCTCGCCTGCGCGTCTGTCCCCGTCTTCACAAAATAATGCTGGTGTAGAGAGCTATATATTTTCTCATTTTCTTTTATAAATAAAAATAAAATAATCAGTGCGTCCAAAAAATATTTCTTTAAGTAATTAACACTCTAGATGTGTATTATTATTAATTATTCATAAGTTTCACTCTTTTATCATATTCATTCTTACAATTAACAACATAACATATCGGAAAATCTTAACATGTATACAGATTCGAACCCTACTTAACCTATATCTAACGAAACCTAGAAAATCGCACCCATTAATACTAAGCCTCTCGGCTACACAATCGCTATGGAAAAAATTTTCGGTTACTCGCATATTTCTTTTTTCGATAAAGTGAATGATAAATTACATTTATTTAGATAAGTTAATTAATGAAAATATAAACATTTATAATAATAATAGTAATAATAATAATAATAATAATAATAAATAGTATTATTAATTTAAATTTACTCATTTTAATTATTAGATTATAATGTTAATGATTTTATTTATTTATGCATTTTTTATTAATTAATTTATAATAATAATATATAATACAAGCAACATGCCAAAATGGGCCTAATAATCGCATTACTCTCGGGTAATGAATAAGGAAGTGGTGCTTTGATTTAAAGCAATTTGAAAATAATTCTTGCAATAGAGTTAGATATTCTTTTATCGTGTAATCTAAGAGGTCAACGCAACCGAATAGACAACACTTTGAACTCACAAATAATGTTATGTGCTGCAAAATAATTATATGTCGCCAATATTTCGAATCTTCTGGTAGTAAATGACGAATCATCATTGATAAATTTCGAATTAAACACATCATTTCACTTGCTGACATTGAAAATGTTCGATTTTTTAAATGAGTTTCTTTAAAATCAGATGGCTTATTTCTTCTTGTAACCTGTAAATGATGGATCACTCTTACGTCAGGCTACAGTTGCTGCGCATGACAGTAGTGACGTGATCACACACACACACACACACACACAGGTGTGTGTAATAGTAGTGGTACGGATTACTACTTTTCCGAGCAAAAAGTTCGCTCTGCAATAGTAAAAGTTGTTTCTTGCAGAAGCAATCTTTATTTTCCGTAGTATGAATTATTAGAATTTCTACGAGTAATATTCACAACATATCGAATGTAAAAAGTAATACTTTATTAAAATTTACAATGACGATGTAAAAATTTAAATTCTTAAATCAATTTTTGAAAGTGACTGCTGTAATAATTACTATTAGTAATTTTTACTACCAGAAATAGTAATATTTACTTCATGCAAAGTACATTTTACAATGAATAGTAATTTTTAATATGAAAGTAGAATTATTACTATTCCATAGGAAATTTTACTAGAAACTCAACACCATTTTTCTCCGTGTGTTTATTTTTACCCATATCGATGTAATGACATGAAACACTCTTAAAATGTCACTACCGTGGCACTTCATGGATGTACAATCTTTATAACATTACTCTTCTAAATTAAATTTTAATAAATACATGTAGAAGTAAAAAATGATAAAATAAATAATTTTTTATGTTAATCTGATTTAACGTAACCTATTGTATAAAAGTAACGAGTTGTAAATAATTAAATTAAATTTTGTTTTTTATTATTTTCTGTATTAATTTAATTATTTATTTTTATAGAATGATATTAACCCTAATTATTATTAACCTTCGCTCTACCAAAGATTTGTGTATAAGCGGACTTCAGGCTGGGCATCCGGGATGGCCAAACGCTTTTTTATTTTTATGTTCCAAGAACGATTAAAAATTATCAAACTTTATGTATATAATTATGTGTTGATACAAATACTGTATTTTAATAATGTTTTCATGCATATTGCAATTGTTTAAATAAAAAATAATTCAATTATTACTCTTTATCTATTTTCATGTAAGGTTTAGTAAATTGCAAAATTAGAAAAAAACTGCAACTTTCTAGGTGCACTCTGTAAAAAGTTGATAAATAACAACTGTCTGTGATTTAAATAAAAATAATTATTAATTATAAATAAATATTATAATTTCTGCCAAATATATTTTTCAGTGTAAAATCCTTAAAAGTGAAACATTTCCTACTTCATAAGTTTAAAATGTTATACAATGTTTCACTAAACATTGTGTTGTCACTACCGTGGCAGCACTAATCGACTATTTCTAGAATATCTTTAAAAATTTTACATTTGTAGTAGAATCACTTTTACTACTTATTCTACTAAGAAATGTTGGAGGTGATCTAAGGTTCACGGTTTAAGGCCGTATTTATTTTCAAAAATTTTGTATTTAACTGAAATAACTACTGTTTCGATTTACCCCTTGTTTCTATTCACCCCATCTGACCCTTAAAAAAGTTTTACAACTTTTTACGCTACTAAATAAAAGACGCCCTATTAAAAGTCAAAAATGTTTTTCTTATTATTTACAGTCTTTTTTATTTCGAACTGAGGAAATTTCTAAACATGAATTTCTGTTTTTATTTATTTTTTTGGTTCCTTTCTGTAAAATAATAAACAAATTGTAAAATGTTTTGCAAATCGTGGGTTTCAAATCAAATGTCCATCAAAAATAAAAACGTTGATTGATTAATCCCCAATTTACTTATAAAGTGTCCTATAAGTTAGTAATTTACCTGACAAATATTTCTGAATTTTGTAAAAAATTACGTCACTATTAACGGCTGTACATAAATATTATTCAAAAAATATTATTTATCAATGTTATAAAAAAATTATGTTAACAACAGAATATTTGTTATACTGTTAAACAAATGATTGTTTTCTCTCTAAAACTGAATCAGTGAAATTTGACTAACCGTATTCGACTTTTCGTGAAAATTGTAATTTGAACCCTTGCGAAATATTTTTTTAGGGGTTTGTAGGTGGTAAGGGGAGGGGCGCATTTTTTTATGGTATTTTTTGGTTCCAGCGAACCAAAATATAGGAATAGACACCCAACTTAACTTTTTTGGAAACTGAAATGTCAACCCCGTTACTCGTGTGGGGGTGTAAAGGGGACGGTAGCGGGAAAATGGTTCATTAAATAGTATGTTAAGCGCAACAAGGATAGAAAGGCAGCCATTTGTTTACGGCGATTTTTTTCCCATGTTATTTACGATATTTTTTATTCTTAATGCACAAAAATGTCGATTTCAGATAGCAGATGACAGGGAATAAAAGTCAGTCACTTGTTCGACTTACATAAAAATGGCGACCGTTTTCTTCCATGGGCAAAAATAACGCATGGGATCAGCTTACATGTTTGCACACGGGAGAAAATGGATTTTATTTTCATATGGTCGAACAACAACAAAAATGTAGGAATATAAGGGTCTGTCCTCTGGGTCACGACATTTTTATTTTTTCGTTTGCCTGTGCAATTGATTACTTATGTATAATTAATATGTATCTATTTCTGTTTGCAAATAAATAAAATATAAATTTGTAATAAAAGTTTTATTTTTTACCTTTATTCTTTCTCTTTTTCGTAAAATAATGTAATAGCAATAAAATAATAGTTGACGTTCAAGGACCAAGGATGTTGCTTGCCAAAAATACTTTATTACAAAACATTTTTGTTCTCGTTTCTCAAGAAAAGTGGAGAAAGTGGGAGTTTGGAAGACTTCTTATATTGCGTGTGACGGCTGTTGCATTCAATAGCCGGCAAACGAGAAAAGTTGAGGAACACGTGCTGAAAATATGCACTATCACTCTCACCTCTGTCACACTGCTTTTCAATAAGCAGTAATAAGGCTAACATCACGAATTGAGAGGCAAAACTCTAGAAAACTTTGGCACCATGAATATTGTGGAATGAGGTATTCATTTTTAAAAGGAGAAAATTCACTTCCCTCTTCATTTCTTAATTTCAATCAATAAAACAAATAAATAAAAAGATATCGAACAATTTTTTCTCCAAATTATTTATGATTTTTGGTAAACGAAAAAAAAATTTCCCATTTCACACGGTAATAATATTCCTTCATCTAAAAACTTATTTTGCTTGGCAAAACTTTTATAACATCATAAATCGTAATATAAAACTTGTTTGAACTTATTCTTTTTTTATGTTTGTCATTTTTTTTCGATAACTTTAATGTACTAGGTTTTTTATTCCTGTTTTGTGGATAAAGTTAATTCCAAGTTTCATTTTTATCACGTTCAAGAATAAAAAATAAAAGAACACTGAGAAAATGTAAACAAAGTTTTACAACGTGTCGAAGTAATATTCTAACATAATATATAGGTGTAAAGAAGAGAAAATTTTTAATTTCCTTAACTCAAAAATTATTTGCGTGAATTTTTAGGGGAAAAAATCTGTACATCTTTTTTATCTATGTTATGTTTATATAAACCTGATGCTTGAAGTGCAATTTCCGGATTTGCAGTCGTGTAAATGGCGTGACACTGACAACGATGTGTGTCCAGGACACTAAACCTGCTTTCGCATGTAATGCCTTTAGTGTAATATTCCTGCATTCAACACTTATAGTGAATATTGATTTTGTCATGGAAAATTAGTCTCTATAAATATTAATTTTGTAGAGTTGACAAAATTTAACTAGTGACGAAATTTTAATTTTAATTTTTAATGTAATTTGATTTTTTAATTTAAAAATTATTTATAACAAACAAAAACAACGAATGCAAATTATAAAAAAATATAAACAAAAATGTTGGTAATTATTACTTAAGTAATAAATTATAACATTATAATAAATAATTTCATCTTTCAATATTTTTATAGCTTATAATAACTTGTAAGTATATAATATAAACGTTAAAAAAACTGCCGATGCTTAAACTTACCGCTAATAGATATTATCAATCTTTGGGGTTACTAATTAATGAGATTCTAAAGTAATAGATTGTTAATTTTTAAAAAGGTAAACTACATAGTACTAAATTTAACAACGCAGTGGAACTTACCGTTAAATTAAACTCAAAAGAACTTAACTTACAGTAAAAAAAATGCTAAAAAGGTCAATTAATAAGCAATAAATTTCTAAGATTAAACTTACTGTATTACGATGTTATTTTGTTTGGATTAGTAATTTTAGTGAGATCTTATTTTGTTATTTTTTGAAAAAATTCATTCATATAATTTGATAATTATTTATTAGCTTTTATCCGTCGACGACAGGTATCCTCAGATAATTTTAATCTGAAATTACATCCAATTATTAGTGAAAGAAATATATCGAAAAATATCCGGAAGAACATAACCTATAACATTACATTATATTACAGATGAAGGAAATTTAGAGAAATGTTTCACATTCTTAGGTCCGAAAACTCTGTTAATAAACAGACTGATTTAAATATTTTGAATCAGTTTTATCATTCGTTAATTCTCAACACTAATTAAATAAAATATTTATTTTCTATCAACATTTTCTTAAATTCCTGATTTTGTGAAATTTGAATTTACCTACTGCATAGGTTTCTTTCTTACCGTGTATAAAGGTATGTTATAGGTTATGTTCTTCCGGATATTTTTCGATATATTTCTTTCACTAATAATTGTATGTAATTTCAGTTTAAAATTATCTGAGGATGCCTGTCGTCGACGGGCGAAAGCTAATAAATAATTATCAAATTATATGAATGGATTTTTTAAAAAAATAACAAAATAAGATCTCACTTAAACTTACTGTCTTTGATAGTCGAGCTGCGCACGGGACGAGACGAGATTTTATATAGTCTCGTCTCGTCTCGGTCTCGGAAAACTAAAAATTTGTAGGTCTCGTATCGGTATCGTCTCGGTCTCGTCAACCTGATATCGTATCTGCCTCGCTTTTATAATTATGGTCTCGTCTATTTAAAAAAAATGGTCTGAAAAATGAAACGAGAATCTAATATAAATCCCAAATTCAGATTTAACATTGCACATCAAAAATATAATTTCAAATTTACAGAGCATCTAAAGTTTTTTTTTAAATTCAGATTTTGATCACGAATTTAGACAAAATAATAGCGCTTGAATTGATTTGTCACTAATCGAGATTCTTATACGTTGAGAGTTTTAACCCCTTCGCAGTCCAGCTAAAAATTGCTTGTGGTCCAAAAACGGTCCAAGCAAAAAAAGTTTATAAAAAATGTGATTTCATTGTAATTAAGGTTTTTAAAGTCGCAAAATTCGAGTTTGAAGTCAATTTTTCAAAATTTAAAACGGCGGATCCAAAATAGTGAATTCGAAAATTTTAAATTTTATCAGATTTGCTTGAAACTTGTTACTCGGGGGTTTTCGGGGTCTCTGATTACGAATCTAATGTCAGATTTTCAAACTTCAAAATGGCGGATCCAATATGGCGGTCGAGAAAATAAAAAATCCAACGGATTTGCTTAAAACTTGTTACTCGGGGGTTTTCGGGGTCGCTGATTACGAATCCGATGTCAGATTTAAAAATCCAAAATGGCGGACCTAAAATTCGATCAAATTGCATGAATCTTGAAATTATCCGCCACTCTCTAAATTTGAATAAGCGAAATTTCACTTCACAGCGATAAGTATACAACTAATTCCAAAAAGCGTATATACGCTAATTAATTAGTGAAATTTCACTGATTTTTTAGCGAAATTTCACTAATTCGCAGCGTATATACGCTAATTGTAATCAGTTGTATACTTATCGCTGTTTCAGATTTAGAGAGCATATTGGATTCACCATTTTAATTTTGTAAATCTGACATCATATTCGTAATCAGCGACCCCGAAAACCCCCAAGTAACGAGTTTCAAGCGTATTTGATAAATTTTTAAATCTTCATAGTCGCCATTTTAGGTCCACCATTTTAAATTTTGAAAATCTGATTTGAAATTCGAATTCAGCGACCCCAAAAACCTTAGTATGCACTTGGTCATTTAAATCGTATTATGTTTAGTATTTTATTTTTGAGATGGACATATATGGCCACAGACGTAAAGGTGGCACGACTTTTTGTGGTCACATATGGGCCATAGACTGTCAAGGAGTTAACAGGTACATTTCGAATGTAAACATAAATTGAAACACTAATGTGAATTGTTTTACTCAATATCTCAATATATTAAATATTTGAAGACCTTTTAAAACTTGCGTATAAACGAACTGAAACTACTTTTCGCTCCTTAATTGGCTTATATTCAACTTTTCCATACAAAAGTAATTAAAAAGAAGTCTAAAACATGCGTGTTTGTTATGATTTTAGATCCCTATTATATGAAAGGAGAGCAATGAGGAGGAAAAATATACTTCGATCAGTCAATAATTAAAAGAACTCTCTAAATTTTAATTAGTAAAAATGTTTACTAATTTGAATTAGTGACCAGCTTTTTGCTAATTTAACTAATGAATTTGTAGAAATTTACTAAATCAAATTCGACTGATGTTTAAAATTGTCAATACATATAATTTATCCAAAAACACTATAATTTTATAAGTTCATATAAATTTAATGAAATTTCTCAAACTTTGTATTGATGAAAAATTGTAATTTTAATATCGAAAATTTTTTTGACAATATATTCAATTGGTAATCTGAATTTTGTTGACAATTTTGTGTGTCAAAAAAAATTGATTAATGTTACTTAAATTTTGAAGTTAAAATGCTTAATATGCTTTTCCTGATTAAAATAGTGTTTTCATTTAAAACTTGAATTGAAAAGAGGCATGTTTTTATAAAACTTTAATTGATTTAACTGCAACTGTTACTTATTATACGTATTTCAATGTCAAAAGCCTTTTAACCCCTTAACTGCCGATGGCAATGATTTTGGCCGTCAAATCTTTGCCATGGCAGTTAAGGGATTCTTTATCACAGATTTTCCAAAATTCTCTGAAATTTAACTAAATTCGTCTCGGAAGCTGTTTTTATTTACTTGGAATTATTATTTATTTTAATAACAGAACTTATTAAAAAATCGCAAAAGGATTCCAGGGAGGAAAAACAGTAATTTTTATTTTTTCAAGGATTTTCTAAAAATCCCGGTATTTAAACTAAACTTTAAGTTTTATGACTCGGAAACAAATTTTCTTTCATTTAGTAATTATTTATTTTAATGTTAGAAGTGTTAAAAAAATTCACAAGAGGATCCAATGCGGGAAAAGCTTTAATTTTTTTTTTTTTTTTCAAATGTAAGTAAAAAAATGTTTATATGTTTTCACATTGACTCTAAATGTTGTAGAAATATTCTCAGGGCATTCTAGAGATATCTTTAAAATATCCTTAGGATATAATATCCTGAGGCTATCATAAAGGTATCCTTAGGATATCCCAAGGACGTTCCAGGGATATTCCAAAAATATCTTACAAAGCGTCGGTTTGGATATCATATGTATATTCTAGGGACTTTTCTGGGATATCTTATATTTATTCAGGACATTGAAATATCCTGAGGATATCTTTTTGTTGTGAGGAATTACACAATTAATAATTAATTAAATTGTGAATGTGTATTTTCACAATGTATAATATTATCTAATTAAATATTTCAAGTACTGGAAAATTTCGTTTGTAATGTTTTTTTGCGACTGGAAAATTATAATTTCTTTTAAATTCTCCGTTAAAATTCATCTGTACGAGAACAAGTGGATGTGTTCTTGAATGCTTAGCTGCAAACGTTCAAAAGCCCAAAAGGGACAAGAGAGTGAAGCGTTAACAGGGATTTGGATGGTTATTACACGCCGCCTAACGCTTGCCAACGGCAACGAGCCTCGACCTCACGTACCTCCCCTGGATATGATGAAAATTACACGCTCGTGAATACATCACAGCGCCTCCACTCTATAACCCTTTCTGAACCAACTTTGACGCACGTTCACAGCTAATTTTCACAGTTACCCCCACCCCTCCCTCCCCACTCTCGCGAGAAATCAATTTTGTTAATAACACACAATCGATTATTATTATTAATAACAAAAAAAGCTGGAAATTCCATTTTACATGTTTAACTAGGAGGAAAATTTAATTTCCAATATAATACATCGTTCATCTTTCATCAAATTCTTGCATATAGAAACATAGCAATTAGTTTGATATTTGCTCGTTAAAGCTGAATTAGTCTATAGGATGGTGATCAAATTGTGAAATTGACGTCTAGCAATTCAATATAGTTTGTGGTTAATATAATTTACAATTTGCGAATATTTGAACTAGACGAAGGCTGGTATTTGCTTAAGGTTGTTGAAAGGTTGTAATCAATAAGTTTAGTGGTAATTTGAAAAGATAATATATATATATATATACTTAACGGTAAGTACTAATACAAAAAAAAATTCAAAAATTCTGTATTTTCAATCGACGGTATTTTTAAACTTTGTTATTCGTTGCAATTTGTAATTTATAAGACGTGAATTTTCATCTTTAAAACTTAACCACCATTAGTACGTTGATAAGTTCAGATCTTTGTAGTTTTCAAAAGCTAGAGCTATATTGTCTCGAAAAGCGAGACAATACCGAGACGACACGACTAATTATTTTTCGATACGAGATCGAGACGACACAACATACATATAAGCAAATCTCGACGAGACTCTCGCCGAGACCTTCCCAATATATGTGGACGTCCATGAAAAGGGCCCATTTTGACAAGTCAAATCATGAGATTTTCATTAATTTATCGTTAATTTAAGTGTTTAACTTTATTGGTTCTTTAGAAAAAGAAAAGGGCCCATTTTGTCGGTCCTTTGCAAAAATATTCCGTATTTTTTAAATGGAGGGTCAAAAAAATTAAAACCTCTTGATTGGTCATCTTCAAAGTACCCTGAACTCAAAACAATTATTATCTAAATAACTTCCAAAAAGAACCAGAGATATTAATGTTAGAGTCATTGATTACGTAGTCGTAGATGTAAAAAATTGCGATATTTCGTCAAAATTTCATAATAAAACCTGTTAAACATTTTTTAATACGTTTAATTTATATTTTTTATCTTCAAATGACACAATAAAATCGTTTCCAATCATAAACCTTGTAAAAAAATGGTTTATTAATAAGAAAATCGTCTTTTTTAGAAAAGGGCCCATTTTGTCGGTTTTATGTATTTTCAAAATTAAGGGGAGGGGTGGTTTTAAAAATTTGAAACCTATTGGTTTTTCTTCTTTAAGGTGCCCTGGACTGAAAACATTTATTATCTGAATAACTTTCCAGAAGAACCAGAGATATCAGAATTAATAGGTATCACAATTTTTAATTCCGTTTTTCTCGAAATGAGGTATTTGTCTCTATAAACTTTGAAATTTTGTAACTCATCGAATTTTTGACCAAAAAAGTTGTATAACCACTCAAAATTTTCGTAATTTTGCAAGGAATTCGCTCATATAGATAAGTCCAATAGTGCCAAAATGGGCCCTTTTCATGTGGACGTCGACATACAATCGTGATTTAACATTCACTAAACATATCGAAAATGGAACAAATTTTTGCAACTAATTCGATACCCCAGCTCTACAAACGTAAAATAACTGCACGAATATTAATCCCGTATTCGTTTCGGATGGAGTTATCATAATACTGTCTTGTGGCTTTGTTTACAAAATTTGAAACATTTTTTAAATTCTCTATAAGCAATAGCGTAAGAGAATTGTTTTTATATGTAAAAATATTGTTTACTTCATTAAATTATTGGGTCAGACCATTACACAGGCCTACAAAATTTAGAATTTTGTCAGACCCAGAAACGGGATAATTCATTTCTGATGTAATTTATCAGCCTGAATCCAAAACTGCCAGCGAAATTGCTCTATTACGTCAGGATTCTGAGATATTCCAACCTAAAAGAGTGAAAAGGGCCATTTTTGGCAACCTTCGACTCTCAATAAAATCTAAAAAAAAATATTTTTATCATTGGAACAAATTTTAAAAGAAAGTACAATTAATCACCTTTCAAAATATTCTACACCCAATCCGATCAGACTTTTTTTCACTATGGTACAACAAATTAAAAGTTTCGGTTACACGACCTAAAATCTGAGAAAAAGAAAAATATAATAATTGGAAAGTACTTTAACTGAAGCATCTGATTCTTAATATTTTAGGATCGTTGATTAGAAAACCGATGTTGAATTTTGAAATTCAAAATGGCAGATCTAATATGGCGGCTGTCAAAATAAAAAATTGATCTGATTCGCTTGAAACTTTTTACTCGGGGGATTTTGAGGTCGCTAATTACGAATCCGATGTCAGATGTTTGAAATTCAAAATGGCGGATGTAATATGGCGACATGTTTTTAAAAAATTTAACGGATTCGCTTGAAACTCTTCACTTGGGTGTTTTTGAGGTCGCATATTACGAATTTGATGTCACATTTTCGAAATTTAAAATGGCGGATCTAATATGACGACATATCGAATCTAATATGATGGGTACTCTATAAAAATTTATCTAAATTGCTTATAATTCATTTCTTTCGGGGTTTTTTGTTAGCTAATTACGAATCCGATGTCGAATTTTAAAAATAGGGAACTTTTAATTTTTAGGCTGTTTTTTTGTCCAGTCATTTATTACCAAATTTTGTAGTGTATTTTGTTACGTTTATATTAAAAATAATATTCTAATAATAACCGTGGTTTGAATATCGAGCGATGTACTTTCGGAAGTCGCTAGCAATTTTCTCGCAAGATGGTAAGTCTTGCGAAAATTATTTATTTGTGAGTTCGTTATTGCTTCAGCTCTATGGGAGCTGTTATGACGTTATTCCTAATTTAAAAGGATAGAAGAAAATATAGATTTAGAATTATAGAATTCTTTTATTATAAGAAAAAGCTCAATTATAAAGGTGGTTATACAATGATAATTCTTACCAAATACTTACAGTTGTATCGGTTTTAATTTACATAAATACTTACTACTACTTTCAAATATTTTATTTGAAAGGCACAAACTTTAAAATGAGTAAAAAAACGGGATTAGAACGATCCGTAACAATCGAAAACCGTATTAAAACTAAAAGCTTTACATCAAGACCCTGAATATTTTGATTGTCTCGACTCGTAAGAACTTCTGTTAAATACAGAATTCGACGGCACGAATAATTTAACAGACTATGTCTTTTGGTACGATTACAAAATAATATAAAAAGGGCATCTGCCTGATGGGACAAAATCTTTGGTTACTTCGGTAAGAGAACGGAAGAAAATGACGATTCGGAAGAGGGCTTTCCGGCTTTTATGCAATAGTTCCCACTTGCGGAAAAAGGGCGCAAAGTAACGAGTAGCCAATAGAGATGTTTAGAAAAATGTATGTTGTCTTCCAGACCAATCTGGAGCCGAGCTATTTTAGTTAACCAATCAAATTTAACCGAACAGGCCCCAGGTTACTGAACTTTGGTTGAGTGAGGTCACTATGCGTTGGATATCCCTCTTTAGAGTCGTTCTTATATAATACAAATTCGAAGAATTATTGAAATGTTATATAAGTTGATTCTAATTATTAACAATTTATATGTTACTTATATATGGTTATAACAATCAATTTATACATTTGTATTGTTATAATTTTGTTAAATATAACTTTTCTTTGTTTAAAAATCAATTTATAATAATAATAATTAAAATGGTAGTTAGATATGCCATAAGAACTGTCCATAAAAATGTCTTGTTGTTTAAACAATTAAGGTTGGCTTTGTTTGATCTTGTTTTATATCTCTTATATTGGATTTAACTTAGTCGAAATAGAGAATAATATTTATATATATACGCATATACCTATATATATTCGAGATGAGCAATACATTGGAGTCAACAGAAGTTATCGAGCATTCCTTCGCGTTTCTCTTATTCTCTACCGGTACGATGAGTTTCATATCATTTAGAGTGTCAATTTTTGATCATTTCTACTGCACGTTCTACTGAGTAATGCTTAAAACTCCTGATGTCAACAAGTGCATGCTCATATTTACAGTTTATGCATATACTTTTATGTATGCATAACAATCAAATATTAGGAATTAAATGTTTAAAAGTTACTGCAAACGTAACAATTTAATCGAAAGGTGTTAGTAAAATCGAGAAACATGAAATTCGAACATTTAGGGCATGATTCATACACTCTTTTAGAGAAGAAAATCAAGTTTTATTTTTCTTTATGGAAAAAGAAAAATGTGTAAAAGTTCATAAAGAAAAATAAAACATTTAATTTTCTTTACTAAAACTAAATGATCGGCTATTTTAAATTTCGAAAATGTGACATCAGATTCGTAATATGCGACCTCAAAAAACACTCAAGTGAAGTGTTTCAAGCGAATCCGTAAAATTTTTTTAAAATATGTCGCTATATTACATCCGCCATTTTGAATTTCGAAAATCTGACATCGGATTCGTAATTAGCGACCTCAAAAACCCCCGAGTAAAAAGTTTCAAGCGAATCCGATCTATTTTTTATTTTGACAGCCGCCATATTAGATCCGCCATTTTGAATTTCAAAATCCAACATCGGTTTTCTAAGCAACGATTCCAAAATATTACGAATCAGATGCTTAAGTTAAAGTACTTTCCAGTTATTATATTTTTCCTTTTCTCAGTTTTTAGGTCATGTAACCGAAACTTTAAATTCTTGACCATAGTGAAAAAAAGTCGGATCGGAATGGGTGTAGAATATTTTGAAAGGTTTTTCTGTTTTTACTTTAAATATACATTTCTGAAGTTTTGCAAACTTTGCAACTTAATATTTCCGTTAAAGAAAAATAAAAATATTTGGCACTTTCACAGCTATTGAATTACACCAAAATGTACACGCACCAAAAAGTTTCGTTTTGGTCCCGAATCTAATTTAAGAGATACAAATGTTTAAAAATTTTACTTTATTTCATGTTAAGACTGTATATTGTCTTCTAACTGAAGTTGGTTTTTTCTCCTTGGCTATGTTCTGATCACGGTAATTCAAATTCAAACCAACTTCAGTTAGAAGACAATGTACAGTTTGAACCTGAAATAAAGTGAAATTTTTATACACTTGTATCTCTTATATGAGAATAGGGACCATAACGAAACTTTTTTTGTGCTTGTAGATTTTGGTGTGATTTAATAGTTGTGAAAGTACCAAATTTTTTTATTTTTCTTTAAGGGAGATCTTAATTTGCAAAGTTTGCAAAAATTTAGAAATCGCGTATTTTCAACTTAATATTTCTTGTATATTTAAAGTAAAAACAGAAAAACTTATAAGAAAATCTGAAACTTCATCGAAAATACTCTATATTCGGTGAGTTTTTTTTTATTTAACAATTTCACTTTCTTGTAATTCATTGATAAAAGTTGCAAAAATTAGGTTATTTGGCAGACCAACTTTAAAACCATGTTTTATCTATTATTTTAATTTTTTACTAGTTTATTGAATACGGATTAATTAATCAAGTAATTTTAAACAAGAATCAATAAATTTTTTTACATTTTGAAACATTTTTCCATGTTTTTTTATACATTTTCTAGCAGCTAAAAAAGTGACATTTTTCCGCACCTTCTCCACTTTACATTCATATTTTGAGAATAAAATATTTATTTTAACAAAATAAAGTAAGATTCTTGCATTTACACTTTACTTATGAATATCTCAAAATATTATGCAATATTATTTATTGTTCTGAATGTGATTAGTACTGAATTTGATTAGTTGGTAATATTTCTTTTTTATAAATTAATTATCTAGCTATAGATTTTTAAATATAAAACTTACGAGTTGTATTAGTTAAATATTTTGCCTCCAGAATGCGTATTGCAGTATTTCAGATCCCTGTAGTGACATATATGTAAAAAATCCTATTTTTACTTTTATTATTATTTTTTATGTCTTTTGTGTGACCCCCACTCGGTATATTCTGTGTGTACATAAAGGTCCTGCAAAATTGTGATGCGAGGAGTTGAGTGTTCGATTCGGGTCACGTCGTCGCTCCTTTTTTGAATCACCGCGATTCATCTTCGTTGCCATTGACGAAACGTACGCTAGTACCCAGGATCCATAGGACACCAGACGAATTTATCGTAGAACGCGAATTGCTATGTTCCTTTGCACAGCATCTTCGCCACATGAAAGTGATTGGCAAAAAGATCTTAAATTAGAGGAGTTGAAATTTATCTCTTTTTGTCACAGGAGAAGAAGAAGAAGAAGAAGAAGACGACGAAGTGAACCTGATCATTTATGAAGCCTATTTTCTTATTCCAGTCACTTTTACAACTTTGAGTCGAATGATGACTTATTTTTTACGACTTTCAATCATTCTTTACATTCATACTTCATAGTACATAGCGTATAAATTTTACTATTTATTATTAAAACACATTTCTCTCTCTCTCAATTTCCCTTCTTACGAAAAATCAAAGGAAATGAAAAAACTTTTTCACAAAATGGAATACGCGAAACATTTTAAATACACTTTCAAAATTCATAGAAATAAGACGGAGACGAAAAAGAAGAAGAAGAAGTAGAAATTCCAGTAGAAAATAACATTCAAGAAAAGAATATAAAATTCAATTAAATAAAAATTAAGAGACAAAAAATTTTAAAACCTATTTTAAATTATATAAAAATTTTATTTTTTATATTTTCACTGAATAAAAATTCATCTGAAATTAAGAATAAGAAAATAAAATTTCTGCACTTTTGAAAACATGGAGAGGAATTGGATAAATTTTGAATGCAAATAACATGGTTGGAAATAATGCAAAAAAGTAGATTGACGTGTGATTGAAAATCAATGAGGAAATTCTCGTGGAGAATTTCTGTCGCGGCGCTCGGTCATTTATTCTCGCACGTCTTGGGGATACCTTTAGGGAAAACCCCGAAATGAGACATGGACGAACCTGCCATTTTCGGTGTGAAAAATGATCAAACTTGTACAATGTCTAAGAACGAAGATTATTCAAACGTGATGTGAGAAAATTTACAAGAGAACGGTAGTTATTTTTCTTTGCCCACTAAATTATTATGCACATATTTTTAACAAAAGTTAAATAAGTTTCCATCTAATTCCCTTAATGAGAGCTTGTCAAATTTTTATAACTAGAAAAACTAATATCTTTTTAGTACGAGAAAATAAAAAAAAATTCCTTAACTTGGATTAATGAAAATCATTGTTAAAATTATTCCCTTCATAAAATTAAGGTATTGTTGGTGTTAACTATTTTCAAGGTTTAAAACAACTAAGGTACTTGAAACATTACTTTAATTATTTGCTACCAATGATTCAAATTTCTAACGATAATCCGAAGAACTGAACTTATTGGTAACTAAAATTGTAAAAATTTGTAAATATTTTATGAATTCCTATATTGATATTTTATTTTAAATTTTTTATTTTATTAAAAATTTTTAAGATGAAATTTTTAGTTTATTTATTACCACTGAAACTACTAGTTCTCGTCGACTAAACTTACCGTTGATTAAGAATATAAAGAATAACTTACCGTCAAGTAAATTAAAAAATTTGAAACTTACTGCTGACTATTTTTTGTGATTGAAATTATTCACGAAAGAGAACCTAGTATTGAATAAAACCCCAAAGAACTAAACTTACTGTGAAAAGAATAATAAGAAACTGAAACTAACCGTCCTCTCTATTTTTCTTTACAGAATTAAAAGAGTATTATAAAAACTATTCCCTCTTAGTAAAAATTTGTACTTCTCTCTCACCGTTAACAAATCGAAATTCGTCGAATTGCTATTTAAACATCCATTAGTTGTACGTTGAATATAAATCAGCGTAATATTGATGTCCATTTGGGAATACATTTTCCTCCATAGACATACATATAGTGGAAATTCATCGAAATCTAGAAATACCGTGTTTCAATTCAGATATAACTGTAATTGGAAACCATAATGTGTACATATATATATATATATATATATATATATATATATATGTCTACAGTTAAAGGGCCAGTTTTGCCTGGCGGAAACACTTTCAGAACCCACTTGGGAGAAATCGACGCTTTTCGCGTTGTGCCATCCAATTCGTATCCATCAATGTCAATGCCGTCGGCAATAGATCTACTCTTCGCGGTAGACGCGCTGAAACTTTAGGAGAAAAATCCTGGCGACATGAAAACCAACGTCGACGACTACGACGACGACCTCTTTTTCCGACAAGTGCTTGTCGAACCTTCCGCTAGCTGCAACTGAACTATTCACGAATTCAATTTTTCAAGAAAGTGCCGAATGCAGTTATATATATATATATATATATATAAATTTAATGCCTGTGGAATTTCATTTTCTCGATACGAATAATATTTGAAACACTTTTTCTTTTTCTTTTAAATCGGTGTGACTTTTATTTTAGTTTCAATCCATATTTTATTAATTACGGTCTAATAGATCTATTTAAAAAAATTACCTTTAGAGTTGCCTTTTTATTTAGGGGGAAGTCCCCTAGTACTGGATACCTCCAAGTAGGCACACTTGTTCAAAAGACGTCCTAAGGATGTCTTTTTGCGGACGTCTTTTGGACTTGTACAAACAAACGTCTTAAAGACATCCTATACATGTTCTATGTCTTGGCCATTAGATGTCTTTAAGATGTCTGAAAGACGTTTTTTTAATTCAACATTTAAAAATAGAAAAATTTTCATAAATAGAAAATATTATTTTCTAAGTTCAACTTGGACTTAGAAATTCATAAATGTGAAATTAACTTTGTAGAGGTTCATATCTGCTTCGAACGGCTGAGGTGCTTAAAGCGCAGTGCTTCAAGCCCAAGGTATCCGAGTTCGATCCCACTTTGGTAGGAATTTTTTCATTATTTCTCCACATTTTAGAAAAAATAAAATTAAACTAAAAATAAATTTAATACAATATTACAGAGTTTTAACTTAGAAAATGTTATAAGAGAAATGTCTATTTAAGATCTGAAGAAATGTAAAAAGGACGTCCAAACGACGTCTCAAAGACGTCCTTTTTATTGTACCGTATAGTCTAAAACTTTTAATTTAAAGCACAAGATATTATTGAAACATTATGCAGTGATCACAAACTGTATTTTTGACGCATTAATAATAAACTATTATTTCCAACGATTTTGTAACATTAAATCGGCAACTTGAGGCACGGTGCTTTTTAAACCGATTTAACGTAAAGGTTCTGGCACCTAGAATTTTTTCTTGATTTCGATTCTAGATCATAAGTACATCAATTTCCAACAAAAAAGAAAATCTTTTGTGGAGTCGTTTTTAGAAAAAGTTGATTTGAAAAAAACGAAAATTCAACTTTTCTTCCATATACATACATTTCAGTAATTATGGTTAATTAAATAATAAAAATGTTTAAAAGTCGAGCTCTTACTCATGATACCCTATAAGAAATAAGTTAAAAAGTGACATACAATTTTTTTAAAATTATGTTAACAATGATGCTATACCAGGAGCGTTATGCAGTTCATGTAAGAGAAGTTTCTATAAAGTGAAAAGCAGTGAAATCAAAACTTTAGTATTACCAGACTTACCACAGTTCAAACTGAAAAAAGTTACTAGATCGAACGATGCTTCAAAATGTAATTGCAATGTTTGCGAAATAGCAAGGAGTGTACCCTCTAAAATCTGTCAGAAATCGAAAGATGTCAATGAATGCGAAAATGGTAATCGAGTTTTCTATAATTTCTTAACATTTTGTATTAAATTTTACTTTTCGATAAACTAAATACATAATATTTCTTTCTAAGGATCAAAAACAGAAACTGTGTCTAAAAAGCGCTGTACTATATGTTTTAATATCATCGCAAAGGGAATAAATCACGTTTGCAATAAAACTTTACAGGCGGATAATCCTTCCTCGTGTCTATTATATCCTCGTGCCTTTTGCCTGATAAAGTTCAAAACCAAATTATTTTTAAAGTTTTGAAAAATAAAATGGACATTGATAAAAGCTCTAATTTGAAATTATCTCAAGCAAGTGGTGGTCGATTGCTTGATATTAAAATAGGCAAAAAGGAAAGTCATCAATCCTCGAGTACGCAAACACTTTTTTGTTAAAGATTTTTCAAAAATTAAAACATCTTTTAATTTTAAGTGTTCGAGAAACTATTAGAATCGCGTCGCCTGTACGATCGGCTACAAAAAATAGAAAAGTAATTGAGACTAGATTGGTGTCAAAACTCTCGAAAAAAGCTCACTCTGTTGACAGTTTTTTTAAATACGAAAAGTTTGATTTTGTAACTTTTTATGAAGACGTATCTTCTAATGTTGCATATTGTAAAAATGTAACCTCATTCAGTGAGCATATTAAGAAAGAGAGAAAAGTCACAGACACTCATCTAAAGTTAGGTATAGATGGTGGTGGAGAATTCCTAAAGATTTGCCTCTCTGTTCAATCCACGAATCTTGAGCATAATCATGAAACGAAACGTCCTAAATATAAAGAAAATATTCCTCAAAAAAATGTATGGATTCTGCCCAGCTTAAAATCCCCGTACAGGATCCTTAAAGGATCCTCTCGGGATTTTGTACAGGTCCTGTGCAGGATTCCATACAGGATCCCGTACTGGTCCTGTACAGGATCCTACACGGGATTTTGGGACAGGGTTCCTGTGCAGGTTCCTTTACACTTAAGTACCTGCAGTTTACAAAACTGCAAAGGTTCCTGTATAGGAACCTGCACAGGAACCCTGTCCCAAAATCCCGTGTAGGATCCTGTACAGGACCAGTACGGGATCCTGTATGGGATCCTGCACAGGACCTGTACAGGCTCCCGAGAGGATCC
Organism: Leptopilina myrica (nomen nudum); assembly: GCA_032872475.1. Lineage (NCBI taxonomy): Eukaryota > Metazoa > Arthropoda > Insecta > Hymenoptera > Figitidae > Leptopilina > Leptopilina myrica (nomen nudum). The sequence continues at coordinate 11,595,079 of CM065465.1, forward strand.
TTTAAGGATCCTGTACGGGGATTTTAAGCTGGGTAGAGTTAAAAAAGTATTTGTATAGTCGTTATCATTATGTTCACAAGAAAATTATGTAAATATTTTAAATTATGGTCTGTGTTGAATCTTGATATATTTGACTGGGGGCGCATTAGAACTTGTTCTCTTGCGCGGGGTTGCTGGTCCTCTATCGGACGCGTACCAGGTGGCGGATAGGTTTGCTTCCTAGAAATAGGTGGTATCGAGGAAATCAAATACTCGTCGCGGACCAAAACCAGCAAACAAGAAACTTCCATCATGAGCGATTGTAAAAACGAGGAAGAGTACCTGCGGGGTAATGCTACGGCTAAATCCCTCACTGGTTCCGATCGTCAAGCGCCTACCGTTAGGATGGTGGCCAGTGGCCCAAGGATGTAGGAGGGCAGCAACGCGTTGGTAGTGCCACAGATCATCGTGGACAAGTCGGAGAGACGAGGGAGTACGAGCAGCGCAACGAGTAAAGCCAGCTGCATTTCTGTTTTCAGTAATGCTTCTGCAATTGATATTGCTAGCTGCAATGAAGAGTGAGATGAATGCGTGAGGCTGCGGGAAGAAGAGGCAGCAAGCATTCTAGAAATGGAGGTAGAGGTCAGCAAGATGCTGAAGTCATGCGATGTCCAGAAGAATGTCAATAGGACAATCAAGAATGGACTCAGATGCTTAACATCGCTCATACAGGAGGTTAAGGAGAAGCACGCAAAGGCGGCCAAAAAAGACACGAAGTTCTACCAGGGACTAAATTGGTCGGAGGAAGCACGAAAGGATCGAAGACTGAGACGTGATCGTTTTAATGCAGTGGTGCTTAAAAACGTTGTCTTAGAGGCTCAGAAGAGAAAAATAAGTGATCCTGAGGTTACGAAGGATCCAAAAAAGAAAAAGGAGGATGGACCTCCCAAAAGGTCCAAAGGCAAGAAGACCAAACACGCACCACAGCGAAATCCAGATAAGAAGGGAAGAGCCATAGTGGTCGTCAAAGTGGCTGAAGGAGCTACCTTCGCGGAAGTGCTGGCGAAGGTTCGGAAAGAGGCTGACTTGGAGGCCAGCGAGACAAGGGTTGTGGGAGCTTTACCCACTAAAAAGGGAGATCTTCTTATTAAAATTGGAGGGACTTCAAATAAGAAGCTGTTCACCGAGGAGGTGACAAAGGTAATCGGCGATTTGGGTAAGGTGCAGATGGCGGACCGGCGAACAACGATGGAAATCCGCGATATGGACGCCCTTACTGAAAAGGAAGACGTTTTGGATGCCCTGGAGCAAATCTCTACGGTGCCAGCAGGGAGCAGAAAGGTGACGGTCCTTGGACCAAACAAGCGAGGAGTAAAGCTCGCTGTCGTTGTCACCAGCCAAGAGGATGCAAATAAGCTGGAGAAAATAGGACACATTAAAATTGGGTTCGTGTCCTGCCAGGTGAGAAGAAGAGCTACAGTCACAAGGTGCCATAGATGCCTTGGCTACGGCCACATAGATAGAGACTTCAAAGCGGTAGATAGGTCGGCTGCGTGCTTCAAGTGCGGTAAAGCTGGTCATATAGCAGCAGATTGTAAGAAGAGCTCATGCTGCTTCTTATGCCAGGCTAAGTTCGGCGAGAAGGAGGACATCTAACACGTCGCCGGATCAGGTCGGTGCAAGGTTTTTAGGACTGCCTTAGAGGAAGCTAAGAAGACCTTGTCAAGGACAAGAAGGAAATAGGCCAGAACAAGAGACAAAATTTAACCTAAACCTAAGTTTCAAATTTAAAAAATGTAATTAAATTTTATTAGTGAAATTCAATTTTTTACACACAAATTGTACCCTGTTAATTACACAAAAAACAAAATTTAAAAAAACGAATTTATATTTTCCTATATATTTTTTTAAATTAATAAATTATGAGTTCCATAAAAAATATAGAATTTTCATTAAATGAACAAATCAACATTTTCAAATTGCTCCATTCATAATATTAGATTTTACTTACAGTCTAATTATAGTTACTTATAGTAGTTTTTGTTTGTTTGACCGTATTAAATATTCATTTGTAAGATAATGAAAAAGGCCTATTTTACGGTTTTTAAAGATGACATTTATTATTTTAATCCCAACTAGTTTCAAGCCATATATGGCTCCTCATCAGGGGATGAATATTTCACAAATACATAATCCAAAAAAACAAAACAGCACACAAAAGATTTCAAAAAGGATTAAATTTTTAAATTATCTGAAATAAAAATTAAAAAATTATTTTAGAATTAAAAATTGAAATATGTATTTTAAGGTTGTATTTTAATTAGTGAAAAAGAAAGCAGAAAAAAACTTCTTACCCTTTAGAAAAAAAATATGTCGACGTCCACATGAAAAGGGCCCATTTTGGCACTATTGGACTTATCTATATGGGCGAATTCCTTGCAAAATTACGAAAATTTTGAGTGGTCATACAACTTTTTTGGTCAAAAATTCGATGAGTTACAGAATTTCAAAGTTTATAGTGACAAATACCTCATTTCGAGAAAAACGGAATTAAAGATTGTGATACCTATTAATTGTGATATCTCCGGTTCTTCTGGGAAGTTATTCAGATAATAATTGTTTTCAGTCCAGGGCACCTTAAAGATGAAAAACCAATAATTTTTAAATTTTTAAAACCACTCCCCTCCCCTTAATTTTGAAAATACATAAAACCGACAAAATGGGCCCTTTTCTAAAAAAGACGATTTTCTTATTAATAAACCATTTTTTACAAGGTTTATGATTGGAAACGATTTTATTGTGTCATTTGAAGGTAAAGAATAAAAAATAAACTTATTTAAAATTTTTTACAAGTCTCTATTATGAATAATTTGCCGAAATATCGAAATTTTCACTTCTACGACTACGTAATCAAATACTCTAACATCAATATCTCTGGTTCTTCTGGGAAGTTATTCAGATAATAATTGTTTTCAGTCCAGGGCACCTTAAAGATGAAAAACCAACATGCTTTAAATTTTTAAAACCACCCCACCCCCCTTTCTGTTTGAAAATTCGAAAAACCGACAAAATGGGCCCTTTTCTAAAAAGACGATTTTCTTATTAATAAACCATTTCTGTACAAGATTAATGATTGGGAACAATTTTATTGTGTCATTTGAAGGTAAAGAATATAAATTAAACTTATTTAAAAAATTTTAACAGGTTTTATTATGAAATTTTATCGAAATATCGACATTTTTTACATCTACGACTACGTAATCAATGACTCTAACATTAATATCTCTGGTTCTTCTCGGAAGTTATTCAGATAATAATTGTTTTGAGTTCAGAGTACTTTAAAGATGACAAATCAAGAGGTTTAAATTTTTTTGACCCTCCATTTCAAAAATACGGAATATTTTTGCAAAGGACCGACAAAATGGGCCCTTTTCTTTTTCTAAAGAACCAATAAAGTTAAACACTTAAATTAACGATAAGTTAATGAAAACCTCATGATTTGACTTGTCAAAACATGTAGATTGATAATAAAAAATAAAAAAAAATTAAGGTTTTTCTAAAAAAATTATTAAATTGCAAATAACTCGAAAACTAGAACCGACAAAATGGGCCCTTTTCATGTGGACGTCCACATATAAGCATGTAACATAGGCCTTTTTCATTATCTTACAAATGTATAGTTACTTATATTTTAATTAGAATATATATTTACTCACGAAATAAGCTCGACAGAATAAATATTGCTTAAATCACCTGAAACAAAAAGAAAAATCTTTACAGTAAAATGATTATCAGAAGATAAAAAATGAAAATAAATAATAATTTTTATTAAATCACTTTTAATTTTTTCATACAATTTAAATATTTTTTTAATCAATGTTAAATTATTTTCTAAAACTTAATATTTACATGAAAAAAAGGATCTCTGAATTTAAATTAGTAAATATATTTTTACTTTAAATTTAGAGAGGAGAATTTAGTTTTTATAAAAAAATTCAGTTGAATTTCTGAAAATTCATCTTCATTGTTTGTTTTTTTGAAAAACAAAGTCACTAGTATTTATTTTCTCATGAATTTTAATGAAAAGTACTGTAAATAAATTCAAAATGGAGAGGAAACGCAGAAGGTAAAAAATAGTGAAGAAGTAAAACATATAACGTACAAGTAAGGTTCAGCATAAGTAATAAAAGTGCAATTATGGCTTGGCGTAATACTATCAGCCGGTTCATAAATTACGTCAATTTTTAAGGAAAGAGGGATGTATCACTGTTGCCAGGAGGGAAGGAGGAAGAAAGAGGCGCTCACTTCTTCTTCTGCGCATCGAGAAGTAAGAGAGGAAAAGAAAAGCAAGTCTAGTCCGTGCTCTCGCATAACACACGAGACAGCACCTTCATACGACGTACATTCACTCTGCTGATTTATAACTAACTCTAAAAAGCGTGTAAGGCATCATCCCATTCCTTTATGTCTGCAAGCTCATCCAAAACCTTTAGCCAATGTACGTGTCTTTCTCTTCTTTTTATCTCATGATCATTATCACAATAATGTGAGAATAGAACAAGAAAAAATAGATTTAATTTTAGATAAAATACAAAATATTGAACTTACAGTCGACTGAAACTACAAATGACTACACTCATTGAGACAAAAAAAGGCAAAATTAAAAACTTAAATGTTATTAATTTTAAATACTATTGCCTATTTCTATTTATTACAACTACTAAATATTAAACTTACCGTCTATTGAAACTACAAAAAATTAAACAAAAATGTCAACAAAAACATAAAACTTCGGCATTTACATTGACTCTTCATTACCAATGACTGAAAGTTCCAATAAAATTCAAAAAAACTGAAAAAGCCGGTAACTAAAATAGCAAAACTACAACTTACCGTTACCTATTTTAACCACACGAAAATAAATTTATAGTAGTGACTTAGTGAGTAACATAATGATGGTTAGAGTGACTTTCTTTAATGCTACATATACAGACAGCTATCTAGGTAGTAACCATTATCATCAAGATTATGCGGAGTAACATCTTAATAGTACGGGGTAGCATAACTATATTTTTTTAACATCTGTGATGGTAGGCAGTAGCATAATAATATATATATATATATATATATATACTATCGTGTAGTATCATGTTTTTAACATCAAAATCTTACTATCCATTTCTCTTAGTGCAACGATTGAATTTGCCGACGAAAAATAACACAATAAATGAAACTTATCTTCAAACACAAATTAAAAAGCTGATATTTACCGTAAAATATTTTCTTTTATTGTAGCTACCAACGATTGAACTTACCATTAAATGAAACTACATTGGTTTAAACTTATCAATCGTAAAAATTAAAAACTGAGTTTATGTTGACTATTCGCCATAAATGATTAAAATTTCCAACGAAAGTCGAAAAAACTGATCTTAGCGACAAGTAAAGTTGCAATATTTTAACTTACCGTCGTCCTGTTTTATTTACTAACAATTGATTGTATCGTAGATCAAAATAATTGAAATGACAACGCACAAAATACATAGAAATTGGATCCCAGTCGATTTTTTTTAAACTGTTTAGAACAGTAGTTTTTTGTGTCAGAAAGGAGATTCCCAATTAAAAAATCACAAAAAATGGACAGGGATTCAATTTACAAAAAACTAAACCTATCGGTAATTGAAATTACAAAAGTGAAAGTTACCGTCGTCTATTTTCTACCAACAATTGAATTTATCGTTAATTGAGACTAAAAATAACTACAGTCACCGGAAACAAAAATTAAAATACAGAAAATAACCGTTGATTGTTTATTACAACAGAAAGTACCGAGAGTGGAAATTACCGTCAATTTAAATTACAAAGTATTTAACTTGCTGGTAACGAAAATTACAAAGTTTAGATTGACCGTTGAGAATTGTTTTCTAATCGAATTATGCTGAATTATTGAAACGTACTATCCCTACAACTAAAATAACTGAATTTACCACTAATCAAAATTTCATAACTGACACTTACCGTCAACAAGTATTGTTTACTAATTAAACTACTAACTATACAAAATTTAAATAGATTGTAACTACAAACTAACTGTCCATTCAAAGTAGAAAAAAGTATAAAGTTAACGGAAACAAAAATTATAAAACCAATAATTTAATAAGTCCAAAGATTTAAACTATTAAATACCTAGGAGACGGTAAATTAAATTATTAACATGTTTCAAATACTAGATTTTAACTCCTCTAAAATTTATTTTCTATTAAATTCTCTTAACTTTTCCAAATAGATGAAAATTATCTTTTCATTTTTCTACTTCAGGACGAAAATACAACACGTTAAAATAAATTGCCCTCGAAAATCGAAGGTTTTCTATTTCCACAGACATTTTTCTTGCCGAGAATATCGAACCCAGGAGAGGTTGAATTCCAGGAATTACGATCGGGAATGTTGGTCGTGTTTACGGATTTAAATGGAGTAGAAAAAAAGGAAAGTAAAAAGATGGCAGTGTTTATTGAGGTGAGGACCAACAGTTTTTTTAATTATCCTGACTTACTGCACTATTGTATTTATAGAGAATGATTGAAAAACTAAATTTTCATAAAAGTGTATAATTTAAAAAAATAAATTTATAAGTGTAAAGCATTATTTCTTTATTTACTTTATACTCACCACGGTGAGTCTCGATAAAGTTCAACCCAAAAGTCTTGCCACTAAAATTTTTTTTACAGATATTTGTTCACACGTGAAATTAGAATATTTTTCGCCTAAAATGAAAATCATCTGTCGAGGGTTTTTAAAATAAACTCGATTTTTCTCTTTTTTGTAGGTTAATTGCGCTGTTAATTCATAAAAAATTGAGATATTAAATTTATTTTTTTTTATTTTACTCCTTTAAGGTCTTGTGAACAATTTCCCATAGACGGAGATTTATTTTTGTTATTAATTGTGGTTAAATTTTTAAAAATCTTCAAAAAATTTTGTTTCTTTGCGATTTTTGTGTTATTTCTTAAAATAAATGTAGAAACTGGCTTACTATTGTAATGTGTTTTAAATTACGTATTCCTATCTTCAAAATAAAAAAAAATTATTAATAGAATACGAATTTGACCTTCAAAATATTGGATTGATTTTTAATCAATTTACGTTTCGATTCACAAAATACACATTTTTGGCATTTTTTGAATAAATGTACACTGGAACAGTAAATCTGTACGCATATCACCAAATTAAAGCTTAAACACTGCTCTTTAATATCAAAAAACAAAAATTTTCATTTATGTACACTTTAACCTATGATGTCCAAAGAAACATCGCTGTTCCATAAACGTATTAAAAATAACATTACTTTTGACCATCTAAGGCAATTCAAGTCAAAATTTCAAGTCAAATATCTCTCTGGGGTTTTAATGATCGCTGCTTACAAATCTGCTATGAAATATAAAAATTACAAGTGGCGGACCAATTTTTAAAAATAATTTACGCCTTTTATATTAAAAATGTAAAATTAAAAAAAAATTCTGTCACATTGGATCCGCCATTTTGAATATTAAAATCTGAATACAGAACAGTAAGCAGCGATCATAAAAACTCCTAGAAAAACTAATTTTTATTTAAATTGCCTTACACGGTCAAAAGTACTGTTGTTTTCAATGTGTTTATGGAACAGCGTATGTCTCTTTGGACATTATAGGTTAAAGTGTACATAAATTAATTTTTTTGTTTTTGGATATTGAATAGCAGTGTTTTTTCTATAATTTGGCCCTATGCAGACAGATTTACTGTTTCGGTTTATGATTTAACATTCATTCAACAAATTTTAAAAAATGCGTATTTTGCGAATTGAAACGTAAGTTGCTTAAAAACTGGAGCCAATCCAATATTTTGAAGGACAGATTCGTAGTCTACAGACAAAATCCTGTAAAAGTCGGATGTAACATTTTAGGCAACATGCAGTTGATGAAATTTTGTCGGCCTGTGTAATAATTAGAGTACTTTTAAACAGTGAAATTAGCTCCTCAGTTTTACTTTATTTTAATTTTATTTTATTTTAAGAAATAACACCAAAATCGCAAAGAAACAAGATTTTTTGAAGATTTTAAAAAATTTAACCACAATTAATAACAAAAATAAATCTTCGTCTATGGGAAATTGTTCACAAGACCTTAAAGGAGTAAAATAAAAAAAAATAAATTTAATATCTCAATTTTTTATGAATTAACAGCGCAATTAACCTACAAAAAAGAGAAAAATCGAGTTTATTTTAAAAACCCTCGACAGATGATTTTCATTTTAGGCGAAAAATATTCTAATTTCACGTGTGAACAAATATCTGTAAAAAAAATTTTAGTGGCAAGACTTTTGGGTTGAACTTTATCGAGACTCACCGTGTCACTCTTTACTTATTTTTTTACTTATTAGTTTTCTATTTCTTATTTTTTATTATTTTCTCATCTATTTCATTAATTTTTCACTATTTATCCTAATTTTTGATAATTAATATTTAATTTTCAATTTCCCAAAAATCGGTCCGTTATATTTGAAAATAAATTATTGAAAACGTCGCAATTTATTTTATAGAAAAGGATAATTAGAAAGCAGTGAAAGTAAAATAAGTGAAATAAATAAACATAAAATACTAAATAGCAATGAGTAATATAAAAAATAAGTATAATAATAAAAACTAAATTAAATAGAAGACATAAAAAATAATAAATAAGTTTAAAAAACTAAAATAATATTAAGAAATAAAATAATAAACTATTTTTTTATTTTATTGTTTCGTGTGTACCCTTTTTGTTTTTTGGTTTTTACAATGCATAGTCCCCTACAAAACACTTTTTTATTTTACCCAAACTTCCAAACTTCCCAGGCTAATGAGCCGAACCCAAGTACCCTTTTTATTTTTTATTGTCTGTCAATCTATTTTGCAATATTATTATGTTAATGATAATCCTGATAATTTTGCAGGGTCTTATATAACGTAGTCGTTTTATAAATTAAACGACTACAAAAGCTATAAATGAATTAAAAATTCCAATAATTGCACAACCAAAAAAACTTTTGCCTAGTTGAAGGGAATACAATTCTGAAATACAAGCTCCCTTTAAGTGATAATAAGTTTTCTAAAGCATCAATAATTCATTTCTGAATTTTAGCAAAAGTTTCTCTGAACAAATTGCTCGTGTAAAATGATTTTCCATAATAAATTAAACCCGATTGTACCAAATATCACTTAACTTATGCAATAAATCACTAACTGAGAATCTGATTTATTAAATTATAACCAAACTTTTTGTAACTTCCGACAGTGCGCAAGATAGAGCGGAAGAGAGAAAATTCTCGAATTGTCTACAAATACATTGTACGCTGCATGTGTCATGAAAGCAAATACCTATTTTTGTGTTTTTTTGTTTTGTTTTTTCTGTTGTTGTTATTTTTCCCTTTATACGTTTTTTCTTCTTCTTCTTTTTTTTAATTTCAACGAGAGAAGCAGTGGGTGAAATTAGCTACCGGTGTCTACAGTACAATACCAGGAAAACCTCACCTCGGAACTCTTCTTCATCCTAGCACGCAATACCCAACTCGGATGCACCCGGAGAAACACGCAAATGACTTCATTACATTATAACTAACCACGTTTGTCCCCGTTACACCACAAATCTTCTACCCTTTAAACCACCAAACAATCCTTCGTAAAATGCAAAATTAATTGTTTCCCTGAACTGGATTTATAAAGAAAGAACATCTTTTATAAAATAATCGAATAAATACTTCTCTTTTTTCTTTATAAACTAAACTTTATTGAAAGTGTTAAAGGTCTTTTTAGAAAATTAGGTTTGTGTAAAAATATGTAGAGGAGACTGGGGTAGACCCGCTCACTTTTTGTCAGATTGGTAAAAATCTAGGAAATTATCCTCTAAATCCAGGTTAGTTTATATCATTTGAAAGCTTATGATTTCTATTAAAAAAATTTTTTTTTGAATGTTTGATATATCTTTTTTAGTTTTACTTAGAGAATTTAAATAATGTTATATCTTTTCAAGCAAAAGTGAAATGTGGTTACAATTTCGATTTTAACAAAATATACAGTCCGATCTCGCTAAGTGTCGTCACTCGAGATTTTTTGAGACCGTTTGTCTTAGTAAGTAACAGTGGCTTTTTCGGAAGAAAATTTATTCGATACTTTGTTAATATTAAAGAAATAAATTTTTATTTTCGATAAAACTCCAATTTTATTGTGGTTAATTTTTTGTGTGGTGTTAGTACATACTTACCTCTAAGTGCTGCGTGAGTTTCAAAATGGAATCTGCATAATTTTCCGAGAAATAAATAAAAATGTTTAATTTTGCAGATCAAAACTTTAATTTCATGCAATGCGAATATGGCTTAACTTCAAAATCTTGCTAGTGATGTTCGTTTGTTTCATGTAATATATATGATATATATTATTCATTTTGATAAGAAAATGTTATTAATTATGAGGGCAATATGAAAAAATTTTTTTTTTGAAAGTTATACAATTTTAAAGTTTTGAGCGAAAAAAATATCGATTTTTTTCGAAATTAAAGTGCTTATAAAACTTTTTGGGATAATTTATTAAATTTGGCAAGTGTGGAATCGTTTTCAGCACTTATTCTAGAGTAATTTCCAATAGGATAGATTGTTAAATTGTTTATAACAATTTGTAAACATTACATTTTGTTGTACTATGCAGTGCGGGGCAAAATGAGGTACCTATGTGTTGGGCCATGCCGGGTGGTATTTAATATTCATTGAACTACTTAAAAACGTTATATTATGCATATTTAACAACTTTTCGCAGAAAACTCGATATTTTTGTTTCGGGGTAATTATGCTATCGATGATTCACTATCGATATATCGATATTTTTCATTATCGATGTTTTTCTGTTAATTTCTAGTAAATATTGCTTGTTTTTTTCATAATAATAAAGAATTTTACTTTTTGTTTGTATTTATAATCTCTTACAACAAGAATTTAACAACTTTTGAAAAAATATTCCATGTTTTGTATGGTAATTTGATACCACCCCATTTTGCCCCACCCATTTTTTTCTCCGCTATTATCATAATTTCCTCAAACCTAAGAGTACAAAGAAGAATTCTGATGATTAGTTGAATCGATTTATTCGTTTGATTCTCTGTAAACAGCCAATTACAAAAAGGTACCCCATTTTGCCCCACTCTCCCCTAATATTTTACGGAAAAAGTACTCTAAAAGAAAGGAGAGGAAGAAAATTCCACTTTTTTGAGGTTCCACACCTAAAGAAATATCAAACGAAGAGAATGTCACTTTATTTTTGGTTTTATCTGTTTTAGAAAGTTTGGAATCGACCTTACCACCGAAAATGGGCATTTTCGAAAATTGCGTATATCACCGTAAATTGTAGTCACCCGTAATTATAGTAAATAAATAATTACAAAAATAATTTACTGTAAAAAATTTTTTTTTTACAAATTCTTAAATAAATTATTTATTACATGTAAAAGAAATTTTTTAAATAAATGTCATAGTTATTTTATTAATATACACTAAAAAGCCTTCTTTTTTCCTGTTTTGAACTGGAATGTCCCCTCATTAAAAATGTAAAAAAAGCTGTTTACAATTGAGTATTTCCTCTCCATAAAACTATTGACGATTGAAGTTCCATTGTTAAACTTACTGTTAAAAAGGTGGAAACTACTTAATTTACAATCGACTATTGCTTACTAATAAAAATACCATTGAAAATATAATCCATTAAGAAAGGGACTAACCTTGCCACTAAAAAAAATTCAATACCGGCGATTGAACCAATTCTACTGACAATAAAAATCTCAAAGATAACATTTTCTCTTGATTATTTCCTTTTACAAAAACTACCAATGATTGATATTGACGGTAAGTTCAGTCGATAATAATAAAGACTGATCTAACCGTTAATAATGATTGCAAAGCTCAAACTTACAGTAAATTATTTTATTAATTATTCATTAACTATAATTACGGGCGATTACAATTTGCATCGATTGAAACTGAGAGTATAGAATTAATTTCAAATCATTGTCTAAAGAAAATAAATGACCATTTTAGTGGAGTAGAAATTTTTCAACGTCAAGAAGAAAAAAAAACCATTCTTTTTATTTTTTACAAATATTTTTTCATTTTCACTGCAAAATCGGACATTTTAACACTCGACGAGAGCGTTGCACTTGGCAAAATTTTGTAGCACATTTCTTCTCTTTCAGGAAGTTCTTCATTAGTCGATGCCACAGTGAACTCGATGGTTGGTGAAGACAAAGGAGCATATAAAATGTTAAAAAAGATGGATGACAAGTACTTTTAAAGGGTGTATGCGACTTTCCTACACAAGTCCATTCCTTCATTTTCGTTTCTCTTACAATTTTTTTTCATTCCTTCTTTTTTCATCTCCTACAGTAAGGATCGTTTATCTTTTGCTAACGACTTAACGAATGTATGGTTTTCCCCGTGTGCAAAGAAAACTTCTTTCGACGAAAATTTATCGGGATTCAAAGTTTCGCTTTTCAACTTTCTAGAAAGGCTATTTGTTTAACTTTGTTAAACACTCTCACCTCTCGTATTTAATTACTTTCGAAAAATAATTAATGATTCAGTGAATGAGAAAGAACCCAAGATTTTGTTGACTCGAAAATATTTGTTGAATTGAAATTAACACTGTAGAAGAAATGTGTTATATTTAATTTTCTAATATTATTTTACTTTTTCTGTGAATAGAAAAAATAATTCCTAAGGGTTAATTTTTTTGGTAATTTATTGAATACTTCCCTTCAAGAAGCAATAAAAATATTACAGAAAATTCGTAACGCTTATTAAATCAAATCGACGTCTCAGAATGTCAAAAACCTCTTTTTGAGAAAATCGAAAACTTCCTGGAAGTTAATAGGAAGTTTCCGAAAATCCTCAAAGATATAATGAAATATATAATATATAAATTAGCCCTGTAAAGTCAAGTGACGATTTGGTTTAGCGCATAAAGCGCTATCCCAACAGCACACTTTTGAGTGTTATTTTTAATTTTTAATAATTTTTGGAAACTTCTTGGTAACTTCCAGGAAGTTTCTATGGAAAGCTTCCATGAAGTTTCCAAGAGAAGCTTCTAACCTGCGGACATTATTGTATTTCCTGGAAATTTCCAGGAAGTTACCAAGGGTAACTTCCGAATGTTCCCACGGGAAAGTTCCTGAAAGTTTCCTGGAAGTTTTTGTGCTATGTTGGGGATGTTTCATAAAAATTTGTAGTGTAAGCTAATTTCAGAGTGTGTTTTTTCAAGTATAGAATTTTTAATAAGCATTTTATTGCACGGATACGTTAATCAGAATTGTCTTGCATTAATGATAGAACGTCCAACGTCCTTCCGGCAGGACCAAAAAGACTCAGGTGAGTCCGTCCGAAATCGCTAAATAAAACTAACATGGATTGACTTAAACAAAATGTAACATATATCGTTGGAAAGGTGATGAAACAAGCTTTCAGCGCATGTAAATGTCGAGCTTGTAAGTTCAAACCGAAGAGCAGGGTAGCTTAAAGAAGTTCAATTTTCCAAAAATTCATATAATTTTTAGTCACAAAATGATGGAACCCGGTCCTGCCGGCAGGACGCTTTTCGCTTGGTTTAAAAGGCTACCAAGCCTAGGCATATAAATTTAGAAACTTGATATTTACATCATTGGAAAGCTTGTTTCATTACCTTTCCAACGATATATTTGTTTTTGTTTTTATCTGCTTCCATATTAATTTTATAAACAAAATTTGAAGAGAGTTTTTATTCAATTGGTCGCAATTTTGCTGATTAACATTAAAAATGAAACTTTTTAAATTAAACAAATAGGTATCATTCTTTGAACGTTTCTGAAGAAAAAAAGGCTAGACCGGCCAAAATATATTGGTTTTTGTGGATTTTACATTAAATTTACGAAAAAATGTTTTTTTTTACTTTTTAGAAACAGCAAGTTTGAGGGCTTTGAAAAATGGTTTAATATTATTATTTTAAAAAGTCAAATATATGGATTTTTTCGTCTTTTCGTCTACTTTAATCCCAAGGAATTCCGGAAAAGAAAAATTCAATTCCCTTTTCTTAAAAGCCTTATTTTGGGAACATCCTTCCGGCAGGACGGGCGCTTGGACGTTCTATCATTAAAGGTTGAATAAGAATTATCTTGCATTTATTTTTCTATAAGTATTATGCAGGAACGAGAAGCGTCGAAATAATTCTAATTAAAGAAGAAAATGATGATAATGATGATGATGATAATTAATAATTAGAAAAAAATGAAAAATTTTATATTAAACAATTTTTTTGTTCGATTGCAAATTTTTGCTCTGATCAAATATATAGTATTCCATTACTACTCGAGTGCAAATCTTCTTTGTGGCTGAAGTGGATCCGTATAGAATCGAATGGGAGTAAAAGTTGAAGTAAAAGCTAGCAGTCACGTTCGACTATTAACTCCGCACTTAAAGTTATCGGTACACATTGTGCCAAGAGGGTTCTTCAAAGCAAATGGACCCACGAACAGGCCACAGGAAGCTTTTAGTGGATTCTGGCACCCACCAACTTTTCACCTCATATCACTATACATCTCACAGTTTTTCATACAACTCCCTATTCCTTTTGTATATAATTCCATTCAAAAAATTAACATAATTTATATTCAATATTTGCATTTTTATATTTCACTAATATTCCAATAATACATTATTCACATTCCTGGAATATTTCATTGGAACATTAAAAACATTCCATTAAAATATTGTGAACATTTAAAAAGGAAACATTCTCTACCAACATTTCAGGAATATTTCTAAAATTTCGGTACAGAGTGTTTATATTTATTGGAATATTAATAATAATTAATATGAAAAATATTATAATTGGAATATTTTATAATAATAATATTACAAACATTATTTTGTAGACTTGCATTTTTTTAATAAATATTAGAATAATATTTTAATTATTTTGATTTTCATATTTTCGATTTGTTTTTTCGAATATTTTTAATCAGGGTTGCCTCAAAAATTTAATTTTGTTTGTCCCTGATTTCCCAGACCAAATTTTTACCTTTTTCCTTTATCCTAAAAAATATTCTGATTCACTTTAAAAATAATTAGATACTCAACAAAATGTTCTTTTATATTTATTTTTGAGTTTGTTTTATTGTCAAATTCGAAATAAGGATTCGAAATTAGGATTAGAATGACAACATTTAAGAATTAACATTTAAGGATATTTTAAAGATTTTCAGGATCATTACACATCTTATTTCTTTACTCTTGAAATATTAAATTAAAATTAGATTTGAACAAAATTGGCTTTTTAAATATTGTTGCTATTGCTTTAAATGTCAAAGCTTGTGACTTTTATAGTTATATTAATTTTTTAAAAATATCTTTGTTGAATTTAATTTAATTTTAAAAAGTAGACAATCATTTTATTATGACTGTAAAATTCATCTTTATTTAACTGACATTATTCACACAACAGCAAAATTTTATTATCATGCTAAGTATAATTAATTATAACTATTAAATTAATGATGTTGTAAAAAAACTTGGTAGGAATATTTTATTTTAAATAATAAATAATAATTTTAATTTATTGAACTTCTTGCTTGTATGTTTTATTTTTATTAAATGAATAATTTAATTTAAGGGATAAAGACTTAAAAACAATGATGAAAAAATGAAAAACAAAACTCCAGTCAAATATAAAAAAGGCCTTGGAGGTAAATTAAGGCCACGTGGAAACAGCCAACTTCAATGAATACGTGTAATAATTACCACTGGATTTCTCAAAGAATAAAAAATAATTTTCGAAGATATTTTAGGGAATCTTAACTTACATGTAGGTGCATTGATCCTTGACCAGTTTTGGGCAAGAATTTACTCCTAAATATTATTTTATTGAAATAAAAAGTTTGACATTTGTCGCGAGATAAAATTACACAAACTGAAATAGTTAGAGCATTGCACTTTTAACTATAGACGGGTCTTATCTTTCTAAATAAATGTCCGTTGTTGTGTGACATTCTGTTTATATTTGTCTTGTTCATAATGCAAAGTCTGTTTTGACCCTACATTTGTAAATTTTTAAGTCCAGGAAATTTCAACTTTTAAATTTATTTTCCTCACTATTTTTTTCTAGTCTTATTTGTGTCTCCTGAAGATGTACCTAAAAGTAATTGCTAAATAATGTTAAGTCAGATTTTGTATATTTGTTGCTATAGTCAAAAGCGCACCCTGAGTTAAATGTTAAATAATAGGTAATAACTATTTTTTCTATGTTTTAAAATTTTTTCTTTTTTTTCGGGTTTATTTTTAAAAAAATTATTTATTTGACATTAGGCAAGTACATTGCCAAAAACAAGCCCGCTCCCGTAAAATGAACCGAAAAATTTTGTTTTCATTTTTGAAATTTTAATTTGTTAACTCTTTAACCCTCCATACCCGCATGGAAATGAAAGTATGGGCAAAAGATGGCAAAGTATGGGAAAGTGTGGGTAAAGGATAGCGAAATGTGGCACTAAGTTTGACAAAGTATGGCAAAGTATTGCTAAGGAGCGAATCCCATGGTTTAAGTATGGCAACAACAAAAAACAATTTTTCATCAAACAAAATAATAAAAAACACAAAAACTTTAAATATTTTTCATTTTTAAACCATAAACAAAGTGAGGCATATACAAAAATTATTTTTAAATGGTTTTTTTAATTTAACTGTTAAAATGAACTATGAGCAAAGTATGGCGAAGCATGGGATGAAAGAAAACTTATTCTCTATAGATTTTCGAACTATAGGCAAAAGATGGAGAACTATGGAAGGAAAAAAAACTATTTTCTATATCAGAAACTTTTATATTGAAAGTTGTTGAGGACAAGTTGCCCTACAATATTGATATATTTATATTTACATCTAAACGAAATTATGGTCTAAAAAATCATTTATGCCAAATTTAACATTTAGCCCCAGTCTCCCCTACATGCCATTTAATCAAAACACGAAGATAAAATTAAATATGTTTTTTAATTAGAAAGAACAATAAATATATGCATTAAAAGGTAATGTAAAGATGTATAAATCTTCGTGGATTATAAATAAAAAATTAAAACTTTATAGAATATCAATAAAAAATTAATGTAAATAATAAACCTCATCAGGTTAGAGATACGTGAAGTGATTCCTTTCAGGAGCATCACCCATCTGTGTCAAGAGAAAATTTCCGAATTACTCAAGAAGAATGTTACATTAAAAAAAAACATTATGTATAAGAAGGTATAGCTCTATGAGTGCGAATAGAGTACGCGTCACATGTAAAACTTGCGCTACATGAAAATTTTTGATTGATCCACGGGTTTTTCGATTTGATTCATTAAGCTGATAGTTTAAAATTTAATTGAAGCTTCTTAAAGGTTCCTAGCATCTCAGCATTATTTTCTACACGCGATAGAAAACGGTCAAAAACAGAGTTATTGAGAATTTACAGTAATTTTTTTCAAAATCTCTAGGTGATGGGCACTTTTTGATGTCAGATTCGTGTTCAGTGATGAAAATCTTACCAAATTTTAAATAAATTATAAATAACCATTAATACCCATTAATAACCATTAAAAAACCTACATTTTCTCGACGAACCATTAATTACCATTCTAAACATCCTATGGCTCAAAAAATTGCTATTATTTTTAACTTAATTGATAAAGCTATAAAACTCTCTGAAAAGCAGTTTCACTCAAAAAATATAAAGTATGTAAATGAAATTTTATTAAAAAATAATTATCCATTAGAATTTATAAACAAGCATATAATGAAACGTATTTATTTTATAGAATCTAATTCTCAATGTCCTATTGACAAAAACGTCATATTTTACACGAGGTCACCAAAAGTTCTCCTACCTTATGTTCCGAACCTTTTTGAAAAAACTGCCTCAAATCTGAATAATTATGCTATTTTATCAATTCCTTGTAAAAATAAAAACATGAATCATAATTTTGTTAAAAAAGGCAAGGATAATAATGTAAAATCTGAAAACACTAATACTGTTCATAAAATTAACTGTGAAAATTGCTCTGCATATTATGTGGGTCAATCAAAAAGAATGGTAGGTGTTCGTATTAAAGAACATAAAAATTCAACTTCTAATCTAATTGCTACTCACAATGATTTTTTTAGACACAAATTTGATTGGAACAATTTTCTTATATTAAGATTTTAATTAGTTAAAATGTAAATTAGATTTTAATTGTAAAAATTAGCTAATTATTCATTTTTGTTGTAGATAGTGACGCTTTTAAAAGAAAAACGTCCCCATCTTGACGGTAAAATACTGATATTTTAGCCGCCAAAAATGTGCACTATGTACATAGGCCGCCGCCATATGTATTTCCTTCAATTTTGAGTTGGAAATTTTGCACTATCTACTGTTTTGAATATTATTATTTAAAATTATAAATTAATTTTTGCACCAATGAAAAGAGCGGGTCCGATTTAGTTGAGAACAATAGGTTGATTTACAAAATTTTATTTTTGTTAAGAGATATAAATGCAAACGCGTTTAGTTAAATATCTCGGTTCGAGTTAAAATGTAGATAGTGTCTTTTTTAAAATGTACGGCAGAGTTACTTATACTTGGAAAACTATACGAGAAGCTTCATATGAGATTGAGGGGTCAACTCTCGGATTTTTTTCAAATTTCATTTTTCAATAGAATTGATTGGTGTTCAGCTTGATTGAACACGAATAAGACGTTCTTTTACAACGTTGTTAAATTTTGTTTTATTTTTTTGTAAAAAAATTGTTTAAAAATAAGTTTATAATTAATATCATTTTTTTAAGAATGTATTTTAATTTTTATTATTTTTTTCTTTTGTTAAATAAATTATAGTTTCTGAAGAGGGCAGCCGCGCTGTCGAAACGTTAAACAACCGTTGTTGTTTTATTTTATACACCTGACTCGGAATGATCGTTGAATTCAATGTTTAATATTAATATTTATAATTTTTAATAGTTGTAATAGAAGAGATTTAGTTAGACTGAAAATTTACTGTTATCAGTAGCGTTTTTTTAAAGTACTTTTAAATTAATTTGAATAAAAAATTATAAATATCACCAAAAATTTTCTATTTGGTAAAAGAAACATTTATAGACTAAAAATGTTTTGTTCTATTTTGAATTTTTTAATATAAATATTAAATTTTGATTCAACTAATTTTTTAATTAAGATTTTTGTTTGTACTAAACTAAAATTGTTTAGTATTCAGTACTGTTAGTACTAGTAGCAAAAGGAATTTACAATCAGACAAACATTAAAAAATTTTTAAGTATTAGTAGTAGTAGAATTTATCAGTCGGTAAAAGATCATTTTCTTGACATATAATATTAAAATTTTTTGTTTTATTTATTTTATAAGATACAAATATTTAAAATTTTTATAAAAATAAAGGAAGAAATGAATTTTTTTTATTTTACTTTTTATTAGTAGTTAGAAATCATACCAGCAGTAAAAAAAATTTTCCGTCAGACTCAAAATTTACACTTGTAGTCAAACTATCTTCATATTCTTCCAATCTTCTATCAGTCGAAATAAAAAATTTTAATTTCCTACTAACAAAGTATAGTCATAGGAAAAGAATTTATAAATTTTCATGTCAATTGTTAAAACAATTTTTAGTGCGTTAGTGGCAAAAGTAATGTTCAGTCATACTGAAAAAATTCCTCATTTTCTCATTAGAATATCTATAAATTTTCTTTTCAAAATAGAATGTTTAAAAAATATTCTTATCACAACATATTTACAAAAAAGGGAAAAAACAAAAATCCATTTTGAAAATATTCTAGAATGAAAAAAAAGAAAATTTCCGGAAAAAATTTAAAATTCCGGAACTAATACAAATGGAAATTGAAACTCCTCGCACTTTGGCTAGTGAATGACGAAAATAGAAAAAAATATCAAGGGAGGAAGAGAATAAAGAATAAAAAAGAGACAAAGAGAAATGTAAAAATAGTTCTAAAATAAATCGAAAGTAGATCGATTAATCGATTAATGTCCTTAGGAACCAAGTTTCGCTTCATCAGAATTCTAATGGTAATAATTTGGCGAGAATGTGCGGTTCACCGATTGCAAATGTATTCCGATATATACTCCACATTTATTGTAAAATTACATTTGAACTCCGTGTGTCTGCTATACATTATTAGTAATAGTAGTGAGAGATGGAGATTCGGTGGAAAGACGAATCAAAAGAGACAAGGGGTGAGAGCAAAAGGGGTGAGCAATACAATCAGGAACATATTGTTTTCCTATACATGTGGTGAATTCCAAGATTCCAGAGGGTAAGAGAATGTTGAGGAGAAATGTATTGTCGCGAATTCCTCAATATACAATCTCTCTCTCTCTGTTTGAGATAGAAAAGAAGAGCAAGAGTGAATGCAGAGAGAGAAAAGGAAATCGCGAGAGTGTACAGAGAGACAAGAAAGAGAAAGGTAGAGAGTAAAGAGAATAGAGAGAGTGTAGAGAGAGAGAGAGAAAGAGAGAGAGAGAGAGAGAGAACCAGTAACAGAACTCGGAGCTTAGGGATCTGGTGCCAATGGGATCTTGAGACAATAGCTGATAAATAGGCATGGGTCTAAGCCGGATTCTGACCTCTCTCTCTCTCTCTTTTCTTGTCTGTCTCTCCCCTTGCCTATCTCTCTCGGTCAACTCTTGCACACCTTCCCAATTGAACCCCGTCACGATCCTTTTCCCCTCCAGCCCATTCTAATTCCCTTACTCCTTCACCAAAGTCGTCCGATTATCTGAAATTTACGACTCAATGCTGACCCCAAGGGATTTTCACTCCCGGAAATCGAGCAACTCGCTCCAGTCATGTGGACGATATTTGACACGCTCTATAAAGACTCGACGAAAGACAATCTTTTTTCTCATCTATTTCTAAATACACGGAAACATGTGATCTTTAGTTTACTTCTTTTTTCACCGAAAGTAAAACAATATAGTACATTGTACAACTAGTGGTGAAAAAATTATTTTTCATTAACATTATTAAAGTAATAATAATCGAATTCTTTGGGTGGCGGAAAATATATATATTTCTGCAAAGAATTTATAAAATTAATAAAAATCCTTATAGAAAATATATGGGGGGCGTTCCATAGCTGGAAGAACTTTTGAATCTCAGATTTTGTTTATACTTGGCTAATTTGTTGTGTTTAGGGTGCTTTTAAAGTACACTTAAGGATTTTGCAAAATTTTAATTATTTTGCAAGATATTGTTAATTAAACTTTTTGGTCACTTTTTTCAGGAATTTTTATCTCGTAAACTATTGGTCCTAGAAAAAAATGTTTTAGACAAAAATTAAAGAGAATGTATTGAATTTTAATAATATTTTATTAAAAAATAATTTTTTTAATTTTTCGACAAATTTGTTTAAACAATTCTTTTCTAAAGTTGTTTTTTTTCATGAAGGAAATAACCAATTTTTATAAAAAAATATTTTTATTCAAGCTTGGAATGTCCTTAAAGAGTACCCCAATTTGTGAAGATGTGTTTTTTTATATTTTCGAGAAATTAATTTTTGAATTTTTGATTGCTCGGTTCGGGCCATACGGCTTGCCTGGCAGCAGTCGCAAACAGTTATCATACGGCCCGAACCGAGCAATCAAAAATTTAAAAATTAATTTCTCGAAAATATCAAAAAACATATCTTTACAAATTGGGGTACTCTTTAAGGACAATTCCAAGCTTTAATAAAAATATTTTTTTATAAAATTTGGTTATTTCCTTAATTAAAAAAACAACTTAAAAAAATAATTGTTTAAACAAATTAGTCGAAAAATTAAAGAAATTATTTTTTAATAAAATATTATTAAAATTCAATACATTCTCTTTAATTTTTGTCTAAAACATTTTTTCTAGGATCAATAGTTTACAAGATAAAAATTCCTGAAAAAGTGACCAAAAAGTTTAATTAACAATATCTTGCAAAATAATTAAAATTTTGCAAAATCCTTGAGTGTACTTTAAAAGCACCCTAAACACAACAAATTAACCAAGTATAAACAAAATCTGAGATTCAAAAGTTCTTCCAGCTATGGAACGCCCCATAGGTAGTTTTTCAAAGAAGGAAGAAAATGAAGAAAATTTTGACACAACATTTTTTCTTACGTTCAGTTTTTAAAAAGTAGATTAAGTTAAAGTTAAAAGTATTATCATAGTTACAAAAAAAGTTTCCAGTCAAAAAAATACAAATTATAATTTTTACAACTTGAACATATGTGACGCTCCGCGAAAGAAGGGACCTATCCCCGAAATAACATTAGGCTCAGTTTTCATGCATTGTGTACGGAAAATTGAGCCTAATGTTCTTTCGGGGATAGGTCCCTTCTTTCGTGGAGCGTCACATATGTATATTCTGTCAGAAAATGCCTGGAAACTAAGAATTTAATCATTTTTCGTCTAAAAAATTAAAACAACGCTTAATAATAAAATTTAGCATACTAGTCAACAGGAAATATGGTTCTACGACACCTCCAGCAACAAAAGTATAAAAACATAAAATATTTGAATATTATTTTTTTTAACTGCTGTGACCTTAAATTAACCACTGCCTAGACCCCCTTCATTGACTTTTTCCAAAATATGTCCCTATTTATAAAAGTCTCCTGGGTTACGGTAACCCAGTAACTACTGCCGTACTGATGAAAAAAGTCACTATATGGGGGATTCCACGTCAAGTGATCAAGGGGTTTTTGTGTAATGTTTATTTCAATAATTTTTTACTCTTAAACAATTAAACATACAAATTTGACAAAGTACATTTTGGAAAGGTTTTTTCATCCTCTTTCGTTTGGAAATAAGCATTTTGAAAAAAAAAATTTGACCCAAAAAAATCAAAATTAAAAATAAATTTCAATTTTTGAGGGAGATGGATACGATTTTTTTTAAACGAAAGCTGAGGTTGACATGGAATCGCTCATATATATTTCAACCCAAACGGAGATATTGAATAAAATGCGTTTGTATCAGTTCCTTTAAATGTTTAACATTTTTTTTTACAAAAAATAACTACACTTAGCTAATAAGGGCACGGTCTATCGATTGGCGTAAAAAAATTAAAAATTTTAATTGTTTATATGCAAAACTGTAGAAAGGCCCATTTTGTTGATAAAAAGTTAGTGAAAAAACAGATAGCCAAGTCCTATGTACATAGTACTAATATTTCTGAACGTCGAGCGCGGACTTTCAGGATGAAGAAAGTCACTATCTATTATAAACGTTTTTTTCATAGTGAAGAAGAGGAAAGTGCATTTATCGCATGCCCAAGAAAATCCCACTTCACTGGAGTATGTCGGGCTCAGCACCAAAAGCAAGGATAAAAGAAGAAAAACTTCTGATTCCACTGGGTTTCGAACCTTATATCCACCTACAGAACTACCTAGTTCTTGTTCTGGCCTATTTTCTCCTTGTCCTTGACAAAGCCTTCTTTGCTTCCTCGAGGGCAGTTCTGAAGACTTTGCATCCTCCTGATCCGGCGACATGCTAGATGTTCTCCGTTTCGCCGAACTTCGCCTTACATAAGAAGCAGCATGGGCTCTTCTTACAATCTGCTACCTTATGACCGGCTTCTCCGCACTTAAAGCACGCAATTTTAAAACCACCCCCCCCCTTAATTTTGAAAATACATAAAACCGACAAAATGGACACTTTTCTAAAAAAGACGATTTTCTTATTAATAAACCATTTTTGTACGAGATTAATGATTGGGAACAATTTTATTGTGTCATTTGAAGGTAAAGAATAGAAATTAAACTTATTAAAAAAATTTTAACAGGTTTTATTATGAAATTTTGACAAAATATCGACATTTCTTACATCTACGACTACGTAATCAAAGACTCTAACATTAATATCTCTGGTTCTTCTCGGAAGTTATTCAGATAATAATTGTTTTAAGTTCAGGGTACTTTAAATATGACAAATCAAGAGGTTTTAACCCTACATTTCAAAAATGCGGAATATTTTTGCAAAGGACCGACAAAATGGGCCCTTTTTCTAAAGAACCAATAACGTTAAACACTTAAATTAACGATAAATCAATGAAAACCACATGATTTGACTTGTCAAAACATGTAGATTGGTAATAAAAAATAAAAAAATAAGGTTTTCCTTAAAAAAGTATTAAATTGCAAATAACTCGAAAACTAGAACCGACAAAATGGGCCCTTTTCATGTGGACGTCCACATATGTCCATAGCCAAGGCACC
Organism: Leptopilina myrica (nomen nudum); assembly: GCA_032872475.1. Lineage (NCBI taxonomy): Eukaryota > Metazoa > Arthropoda > Insecta > Hymenoptera > Figitidae > Leptopilina > Leptopilina myrica (nomen nudum). The sequence continues at coordinate 11,619,362 of CM065465.1, forward strand.
TGTGACACCTTGTGGCCATAACTCTCTTGCTTTTTCTGCAAGACACAAAGCTTTAGCTTATTTGGTCCGAGGTCCATTTTTAGTAGGGAAAGCTCCCACAACACTTGTCTTGCTGGCCTCCAGGTCAGCCTCTTTTCGAACTTTTGCCAGCACTTCGGCGAAGGTAGTTTCTTACGCCACTTTGACGACCACTGTGGCTCTTCTCTTCTTCTCTGAATTTGGCTGGGGTGCCGTCTTTGTCTCCTTGCCTTTGGACCTTTTAGGAGGTCCTTCCTCCTTTTTCTTTTTTGGGTCCTTCGTACCTATTGACATTCTTCAGGATTTCAGCATCTTGCTGACCTCTTCCTCCATTTCTAGAATGCTTGCTGCCTCTTTCTCCCGCAGCCTCACACATTCATCTCGTACTGCATCATCTCTCCGCTCTGTCCACGATGATCTGTGGCACTACCAACATGTGTTGCCCTCCTGCATCCTTGGGCCACTGGCCACCGCCCACACGCTCGAAAGCGCTTGACTATCGCGCTTATACTTGGTGTTTTGTCCCGTATCGAGGGACAATAGGGCCTTAAAAGGGTATTACCATCTGGCCAGGATGGGCTATGAACATATGGGTGTGAGAAGTGTAACATGACTGTGTGTTACAGGTTGTGTAAGGGATGTAATTGTGTGTAACCTATATATGTGTAGAGAAGTGTATGTGTAGAGTGTACTGTTTGGTTGCCCTTTTGTGGGAAGCGTAGCCACCACGGTAAGGTCTACAGAACATATCCAAAATGACACTCGAGTCTGGCAGCGGATAGGCACCCCACCCCGGTGCACCAACGCCGTCAAGAATGGCAGTAATGTATGGCTAAGGATATGAGCGCTTCCATGTCAAGTGATCAAGGTAGAGAAAAATTTTTCTCCAATCGTAGCAAAACTTGGGGCTTTTGTAGTACTCATAGATAGTAATTTTTCGTGAAAATATTTTTTTACTTAGTCCAATATTTTCCGAGGGGGAGGGGGTTAAATTTTTGTGTTTTTCAGTACAATGCTTATTTCAATAATTTTTTACTCTTAAACAATTAAACATACAAATTTGACAAAGTACATTTTGGAAAGGTTTTTTTATCCTCTTTCGTTTGGAAATAAGCATTTTGAAAAAAAAATTTTTTGACCCAAAAAAAACAAAATTAAATTAAACATCACAGATGTTCGACAGTGGACAACCAGCAGCGGAGATTATGAACGTTTAAATAATATATAAATAATTATATGAATAATCATATTGTAAGTATTATATAATTTTTATAAAAAAATTTTAATCGATCTAATTAATAAATTAATCAAGAATACTATGGTTTTAATTAAAAAAATTAGTAATAAAGTATTTTATTAATTCTGCATTAATCTTAACACTCTCTTCCTTTTTTCTTCATAAATGTTAAAAAATAAGCAATTAAAACTAGCACTTTGCTTATTTTCACGATTTTAAAATGTAAATAACTTCTGCCCAGAAAAATGAAAAATTACGAAAATTGGGCAATAATTGATTGATCACTAGATACACTCACTGGAAAAAGATTTTCTTTGGTCCCGAATATATTTTCCGAATTATTTAACTTTAAACTTTTTACTATTTTTGTCAGGTTAACACATGTGTTTTTAAAATGACGAAGTTAGCTCTTCTTGTTTAATCGTTTTTAACCAACTTCAGTTTTAAAAAAATTACATGTATTAACCTGACAAAAATAGTAAAAAGTTTAAAGTTAATTAATTCGGAAAATAGCTTCGGGACCAAAAAAAATATTTTTCCAGTGAGTGTATCTAGTGATCAATTAATTATTGCCCAATTTTCGTAATTTTTCATTTTTCTGTGCAGAAGTTATTTACATTTTAAAATCGTGAAAATAAGCAGAGTGCCAGTTTTAATTGCTTGTTTTTAACATTTATGAAGAAAAAAGGAAGAAAGTGTTAAGAAAAAGTAAAAGTTAATCACAGGTACTTTATATTTCATAAGGTTCTATTCAATTTAATGATTTCTATTTCTCACATTTAGTGAATGAAATTTGCAAAAATAGGTTATTTACCAGGTGAACTTTAAAATCATGTTTTATTTAATATTTCTTATTAATAATTGTTTCTACCAATTTATAATAATAAAATAATTCATTCTAAATAAAATCTAAATTTTTTTTTACGTTTTTATAATAAATTATGCGTCTTCGTTTTGTTCGGTAATCCTAATATCTTTAAAATCATTCCTGCAAAATATTACAATTTTTTAAAATTAGTCGGCAACGACTTTAGTCGAAATATAATGGAATGACTCATAAATTTAAAAAGGTATACTTTTTTAGAAGAAATATTTTATTAATTAATAAAAACTTAATTAATTAATTTTTTTATTGATTTTTTATTTATTCTCAAGTGATATAAGTTTGTAGTTTATCATTTTTGTTTTTTTATTTTTTGTCAAATTTTATGAAAAAAATGTCTAGTCAACTTTTGGTGAAATACCACATATTAAAAAAATTGAATTGAAAACTTTAAAAGCTTTTAGAAAAATTATTCCAAAAATATTTATTCCCTCCTATGCGGTATGTGCCGAGTAGACGTGGGCTAAAAGGCCAATATTGGATGAACATCTTAGCGGAGTACCCTTGCAATTCACTGAAAGAAATTTTTCGGCTGATTCTGACAGAATAAAACACTGTATTATAATGAAATACAATTGCCAAAACAGATTGGTTAATCCATACATACGAATGACAGAAACAGAGGACAGTAAGTATGACTCAGCCTTCGCACGTCTAATATAAACGAACTTATGTGCTAATCTAAACTAAAATCCTTAACCAGAAGTTTATGGATAAATTTTCGAAAGCACTTCTTTCAGTGTTGGACTATGAAATTCCAAGCATTTAAACCATTAAGTTTGAAGGATAAAGGGCATGTTTATGTTATCTTTTTTTTATCACTACAATGCGAATATCATACTAATATTTTATGAAACTTATACTAACATGCTATGAGACATTCCCATGCGTTGAAAGCATGATTAATCATACTACAAACGCTAAATTTTTTTCTCCGTGATAGTAAACACAAGAGTAGAAGAGACCTGTCTTTCTTAATCAGTGCTGAATTAGTCCACTGTGCTGGAAAAAGAGCCTAAAAGAAGGGAGGAAAGCCCACATGGTGTTAAAAGAGGCGGAGAGGAAGAGACAAGAAAAAATAAAGAGGAGAGAGAAGACCATGAAGTTCTTTATCAAGGATAACCTTTCGTAATTTGACATTCATCCCTTTGTTTATGTTGTCAGCATCGTCTCTCGGGACTGCATTCTCCCCTCCCCCTTACTTTCTTATACCATCCACCCTGTATTCTATTCTGTAAGTAAACGGGAAGCGCCATCAACAGAAAATATGTGATCATATTGAAAAATTTTCGACGGGGTGTTGGTCACAATACACACCAAAGAGAGTGAAAGAGTGAGACAATGTCACGATAAGAGAAGTTATATATATGCAAAGGTCGCTCCTTGCTTTCAGAAGCTCATTATTATCGTTACACCTGTCTCTCCTCATTATAACCCATTTTGTACAAAGGACCGTTTGGGATGCTATAATTGAGCAATTCAGTCTAGACGATGCCATTACAAATGCTATTATTATTATCATCATGAGGTGTCTACATTACCTCGTAAGTTCTTATCCAGAGAAATATATGTGTAATACTTGTAAAGTGCTTGCGATAATTGTATTTTGAATTCTGTAAAGTTATAATTGAGATAGTGTTTCTCTCGTCTTTTGATATATAATGTATATGAAGGATGAATATTAGTAAGCGTTTTCACTTTTGGTAGGATACGGAACTGATTTAGATATAGTTAAAATGAAATTAAGTTTCCTAAAGGTTGGTGGCTAAATACTTGAAATACACCGATGATAAATTACGATGGAGGAATACCGTGGCTTGCGATCGTCGAGGTTAAGCGGATCTGTATACAAAGTTCGTACATAAGACAGGTGGTCCTGGCAAATGCGAATACTTCTAATTCCAAGATGTTCTGTAGACGCAAAAATTAGGATTTAGTTTGATAGGAAAAATTTGTAAGAGAAATTTTCAAAATGTTAAAACACTTTTATAGCCAAGTATGTTAGGCTGAAGACAGGTGTATAAATCAAATAAATACATGAAATATATTTTGAGGTATGATATAGATTTAACTGTCGGAAAAAAATATTTTAGCAAGATTATAATTAGTGTGATTATTTTACCTTCAGTATTTTAATGGAGGCCGAAAATTTTGTTGGAATTTTACATTAGTTTGTCATCACTTTATTGACAAGTTCACTTCATATTCCCTTACTGTTTACTTAATTTTTAATTTGCTTTCTTCTAACATTCACTTTAATTTTATTTCACTTTCCTTATTATTTACTTCAATTTATTTCACTTTACTTAATATTCACTTGTTTTTCTTTCTTTGCTTTCACTTGAAAGTCACGTTAGTGAAGTTCACAACGTTTATAATCAATTGATTCCAAAGTAATCAATGTTTTTAGTAACTCGTAATTTATTTTTTTATTCGCACCACAATCTGTCAATTTAGAAATATTACGATACAAAACTTCACATCGAGATGGTACTGTTTTAGGTATTATCAGAAGATTGAGCTGTATCACACTAAGATATCTTATTTCTTTATTACTACATATTCTCCCGATTAGACTCCTCCCTTCCTCTCCATCATAAACAAATAGATAGATTGCATTAGGAACATTTATACAAGTTAAAATAATATAAGTGGTGTATTCCACGTCAGTTCAACACAAAAATTTTTACTAGATTTTGGGATTCGGTTGAGATTGGGTACACTATATCCTCTGGTGGTAATAAACGAAATCCCCAAACGGTTTTGAAAAATTTTAAAAATTGACGGACATATTGCATTTTCAATTTTTTGGTACTTTTTTTTGAAAATTCTATATCTTTGGTTCCTTTTAACGGATTTTAGTTTCTGACCTCTTAATTTGTTCGTATTAAAGTATATTTTTATTTAAAAATTTAAAATTGAAAAAATTATTTAAATTAATTGTTTAAACATTTCATTTAAATATTTAAAATGCCATAGAAAAAATATGCTACCTTCAATTTTTTCGTTTTTTTACCATATGTAGCCACAAATGTGCTGAACTTGTTCTGCAAGTTTCATCATCAAGTTTTTGAGAAAAAAAATAAAACATATGAGAAGATTCAGCATTGTTCATAATTTTACAATTTCATTGTATTTATTGTACATATATAAAAATTGTATTAATTCTATTAATTACTTTCTCATACTGAGAAAGTATTGTAATACCAAAATTTTACAGGTTCGATTTTTGAACATATCTTTATGTTATTTGACCTCAGGAGTTCAAAAATGACATTTTTACAAAATGTCATTCCGTGTGTGTGTGTGTGTAAATATCACATTTTCATAAATATCTCCAAATTATAAAGAGCTTTTGGGCTGAATTTTTTTTAAATTGTAGGTCTCATCTGCGGACATAAAATGAGATTTCTTTGAGATAGACTAATAAAGTTTAACTATTTAATTTTTTGTTTTTTAATTTTTCAAACAAACGTTTTTTGCCCATAACTTTAAAAAAATGTTAGGACACCTATAAATGTTTTTCTCTAATTTTTTAGAGTTTTTTTAGACGCATCTTTTGAGCCCAGAATGAACATTTTTCGTTCATATTCACCGGAGATATTAAACTTTTAAAAATCAAAAATTTTGGAAAATAAGACTTTTTTGAGAATTTTGTTGAAAAATGTAGAAATAACATTAAATCCATAGTTACCAACTTGTAGAGTTTTAAAAAACCCTTCGATTGGCCTATTTTTGAAGCTATTTCGATTAGATATAAAGAAGTTATTGATATTTTAAAAAACAGAAATTGTGAGAAAAACAATTTTTCATGTGAAAGTAATATTTTTTTTAAACTTGAATAACTTTTTTATTTTTGCTTTTAGTAAAAAGTTGTCTAAATGTCTTTTCTTCATATCTCGTTCGAAAGTACGTACTTCCCGCTGCGATTTCGCAGCAGAAAGTCAAACATTTGTGCTCTGGTTGATTTTCATACCCAACCTCTATTGCAGTGGGAGTAAAAGAATTCTCTGTCGGTAAAAGTACCACTGTCGGTAAATAACAAAATTTCAACTTCCATGGCAATTTAACGAGTAATTGTTATTGCAATAGAAAATGAGAAAACAAATTATGAAAAATACTTTTAATACTTTATAAATTTATTATCCACAAGCTCCGAATATTGAAATGAACGAAATCTTTTACTGATATAATCATTTTGAAAAATTATTTTAATAAACATTAGAAACTAAAATAAAATAATTAAAAATTTTGTAATTTGTTTTTTAATATGTGCCAAAATGTTATAAAATTTTTTTAAGAATATGAAGAAATAATGAAATTTTGTTCATTAGAACGTTTAGAATTTTAGAAACATAAAATTAATTTTGTATCAACAGAAAAGTTCTTTTGAAAATATAATATTAATTTATCTTTCACATTTTTTTCGTGCCTGCCCCCGACCAGAAACACTCGCTTCGCTCGTGCATCAAATGTCGGGCAGGCGAATGTTGTTTGCAAGAGAGAGAAACAGAGAATAAACCAGAGCTTCACGAGTGTCCGCCAGAGGCGTTGAAGCGAGGAGCAAAAGTAAATAAAGATGTCCGGCTGTCAAATGAAACATGATTACAATTTTCTTAAAAAAATTTAATGAAATTACGAGTTATTACTAACTCTAGAACAGAAATATGATCTTTTTAATACTCAAACGGAAAAATGGGGTGGTTAGGCACCCTAAATTTAAATCATTTGTACAAGGTTGCATCTTTTTGTAATTATTTTAATTTTGCTTCCTCAAATAGAGGAAGTATTGTAATACCAAAATTTTTCAGGTTCGATTTTTTAACATATCTTTATGTTATTTGACCTCATGACTTTAAAAATAATATTTTTTAAAAATGTCATTGCGTATGTGTGTGGAAACATCATATTTTTATAAATATCTCCAAATTATAAAGAGCTTTTGGGCTGAATTTTTTTTAAATTGAAGGTCTAACCTGCGGATATAAAATGAGATTACTTTGAGATAGATTTATAAAGTTTAGCTATTTATTTTTTATTTTTTTAATATTTCAAAAAACCTTGTTTGCCCATCACTTTAAAAAAATGTTAGGACACCTATAAATGTTTTTGTCCAATTTGGTAGAGTTTTTAGACGCATCTTTTGAGCCCTCAATGAACATTTTTTGTCCATATTCACCGGAGATATGAAACTTTTAAAAATCAAAAATTTTGAAAAATAAGACTTTTAAAAAAATGTTATTGAAAAATGTAGAAAGAACTTTAAAATTATAGTTGTTATCTTGTAGAGCATTAAAAAACGCTTCTATTGATCTATTTTTGAAGCTAATTCGATTAGAAATGAAGAAGTTATTGATATTTAAAAAACAGAAATCGTGAAGGAAATTTTTTTTTGTGGAAGTATTAAATAAAGTGAAAAAAATATTACAGCAATTGAAAATAATTGTTCAAAATTTATACTTTATTGTTATTAACATCTCTATGAAGAATCAAAGTATTCATGAAATGAACACAACGAGATTTACGAAAACAAGTGAAATGAACACCGAAATTATAACAAAAATGTATAACTTGGCAGCGGTTTTTAATATTATGGCCAATTTCACTTTAAGAGGTAAATATTAACTTATGCCTTACTTGAAAATAAAATATTTCTAACAAATAAAGAAAAATAACAGTTAAGTTGTGATACTAAACTTTAATTTAAATTTGATGAAATCAACCTAAAAATTAAAATATTATTTACAAAACGTATAATATATTCTGCATATAATATTCTGCATATAGTATTCTGCATATAATATTCTGGTTAAACTTTTATTATAAAAAATATAAAAAAGGCGAAGTTGCAATCAAAATAACTTTTGGTTAGAAAATATAATATTTATTTTCAAAAAATGAACTTTCAGCTTATTAAATTAATAGTATTGTGCCCTGTAGTGATAAAGGGCCCCAAACTAAAATTATAATAATTATTATTTAAAGGTTGGATTACTTGCAAAAATAAATTCAAGTGCATTTGCATTATTGGATTACGTTAAAAAAATTTGATCTTAAATAATCATTTATACAAACTTTAACTTTTATTTTTGAATTTCACAGGAAGTTTTTTTATAGTTTTAAATTTATTTTCCAATTATATTTTTATAATATTACAATGGGAAAATAATGAATATAATATTTTGCAATGTTTTTTATTTACCACAAACCGTAAGGTGGATATAAATTAAAAAACCGCTGCTAAGTTATAAATTTTTGTTATAATTTTGGTGCTCATTTCATTCGTTTTCGTAAATCTTGTTGGGTTTATTTCATGAACGCTTTACTTCCTCATAGAGATGTTAATAACAATAAAGTATAATTTTTAAACAATTATTCTTAAGTGCTGTAATATTTTTTTCTCTTTATTTAATACTTTCACATGAAATTTTTTTTTTCACAATTTCTGTTTTTTAAAATATCAATAACTTCTTTATTTCTAATCGAAATAGCTTCAAAAATAGGTCAATCGAAGGGTTTTTTAATACTCTACAAGTTGGTAACTATAGTTTTAATGTTATTTCTACAATTTTAAAACAAAATTTTCAAAAAAGTCTTATTTTCCAAAATTTTTGATTTTTAAAAGTTTAATATCTCCGGTGAATATGAACGACAAATGTTCATTCTGGCCTCAAAAGATGCGTCTAAAAAAACTCTAAAAATTAGAGAAAAACATTTATAGGTGTCCTAACATTTTTTTAAAGTTATGCGCAAAAAACGTTTTTTTGAAAAATTAAAAATCAAAAAAATAAATAGTTAAACTTTATTAGTCTATCTCAAAGAAATCTCATTTTATGTCCGCAGATGAGACCTACAATTTAAAAAAAATTCAGCCCAAAAGCTCTTTATAATTTGGAGATATTTATGAAAATGTGATGTTTACACACACACACACACGGAATGACATTTTGTAAAAATGTCATTTTTGAACTCCTGAGGTCAAATAACATAAAGATATGTTAAAAAATCGAACCTGAAAAATTTTGGTATTACAATACTTTCTCAGTATGAGGAAGTAATTAATAGAATTAATACAATTTTTATATATGTACAATAAATACAATGAATTTGTAAAATTATGAACAATGCTAAAAGTGATTGAAAACTGGACTAAATCAGGCACGTCCAACCTATTTTTCCGCTCTTCTTGTTTAGCAGCTTCTCCAGCTCTAGCACTTCTTACACGTTGTGCGGTGTACAATTGTTACGAGGAGAAAAATGATGAAACAAGCCTTGCACCAATTTGCACATTTTCGCTAGGTTGGACGTCCCTGACTTAAATATATAAGTCCTCAAACTAACAATAATATTTTAATAATTATCAAAACTAATAAATCGTCAAAATTTCGTCAATTTAAAAAATGATCAAACAACGTCAAAATGTGGGACATGTTTTCGTCAATTTAAATTGTCAATTTGACGAAATTTTGACCATCTTTATTTCAATTTGATGAGCCATTTCTCATTGGGAAGTGAATTTAAATTTTCCAAATTAAATTTGTATTTTAATGAATCTAAATATTCAAGTATAGTTTTTAAGGTAGATTATTACCAAAAGTTCGAAAGAGCAATAGATTTGTCTAATAATTGATGGTTTTCGAAGTCAATTTTTACAAATCTAAGGTTACCCAAGTAGCACGTAACATTTCTGGAATGTTGCAGCAATGTTACATGTAATGTTAGTAACATTACAATCTAACGATATAATAATGATTCTATCACTCGGTTTTCAAATTAATTATGTGTTAAAGTTATCGATCACTGTAGACTCGGAGTGATCGATAACTTCAACGCATAAATAATTACAATGAAACATTGCAGTAATATTGCAGTAATATTAAAATGTCCGCCCCAAGGTAGTATTACAGGTAACATTACAGTAATGTCACTATAACATTACTGTAACATTACAGTGACATTGCAATAACATTACTGTAACATTGCAGTGACATTACATGTAGTATTACCATGGGATGGACATTTTAATACTGTGTTATACAAAGAGTTCGTTAAATTAAATGAAAATTAGATTTTAACCCTTTTGTAGGATAGAGGAAATAAAAGGAATGAATTTCAAATAAGGTGCCAATAAATATTGAAGAATCAATTCACAACGTGACTTTTGGGTCAGTGGGCTTAATTTACAAAGAATAGTTATAAAAGAAGGACACCGAACGACGACGACGACTACTACTAAGAAGACGATCATGAATCGATTCTTGCATTTCCTTTTTACATTATTAATGCTGGTTCGATACTTCCCATTCCAGGTCGTCTTCTTGTCCCTGGGATTGCTGGTCCTGACGCGTACAAATGTCGACGACCATTTCATTAGTATCCGTAAGCAAATCGCTACTCAAAACAGGAAAAAGCTTGTCAAAAGATCCTTTTTAGATCAGTATCGAAAAAAGATGGATACTCAAGTGAGAAAAATATTTTTATGAGTATAAATTCTCTCTCTCCCTCTCTTTCTTTCTTTCTTTCCTTCTCTTTGACGATAAATAAATAAAGAAAATTTTTTAAACTAATGAATATAATGTGTTTCCAGAAACATAAAATTTCAAAGTTTAGAATTGAATGTGAAACTATATATTGTTCTCATTTATTTATTTTCATCCGAGTTCCGTTTTCTTTTCACATAGGTGTAGGAAATGGAGTACGTTTGACGGAGTAAGGCGGAGGAAAAAAAGGAACGACCGTAGTTCCTAAGTACGTCTGTATTTACGAGAGTTGTGGGTAGCTTAGAAGGAATTAAGGGTCATGGAGCTTTGTCTCAGGAGACACGAATTCATTCAGATTTATTACTGCCGTAGACGGAAAATTGGAATTAACTGCTAGATAATCCCACACCGTATGTGCCACTGGCATATAAGACGACAACGACCAAGGCACTTTCTTCCAAATTATTTCAATTTCACTTAAAACTCTTTATAGGACTTGGCCTTTACTTTTCATGAGTCACGAAAAAAACAAGTTTCAATTTACTTTTCAAGTAGGAGGAAAACATTTTTTTATTTGCATAATGAAAAATATAGAGGGGGAAAAACTGATAATTACTTTGTGATTTCCTATTTTAATATAATTTAACAGCATGTGACTTCGTTAAAAATTCAATGGTATTTTTTTCGACCACTTTTCTCTTTAACTCTTTAATAAATTTAGTTGAAATTATTAATGTTTGCCTATAATATAAAGAAGGAAAGTTATGTGCAAAAGTTTTAATAATTCAAAAATAAATTAAAATAAAACACTTTGAAATCGATACAGACGAGAAGTTAATATAAGAAGTGACCGTAAAAATTTATAATTTTAAAGAAATTTGTAATATTTTTCATGCAATTTCACGCAATTGGTGATAAAATGCAATGCAAAAGGGCATGTCCTTTTTCATTGAATTTTAGACTTTCGTACCATGGCACTTTTTTGCAGATAGGAGAGGGCTATACTAAACATAGCACAATATATTTTTACATGTGAAATTGCATAAAATTTAGTAACAGGAGGAGGAGTGGGTTAAAAATCTCAAAAAATTGCGTGACATTTGTCACACATAATTAAAATTTTTTTAATTAATTTAATTATTTCAAAAAATTTAAGTAGAAATGGATTTAAAATAATTATTGAATTCTAATTAAAAAATTGTATCAAACTATTTTTAATTAATTGAATTCCTTTGAAAAATTTTCATACAATTTTTAAAAATAATTGCATTTTTTAAAAATTATTTCAAGTTTTATTAAAAATGATTGGTGCAATGAAAATGAGTCCATTTTCTTTCTGTGTACTTAATTATTTCCTTTTTGCTTCCTTGCTTATTTTATTATTTGCTTACTTGCTTATTTCCTTTTTCTTCCTTTTTTACTTGATTATTTGCTTACTTTCTTACTTGCTTGCTGACTTTGTTTACTTATTGGTAATTAATTTATAATTATATATTTATTATAATTATAATAAATAAAGCCGACTTGTTTGTGATCTCATGTAAATTCAGAAACGAATTTTTAATGGAATTTCGCATATAATTCCATGTAGAATTTCTATGTGGAAATTCCATGGGCTGGTTCCATATAATTATTACAGGTAGGCCATACGTTAGAAATTTTATTTCTGGTGTGTGACCTAGACACTATGAATTTTTTTGTATTTCACTTAAGGAAATACTCTAAAAGAAATTTAATTTTGTTTTATTTTTTAAGAAAATGAGTAGAGGAAGAAGGTTCGGTTGTGGACACCCCAGCAAAACTTTTGACAGAAATGAGATTGGTCAAATTTGACAAATTACGTAGAAATTTATAAAAAAAATTTAACTAATTAAATTCCTGCGAATTAAAATATTGAAATATTTAACTAATTTCAAAAGAATTATAATTATTAAAATTTTTCGAAAATCTAAATTTCTTAAAATTTGTAGGGGAGTGCTGTCAGGGTTGGACATAGTTTTTAATTTTCTTCATAACTTCCTCTGCAATGCGAATTTTACGTTTTCGCGCATATTGTTGGAAAGATCAACTCAAATGCAATGTTTTTGCTGTACAAGAGGCCATTAAAACAACAAAGAAAGAAAGAAGAACATGGGTGTAAGGGTTGAGCCACTGTAGAAAATCAATGAAATATTTAGGTAAATGGTTAAAAATGTCCTTCAAATAATAGAATGACACTTGAAAATGAGGAAAGGAACCATGAAATTGAAATAAAATCCCATATTGTGCATTTTTGCATAACATTAGATATTTTATTTCTTAAGAATGAAAGAAAAAATTTTTTAATTAAAACAATAAAAAAAGATTATCGAAAAAATTTGTTTCTCTTTTTTCGTTAGAAACAAAGTTTTTGACACCTCCTTAAGTCAAAAAATGAATTTCTGTTGCAAGTACGCTTCGTAATTGCAATATTTTAGGCGGTTCAACCCTTACGACACCGCCTGGCTCAACGCTAACTCACGCGTCGTTTTGCGACATACCACACAGAACACAAACGCGTCACACAAAACCCCAAATTTCTTTTCATATTTTCGTATAACATCTTAATAAACAATTTCAATAAATTTACTTTGTCTTTGGCATATTTCTTCTACACTTACTTCTTTTTTTTTGACACCACAAAAAAGTTTCTGTTGAGCGTATAACAATGACTCGCAAAAAACAAAAGCATACGTTCGTATACTTGACTGAAACTCATGTGAAAAGTTGACTGGCATTAGTAGCAAGAATTTAAGTACAAAAACAGATGGCGCTAGTGTGATAAAACAAAATAATGTGATGGCTCAACCCTAACACCTGTCCAACCCTAACAGCACTCCCCTAATTAAATTAATTATTAACTGAAATTTCATAAAATTTCAAATTGAAATCTTCTGAATTTAATTAAATTATGAAAATTGTAAACGTATTTCTTTTAAAATTCAATTAATAGTTTATTTAGCAAGCAAAAAAGAGAAAAAATTCAAACTTTTCTGTAGTGAATTTTCTGTACTGTCTTACTTTTCAGCAATGAGTGAAGAAATCGTACTTACATAATTTTGAAAATGAAAGGTTTCCTTTATTCTAGAGATTTCTTTTCTAATATTTTGTAATGAAAATGTTTCTTCCCTTCCCGGGATTTTATTTCTTAAAATACAGAATTAGCTTGAAGTATATTTCTTATTTACTTTATCTGCGAATGAATTTTCGAATATATAATTTCATTATTATTTCAAAAAGTACAGAATATATAATACTGGAAAAAATTTGGTATAAAATTTTGTTTCATACATACGAAAAAAGAAGTGTTTGCTAATTCAGTCGAAGAATAAGGTGGTTAGAAAGACTTAGAAATAAAATCTTTGGAGTATAATCATTGTGAAAATCGATGCTGCCACTTTGATTTCTTCATTCTTAGGTGAGAGCTACAGCGAAGTGAGTGTATGTAAGAGAGTGAAAGAGAGAGAAAGGAAAAATAGAGATAAAGAAAAAGAAAGACATAGAGAGAGAAAGAGAGTCAGTGCACAGTGTTGGTTCAATTCCGGAAAACATAGTGCTAGAATATAGAGGACGTGACTGGAGGAATGAATTTGGTTTTGTGAAAAAAGCAGATGAATTGTCGAGACGTTCAAGCGTGTCGGATGGTTCCGCCTTTTTCACTCTTGAATCCACAATTTCACTGTATGTGTCTTACACACAGTTGATACAAATTTTCACATGCAGTTAAATATTCCTTAATCGGATGTGTTCACTTCAAGAATTTTATTTTTGAAAAAGAAATTCTCTAAAAAATTTACTTAAGAAAATATGTTTCTTCACAGTTCTACTTTTAGTCTTATTCCACTAATTCTCAGGATCTTTAAATTTTCCATTCGATACTTTTGTAAAAAATTCAACAACCAATTGTTATATAACCAATTGTAATCCTGTACTGAATTTAATATAAAAATCGATTGTTATTGTTAAATAACTTTAAATAATAATTGAGCCAATTAAAAAACTACAATTGATACATACAGGCTTTATAATAAATAATTAACCTTTATGGGGCTTTATGTGCAGTACTATAATAATTGTTTAATTTAATTTATTATATAATTTGTTTAATAGAAATTTTTACATTTATATGCGCGAAATGTATAGAGGTATTCGGGTACCTTTTTCTAAAATAAATATTTGAATCTCTATTTATTTTTCCACAGGATTAAAATATTTTAATAATAAATAATAATAAAAATTTACATTGTCAAATGCATTTGATGAAAAGATCAAGAAAAGCATAATTTAGTTTTTGGTTTCTTATTTCATTCATATCTTTTATCCCTCGCTTCAATTTTTGATTATCATGATTTCTCCTTCCTTTTCTTATCATCTCTTTTCCATTTTA
The DNA here is from genome assembly GCA_032872475.1 of Leptopilina myrica (nomen nudum). NCBI lineage: Eukaryota > Metazoa > Arthropoda > Insecta > Hymenoptera > Figitidae > Leptopilina > Leptopilina myrica (nomen nudum). The sequence goes on from CM065465.1 coordinate 11,634,385, forward strand.
CGTTTGAATGCAGTACATCTTACTTTAAAAGTCAAAACTGCATTCTAGAATTGAGAAGCGGCAGGAAGGCAAAAAAGAAGAGCGTGGCTATTTCTTTTGCGACAGTCTCGAAAATATCGCGTGTGATCTAACCAAGTTTACACTGAAAAACTTTTTTAAGAACTAACGGACACAACTTGCATATATATATATATATATATATATATACTGATAGATACATAGAGAGAAAACTTGTTCGGGACAAGTTTACTTAAATTGCCATCAACTCTCGCGAGAGTAACTCTTCTTTATTGATAAGTCTCTTGGACTTGTATATAACCAAAGAAAAAATTCAAAATGTCAACCTTCAGGAAACTATTTTCACGAAATTTTAATATCAAGTGAGTGCTTGTCAAAGTTTTTTCTGAAATATTTATAAAGTCTAATAAGTATTAGAGAAACAGAGTTGCCACAAAAATTTAACTTTGTTTTTCCCTGATTTCCAGACAAAATTTCGACTTCTTCCCTGACATTTCAAATTCCAACATTTTTGAAATTTAACAACTTATTAGAATATTATCCTTATTAATAAAAACAGACGTCTGTGTCTGTACATTACTTAAAACTTAAAAATTGTAGCATAAATAGTTGTTATTGACACCAAGTATTCCAGAAATAATCCTAAAAATTTTAATGTATGTATGTGTGTGTGTATGTCTGTCACAAAATCTTTGTACCCCAATCACACAAAAACGCATTTACCGATATGAACTAAATTTATCACATTGCTATATATTGACCCAAGGAAAGTTTATCAATTTACAGATTTAAAAAATATTAATTAGAACGAGAAATATTCACATTTTTCAAAAAATTAAAAATTTTACATATTTTTTATGGTTTGCTTTTAAACTTTTTATACTTGAGTATTACATGTTATTTACGGAAATTTTAGTATAATTTTTCAAAAAATACTATTCTACATCGTACAAAATTTAGGGAGTTGACGGTCACTAGGGTTGGGATTGAAATTTTTTGAGTTAAAATCAACTCCAAAAGGGAGTTAATTATTAAATTAACTCCTTTTTATAGTTAATTCTTATTTTAACTATGTAAATTTTAACTTCCTTCTTTTAACTCTCAAATGGGTGCGACATTTTTATAATCCCTACGCAAGGCCGGGTTCGGTTAATAGAATTTTTCTCCATAATTGAAGTAAAAAAAATGGTCAGCTGAACTATATATATTTAATGTAATACATTTTAAAAATATTCATAAATATATATATGTAAATATATATTAATTCGTAATAATATTTTAATAAAAAATAAGAATTCAGGATTTTAAACAATTTTTTGGCATAAATTTCGTTTTTTTGCTTTGAAAGATTCGGGAGGCCAAAAAAAAGTTCGGATAAAATGATTTTCGGTTCGGATAATCGAGGTTCCACTGTAATTATAATTAGTAAAAATGACACAAAGCCGGCACCATCCTAGGTAAATGTTTCAGAAAAAGAGTGCCAACTTTGGCACAACCGTGGGACAACTAAAAAATACACACAGGCGCCACCCTTTCTCATAAACGTTTCCCAGGGCATGAGAACGGCTTGTTTTTACCGTGGTTGAAGATCTTTCCCGAGACAAAATTTTCAGCCTACTTTCAACATGATTTGAATCTACAATTTCTTATCACTTAAAAAGCTTGTAATATTCATCTGAAACCGACTTTAAAATAGATATTTGATTCTAACGAGGCTACTATGAGACTAAATTTTGTCACTTTCGTCTAGTTTTTCCTATTTTCTGGTTGATTATAGTGTTGTAGGGTTTATTTCGCAGCCTCAAAAGTTTGATAGAAGGTTGGACAGTGCGATTTATACCTGTCAATGAAGCACGTACACGTAGGGTTAGATTCCTTAAGGTAGCGCCTGGAGTGTTTTAATATTTATGACCTCTTTTATTGCCAGCAGGATTAAATAATAAAAATGACATTTTTAGGTTTTCGAATTTTTTATTTTCACAATTATGGTTTTTACACTTTAAATAGATAAATACTTATTTTTAAAAATTAATCCCAAAAACTATATTTTGTGTATATTTATTCATATATCTTTTCATATTCAATAAGTTAAACATCTGTAAGAACTTACTTTAAGATTGCTAGCAATTTTTGGTACTTCCATTTTTATAAATGCCTCCATTTTTATGACTTGTACCCGGGAACGAAAAAAAAATTTTTTCAACAAAGGAGATTCCTTCGAACTACATTTATATTGAAAGTCGAATTTCAAAACCAATGTCTTAGGTTCAAATGAAGTTGGTGAGGAAGAATGTAATGTTTGTTAGGGTTAAAGGAAGGTTAGTAAGGTTGCCAGTTTGAGAATCATAAAATTAAGAAGTTCTTTTGAGGTTCATAAGGTTTCTTTTAGGGTTGGAAATGCTACAATCGAAGGGTCAATAAACGTTAAAGTAATGTCATAAGGTTAAAAAAATCGTCAAAAGGTTTGAATCAGTTTGAAAGTAAGTTTCTATGTGTGAATGTAAGTTAAAAATTTCATCTCGGGTTGACTTTGTCTTAATTTTATACAATTGCCAACCCTTGGACAACTCAGGGATAAATTTTTCCCGTTTTCAAGATCGCCAAAATCATGGCTGAAGAACTTTACATTTTCCCCATTTTTTTCACTTTTACGAACCCCGGAACAACCCAGAGACCAAAAACCATGGCTGAAGAACACTGAATTTTTTTTCACTTTTGTAAACCCTGGGACAACCTTGGCAACAGATTTTCCTGTTCTAAACATCGTCATAACCGCGACTGAAGAACTTTGAATTTTTTGTTCAATTGTTGCAATTTTAAATAGTAATAATAATAATAAAACGTATCTTGTTTGTGAGTGTACCTATCTGTTTGTGCGGAGTGGCTGGAAATCACTTGATCATGGAGCCCAATCTTGCTAGTGTCATCACTCAACTATCGACCGAGATTAAAGCATTAACGGCTTCACAAGCAAAGCTGATTTTGGATGTGAATGCATCTTGAGCTGCATCGGCCGATGTAGCAAAAAACTTAGGTTTTTTTACGGCCAAGATGGATTCTATGGAAAGTGATCTTGAATTTTTCATGCGAAAGGAAAGAGCGAAAAACATTTTAATTTTCAATTTAACCGACAACGATGAAAATAATAGTGATTTGTTCTCAGTTGTGTCCTCGACCTTTAAAAGTGTTGGTTTAACAATACCAGACTTAGCATTGTGTGAGGTCTATAGACTGGGAAAAACAATGAGTAATCGTCCTATTTTAGTTAAATTCATTTCTTCTCGGTGGGTCAAAACCGTATTTTCGAAGGTGACGAATTTCCGCAATCTGAATATATCTATCGCAAATGATCGTTCTCCTGAGGAAAGAAAAAAGAGGAAGGAAATGTTAAGCCGTATTCATACCCTTAAGGAAGCAGGAATCACAGCCACAATGAGAAACTCGAGTATATTTGTGGATGGAGTTCGTTTATTGGATGATGACCCTACATTCACCAAAATTTTGAAAGAAACTGGCTTCACAGCAGAGCTGGATAGGCCACGAGATGATTTTTCTAGGAAGAAGACGATTAAAGTGGGTCGTCCAAAAAAAATTTCCCTAACAGTCGAGACTCCTAATAAGTCAATGGATTGTTTCCTCAGGAACCCAGAAGACACTCCCAAAACCACGAAGACGGTGAGAGAGCTTCGATCTCAGAAGGCCTAGCAATTATACAGTCCATATGCTACTCCCGGGGTCAGTAATATATATCACTCATCTCATTCAAATCTTAAAAGGCTAATTTTTTGGAATCTACATGGTGCTGAGAATCTGGAAGACATTAAGACTACCTTCAAAGAGGGGGATATTCTGTGCCTATGCGAAACCTGGGCGGAGTTTACCAGCGGTTTTTCGGGGAGATTTTTCAAGGATTTGCTGGTGTACTGTTCCCCGGCTGTTAGGAGAGAGAAGAGGGGAAGAGCTGGTGGGGGACTTGCGATTGTGTTAAGTGGGAAATTTTAATCAGCTAATTTAATAGTAACGAAGCAACAGTACATGATTCTACAGGTAAACACAAATCATATGTCTTTTGTCATTTGTACAGTGTACATCACTCCCGACGCTGACTTATCGTATTTTCTCGATGATCTTTTCATTGTAATCAATTCTATTCGTTCGGCCTTTACACATTCCCCTTTTTTCATCGGAGGCGATTTTAATTGTCGAATTGCCAATCTCAATTGTCTCAATGATAGTATTTTTTACCCAAATTCTTTTTTCTCTGCCAATCGTTCGTCATCTGATAATTTTATTGGCTCAAGAGGAAGAACTTTAACACTATTTATGGAAACCAACGACTTTTTTATTTGTAATGGAAGATCTCGCAGTGATTCTCCTGCCCAATATACATTTAACTCCATCTTGGGAAAAAGTGTAATAGATCATGTTTGGTGTTCCTTTAGCAGTTTACCCATTATTCACGATTTTAAAGTTTTGCAAATTACTACTCGATCTGACCATCTTCCAAATATAACTTACTTCGATATTTTTAAATTAGAACCATTATCTAGATGTAGGGATTTACAAGGTGACATGTCTAAACTTCGATTTAAAGATTCAGAACTACTTAACTATAGAAATATTTTAAGATGGAAAGATGAAGTAGCACAAGTCGATGGGGAGGTCAGTGATATGAATGATATTTTAATCTCTACAATTAGAAACGCCGCATTTGAATTAAACATGTACTCTCCTGCTGTTCCCGTTTCAAGAATTGTTTCTCATAACAAACCCTGGTTTGATACAGAATGTCGCAAAATGAAAAAAAATACTCGTCTATTATATCATTTATACAGAATCTCTAACTTTGACAGTGGTGCGGGTGAGAATTACAGAGTAGCAGAAAAAGATTGTAAAAAAAAAGATTGTACGCGAAATCCCAAACCGATGAGCTGGCAGCGGCCAGGTGTTCCTCAAGGTTTTGGTCTTTAATTAACAAATTTTGACGCTTTCCGAAATCTTCAAAGAGCATTGACAGCAACGCTTGGCAGGACTACCTTCGTGCTGCCTTTTTTCCCTCCTCGGAAACTTTCACTCCCTTACCGGACGAATTCTTGTCTCACCCCCTGCTTGATGGCTGTGTAACTTCAAACGAAATTCTTTTAAGCTTAAAAAAATGTAAAGACGCGAAATCAGCAGGGTGTGACGGTGTTGGTTATGATTTTCTTAAAAGACTTCCGGAAAACTGGTTGATATATCTGGAAGAAATGTTTAATAAAATTTTATGTAAAGAATAAGTACCAAAATCTTGGGGAAGGATAAAAATTTTAATGTTGCATAAAAAGGGTGACGAATCCTTGGTTGATAATTACAGGCCTATTGCCCTGATTAACTGTATAGCTAAGGTTTTTACGCAAATTCTTTCTCAAAGACTTTTTTTATGGTGCGAGGAGTATAATGCATTACCAGAATTTCAATCGGGGTTTCGAAAGGGTAGAGGATGCCTCGATAATCTGTTCACTCTCTCATCCTTATTACAAATCCACCTCAGATTTCCTAGGCAGGCTGTGTACGCGGGAAGTATTAAGTCCACAACTTTTTCCCCTATTTTTGAGTGATCTGGAAAATTTTCTAATTGAACATGATTGTCGGGGCATATCTATTAACAGTACTTTGGAGGTCCTCCTGCTAGCATATGCTGACGATTTGGTATTGCTATCAGATACACCCGTAGAATTATCGAGAAAACTAAATGCCCTACATTTATATTGTCAACGCAATTTGTTGAATGTCAATGTAAAAAAAACTAAAATTGTAATATTCCATAGGGGTAACAACTCATCGGTAAAGCGCTTTAAATCCTTTAAGTTTGGGGACAGTAGGATTGAGGTCGTCGATCGATATCTGTATCTCGGTCTCATTTTCAAAAATAATTGTACATTCTGGAAAGCTGCAAAGAAAAACATAGATTCGGCTACCGCAGCAATAGGTGCGACTCTAAGGGTAATTCATGGTTCCGGGGCTGATTCGTGGTCTACTTTTTTAAGGTTGTTCGTTAGTCTAATATGCAGTAACCTTTTTTATGGTATGGAAACTTGGGGCTTGGGTCTTGATGACCTCTTGGAGCGGGTACAGCTATCCTTCTTGAAGGGCTTGCTTCAGTTGCCTAAAAATACTCCTAACTACGCTCTACGTCTGGAAACAGGCAGATTACCCTTGTCGTATTCGATCCTCAGGGCAGCATTGTATTGGTTAAAAAAAATTTCTCGAATGTCTATTCACAAAATTTATTAAGGGAGGATATGAATTCGCGTGCCCGCTCAACGAGTCTTCAGGTCTGGCCCTACGTCCCATTATATGACTCGGTTTAGCCTTACTTAAGAGGTCGATTAAACTTAAGATGGATGAGGGCTTACGCTCAAATTCGCATGGTCAATAAATTTTATTCCTATTTTGTAGAGGTGTGCAAAATTCGAATCGACAGAAATTCGAATCGAACTAGCTAATTCGAAACTTCGAATTCGAATTTCGAATTAGCCGATTCGAATCGAAAGTAAATTCGAATCGAACTAGCTAATTCGAAACTTCGAATTTCGAATTGGCCGATTCGAATCGAAAGTAAATTCGAATCGAACTAGCTAATTCGAAACTCGGAGTTCGAATTTCGAATCGGTTGATTCGAATCGAAAATAAATCGAGTCGAGTCGGCCAATTGGAAATTCAATTTCGGAATTTCGAATTGCACAGCTTAACTCGGTTATTTAATTAGCACAATTATTTTGACAGAAATCCTAACCTAAAATTAGTAGGCTGGTATTCATAATATTGCTATCTAGTACTTAGAAACTTGTTGAAAGTGAAGGAAATATTTCTCTTATTGTTTCTATTACATAAGGAAAAAAAACACATTTTGCAAATCTTTTGCACAATTTTTAATAAATAAATAAATTTAATGTTTCAAGAACAATTGAAGAGATTTTTTGATAATTTAAAAAAATCATTTTTTTGGGAAATTTTAATTTATAATTTTGAATCTTGTTTGTGTATGTATTTGAATTTTCGGAAAGATTGAAAATATTAAATATCGAACATATTGGAAATATTTAAATTCTTTGTAAGAATTCAATTATTTTCCTAAATAATATCAATCTTCGTAAAATAAAATTATTTTTAAACAAAATTTTAATAACATTTTACGAATAAATACAATTATTTTCTAAAATTTTAATAAATACTTCAAAAAAATTTAATTATTTTCAAAAAATTCCACGAAAAAATTCATTTTGCTTCCTCATAAAGGAAGCCTTATAGTGATGTCGATTTCCGAATTTTTTAAAATCAATTATTTTTACAAATTTTCAAGTGTAGTATATATAATTCGTCGAGAGGAACAAATTTCCGGATGTATGTGTGTATGTATGTGTGTGTGTGTGTGTGTATGTCACCGATTCTTGTGGACAAATTTTCTCTTACACATCTTGATGGATTTTGATAAAATTTTGTAGGTGTATTACGGTCACGAATATCTTGAATCAGACAGAAGGATTTTCAAAAATATCTAAAAATAAAAATTTTTTAGCAATTTTTTAATTTTCGAAAAAAATGAATTTTTTTATTTTTTGAAATAACTTCTTTATTTATTAAAATTTTTATTAATTTTTCTCAGCATTATATTCCTGGCATGAAAACGAATCGATTCATGTATATAAAGTATATATTTCATGAAAATTTATGGAATTAATAAATATTATAATTTTTCACAAAAAATTAAAATTTTGTATTTTTTGACATTTTATCATAACACTTTAAAATAATTATTCTATAATAAAAAATTAAATAATTAATATTTATTCAGGGTAGTTTACCCGGTTTATTAATTATATTTAATAAACTATTATAATTATTTAACTTTTAAAATTATATATAATAATATATATTGAGGAAGCTAAATGGTCATGAAATGAACAACTTGTTTTAATTCGTTATAGAGTATATCTAATAAGAAATTAGTTATCTTCTAAAATTTTAATAAATCCTTTTAAATAATATTTTTTATTAATTCTTTGCAAAAATTGAATTATTTTTAATACAATTTTAATCGAATTTCTCGAAAAATGTCATTATTCTTAAAAATTTTTTAGAATTATCTTATAAAAATTGAATTAAAAATGAATTTCAGTTAAAAATTTAGATTACAATTAAATATTAAAAGCAATATAGCTTGAATTTTTATAACCAATTCGATTTTGAATAAGTTTAATTGAATTTTGCAAATATTAATTTAAGTTTTTATTTTCTAATATTTATTTAATTGAAGAATTTGTTATGTCTAACCTTATTATTATATTCCCTAAATTTTCTCGATTTAACTTTAATTTATAAAAATTAAAGTTGGGACGAGGTTGGATAAATGACAAGAAATAATTTTATTTGAACACAATATATTTGAAAAAGATCAAAGTTATGCAAACATGGAATGAACACGAGCTTTCTAAAATGAGTCTAAGTGGTTTGTCTCTCTGTACCTTGGCTCAGCGGGTGGTGGTCCTAGCTCGTGTTGCAGAAGAACAATGCGTCTGTTCGGCAATTATGCGTTAAGTGGCTGCAGGTTAATGATTTACGAGACTCATAAATTATCTTCGTTCGATGGGTATTCGGCTTTTGTCACAACTCGAACGATGTTTTCTAACACCAAATTAGACTTCAAGATGAGTTGAATTTAGAATTTTCACGTAATTATTGAGGACAACTACTATACTGGGGATGAGACCGCTTATACGAAGAGAACCACTTATGAAGATTGTAATTTTTAGACTAGTAGTCCAGGTGACTACTACTGACGATTACATCTTTAAGACTGACTTTTAAAAGATAGTGTAGCCCTTTTTATACTAGAACTTTTTGTCTTTTACCATGCATTATTAGAAAATGTTCTTTTAGCATTTAATTTTGGAAAAGTATTGTTGTGGCCACTTGTGTTGATTCAGCTTTTAGATCGCACGTGTTCATATCCTGTTAGTCATATGTTTTCGTTATATTTTTATGTTGTTTGTTAATTTATATAGTTTTTACAATTTGTTATTAACTTGTTATTACAATTTGTTATTAACATGTTATTGCAATTTGTTGTTGTTTTTTACAATATTATAACTTGTTATTAATTGTTATTTTGTTACATTTTAAGACTATCTTGTTATAATTTGTTACAATTAATCAATAATATTTTGTTATTGTTGTTACAACTAATTATTACTATTTTGTTATTATTGTTACAATTAATTATTATTATTTATTGTTACAAATTGTTATTATCTAATTATTATTGTTGTTACACTTACTACTACTTGTTATTATTTTTACAATCAATTATTGTTATTATTTGTTATTATTATTACAATAGATATTATTATTTTGTTATTACAAATGATTATTCGCTGTTATTGTTTAAATCTAATTATTATTTTATTATTCTTATTATTACTATTTTCATTAATTAAAAATTGTATATAATTGTTAATAATAATGTTAAAAACAATTATTTATTGTTATTCCTATTATTATTATTATTATTAATATTAATATTAAAAAATATGTTACGATGACGTAACAAATTTAGGAATACTTGAAATTTCGTAAAATTGAATATTGTAAAGTAATGGATTTGAAAATTCTCAAAGAACAATCGATTTAAAAAAGAATTTTAGTTAAAAATTCTTGCAAAAAATAATTGAATTGATAATGATTGTATCACTCGGTTATTTTTAATTATTAGACACACCTTATTTTAACACATTATTGGTATTTGTATGTTATTTATATATTAAAATTATAGAATTAATAAAAAATATATTGACATATTTTTTCTAAGTACTAGATAGATGCACTGTAAAAAATTTTTTTTGTAGATTTACAGTTTTATTTAGAATTTTATAGAAACTTATAAAATAATACGTCTTTAAAAGTAGTGAATTTAAAATCAGGGTGGCCACTATTTTTAAATTTTTCGTCTCCCGCTTTACTCCCGGTGAAAATGAGCTGTTTCTCCCGGTTTTTAATTATAATTTTACTGTGAGCAGAACATTACCTTTATGTAATATGTAGTTGTAAATGATATAAATTCGGCCAAAAACACTAAAAACAGGGCTCGGATCGTCTTTAAAACTAAAAAAGTATCTTTAGTCGCATAAATTCACAACAAAAGTCACGAAAAGTCGCATAAAATTTCCGAAAAAGTCGGAAAAAAGTCGAATGAAATTTTAGGAAAAAAACGCCGAAAAGGAAACACAAAATTGTAAAAAAATCACATTTCTCGCTAACACATATACTTTAACATCAAACAATCTGGAATAATATTTAATAAAATTTAATAAAATTAATGCATGGCAAAATTTTAATTAGGTATTTTTAACATTTTTTTTTATGCTGTTCAAAATTTCAATTATTTTTATAAATAATAAAATTCTTTTCCAAAATTCGATTATTTAAAAAAATTCAATAAAATGCCTGTCATAATTTCAATTATCTTTATAAATAATAAAATTCTTCTCTGAAATTAATTTATTTTCAAAAATAATAAAATTCTTCGCAAAAATTCAATTACATTCAAAAATTTTATTTAAATTTTTCGTCAAAATGTTATAAATAATAAAATTCATCATGGAAATTCAATTATTTTCAAAATTAATAAAATACTCCGCAGAATTTCAATTATTTTCAAATTTTTTTTAATTTCTCTTCAAATTACCATTATCTTCAAAAAATAAAAAATTTCATCATGGAAATTTAATTATTTTCAAAAGTTCAGATAACATACTTCGCAGAAATTCAATTATTTTCATAACTTTTTTTAAATTTTCAAAATTTCAATTATCTTTGTAAATATCAAAATTCTTCTTCAAAATTCATTTACTTTTAAACATTTTGAAAAAAAATCTGTTCGAAAATTCAATTACCTTTATAAATAATAAAATTCTTCTCTGTAATTCAATTATTTTCAAAGAATTTTAATAAAATTCTTGTCAGAATTTCAATGATTTATTTCTGTACATTTGTAATTATTTTTGTAAATAATAAAATTTATCCTAGAAATTCATTTATTTTCAAAAGTAATAAAATTCTTCGCAGAAATTCACTTATTTTAAAAATTTTTTTTAAATTCTCCTCACAATTTCAACTATTTTTAAAAATATCAAAATTCTTCTTCAATATTCAATAATTTTTAAACATTTTTAAAACAAATCTGTTCAAAATTTCAATTATCATTATAAATAATAAAATTCTTCTCTGAAATTTAATTATTTGCAAAGAATTTTAATTATCTTTATAAATAAAACAATGCTCAAAATCGCACAAATCCAAGACTTTCTCATTTTTGATGAGAATGTAAAAAATTATCCTAGAAATTCAATTTTTTTCTAATATTTTTTTATAAAATCTTATAATATAAAATAGTGATTTTCTCACTCGATTTCAAAATGATTGAATTTGAATCTTTTGATGATTTTTAATTCTTATAGAAAAATAATAATTAAATATTTATTTAAAAAAGAAGTTATTGATGTTTTATGAAAAATTTGAATGAAATCTGTAAATAAACTTATCAGAAAATTTTATTGAGTAAAACTTTTTCCTTTAACTTTAATTTTCTAAAATCTTTAAATGTAAAATTTTAGTCCCGGTTTTTTCCCGATTAAAATTTCTGTCCCGGCTTTTTTCCGGTTTTCTCCCGATTGATTTTTCTCCCGGGTTTTTCCCGGTTGGGTGGCCACCCTAAAAATTCCGTCTGTAAAATTAATACTTTTAATGTGTCAATTTTACAATTTTCTGTAAATTTACTACTCTGAAAGTAGGTAATAAAAAGACAAAAATATTACCTACTTTCAAAGTAGTAAATTTATAGAAAATTGTAAAATTGACACATTAAAAGTATTAATTTTACAGACGGAATTTTAAATTCACTACTTTTAAAGATGTTATTTTATAAGTTTCTATAAAATTCTAAATAAAACTGTAAATCTACAGAAAATTTTTTTTACAGTGTGTATTATGAATACCAGCCTACTAATTTTAGGTTAGGATTTCTGTCAAAATGATTGTGCGAATTAAATAACCGAGTTAAGTTGTACAATTCGAAACTCCGATTTTCGAATTAGTATAGTTCGATTCGAATCGGCCAATTCGAAATTCGAATTCGAAGTTTCGAATTTGCTAGCTCGATTCGAATTTACTTTCGATTCGAATCGGCCAATTCGAAATTCGAATTCGAAGTTTCGAATTTGGTAGCTCGATTCGAATTTACTTTCGATTCAAATCGGCAAATTCGAAATTCGAATTCGAAGTTTCGAATTAGCTAGCTCGATTCGAATTTACTTTCGATTCGAATCGGCCAATTCGAAATTCGAATTCGAAGTTTCGAATTGGCTAGTTCGATTCGAATTATTCCCGACTCGAGTGAAGACTTTCACCACTTCTTGGTCGAATGTCCATTTTATTTTACAATTAAATCCGAAAGCTTTCCGGAAATTCAGTCCTTGGACAACCATGAGTTATTCTGGGGTGATATTTTGTCAACCTCTGATATAGCGACTTTAAAGAAATTTGTTAATATGATTCACAAGATGTTAATTGTGCGAGTACCAGGCTGTTGATTGATGTGTATGTATGCTATGTTTACCGTTTGATGTATGAGTTCTGCTGTAATTTACGTTTGATGTTCGCTACTGTGGGACTGAAAAATTTCTTCGTTTTTTTTAAGTGTTTATCATATTGTCAGTTTTTTTTGTTTTTTCTTTTTCTCTTCGTCGATTTTTATGTCTATCACTAATCTTCGTTATTTTTTATGTATATGGACTGTCAGATCCAATAAAGAATTATATATATAATTAGATTTTTAAAAATAATGTTATTAAAATTCCTTAAAATAATTGAGTTTATGAGAAGAATTTTGTTGTTTACAAAGGTAATTGCATTCTTTTTCAAAGTTACTTAAAATTTTTTGGAAAATAACACAGGCCAACAAAATTTTGTGGCCTAACCAATAGAAGCTGATTTTTATAGGATTTTGTCCATAGAATACGAATTTGACCTTGAAAATATTGGATTGGCTCTAGTTTTTAATCAATTTACGTTTCATTATACAAAATATGCATTTTTGGCATTTTTTGAATGATTGTACAACAATACACAGAAACAGTAAATTTTTCCGCATAACACCAACTGAAAGCTTAAACACTGCTCTTGAATATCCAAAAACAAAAAATGTAATTTATGTACACTTTAACCTATAATGTCCAAAGAAACATACGCTGTTCCATAAACGTATTAAAATTAATATTACTTTTGACCATGTAAGGTAATTCAAGTAAAAATTAGTGTCTCTGGGGTTTTTATAATCGCTAGTTACAAATCTGCTATGAAATATAAAAATTACAAATGGCGGAACAAATTTTTAAAGATAATTTACGCCTTTTATGATAAAAATGTAAAATTTAAAAAAAATTCTGCCATATTGGATTCGCCATTTTGAATATTAAAATCTGAATACAGATCAGTAAGCAGTGACCATAAAAACCCCTAGAGAGACTAATTGTTATTTAAATTACCTTACTTGGTCAAAAGTACTGTTGTTTTCAATACACCGAAAAAAAAATAATTTCAATTTTAAACTATTCCTCTTCTTTTGCAGCATTTTTTCCTCTTATATGTGGGCACTAAAGTTTTCATTTCTAATTGAGAGGATTTTCCTCTTTTATATTTTCCTTTAAATGTCACTTTTGAAACAGTTTGAAGCTACGTTCAGAAAAACAAAAAACAATTTAAAAATCTTTTTTCTGGTATAAATTTGTTTCAATTTGAGAGGAATAATTTCAATCAAAGAAGAAAGGTTAAAATTCATCGTTTGGTTAAAAAACATTCAAATATAAACGAAAATTCCTCTTTTTTGTAAATGAACATTCGTATATTAAGAATAAAATGTAAAAATAATTGATAAGCGGAATTTTTTTCTCACTTTGAGATTTTATTTTTTTCGGTGTATGTTTGTGGAACAGTGAATGTCTCTTTTGACATTACAGGTTAAAGTGTACAAAAATTATATTTTTTGTTTTTGGATATTGAAGAGCAGTGTTTAAGCTTTCATTTTGTGCTATGCGGACAGATTTACTGATTCGGTGTATTGTTGTACATTCATTCAAAAAATGCTAAAAATGCATATTTTGTATATTGAAACGTAAATTGATTAAAAACTAGAGCCAATCCAATATTTTCAAGGTCAGATTCATATTCTACGGACAAAATCCTGTAAGAATCGGATGTAATATTTTAGGCAACATGCAGTTGATTAAAATTTGTCGGCCTGTGTAATATATATTTTGCGATGAATTAAATGTCATTTGTGAAAATAATTGAATTATTGCAACGAATTTTATTATTTTATTGTATAATTGAATGTTTTTTAATTTTCAATTCTTTCGTCAAGTGTTAATAAATTCTTTAAGAGTAATCGTATTTTCGAAGTAATTTATTTAAAATGAAATTAAAAATATATGAGATTCTGCGATGAAAATAATGATATTAAAATAATATTTAAAATGAATAAAACTAATTAACAATTATATAATAAATAAATTTTTAGAATAAATAAGTAAATTATTATTAAATAATAAATAAAATGATTAACAATAATAATCAAGTAAATAATTAATAAAGAATAAGAAAAAGAAGTAAATATTTATTGTACACCCTGAAAAAAGTAATCTCATAGTTAGAGGAAAAATCCTCTTTAATATCCTCTCAAGTTTTCTTCTCAAAACAAAAGTATTCCATTTGACTGTATATTATTTTTATTCTTTGGTCAATAAAAATAAGATAAACCAATCTTTTAAGGTTCAAATGTAAAAAAAATAATTCAGATGAAATAAATGAACAAATAAATATTCTTATTATTGTAAGTAATTAACTATTAATAATTAATTATATTTATTTAATTAAAAACGTTTACTTTAGTGTATAAAAATATCATTTCTTTATTAGTTCATAACCATAATTGGCAAATAATATGTGAGAGGGAAATCCTCTAAAGTGAAGTATATTACTTTTGATACCATTTATAAGAGGAAAATATGCATTTAATTAAGAGGAATCCGCATCAAATCAAGATTACTTTTTTAAGGTGTATTATAAGTGTTTGTACTTGGATTATAAGATTCAGGCTATGGTAATTTCTGCAAATATTCATCCTTGCTCGAATTTACTGTTAATCTTCCCACCCTTACTAGTCAATGGTACTTCTATTAAATATAAGGAAATATTGAAGGACCTTGGCTTGACATTGGATAGAACTTTATCTTGGAGGGATCATGTTTTTAGAATTACGCGAAAAATTTATATAGTTTTACAACATTTATACAGATATGATATATGATTACTGTTGTTCTGTGTATGATGACATTACTGATGAGCTAAACTATAAGTTGGAAAGGTCCCTGAATGCATGTATTCGTTTCATTTATGATTTGCCAAAGCACGAGCATATTACTGATTATAGAGTAAAATCTGGGTTGCTGAGTGTTGCAGCTAGAAGGCAGCTTTTTATAGGAAACCTATTATATTCTATTTTCAACACTCAGACTCCCAAATATTTATTTCAATTTTTTAAATTCAGGGATCTAGACCAGTCGTTGTACGGTAGAATTCGAAATAGGAGGATTATTATAAATATACCTATGCATCGAACATGTAAAATGCAGAGATCGTTCATAATTAGAGGTGCTAGATTATGGAACAAGTTG
This sequence comes from Leptopilina myrica (nomen nudum), assembly GCA_032872475.1. NCBI lineage: Eukaryota > Metazoa > Arthropoda > Insecta > Hymenoptera > Figitidae > Leptopilina > Leptopilina myrica (nomen nudum). The sequence goes on from CM065465.1 coordinate 11,650,170, forward strand.
CCAGACATAATAAGGAATGCACCATCTCATTTTATATTTAAAAACTTGTATTTCGAATTTTTGTTCAAGAAAAGTAATGGATTGTTCGATATAACCTTTTGGTAATCTTTTTTAGTATGAGTACAATTTATGCTCATTAAACCTGTTAACATTTTGTCAGTCAATGCTTATAAATACTTGAATAGTTTAATTTAAAATAGAATGTTTTAAACGCGCCACATTTAAAATCTCATGAAATAATGTTCAACTTATGTTAATGCATTATACTCATTGCGTTGTATTAATTTATGTACTTTGTTCCTTGAAGGGCTTATTAAGCCCTAAAAACTTATTTTTCTTAAATAAATAATTAAATAAATTGAGTAAATAAATCCATAAATAAAATGAGTTATAATTGTAACAATAAGTAATAATTGTTTCGTTAACAATTCTGGGAAAATTCCAATAATTTGTAGCAGTAGAATGCGTGCCGCCTGGACTATTGAGTCGATGAAGCTATTAAAATTTGTTAAATGTGGACCTCTGTAGCTCAGTGGAAGAGCAATCAACTGGCAATTGATAGGTCCTGGTTTTCGAGCACCAGCAGAGTTAGTCCTCAAGTAAATAATTGATAAATAAATATGTTAATAATTTTTCAATAAACCTAACAATGATAATTTAATAAATCAATAATTAATCAATTATAAATTAATGAATGAATTAAATAATAAATAATTTAATAATAATAATAAAGTAAAATATCAAAGTATGTAAAAAAAATTTATTTTTTATTAACTGAAATATTTTATTTACCGTTTCTAGCTAAAATTATTATTTTTTGAGAAATCCCTTCGTCAACCATAGATGTTTTCCTCTTTGTCACTTATATATTTTAATGTTTTTGGTTCTTTGACAATGCTATAGGTTTCATTTTCAACAAAAAAAGTAAATAAAAATTATTTTTGACTTTTTCGAAGATAGTGACATATTAATAGAATGAATTTATTTGCGATTGTTTTAAGTGATTAAATTCATTCTATTTATATTTCACTATCTTAGTACGCTGCACTTTCTACTATAAAGGTAGTGTTGGTAATATTTTGTACAAACAGCCACCTCTAGACACTCTTTTCGGGTGTAGAGTAATTCATTTCCGCTCTATTTAGGTACCGTGATGCGTAAGATATAGGTAGATTTGGTCAAATGCCATCACTCGAAATATTGTGACCGAAATAAGAGACTTTGGTCGGAGTCTAAGACCTGCGTCAGAAAGACGACGAAATAGTCGGAATATTTTCTGAGTTCATCGAGAGATGCCGCAAAAACGACTACATTGTCTAAGTAGACGAACAATTCTGTGCCATTAAGACCGGTCAAAACGTTGTTCGTTGGTAGTTAGAATGTCGTGGGCTCACCCTTTAGTCCAAAAGGCATACGATTTTATTCGTAGTGATTGGTACCATCAGAAAATGCCCTTTTCCATCAGTCTTCGGGAGCCATTGGTGTCTGGTAAAAACCGGATGCAAAATAAAAAACTGAACAGTATTTTGAATTGCTAAGATGGTCGAAAATTCGCTGATTAGGGGCAATGTAAATGCATCGCTTACTGTTTTTTTGTTAAGAGCGCGATAATCAATTACGAGACGCCATTGTAAAATCTAGTTTTTATCCGGTTTTTTGGATACAGTTCATAGAGATGCGTTATTCGGTGACTTTGAATGCCGAATAATGTTCGCTTTAAGTAATTTTTGAGCTGGTTAGTTACTACCTGTTTGTGTATTTTGGTGTAGAGGAATTGTTTTTTGAGAACCGGAAATTCGTCGGTCATTAGAATGCGGTGTTCTGTCAATGTAGTTCCCGATAATTCGACTCCTTCGAGTAAGAATAATTCGGGGAATGATTCTGCGTAACTTTTTACTCGTGCGTATCGTCGAAGGCCTAATTTTTTGCTAACTATTTTTTCTAACAAATTTTCTATTCTTTCTTCGCGAGTGATGGTGGATTTTTCGCCTAAAATTATGTCGTTTTTATCGCCAAATTCATTCGTATTTATGGCCATAACACAGCAACGACCGTTCCGAACTCGAACTAAGGCTTCACTTCTGTTAATGGTACCATTTTTAGAAAAGGAATCGGTTTAATTACCGTCTAAAACCATAGCATCGTGATGGAAAGGTAATTCAGCCTTTTCGGTAGTAAAAAAATCAAGCCCTACGATTCTTTTTCCCGGTAAAGGGAAAGGATGAGCGAAGACGTGAAACTTTGTGACCCAAAGTTCGATTAAGCTAAAACATATACTATTTAAGCTTGTTGAAGAGATACCAGTAATTGTTAATTTTTCGTCCATATAGATGTCAATCGAAGGATCAAGCGAATGTAGATCAATGAGATTTACTTGAGAGCCAGTATCTACTAGGAGACGAGCTTGTCCTCCGGGAAATTAAGACGAGCGCTTGTCAAGTTTAAATTTTCCATCTGTTTCTCAATGGACCCTTCTGTAGAAATGTGAGGTGTGTTTAACGAGTGGGTAGGGTCAACACAATCAGTTCACGATCCGAATTCGTTAACTGTTTCTGTGTTGGCCATTTTCGTTTGGCCAAATTGTGAATGGTAATGCTCAAAAGGGAAAGTGGAAAAGTTGGAAATATTAATTTCACGAATTTTGTCTGATCATAATTTTCAACAAGTAAAGAGTATGCATTTTCAATTTATAAAGCGAAATTCTGTCATTAGCGTGACAGCGAGTGTAGCACTTTCTGCCATGTGGTAAGAAGTTCAAATTTCGATCGTTAAAAGAAAGAAATAACTCGATCGTCAGGGAATTTAAATAATGAAATGACTCGTATTTACGGAAAATTTGAGTAAAGTTAAATTTTAACTTTGTTAAACACTAATATTATGTAAGATATACAGAAAATTACTTACAAAAGAAAACATTTCAAAAGAAATCAGATATTTTGTCAACTTATTCGGAACGTGTTAAACTGAGAATACGTTGTAATTAAACAAAATACAAAATAATTTTAGATTAATTGTATAATTAAAATTACTATTCGCGAGATAATGATAGGCCCCTGAAAAATGTTCGACTTTGACTAAAAATTACTATGACAAAAAAATTATTTCAAAAAAGTGACACATATTTTTGGAAAGCGTGGAATCTTAAATATTTGTATACGGAAAGTCAAATTCGAAAAAAAAATTTGTGCAGTACAGGTGCAAAATTACACCACACTGTACCCCATTTTTCGACACTTTCAAAAATACTTGACTTTGGAACAAGTTTTTACATGAAAGCGTTTATTCAAAAAATTTGAAAAAAGTACTATTTATTAACTGTATCTGTATAAAAGAATTTGCTTCGTAATTTTTAAAAAATCTTCATTACTACTGTATTTATTAACAATAATAAGACACAATGTTATATCTGGTTTTAATAGTCCAATTCATATAAATCAAATTGGAAATTGTAAATAATAAATCTATTAATTATCTTGGCTCATTAAGAAACAGGAAATTCTTGTATTAATTACATTTTTTAACATTTATTTGGACAGTTTTTTTTCTTGTAAACAAGTGTAAACGGTTGCAAAGATCCAATTTTTTTGGACAAAATCTTAACCCTGTCATAAATAATACTACGACCTTCTCCAAAACGTGGACAGAGAATCGACCGTAGAGTTTTTTTTACATAGACTTTACAGTGCTGTATACGGTATTAGTAGGGCCCAAATAAGAAATTTTAGTTTTACTTACGAATTTGAAATATTTATTAGGAATAATTTGGTTGGTTATTTTATTAAAATATTTTTTAAATAATATTAGATGTGTTTCGAAAAATACTATAATGTTTGAAACTAGAATTTTATAATTATTTAGAAATAATTTCATGTAATAAATTAAAATATTTAAATTATGTAAATAAATTGTTTAAAAGAATGATTGCAATTTATACATTTTGTTAAAGAAAATAATTATTCTAATATTAAGTTATTAAATTAAAAAATTGTTTATATTTTTTGTATAATAGTATATATTTCCTAATTACTGATAATTAATAAAATATTAATAATAAAAATTATTCTTGCCTATGTCAGATTTTGTTCATTTATCTAGATTTTCTCTTATTTGGATTTGTAAATTTTGTAAATTTCATAGGCTTTACTTATTTCTTGTGTAATTATGAATTTTTAAATTACTGTTTTCAGGTAATAAAGCTTTTTACTGTGTAGGCTTATTTGCAGCCCCTCGATACTCATTCTTTTCTATTTTATGCAGGTTCGTGTATTTAACTAAATTTTGGGAAAGTTTTAGTAGTTTTAAGTGTGCAATTTAGAGACTATTGTAAAATATAAATTGTAAAACTTACGAGTTGTAAGGAGCTGTTGCAATTCTTGAATTTTATGGCCAGAAGAGTCACTATTATTATTAATGTTATAGTTTTAAAATTTTATTTGATATAAAATGATCTCAGTTGACGAAAAAAAATTTTAAATTCTCGATTGTGGTGGTGGCGACTGCTTATTCAAGTGTTTAGCAACTGAACTTGAAAGGGCAAATCACGAGGAAATTCGATAAGAAATAGTTACTTTTATAATAGATAATTGGAATACTATTTCAAAAGATTCCCAAACAATTAAATTTAAAGAATTAGTTGAAAATGTTTTAGAAATAAGAAATCGTAGACATTATTCAAAATATACGAAACGTGGAGGTACATTTGCAACAGAAGTAGAATTCATTGTAGCATCCTACATATACAATATTAATATTGTTATTGTTAAAATGTTTGAAGGGAACAAACTGTTTGTGATACCTTTAAGAACAGACGATTCCGTGTTCAATAAGAAAATTTATTTGTTATTTAGAGGAGAAACTGAACATGGACATTTTCAACTGCTAAAGGATAATACAAATTTTAGTGACAATACTTATAATTTTAATGATTGTATGGAAATAGAAATGAGCACTGTTACTACTGAAGTAGACAAAATATATTGTGAAAATAGTGAAGTGAATAGTGCGTTATTTAATACTGACAATCATTGTAATAACAATATTAATAATGGTTTGCAAAATGAGAAAACTTTAGAAACTTTTAGTATTAATTCTGAAAGTTCTACTGCTAGTGAAAACTCTGGAAAAAGAAAACGTTTTTCAAATACTGTTAAAAAAAAGTTGCAGAGTTAGACGTTTTTTCAGATTGAGAAAGATCAGCAAAACCCAATTAATTTGCAACACGTGGTTCTTAGAACAGCAAAATGTTTACAAATTAGTGAAAGAAGTGTTAAACGTGTAACTCAAGAAGAAAATAATAGTATTGGTGAAGTGCATGGTCCGTTAAACTTTAAATCAGGAAGAAAGCCAATTATGTTTGACGAACATTACTAAAATTTACTAAAAATAAATGTTCCGGAATTTCCTGATGTTTGTGACTTTACTATGCGAAAATTGTTCAAAAATATGAATTTTAGTTATAGAAAGTTACAAAATCGCTCTGTTCTCATGGAAAATTCTGCTATATCTGAAAAGAGAGCAGAGTTTTTGAGAATGATAGATCACTACAGAAGAAGTGATTATCATATTTTTTACACAGATGAAACATGGTGTGGAGCAAATCATCATTTACAAAATGGATAAGTCGAAAAATTAAATGAAAAAAACAGAAGCAATTATGATTATTATCGATCTGGCGTTCAATGGATATAGAGGGGGCTTTGTTTGCCCTTTTGGTGCTGGAAAGAGAGTGATAATCCTTCATATTGGCAGCAAAAACGGTTTTTTGAAAGGCTGTTTAAAATGTTTTATAGGAAAGAAAGGAACTGCTGATTATCATGATGAAATGAATGCAGCTCATTTTGAAGAATGGTTGAGGGATATTTTAAACAAATTACCATCTAAATCGATAATAGTTATTGATCAAGCACCATATCACACAATGCTAGATCCAGAAAAACGAAATCTTACAACTGCCTGGAGAAAGCAAGAAATAATTGATTAGCTGATAAAAAGAAATGTACCTGTACCTCCTGCAGCTGATTCATTTGAGGATTTATATAAAGTGAATCTTCTACACATAAGTAAACCGTACAAATATGCTAAAAGTTATTTACTCGAGAAAATAACAAAAGAAATGAGAGGTGATGATATCAAACTTTTATGGCTTCCTGTAGCTCATTGTGAGTTTAATGCTATTGAACTTATTTGGGCTTATGTAAAGAAACAAGTGGCAACGAATAATAAGACATTCAAAATAAATGACGTACATAAAATGTGTATAGATATTATGAACTCTTTACCACTAACACTTTGGGAAAATTCAGTTCGACATGTTGAAGAATATGAAAAGAACTATAGACTGGTAGAGACTCACATTGAAAGAGAAATTGAACCACTTATTATATCTTTGAATGAAGATGACTTTGAGGATGATAATAGTGAGCCAGATGTCATTTAAAATGTAAGTTTACTATTATTATAAAGATAAAATCTAGCATTTTACAATAAATTTAATTTAAAATGATTAAAATCATGCTTTATTTCAAAGCTTTTCGGCTACATACGTTAGCCCTCTTCAGCGTAGCTGTGAACATTATTTTATTAAAATTTTTATTTTTAGTCTAATTGGATGTCAAATATATATATATATATATATATATATATATATTATAAAGTCATTTAAGGGGTGTTACTTACAAAACGGTGGAAACATTTAAATACATTGCGACGTGACACAAGTTTCATTGTCGTGTAGTTTTTTTAAAGTTTAACAAAAAAACATTTTTTTAATAATAAATTTTATAAGAACAAAATAATTTAAAATTATAAAAAAATCTTTATAAAAATTCTTTAACATTTACATGTATTGTGAAAATTTTCCTTCCAGCCCCTTCGTCACTTCAAAATACAGCACTGTGTACTTTTGAGGACAACGATTCTACGGTCAGGCAACGGTGCAGTACAGATTTGTATTTATGACATGGTTAAGATTTTGTCGAAAAAAATTGGGGTTTTATGTCCTTTTTACACTTGTTCACAAGAATTAAAAATTGTCCAAATAAATGATTAAAAATGCAATTAATACAAAAATTTCGTTTTTCTTAATGAGCTAAGCTAATTAAAAGATTTATTATTTACAATTTCGAATTTGATTTTTTTCAATTGGACTATTAGAACCAGAGATAACATTGTCTCTTATTATTGTTAATAAATGCAATATTATAAATTTTTTTTTTAAATTTGAAGCAATTTCTTTTATACAGATACAGTTAATAAATAGTACTTTTTCAATTTTTTTGAATAAACGCTTCCATGTAAAAACCTATTCCAAAGTCGAGCATTTTTGAAAGTGTCGAAAAATGGGGTACAGTGTGGTGTAGTTTTGCACCTGTACTGTACAAAAGTTTTTTTCAAATTTGACTTTACGTATACAAACATGTGAGATTCCACGCTTTCCAAAAATATGTGTCACTTTTTTCAAATATTTTTTTTTTGGCCGAGTTGTTTTTAGTCATAGTCGAACATTTTTCAGAGGCCTATCATTTTCTTGCAAATAGAAGTTGTATGGATAAACCCAATATATATCAAAAAAATCTAACTGATAGACTCAAAATATTCGTTGGTTGCAATATTATATTTAATTCAATGTATATTCTGCTTTGGTTTAAACTAAAGACATGTTTGAATATTCACCTTTGATTAAACTTAAAAAATGATTATAATATTTCAAGGTCAATCATAACTTATATTGAATGGCATTAGTTTGCAAGTATGAAGATACTATATAATTTACAGCAAGAAATTATCAATTTCACAGCGGGTTACGAACAAAGATTCCACTTCTGACACCAAAAATTCTATTACGTCATTAAAGGTGGCGTTCAAAATTTTAATATTACTATTTATTAACAGGAAACATGTATAAAAGATGACCCTCTGTGGATCCTTATTCTTTTTAAGGGGGTACCAGCTAACGCTGAATAACTAATTATGTTTTATTAAGTGAATAATTCGAATTTTACAAATTATTTCAACTGACTGAAAAAGATGACGCAAGGGCATCAGGAATCTCTTTTTTGCCAAAAGTGTATCCCTTCTTTTGCAATTTTCGTCTACCCAAAAAACGAGTTCCTATAAACATGTCAAAAAATGAAAATTGAGGAAAATCATGGAGAGCGTAGGGTTCAGGTCTCAGGGTAACTCATTACCAGGGGCCTGAGTTTTATTACCAAGCATCCGTTTTCAGATCTCGGTCTTATTATTTTTCGAGTACACCTTTCTTTTATAATCATAATTGCTATAATATAAAAAGAAATACTACGTGTTGTAATAAACAAAGTCGTGGATTAGAAGGGATCAAAAAATCTAAAAATGTGGTGATAAGATGTTCAACTTTCGAAATCGTTTTCTAAGCTGTCTGAGATATGTACCACTATGATACGGCAATTATGAAATATAGGTTTAATATTCTCTAAAGATGCCAATCTCTTAACATACATTGTTGTTTAGATGTTTCAGTATTAAAACTATTTTGTATTGAAAAATAAAAAAATTGAAGGCGTTAATGTACACATAATATTACATTCATACATGGGCCCACACTACATACACACATATGTATATGATAAGATAAAATCAGTGGTTTTTTTCTATATAAAAAAGAGATGGACAAACTGACACGTCCTGACGTAACAATTACATTTTGAAGTGTTTTTTTTATTAATATTGCATAGTAATACAAAACTTTTTGAATTAATTGTTTAAAAGGTATGCACATTTGAAAAATTCTGTTACGTTACAAAAGTTTCGTTTTCCGCGTTTTTGACCATATAAGAGAAAATTACGAATGTTAACAAACACTTGTACAGCTCAGCATGTAAGACTAATGACAGGTGTATAAACCAAATAATTAAATATAGTCAGTATGTAACTCAGCGCTAGACTTGTTTTGGACTCCACCCAGAAACGACTATCAATATGTTCAGTCTGTTTTGTTCCGTGTATAAGTGTGCATATGAACAAAAACATCTAAAATTATAACTAAAATTTATTTTTAAATTCAATATTTTTAAATTCAATTATTTAAATACAAAAATAATTAATTTATTGAATAATTGAATGTTTAATAATATTAAATTTTGCGACAAATTTTAATTACATTTTTTAGAATAATAACATTTTTCGATGAATTTAAAAAAAAATTATTAAACAGTTTTTACTCATGGGTAATTTTTGACCACTTTTCTCCTTAAATATGTATGTAATGTGCAAAAGTTTTAGAAATTTAAAAATAAATTACATAAACAATGCAATAAAAAAAATCCATAAACTCTTCATTACAGTGAATGAGCATGAAATTTAATAAAACAGAAAAAGAGTTATTTAAGATTTTAATTTAATTTCCTTTCGTTTTCATTTATATTGTTTGGTTATAGCGATTAATAAAACGAGCTATAATAATAAACTAAAGAAAATATCTTTTAATTTATTATATATATATATATATATATATATATATATATATAAGAAAAAGAAAAAAGGAATATCAGTTGCAATGAAAATGAAAGATGAACATCTCATAGTACCGAGAAGCGATCAAACTCTTAAGTTTGTTCTTGTGAGTCCTTCTGCTTCCGTTTCTCGCAATGCATCGCGTCTTGAAAATAGCTCTCTCGGGATAATAAACTTTTATGAATCGCTCGAGCATTTCGCGGTAAGTGAGCAGAAATAAATTCTTGTACAGGACACATCCAATTCTCGTTTCTTTTTTTCTTATTTCGCCCAAACATATTCTCATTCGTTTTCAATACTTCAAAATATTTTGACTAAATTTTATGAGAAATACAATATTGGCGAGTTTGAAATTTCTTTTTCGTTTTACTATTTTTAATAAAATTATTTCCAAGTGCAGACTTCGCATTCGAAAATTAATTTTTGAATTTTTACAAAAAAAAATTAAATGTAATTGAATTTTACTTGGAAATTTTATGAAAATAGTAGATTTTGAAAAACGTTGAATGTAGCAAAGTTTTTTAAAATACACTACCGGCGGTAGGACTTTAATGATAGATAATATTAGCTCAAAAAATCTAATCTGACTTTGAAGTTGTCCCATTTACATAAGGATTTTAAATCTTTTGAAATTTTGATAAACTTAGAGCCTAAACTTCTATACGGATATATAAAATATTGTAGGTATAGAATTATTAATTGTGTTAAAATCTTGATATATATTAGATATATGGGTTAGACTCCGTCAGAAAAATTACGATTTGCATGGGGTCTTTGGATTAAGCTGTAATTTGGTGAAATTGTAGTATTTGATACTAGAAGCTAGTGTGACAATAGTATATTTCGATACAAGGAGCCAAATGATCGTTTTGCACATTGCGAGAGTAATGGCGTGGCGAGAACTCAATGCGAGGCGAAGCCGATCAGTGAGTTTTCGCCAGATTATTTATTACACGAGCAATGGGCATACGCTCACGCGGCACCGTGTATCGAACAATATTTTTTTTTATAAGTGCAGGCATAACCTCGTTTAGTAAGCACTTGCAGTAGTTCAAAATGTCCGATCGCCTTACAGTGCGAACAAACGCTGCGCAAAATATTTTGCCCACCGCTACACTGTGAGCAAAATGTTTTGCGCATCGGTTGGTCGGACTATAGGGAATCGGCCATTTTGGAGTGCTGCTAGTGGTTGCCAAACGAGGGTTTTGCATGTACGTTGTAGCGAGTTTTCCTTTTACTTGTTAAAGCGAGGGAAATCTCTCCTTAACACAACGCTACAAAAATGGCGATACTTTTAACTTGCTGATTCACAAGCCCCACGCTTCGGACTTGTGAAAATACCCGCGACGGTCCGTTTATTTATACGGGGATCTTCCCCAGGCGCCAGGTAGGATTCTACCCGGACCTCCGCGGTTCTTCTTTTCTTTTCTATCGAGAGTGCTTCCGGACTAGCTCGACTTCCGAACTCTCGATTTTAACTCGTAGCATGGACGTATCTCAAAGAATGGATTCTATTGCCGAGAGAGACGAAACAGACAATTCAACACTCACTATGCACTACAAATTACTATGACACAATTTAGACTTTTAATTCTTTTTCTTTATTTATTCAAAAAAATGACGGAAAACCGATGAAAACCACACTTCTCACGAAGATAACCAACAAATATAGAAGCCACGCTCCCGGTGTAGCACGTTTTTGGCCGGCACTCAGCGTTGACGCCAAGTTGCCACTCTGGATAACCTGGTGGACCAGGTGAAGGCGAGCGAAGTTGAGTCGGTCCACTAACCTCGGATTTTCCGTAACATCTCACGGTATTCCTCCGCGCGGCTCATCTTCTAGAACTCGAATTTACTCGGGGACAATTTACACCGACGCAGACCCACAGGTGTCAAGCGGCTGGCCAGAACCGAACTGAGGAAATTGGCAATTAGGCGACGCGGACGTGCACCGTCCTTTACACATGCGCCCTTTACATGGCCCCTGTGAAATGGCTTCAGTAGTCCCAAACTTGCCGCGGTGTTAGATAATTGCCTGCGCTCATAGACAATAGTTGTTAAAATATCATCTGGTTTTAACCACTAAACCAAAATAATGAAGTCCATCCTTCCTTCTGGAGGTTGCTTCTTCTTCTTCCGGCCAATCAACGTGTCTATATAATTTTTATAACCTATCTGGTCTTGATACAAATTAAACGTTTTAAAGGAAGTGTGGTTTTTCTTTATACCAAATCGAATGCTCTCAAGTTTTAACAATTCAAATATTTTACAGACTATTCTGTAATTCCGTCGATATTAACAATCATTTGGAAAACAATTCATCGTAATTTCAATAATTATTTATCGGGGAGTTCGGATGTGGCCAGGTATTTGTTCTAAATCAAATATAACAAAGCGATTAAAACGCGGAAAGATTAAATATTTAATTCTAGATTTTTCGGCGAGACTTTCGCGGGACATTTGTACGTGGTTAATAAAAAACCACGTTACAACGTATAAAGAAAAAATTATTTAAAAATTTGTTTAAGTTACGCCATTTTGAATTTTTTTGTTATAATTTTTTTAAATCTTAATATTTCCGAAAGTTTTCGATGAAATTTAATAAAATTTAGAAGGTTTATACTTGAAATCATGTTTCTTCTGACTATCACATAACAAAAAAAATTTTGCCCAAAAAAAGTTTAAACATTTTTTTTGAAACCGTTTTGCCCGAGCGGGACCGATTTTAGAATTTTCTTGTCAATTAATAAAATATTCCTTATAATTTCACCTTTCATTAAAAAAAAAATTTCACCAAATTACAGCTTAATTCAAAGAACCTATGCAAATTGTAATTTTTCTGACAGAGTCTTACCCATATATTATTAAAATATTAGTTTATCAAGTAAAATTTATATGTAACTTTAGTTTTAATATTAATTGATTTTATGCATATTACTAATAACATGTTCGAATTAAGTCAATATTTTAAGTTCTATTATGAATTATTGTAACAAATATCAAATTTAATTTCATGACTATAAAAGCAAAAAAAATGAACTCTATTTGTCTTAATAAAAAATTTATATTTAAGACGATTTTAAAATCTTGGCTTCAATAATTTTTCTAACTTATGAATAATAAAAGTTTGATGCCAAGATTTTCAAATTGCCTTGAATAAAAACTTTTTATTAATACAAATAATTAGGTTTCATTCTTTGTTTATGTTTATCATGAAATTAAATCTCATATTTATAACAATTCAAAATATATAGTAAAGCATTGTCTTAATTCGAAAGTAACTGATTTTATTTATATAGATTGTATGGACAGTTACAAAATTTTTTACTTAGCAGAACTTTTTACATCAAAGATGTTTTGTGGGAATTTAATAATTCAAAAACAAAAGTTCGTCACTTTTTTTGTTTTGGGATATTAATTATAATGAATTGTAAAAATTATCTGAATTATCTGTTCATTTTATTCTCAAGATTCATTTGAGACATTATTTGACTTGACTGTAACGAATTTCATTTTACTTAATGTATAAATTATTCCTTGTGAAGGATTTTGCTTTGAATTGCATAAATTCACGTGGTGTAAAATAACTTAGAAAAGCTCGTAGTAACAAATGAAAATATGTATAATTTAAATTTATACATATACTCTCTTTTTCTCTTTCTTGCTCTTTATTCCTTTTTCTTTTTTTCCTCCCTCCCTCTCCCTTTCTCACTATGTTGCTAGTTCGCCAGTAAAACTCGTGAAATAATATCTCTCCGCTGTGTTAAATTCATTATGGTCACACTAAGAAATGTTCAGAGAGATATAGTAAATGTCAGCTCAAAGGCTGATGGAATGTTAAACACAGATGAGTATCATCCTCCTAGTTCTGCGCTTTTGTGCGATAAAATTTAATTATTTCATTTACCTCAGCTAATTTTTTGTTAATTATTTTTATTTGTCTTTCTCTTTTCCTTTCGTTTATGGCCAAATAAATTAAAAAAAATATCTGACTTTTTTCAACTCCTTCTCTTTTATTTTTATACATTTTACGAAATATTAGTCTGACTATTAGATAATATTTAACTCAAGGCCTCTCTTTAAATTTTTTTCATCTTCTTTGTCTTAAAGTCTCATAATTCTGATGCGAATGCAGGACAAACTGATACTCAGAAAATCATAAAAGTAACATTTTTATATTCTAGACAGGAAACAGTAAATAAGACAATTTTCGAGAGAATAAAATTTCTTGTAACGTCACTGGAATTTTATTGTCGAAGGTACTTTCATTTCTTTTTGTTTGATTGAAGAATGCACGATTTGAATCTTAATTTTTTCCCCTTTACATTTCGATAAAAAAAATATGATTCGAAATTTTTTTTAAATTAAAAGGTTTTCCCATTTTGTAAAACAGGTTTCAGAACATTTAATTCTTTCTGAATTTGTTCTTCACTTTATAAAATTTAAAAATTACTCTGAATTAATTTAATTTAATTGAAAAAATTAGAAATTGAAGTTAACGAACACTCCGAGTCAAGATTTTGAAAAATTTGATTTTCTTTTTTCTATTTTTCAATTTCTGACAATAATATTGAATTTTATAAAATATGAAATCAGATTTATTTTAAATAAATAAAAAAAAACTCAAAAAATCATTTTTAACCATTTTTAAAAATATTCAAAAATTGGTAAACATTAAAGGCTATTTTTAAAAACATAGAAAACTAGAAAATTTTTTAACAAGTTGTTAATTCCCTGAACGTTTAGTTTCTTCAATATAATATATAGCAATTTCAAAATCTATTATTATACAGTAATTATTTTAAAGTAAAAATTTAAAAAAATACAATTTTTTATAAACAAGTTGTTCATTTCATGACCATTTAGCTTCCTCAATATATATTATTATATATAATTTTAAAAGTTAAATAATTATAATAGTTTATTAAATATAATTAATAAACCGGGTAAAGTATCCTGAATAAATATTAATTATTCAATTTTTTATTATAGAATAATTATTTTAAAGTGTTATGATAAAATGTCAAAAAATACAAAATTTTAATTTTTTGTGAAAAATTAAAATATTTATTAATTCTATAAATTTTGATAAAATATATACTTTATATACATGAATCGATTCGTTTTTTATGTCAGGAATGCAATTTTGACAAGAATTACTAAAAAATTTAATATAGAAAAAAGTTATTTCAAAAAACCAAAAATTAATTTTTCAAAAATTAAAAAAATTTTTTTTTAATATATTTTTGAAAATCCTTCTGTCTGATTCTTGGTATTCATGACCGTAATACACCTACAAAATCTTATCAAAATCCATCAAGGTGCAAGAGAAAATTTGTCCACAAGAATCGGTGCATATACACACACACACACATACACCCGGACATTTGTTCCTCTTAACGAAATATATATACTACACTACAAGGCTTCCTTTGGAGAGGAAGCAAAATATAAAAACAATAAATTTATTAACATTTAAAAAATAAAGAAATGTAAAGAAAAATTGAACCGCAGGCAATCAAAAGGGCATACGCATGAGTTTTAAAGCTCTCATCGATATAACACATTCGACGTTTACCTGAAGATTTTTCGCTTTTATATTGTTCAAACAATTTTTAATAAGTTTCACTAAGTTATTTATTGGATTCAAATATTTTTCATTTGTTTCTATAAAATAATAAATTTGCATTAAATAATGCATTGTTTGAATTAAATAATTTACTTTACTTGATGCAATGAAATAAATTAATTGTTTCAAATATTTCATTATTTGTATTGAATAAATTCATTTATTAAAATCTATTCATTTTTTAATTGACACAAATAATTTTTTTCCAATGCAACACGCATAGAAAGGGTTTGCTGTGGCAGCGAACATTTTGCTGCCACAGCAAACCTTGTTCGTTGAAATAGGGACAGCGAAAAAGTTCACTGTCAGATCAAACAAGTTCGCTATGACAGCAAACTCGCATAAATTTTTACTAATGTTTAGTTAAATTAATTTTTTAGATTATTTTGTTAAAATTTTTTAAAATTACCTTTTGAAGAATTTTAATTGCAAATTTCCAAAATAATTGAAATCTTTAAACGTAAATTTTAAAATGAAAATTAATGCAAATTTTCGTTTCCAAAAGTGGCAGAGAAAAAAAAATTCTTATTTAAGTATTCGAAAAATTCCAGGACCGATTAAAAAATTCAAGAACTTTTCCAGGTTTTGCAGGTAAAAAAAAATTCAAGGACTTTTCCAGGTTGTCAAGGAATTCCAGGTCGCTAGACACCCTGACATTATAATAATCGTAAGTTTCCTTTCCGTTAGCAAATTATCTGTATTCATTTTTTTGTAAATTTATCTTTGTGGGTTATTGAAGATCCTAAAGTTTTGAACGTTCAAATGAACGAAATTTATTTATTGTAAAAATTAAATTTTTCTTGCCATTATTTTACTTCACTATCCAAAAAATTAATTTTTGAATTTGTAAACGTAAAATTTTAGTTTTTATATTATTTTATAATTAGTAATTTATTAAGATATTTTCAATAAAACATATTTCGTTCATTTGAACGTTTAAAACTTGGGGATCAAGGTTATTGTCATTTTTTAATGTCAAAAAGAACAAAAAAACTCGTTTTATTCACTTCACAAAATTGACAAAAATTCCATTCCATATTTTTTATTTTCCTAACTTTTTCCTAATTTTCATCAAAAATATTTACTTTTTTCTTATCCAGCTAATAAATTGAATTTATGATACGAATTTTATTATTCATGAAACAATTTAAAATAATATAATTCTTGCGAAGAATTTGAAAAAAATATTTGAAAATAATTGAATTTTTTAAAAGAATTTTATTATTTACAAAAATAAGAATTTTATGAACATTGTTTTAAATAATGAAAACGCCTTTTTTTAAACGTTGGAGGGGGGTCTGGTCTAAGTTAGATACCTTCTAGTACAAACTAGGAACTAAATTGGACTCCCTTCTGCATTAAACGTTAAAAGAAACCAGGAGCGGCGGGCTTCGCCCGCCTTTGAGTGATGTGTTGTGGATGCACCTTCAAAACGCCTTTTTTAAACGTTGGAAGGGGGTCTTGTCTAAGGCTGGGGTCCCATGATATCGTTTTTGTTGCGTTTTGTAACTAGACCATGAGTGTGAGAGAGATACAGATATATGTTTGCTCTATTTGCACTCATGGCCTAGTTACAAAACGCAACGCAAAACGTTGCCATAGGACTCCAGCCTGAGTTGGATACCTTCTAGTACCATCTAGGATGTTAATTTGACTCCCTTCTGCATTAAAACGTTTCTATGGTTATTTTCCGTTTTTTGTGTTTGTCTCGAAAAATACTCAATTTATGAAAAAATTGCATGTAACATAAAATGTGTATCTTAACAAGATCTGCAACTTTTATGTAGAACATTTTTCAAAATTTTTAATATTTACCAAGTAAAAGGTCAAAAAAAAAAAAAAAATTTTGTTTCCCAGCCCTGGCGTTCTGTAAGTAACTTTTTCATGCTCCCCCAACGAATTTTTCATTTTCTAGCTGATTGAAAGCTTTTCCAAAAATAATTAACCGTTTTTCTTCAAAATTGAGAAAAGTCCTTCTGCATAATTACCAAAATTTATTTTTGAAAAAATGGAATTTACATGACAAATTTTATAATTATTAAAAGTACATACATACCGGACAATTGTTCAGGGTCTTATATAACATAGTACCATATAGAAGAAAATTTGTCAAAAGGATTTTTAAAAATTTTTTAAATTAAACGACTTCAAAGCATCCTCACGAGGAAGCAAAATTACTTAAATTAAAATGACTTGAAATTGTTTACAATAAACAACGCGGCACAACATTCCCGCGCGCTTGCGCGCGGATAATTTGGCTAGTTTTTGATAATTTTTAAATTATTTTTTCAGGAATAATATTCAAAATTTAATATTATATCTTTATTCCTTACAAGCTAGTACTGTAAAAGTTGAAACAAAATTTAAACTGAACGTTTAATAAAAATTAAATAAAATTTTAACGTTTCTTTTGAATACCTCCTTGATGGTCACTAACGTTTTATCTGAAATCGCCACTTTTGTGCCTTTATAATAAAAAATATCGTAAGTAACAAGGTACGTAATGACTGCCAATTTATTTATGGCTGCCTTTACGTACCTTGTTGCTTAATATACTATTTAAATGCCCCGTAGTAGTAAAAAAAACTTTGACGTTAATAAATAGTTGTTTCTAACCTATTTGTACTCATCAACAAATAATTAACCAGGAACGGAGCCCCGTCCAGGGGGTTCGGGGGGCGAAGCCCCCCGACCATAAACAGGCCAACTTGGAAGAATAATAATAACTTTTGTAATTTCAAAGAACCGCATTTAATAATACCCCAAGCCATCAGACGCTTGTGCTTCGACGTATTAATAAAAATAATATCATTAAATGAACAAAAACAGAATTTTTCACACGAGCAATCGCGAAAAAACCAACTTTAAAAAATTAAATTTTAATTAATTTTCAAATAAATTATTATTATAAATTGTAGGTTAAACATAAATATTAAGACATTCTCTTTCATTTTATTTAATTTCCAGACTTGTGCTATTCAAAATGCTTAATGTAACACATTATTTTTATGTTTATAAAATTTTTAAACAATACTTGGTGTAGTGTTTTTGCAGAAGTGAAGCCTACTGAAGAGGATATTATATTACTTAATTTCGCTTTATTTTGGATAGATTCTTCAATATATCCTTCTGCAACACGACTTGATTTCCATCCTCCAAGACGTTTAACTGCGAGTAAGTTGGCTTCTGAATCAGCAACTAATGTTGCAGAGGTACGACGAAAAGCGTGTCCTTTATAGAGCTCGGGTTCTTTTAAATTTAAATATTTTGCGATCTCCTTAGACATACTTTGAAATTTATTTTTTCCAATTGGTTGAACCGTGCATTTCCCTTTGTCGTATCTAAGAAAAAATCTGTCGGTGGTTGCTGTAGAAGGCCGCAAATACCAATATTTATTAACAGTTTCAGTAAACACCATATCAATAATGAATTTTCGCGCTGTTTTCGTTTTTGTATCCGACAGATTAACCGCCAGCAGATCACCGTGTTTCAAAATGTCATCTACTTTTATTTTAACAAGCTCAATGCCACGACAGGCACCGGAAATTCCAAAAATGAAAGCAACCTGTGTATAAAAAAATAAAAAGACATTAAAGAAGGATGTTTAATACACAAACAATTATAACTAGAAAAATAAGAAAATATAAATTTAAAATAAATTTTAACTTATCAAAAAAATATTAAAACTTAAAAACAACAACAAATAAAACTATCTTCGATCATTTTCCAGATATAGAAAATTATTATTTATAACTTTAACTATACAAATAATAATAACATCAAGACATAAACAAAAGTTAACGATACACTATTATAAAAATAATTACCTTCATTGCTAAATACTGCCCTACAACGGAAAAAGACACATAAGCGACATTTTGGTGAAAAATAAGTTTTTGGTATCAATGGATTCGTAATCAAAAACTGCACCTAACTATTGTAATAAAAATGAAAATTTTAAATTATTTAATGTAAAAAATTAATATTGAAAATATTGAAATTCGCGAAATGTAAAATAATTTTACCCACAAAATTTGGAAATTTTCCCAAGAATTTACCCAAGTTTTAGGAATATTTTCCAATTTATTTAAGTAATATTTTACAATTTTGGTAGAATTGCCAAAAGTTTTTGGTAAACGACTTTACCCAAAATAATATGAGAAATTATCTAAGAAATGTTAGGAAAATTTACAAATATTTTTTACGCATCTGTGAAGAATTTTTTTTCAGTTTTTACATCCCTTAAAACAGTAGTATACTTGAAAAAACGTGTTTCTTAAACCTCGCTTAACTACAGTGGTGTTTACATATTCCCCGAATTTTAAGAAAATTTCAAAATCTCTGGGTAAATGTAAAACAGTCAGTTTTAGGCGATTCAGGTGCATCAATATTTTTTTGTACTTCATAAAATTTTTCTAGGGAAGTAAAGTAACAAGATCATGCAAAAAAAATCCATCCATTTTACGTTTTAACAAAAAGAAAAATGTTTTTGGTGAAACATAGATATGAGGAGTTATTTCTCAAACGTCCCAGTCCAAAATTATAAGTCTTTGGATTGTGTTAGTATTTTAGGAAATTGTTGCCCTATATGAAAGTAATAAATCTGTAAAATATTAGCTCTTTAAAAAAAAAATTGTAGAAAGTGGTGGGGGTTAAAGTTCTGACATTTTAAGTAACACTGCCATTTTCAAAACCATGTAACTTTTATAAAACTTTATCGATTTTAATTTGTTTATAATGGATTTAAAGCATTTTTCATCTACTTTCTAAAAATTTTACAAACAAATTTTTAAAAAAATTTTTAAACAATTTTTTTTCAAAAATTAAGTTTATTTTTTAATTTTGACCTTGATGGGTATTTTAAAAAAAATTTTTTTTATTTTTATTGGAAAGCTGACATTTTTCCGGAAAAAACCATATAAGTTTCATAGTGGGATGACCAGAAGTTTAGAAGATATTTGAAAGCAAAGTAAGCGGTGCGCCCGGGTTACTGTACGTTACGCCGGCGCTGCGCCGTTAAACGACATAAAAATCACTCTTTTATCTTCATCTGCTTCAGTAAAAGCTCTGCATTTAAACAGGGTTGATACTTCCTATGAATCTTTTTTAATAGTAGCTCTCTGCATTTAACAGGGTTGAGACTGTCATTAAAATAATGCCTGCATTACTTTTACCGAAAAAAATTTAAATATATAATTTTGAAAACGAATGTTTAAACTTTTATAAATTATAATTATTATCAATTAAAATGAGTAATTTTGAAAAAGAAAGATTAAAGTTTTAAAGGAACAATAATTATCATCAATTAAAATAATTAATTTTGAAAAAAATATTGATGTTTCGTAAGTTAAAATTATTGTTATTGGCGCGCGCGGTCGAGAAACATTGTTTCGAGTAAAACGTGATTAAAATTTTTGTTATCCCTTTAAAGACCAATTTCTTAAAAGAAGACAAATTTTATCATCATTTATATAAAATAGTTTTTGGGGTCGCTGATTACGAATCTGATATCAGTTTTTTAAAATTCAAAATGGCGGATTCAATATGGCGGACAACTTATATTTTAAAACTGATGGATTCTTATGTAATTCAGTACAGGGGGGTTTTTCAGGTCGCTGATTACCATATTGGATCCGCCATTTTGAATTTTAAAAAACTAATATCAGATTCGTAATTAGCGATCCATAAAACTTCTGGTAATCAGCATATTATTACCATATCAGATTTGTAATCAGCGACCTAAAAAAACCCGAATACCGAGTTTCATAAAAATCCAACTGTTTTCAAAAAAAATTTCCGCCATATTGGATCCGACATTTTGAATTTTAAAAAACTAATATCAGATTCGTAATAAGCGACCCATAAAACCACTGGGTACTGAATTCCATAAGAATCCAACATTTTATAAAAATAAGTCGTCCGCCATATTGGATCCACCATTTTGAATTTTGAAGAACTGATATCAGATTTGTTATCAGCGATCTGAAAAACACCCGAATACCAAGTTTCATAAAAATCCAACTGTTTTCAAAAAAAATTTCCGACATATTGGAACCGCTATTTTGAATTTTAAAAAACTAATATCAGATTCGTAATTAGCGACCCGAAAAACCTTTGGGTACTGAATTCCATAAGAATCCAATATTTTATAAAAATAAGTAGTCCGCCATATTGGATCCACCATTTTGAATTTTGAAGAACTGATATCAGATTCGTAATCAGCGACCTAAAAAAACGCGAATACCAAGTTTCATAAAAATCCAACTGTTTTCAAAAAAAATTTCCGGCATATTGGAACCGCTATTTTGAATTTTAAAAAACTAATATCAGATTCGTAATTAGCGACCCGAAAAACCTGTGGGTACTAAATTACATAAGAATCCAACATTTTTTAAAAATAAGTCGTCCGCTATATTGGATCTATTATTTTGAATTTTGAAAAACTGATATCAGATTCGTAATCAGCGACCTAAAAAAACCCGAATACCAAGTTTCATAAAAATCCAACTGTTTTCAAAAAAAATTTCCGCCATATTGGATCCGCCATTTTGAATTTTTAAAAACGACATCGAAGTCATAATCAGCGACATCAAAAACCCTGAATAACAGGATTCATGTAAATCCGATGAAAGAGCATTATAAAAGTTGCACAAAAGTGCAGTTATAATGCTTCGATCTTTATAAAATTTTAGAATGTTACTTTTAGATATGTATACCTTCAAAAAATGCAATAAAAAATTGATTTTTTTAAAAAGTGGGTTAACCCCTTAATATAATAAAAAGTATTACTACTGTTCGTAGTGATATTTTTTCCATTCCTTTTTTTTGGTTCTAATTAACAAGGTTGGTAAAATATTTTTATCTTTTTTTTGAGAGATGAAATTCACTGGTAAAACATGGATTTTGATAGTGTTTCACAACTTTTACAGGAAGGGAAATTAGTGCAATTCGAGGACAACTACCGCGCGCGCCTACACGGTTTACTGGTAGTAAATTGGTGCCAATTTTCAGTTAAAAAGTTGCGGAGCTGTGTTCGGTTTAGAGTATCCGTCAAACTAATTCTATAGTCTGGACGATGCGTACAAAATCGATCGCACGTCGAAGTTCAATTAATCGACTGTCACTTCCATTTATAACACGTATGTATCTCTCTCGCTCTCTTTCTCTTTTTATTTATATTTGCTCTTTCATTAACTATTTCAAAAGTACATATGTGAAAAAATGAATAAATAAAAAAAATTGAAATGAATTTTAATCTATTTTTCATATTCATCATTTAAATGCAATTAGTATCTAGTTTTTTACGAAAAAGGAAATACTTATATCATCAATTGCAAAAATGATGATTTAATAATGACTATAATATTTATTCTTTCTACTATTATTGTTTTAATAATAATTATTATTAAGTAATTATAATATTCTACAGACGTTTTTTATTTTCTTGCATGTAATTTTTATACAATTTGTACAATAAATTACAATTATTATCTTTTGCAACTATTTTCTACAACAACGATAATAATAATATTAACATTTTGAATTCCGATTGTTCATTCACAATTTATAATGTCAGACTTTTAACCGGCTATTGTAAATATCATATAAAAAATTTTGGAAATATCGATAAATATTGCTTATTTAATTTTGTGCTAAAATGTGGTTTTCTCACAGTCCTCGTCTTGTATTGGAAATAACTTTGAAAGGCAGTTACTGCGTTATTTTCTTTTTCTTTAACCCTTTAACAGCCCAGCGGTTTAGATCGAAAGCACTTTTGACCTTCATAACTTCTATAAAAATATTTTTGATTTCTAAACAACTATCACCTACTTATTTATTCTACTTTATGAAAAAAAAATTATATTGCAATAAAGAATTAATACTTTTTAAATTACAACAATTATAAAGAAATAATTTTTATGGCAGGGTTTACAACAAAATTAGAAAATCCAAAATTAAATAAAGCTTAGCTAATGAAAATGACTACTACGTGATTGTCAGGATGGTTGATTCTAAATCTGATGTCAGTTTTTCAAAATTCAAAATGTCAGACTCTAAAATGATAACGAAAATTGCATTTTTCTAAGAAAGTCGAGCGTTAAAAGGTTAACATATTTTACATCATATTGAAACTCTTCAAAACGAAATCTCTATCTTAATCATTTTGAACTAGGCTTTTTCACATTATGTAACCAAATTACTGTTTTATGATCTGTCTGAATAGTAAATGTTCGTCCTAATAAATATTGTCTTAACTTATTCGTAGCCCACACAATTGTTAATAATTCCTTTTCTGTCGTATGGTAATTTTGTTCTGCTTTGTTTAATATTCTTGAAATAAAACAACAAGAATGTCTATCTGGAAAAAGTACGGCTCCTATTCCTACATTACTGGCGTCCTTTGTCAAAACAAATCTTCTACTAAAATTTAAATATTTTATTACTGAAGATTTACACAGCCATTCTTTTAATAATATTAATTTGAATTTTTTTATTTTTATCTTATTCTTTTAATAATTTAAAGCTTGTACTGCAATCCTTTGTCCACTCGAAAATATTTTCTTTTGTTGTTAATTTTGATAATAGTTTATCTATTTGTGTAAAATTGTTAATAAACTTTCTGTAATATCCAACTAGTTCTGAAAATGGCTGTATTTCTATCACCTTTTAGGTTTTTTAAAATTTTAAACTGCTTGCATTTTTAAATGTTTTAGTTTTACCCCTTTATCCGTGATAACATGTCCTAAGTATTCCAATTCTGGTCGAAGGTATTCATACTTATCCGGTTGTAATTATAATCCTAATGTTTTTACTCTTTTCATGACATTGGTTAAATGTTATATATAAAGTCTAATAGGAATATTTGGATGATCTTCTATTAAAATGTCCCCATGTTCTTGATTCATTCGGATGTTACGTATCCCCAATTTTTTTTGCTCTACAAAATATCCATCCTTATGTAAAAGTGTCTTCCATTTTTCTATAATAAGGAATTTCAGAATCAGCAAATTTTCATCGACAATGCTAAGTAACTGCTGTTTGCCGAAATAATTCAAATGAAAAGCATATTCTGATTAGTGCTTAACTTCCCAGATAACAAAAGTGAGCGCATATGCTTGTTAAGCGTCACCCACAGCGTGCGACTAAGTCTCACTTGGTGAGGGCAAATGACCACCCATAAGTGTCATCCATGTGGTCGCATATTTTTGTCACAAAGTGCGATTCGCACGCGTGAGGGTAAAATGCCAGCACGAAATGAGAGTTTATTAAGGGCCAGAAAAATAATATTGAATGTTGCGTTTTGAACTAATTACAGGCTTTTTACTCGTTAAACTCGAAAAATTACGCACTTAATTGGCCAAGATAGAAAGATGACCGCATATGGCGCGCTTATTCAAAATTTTGAAAAAATAAGAACACGAATTATTTTTACTTATTTTGTTGCTTTTTACATTAAATAAATGAAATAATTATTAACATTTA
The DNA here is from genome assembly GCA_032872475.1 of Leptopilina myrica (nomen nudum). Taxonomy (NCBI): domain Eukaryota; kingdom Metazoa; phylum Arthropoda; class Insecta; order Hymenoptera; family Figitidae; genus Leptopilina; species Leptopilina myrica (nomen nudum). The sequence continues at coordinate 11,674,771 of CM065465.1, forward strand.
AAATAATAATTATTATTACTATTACATTTTTAATTTAAAATAATAATTATAAAAATGAAAATTTAACGATCCTTACGAGTCAATAATTAAAAAAAACACATTGGTTTTAACGTTTCAACAGCGCTGCTTCCCTCTTCAGAAACTATTATTTATTTGGCAGAAAAAAATAAATTAAAATACATTATTAAAAAGAAAAAATTTTTTTACATTGCTTTACATTTTCATTTTTATAATAACTAATACGAACGAGTGATAAAATCATATTACCATTTTAAATAATAATAATTATTATTACATTTTTAATTTAAAATAATAATTTATTAATATTAGGGGAGACCGGGGCTAAACCGGACACGGGGCTAAACCGGACAAGTCAAATATTTCCGAAACCGTGAAGAATTTCAAATCGTGTAAATAACCTATGAACGCGCTATTTCGTGATGCATATGCTGCATGAGGTTTTAGGAACGTGTCAATTTTCTTGTAATAATAGTTGCCGTTAATATGTGAAAATGTCATTTCTTGAGGTAAAAGTAAAAAAAAATTTTTCTTCATTTTTTTGGGTTTTTATCGTTAAATTTAAAGTGCAAATATCGTACGGCCATTTTTTTTTAGCTCAATGTGTACTGAGTTTAATAGAAAAAAAGTTTAATGGAAAACATTAAGAAGAAAAAATATATTGCAGGTCAATTATTAGATGACGGTGTGGGGCTGAATCGGACATCGTGATTAAAAACAACCAAATCTTTGAATTCTTTAATTTATTTTATATTAATTAACTATTTTATATTATATTCTTCGTTTAGAACCACTTTATAAATAAATAAATAAAGAATATATTTTAAAACTCGAATTCGCAAGCGAGTTTGCTACAAATAGACAAGCCTGAAAACTGTAATTCATTTTATATATAATTATTACCGATTTTACATATTATATTATATTCTTTGTATAGAACTATCTACAAATAAATAAAAGAAGAATTGATTTGACTTTTTTACCAAAAAAAAGAAAATTTGTATCTCATTCTTTAACTAATTGGCCGTGTCCGATTTAGCCCCATGGGATGTCCGATTTAGCCCAACCAATTTTTGGATTTTCAAATTTGAGGTAGTCACCTTCGAAGCAATATATCTCTAAAGCTATTGTACTTTTTTTAAATCGAACAAGTGCGATTTGTAGCTGAAAGTACAAGCTTCAAAACGGTATATTACACTTTAGCAAAAAGTATGTTTTTGTATGAGTTTTCTGGTCAAAGACCAAATCCGTCCGGTTTAGCCCCGGTCTCCCCTACATTTTTAATTTTAAATTAAATTAAAATAATAATAATAATAACGAAGACGCTAGTGTAAATAAAAAATTGGACAAGTGCGAGCTTAACTCGCATAAAAACCTAATAGGTCCCTTATGCAAAATTATCTTCTTTTAGTATAAAAAATGTACTTACACAAGAAGAATATAATTATTCTTTGTATACTAAGCAAATAGAAAATTTTTTTGTTTTGTAAAATTGTTCCATTTCTTATTTCTTACAAACTTAATATATAAAGAATATATTATTTTTATGTATGCGAATTCCATATTTAAAAAACAATTTAATTGTGTGTATAGAATCTGAGATTATTGTGTGAGTTAAGCCCGCACCTGTTCGACATAATGTAAGGATTGAGAAAAAAATTCCTTGACTTCTCCCCGAATTTCTTTTTACTTTTTCTCTGACAGTATAGTTTCCACGCAACCTGCAAACCTGGAAATGTCAGGGAATTTTACAAACTTTGAAAAAACTTGCAAAAGTCACGGAATTCGATCGAAAATCTGGAAAATTGTTGTTTTCTAAAGTTATTGTAATTAATCTTGAAATTCAATTTTTCTTAAATATTTCAAAATTAATTAAATTTTAAAAGAATTGCGTTTACAATTTTACTATTTTAATAAAATTTCATAAAAGAATTCCAATTATTTAAAAAGACATTTTAATAAAATTCGTCTCAAGAATTCAATTATTTTCAATAAATAATAATTTAAAAATGAAATTCAGTTAAAATTTTAGATTACAATTGAATCAGGGACTTTTACGAAAAACTCATGTGGTGCCCGTGCCGTGCCTAGGCACTACACGAAGTTCGCTTGGTGATTCGTGCCGTGCCTACGCACGACACAAAGTACGCTTGTCAATTCGTGTCGTGCCAAGGCACGATACAAAGTTCGTTTCAAAATTCGTGTCGTGCCTAAAAAAATAAAAAATAACGCTTGCAAGATTCTATACAGTATTTCATGCGTGTCTTTAAAACGTGCCTTAACACGACACGAATTATTAAATTTATTTGTGTCGTGTCTAGGCACGGCACGAATTACCAAGCGAACTTTGTGTCGTGCCTAGGCACGGTACGAATCACCAAGCGAACTTTGTGTAGTGCCTAGGTACGGCACGGGCACGACACGAATTTTCGTGTTTTTTTCGTGTTCGTGTAAGTCTCTGAATTGAATATTTAAAGAATTATATTGTGGATTTTTAGAAATAATTGAATTAAATTGTAAACAAAACAACAAAAGAAATTAACATTTGATGATAGTAACAAACATAGTAATACAAACAATTTAAGTTTTGTTAATTATACATACAGATTATTAATTTTATTTTTAGAATATTGACTCAGGTTTTTGTTTCCTATTTTTAAAAAACTTGAAAACCAATAAGCTTTAGTGTTTGGGGTTACCCCATTCTCCCTTACATATTAATTCAACTATTAAATTTGATCGGAAAATTAAAAAACGAATTTTCCATAATCAAAAAATTGTATTTTGTTATAGAAGAGCTTACCATATTGATAATGATTTCATTATTCTCGAATTCTTCGAAGTTTTTGTATTCCTCCATACTTGATAAAGGGAAACCTTTATCAATAATGTTCGTCCAAGGTTTCTTTCATCACAGTTTTTTCTCCCTTCCAAGATTTGAAGTATTTTTTTATTTTGTTCGTAAATTTTTGTTATGTCTTTCGACATTTCGGTATATAGATTCTCAACATTTCTGTATAGTTAAAAAAATGAAGGATATAGTAGACAGTATTTTTCAAAAAGAAGCAAATTATTTAGAGAGCGAAAAAAATTTAATTGAAACATTACAAATTATTTATGATATAAAAATATAATATTGAAATGGACAAGTTGGTCTAGAAAATAATAAAAAGAGAAATCTCAGAAACCATTCAGCACGTTGAAAACACTTTCATATGGTTTTTTATGTAGTATGAGGTACAGGTTTTAAAAAAGACATTTCGGAATAAATGTTTAAGTTAAATTGTTAAACAATAATATTAACAATTCTCTGATCGACTCCCGTGTGGTAAAAGCCTGAGGTCGCCCGAATAGAAATAGGTTTCTGGTCAGAGGCTGAGAAGGACTAATTTTTTACATAAAAGGAATATCAGATCTAGTAGGGGACAAGTCGGGCTTTGTTTTTTTAAAGCCTTATTAAGAAATACATAAATTCTGAACAGTTTAGTTTCAACTTAAAAAGTTTAAAATCATTATCTTGGCATAAAAGTAATATTTTTAAATTCAGAATATATTTCTTTATATTAATAAAATTTTGCCTTCCTCTGAATTTGCATCTTTCGTTGAAATTGGATTTTTTTTATTTTGGTTTCAAAATAACAAACAAAAATATTAAGTTATCAAATTTGACGAAATTACTTACTCAAAAGTTATTTCGAAATTGCCTAATTCAAATTTTTCAACAAAATTAGAAAATTGTGACTTGAATAAGGCTACAAAAAATTCATAAATTAAAAAATCTATGTAAAAACACTAACTCGGATATTTTAAAGTGGATGAATAACCAAAATAAAATAAAATGTTTTCAGACAGTGAGTTTTGATATCTTGAAGCTACACATTTTTGGTTATAAATAACTTTATAATTTTATTGCATTAAAAAAAATTAAGAACCGGTTTAGCTAGAAAATATTTTTTAATAACAGAACGGAATATCTATTTTCAATTATATTTTATTGAATTAATTTCAAATGATTATAAACGAATTTTGATATTAATGAACAATAAGTAGTGAAAATCTTCAAACAAAATTTGATAATGTATCAATAATTCGTAATTTAATTTTAGTTAAATTCTATTTCCGAATCAGTTTCTCTTTCTTCTTCATCTGTGTGGTTCTTAATATTGTTTTTCTCGTCTTCTTCATTTTTATCATTGTCATCACTTTCTTCATCATCTTCAGTTTCATCATCTCCCTCAGTTTCCTCATTCTCCTTGTCCTTCTTATCAGTCGTTTTCTTAGAACTTTTGCTGGTCCTTTTTTTCTAGGTCCACTCCAATCTTTTGCGTTGCTTAAAACGTTTCCAACCAAAGATCCGAACATGCTAGTAGTTAATTTGTTCCCACTTTGGTCTTTGTGGGTTTCAGATATCGCTCCTATGAAAAAATATTAATTAGCATGATCATATTATAAACAAATTTAATTAAAATTTAATGCATTTCTTATATCTTCTGAAATGTACTAAAAAAGCCTATTAGTTAAAATTACTGAAGTTTTAAGTATTTAGATTTCAAAGCATACAAACAATTGTTAATTTCTGTTTTAAAAAATATTTTTACCTAACAAACAATCATAAAATGGTGTGTCCCTCATAACGTATCTATTAGGCATTTGTTTTGTTGCCGTGAACTGAACAGCTAGTTCTCCTCCCAAGTATTTCCTTATAATGTTGACGATAGTCCGAGTGGGAATATTAAATCTATCAAATAACTTGCTTAACGATGTCATCTGAAAAAATAATTAGAATTTTCTCAAAATAAAAACATTTAAAATTTTTTTTAAAAAGATATAGCAGAATTAAAATTCCAAAAAGTACCTAAGAATACTTTCAACAATGTTTACATAGCGGTGCATTTGTTTCATTTTTATCATACAAATAATTAAACTTGAATAGAGTAAATTTTAATAAAAAAAACAAAGGTAAATATTTTAATCGTAATATAAATGATTGATTTGATTGTTGGATACAATATTTGCAGAAGAATAAATAGATTATTAAATGAAAAAATATATATCCAATATAATTACGAATTCTAAACGATAATTCTCGTCTTGAAGAAGTGTTTCGCCGAAGGCATCAAATTCTTTTTTATTCTTGAACGGCAAAACAATTCGATATTTTATTAAAAAATCGTCTTTAATGCCTGTTTCAATATCACTTCTTTGTCTTCTCTGCTGTTCTAAGACTTGATTTGCTTTTATTTTTTCAAAATCAACTTTGATTTTTTGTATATCAAGATAAATATTTCGTAATAATTCAGAATCTGATAATTTAAAAAAAATAATATAAATATAAAATTTACTGAAATTCCAAGCAGAAAGATTTTGATGTCTAAAATGAAATTATAATAATTCTAATAAAAATGCTCCTTTCGTATTGACACGTATATAAATTACCAATTGTAGAATTGCGCCTCTTTAAATTCTTCTGAGATTGAGCTGATTTTTCCCGAGAGCAATGGATTTCTGAAAAAATGTCAATTTTATAGAAAAAATATAATTATTTATGTTGCAATATTACAATTTATTTAAAATAACTTTCTTTTATTTAGAGTTAATGTGGATATATTTTTTATGAATGAATAAGTTACCAGTAGTTGGAGTCGTCCTGTTAAGTTTCTTAGGAAGAGGCACTAAATGTTCCTTCAAATGAGTAGATGAATTACCAGATGCATAAGTAGATGCTTTCGCTTTCTTTGGTAAATCAATTAATTTTTCCGGCAAGCCTTTCCGTTATAAAAATCATTAATAATAATAATTGCATTATTACACTTGTTAAATAAAAGTAATTTTACTTAAAGTAAAGATTACACAAGAATCAAATTTAAAGTCCTTACTGTTTGTTTTTTGAAACGATTTTTCTACTTTTCGTTTCAATTCAACTGGTTTTTGAAAAGTTTTCAGTTTAGTAGCTTGACTTTGTGCATAATTATTTAAATATGAAGTCTGTCCTTTTTTACTATGCAATAATTCAGTGGAAACAATAATGCGAATTAATAATTAAATGTTACATTTTGTTTTTATTTTGCTTCCTCATAAAGGAAGCCTTATAGTGATGTCGATTTCCGAATTTTTTAAAATCAATTATTTTTACAAATTTTCAAGTGTAGTATATATAATTCGTCGAGAGGAACAAATGTCCGGATGTATGTGTGTATGTATGTGTGTGTATGTGTGTGTGTGTGTGTGTGGGTGTATGTGTGTGTGTGTGTGTATGTCACCGATTCTTGTGGACAAATTTTCTCTTACACATCTTGATGGATTTTGATAAGATTTTGTAGATGTATTATGGTCATGAATACCAAGAATCAGACAGAAGGATTTTCAAAAATATATTTAAAAAAAAATTTTTCAACATTTTTTTAATTTTTGAAAAAATTAATTTTTTGGTTTTTTGAAATAACTTTTTTCTATATTAAAATTTTAAATAATTCTTGTCCAAATTGCATTCCTGACATAAAAACGAATCGATTCATGTATATAAAGTATATATTTTATCAAAATTTATAGAATTAATAAATATTTTAATTTTTCACAAAAAATTAAAATTTTGTATTTTTTGACATTTTATCATAACTTTTAAAAATAATTATTCTATAATAAAAAATTGAATAATTAACATTTATTCAGGGTACTTTACCCGGTTTATTAATTATATTTAATAAACTATTAAAATTATTTAACTTTTAAAATTATATATAATAATATATATTGAGGAAGCTAAATGGTCATGAAATGAACAACTTGTTTTAAATATCAAAATTAAAATTATTTAACTGTATTTCTAACAAATATTTTTCTTTTATATAATATATTTTATTCAATTTAATTGAATATATCTTTATATTTACCATTAACTTTTGAAGTGCCAGGCTTTGGAAAAATTCCAGTTTTTGAAGATTTTTCAGAAAAATCAGCTTTTTTCTTTAACAATTGTTTCTTGATAAGCTGCAATTTTTTTGGAATAATTTTTTCTGCTCCGGTTGATCCTTCTTCTTGAACTGAATCTTTGTTAGAATTCTTATGTAACAATCGATCTGCCTCAGCGCTAAGTTGCAACTTTTTTTGTCTAATTTTTTTTCTTCTTCTAACGCCTTTTCCTTGAGAGTTTGATTATTGTCACTGTCTAGAGAGAAGACATATGCATCTTCTTCTAATTGATGTAACCGTGTTTCAGCTTCATCATACGACCCTTCAATGGAAATTTTAAAAAATTTAATATGAAAAAGTATTATCCCAGAATAATAAAAATCGACAAAAGAAAAATATAAAAATTTTTACATTATTACAATTATTTTAAATATGATTAATTTCTTTATATTAAATAATTTAATAAGTTTGATTAGTGTCTTTCTTAATTAGAACGTTTTAACTTATTTTTTATTAGTTTTAATATTTTAAAGTAAAAATTGATTCATCACTAAGTAAAATTTAAAAATTAATTATTGTACTTACTAGCTCCTCCTTTCACGTTAACGGAATATTCAGGCCAATCTTCTGGTGGATCACATAAGTTTTGAACAAAATCTTTTAGCAGAGAACATCTTTCCACTGTGTAAGGGAGGGGCATACATTTTGTGTATATTTTATTTTGTTTTTTCGTTTGAATCAAGCCATTTTCGTGGCACTATATCAATTTTTTTTCGTTTGAGGACCGCGAACTATGAACTGTATTAGTTCGTAAACGTATTCATGTTCTTTAGTCATTTTAATAAATTATATCGCCCGTATTTTTACTCAAATGATATTAAACACATTTGACACTAACGTACTGATAGAATTCAATAAGACATATGAATAAATGTAGTTCTACGTGAAGTTGTGAATTTAAACATTTGAAACTTTTTATAAAAGTTCATTTACATATATTTAAAAATAAAAATATTATTAAAATTTAGTTATAATAAATAACGTTGAATATAGTCATTAAATTTATTATAATTATTTGTTTCTCCTAGAATAAAAATAATTGCAATTATTTTTAAACTAATTTTTAAAAAAGTAATACTTTTATGCAGAAAAATAGGTTATAAAATGTTAAAATAAAGTATTGATGATAGGGTTCAGCTAACTTTCCTCAAAAGTCTTTTGAGCCTTCCCATCTGCACCCCTAATTATGCTGTGAGATTGGAAATTGGCAGCTTGCATCTTGCCTTTTATGTCTTGAAACAAACCATAACCTGGATTAATAAAATTTTTTATTCAATGGATAATTCTCGGTACCCCAGGTTGTGCTTTGTCAAGCTGTTGTCGTTGGCTAAAGGGAGTTTGGGTCGCAGATCGAACTGGATACTGCAATTAAAAAGATACTTTTTCGATCCTTGTGGTCTATCAGATGTGTGGGACGCGATGTCCTCCCGGTCCTTTGGCCTTGATGGAGAGTTCGTCCTTAGAACTTATGGTGGTTATATTGTTGAACGCGATAGAGCTTGCCTTTCTGCCTCGAAGAGCTTACTCATACTTTTTGCTCAATGCAGGCTTTTAAACCGGCACATTACACGCATTTCTTTTAACAAAAAAAAGTTTATTTTCCTCCCGGACACTATTTGCACCCGCTGTAACCTGGAAGAGTTTAGTCTTTTTCATATTTTCATCGCTTGTCCAGCGAGCGACCATTTGGTGCAAGATTTTGTGGCTGAGTTTTCTCACAATCTCTCCCCTATTGAGAACTGGCTGAAAGTTTTATCCTCTGATAATCGTGTGCTAATCAAGCGTTTCGTAAGATGTATTATTTCTATTCTCGACGACCCTTTGTATGTCTCGGAATGACAAGAATTATGTATTTTTTTGTTTTTATTTTTTTTTCTTACTTTTTTGCGTGGCTCCCTTGTAGACACTGTTCGTGTCACAAACAAGTGTAATAATAAAATAAATAAAAATAAAAATATTATTAAAATTTAGTTATAATAAATAACGTTGAATATAGTCATTGAATTTATTATAATTATTTGTTTCTCCTAGAATAAAAATAATTGAATCGGTTCGTGCAGAAACCGCATAAGTCCATTTTTTTCGAAAATCACTTTTTTATTGAAAAATTATCTTTAAATGAAGCTCTACGATGTGGTAAAATATTAGAGAAGTTACTAAACTCTAAACCCTTTTAAAAAAATAATCAAATTTCCGTTTTGTGCAGAAACAGCACAAGTCCATGATGCAACGTTGCGCACAAAGATGCGCAATGGATGAGCATAATATTTACTCGCGATATTGGCGATATTCTTGACATGTTACAGAGATTATTAAATAATTTATATTATTTAACAGCTTACATTATAAAAAAATGCACTCAGGTGATATAGAAAGTGACACTAGTGATGAATATGAACCGAAAAGAAAAAAATTTTGCGACCCTTCTTCACATAAAAGGAATGTTATTAAAAATTCCAAAGTAAGTGGTACAGTTCATACAAATTGGGTTGGCAAAGAAATACCGGCGAGATGCACTGGTATAAATTGCAAGTAAGTATAATTATTTATTTTAATGTAAAATAATAATTAAAATTGATTGTAAAGTATACAAACATCCAGTTAAATGGGTAAATGTTTTTGACAGTTTGATGTTATGTTGGTAACCTACAATATTTTATGTGACAATTTAATATTATATTGTTAACTTATTAATTTAATTCGATAAAACTTGCACCCCTTTTTAAAATTTACGTAATTTTTAACTCTCTAAAACTTGAAAATTACATATTTCTATAAAATTACGATGGAAATATTTATTGACCATGAATTACAAGTTATCATGAAAAATTGTTTATTTTATTGCAGATGTCAAGAAGAATGTTTCAAACAGTTTAATGAGGATGATATGCAATATTGTATAGCAACAATGAATAATTTTTCTACCAAAGATGAACAAGATATATATTTGCAACAACATATTGAAAAGAGAGAAGTGGAACGAAGACGTCCTCGAATTGAAGATAGGAAATGTCAGAGGCGATATTCCAGTCAGTTTTACGTTTCAAAAGTATCGAATAAAATAAAAGTGTGTAAAGCAGCTTTTATAAGCTTGTACGGTATTTCTGCTTCAAGAGTTCGTAGGTTATGTGATTTAAAAGTAGACGGAAAGCTCCCTCATGATAACAGGGGACACAATTTAAAAACTAACATCGTACCTCCTACAACCTGCCAAAAAATACATGAGCATATTCTGTCATTTCCTAGAAAGAAGTCCCATTATGCAACTAAAAGAACAGAGTATCTAGATGAACGATTGAATGTTAAAATTATGCATCACTTTTTTACAGAAGAAAATCCCGACCTACACGTGAAATATCGCTTTTATCTAAATTATTTTAATACACATTTTTCTCTCAACTTCGGTCGACCTCAAATAGATACGTGCATAACTTGCGAAGAGCTTACGGTTAAAATTAAACAACCACATCTGTCAGAAAATGCTAAACAATCTTTCATTGCCGAACAGACTACACATAAAAAAAGAGCCAATAGATTTTACAATAAAATTTCTTCTGTCACAAATCTTTGCAAAGAAAGGGACGATGTAGCAGCAATAACCTTTGATTTTATGCAAAATTTACCATTGCCGAATATCCCAATACAAAACATTTTCTATTTACGGCAGTTGTGGGTACACTGTTTTGGTATAAAAGATCTTAAAACAGGCAAGTCGACGTTTTACATGTACCACGAGGGTATCGCTAATAAGGGATCGAATGAGGTTTGCTCTATGATATTAGATTATATTAATAATAATATTGGCTCAGAAATTAAGGACCTTTATCTCTTTTGCGACGGTTGTCCAGGCCAAAATAAAAACAATACACTTATCAGAGTTTTGATGGCTTTGACTGACACAAACAGGTTTGAAAACATTTACCAATGTTTCCCTGTACGAGGACATTCATTCCTGCCAAATGATCGCGATTTTGGTGTTATTAAAAACATTTTAAAAAAACATGATCGTGTGTATACCCCGAACGAGTACTTTGAATTGGTAAAAAAATCTAGTTCGAAATTCACAGTCAGAGAACTACAGACGGAAGAAGTTTTAGAATTTAAAAATTGGTGGCCAAGATTTTACAAAAAAAGTTGCTTGTCAACCGAATCCTATGGAAAAAAAATTCCAAAGGATAAAAAGGTAACATTTTCTCCTTCCTTTTATATGAGTTTCCACTACGATGCTAGTAAACCTGGAACTGTTATAACAGAAGAGAGTATCGGCTCTGCTACAAAAAATACATTTGTGTTGAAAAAGAAGAGCAATTGCGTTGTAACACTGCCTTCGACCAAAGCCTATGGTAATTCGAAAGTTCCAATTAACGAAAATAAAATTAACGACCTGAAAAAAGTTGAAAATAGCATTCTGGTCGAACATCTACCGTTTTACCGCGATATATTCAACTGGCCAACGACAACATTGGAGAGAGAAGAATAAATTTGTTTAATATTAACTCTCAGATTCGTAATAAGACTGAATTACGTAATATTTATAAAGAAAATGTTAAAAGTTGGATAAATTAATTATTAAAAAAATTTGTTTATTTATAAAATACGAATAAAAATTGTTCAAATTTAATATTTTTATTAAATGTTACTAAATATTTAATAAAACTGTGATAATTCACTTGATTTAATACATTTCCTGTGTTTTTCATTTCAGTTCGTGCAGAAACCGCATAAGTCCAAAAGTTAATTTATTTTTTTTACACCATATATTAATTAAAAAATAAATCAATTATATTGAATTTCTAAACTTATAGGTTAGTAGAATGTAATGCAAAAAGAAGAATTGAAAAAAATCCTCACATTTACAAGAAAAACAGTTTTTATTGATTCCTGAACAATTTCGATTTATGGACTTATGCGGTTTCTGCACGAACTGCCTCAATTGCAATTATTTTTAAACTAATTTTTAAAAAAGTAATACTTTTATACAGAAAAATAGGTTACAAAATGTTAAAATAAAGTTAAACAAGTAGTAAAATTTATAATAATAAATTATCAAATAAAATAAATTAATAAATAAATTGTCAAATGAATAAATAATAAAAATCAAAAACAGTATCCCATTGGAATGTTAAATAACAATAGATAAACAAATAACAGTGCATAAATGTGCATCATAATAATCGAATAATTGAAAATATTGTACTGAAGAATCAGCTGACTTTGAAATTCTCTAATGAAGCATTCCTATAGCATATACTTTTTGAGTATCTTTTCCCGAAGCGATGGATAATTTTACTAATTTATTATTAATTGCATTGATTGGACGAATAACAACTTCATTAGTTGGTCTGTTTTTCAGTTTCCACATTTGTAGTTTGCTTGAATCACATGGATAATCATAAATCGATTTGTATTTTTTCCAAACATTACCTTCGATTTTCAGCGATTCAGGACTATTCCCCATTTTTTTCTTAATTTGAATAATTGTTTAATTATTTGAAAGTACAATATTGTTGGGAGAAAATGTGGTTAATGTCATTCCTTTGTATTTAATTTCTTTTATGCTTCCATTTTTAAAAAATTTCTTTATTTCAATTACGGGAAATATATCCGGTTTATTTCTTTTTAACGCTTTCTTTTCGTGCAGTCTACGACATAGCTGAGCCAATGGCCGATATGGAGTCCGAAAATATTTTTGTAATTTTCCTAACAGATTTTCGACAGGAAAAGCTGTCACGGTACTCAAACTACATTTCATAGTTATAACACCATCTGCAAGATGTAATAGGTGAATGCACGTTCAAAACCTGTGATTTCGGACCATATAAATTTACCATTTTAGTAAAAAATGTCCGTAAGTACTCTTTTGCATCACTTGCATATTCTAAACATATTATTGATGAGCTTAAAATTCTGCAAGCACTGTGAAATAGAAGAAAGTGGTTATACAATTCGTCCTTAAGTAAACCCTTCAAAAGTATACGACCTGAATAAAGCAATAGAAATCGAAACTCAGTAGCTTTAAACTTTAAATATCCTTTAAGGCCTCTTGTTTTCCTTTGAAATTCACAAGGAATTTCTGATTTTATGTTTTGGAGTCTTTTTGACAATCGTTTCTTATTTTTAGCAGTCAGTTTATATTTTCGTTTACTAGACATCCAATATTCTAGTAATTTTTTCATGACGCCTTGACAACATAAATGCATGAAATCTAGTACGAAAATAGAAATCATATTTATTAACGTGAGTATTCTCAAAAAAGGAGATGGGCCATGATGGTGCTCTGGTTGTTCAAAGTTACGAAAAGATGAATCAGTCCGTTCAGATTTATCAGCATTAGAAAAAACTGTTGTACCGTCAATTGATTTCCCTTCAATTGTGCATCTCTCACAAGCAAATTTAGATTTATGTCCAACCGTATTTTTTAAGAAAGCTCGTGCTAGAGTGTCACCAATTACACATTTTATGCTAATCTCAAAATTTTTTCCAAACATTCGCAATCCATTTTTCTGTAGACTATTATTTTATTAACAAACCGATCCAAAAATAGTTGAGGTGTTTTTGGTTTATTTTGACCTTGAAAAATTGCAATTTCAAAAGGTTTGTATATATATCTGGCTCATAGTGTACTTTTCCTGACAGTACCAGATTTTGACACAGGCATACCATCGGCATGAATTTGTAATTCCATGACATTCTCTTCGTGTAATTTTTTATTAACACAATTTTTAAGCCCATTTTCCAGGCTAAAATAAACAAATGAACCTTTTCCTCCTTCTGCGTCTTCCATTTCTTCTATCTGGTATTTTGCATCGGTTGTTCTTAAAAATGTTTTAGAAGACTTTGGTAAATAAGGCAAAAGTCTGAATCTCAAAATATCTAACAGTTTATCTAAATGTTACTGATTAATTTGACATTCTATGGCCCAATTTTTTAATTTAAATATTTCATTTATTTCATCCACAACATCTTCATAAGAAGATTCACTGTCATCATTTGATTCTTCTTCCTCCTCCTCTTTATCTTCTTCATCTTCTTCCTCTTCACTTTCTGTACTAACTTCCATTCTTTCTTCGATTTCTTCTAAGTTACTTTCCTCTTCAGATAATGAAATGGACATATTCATATCTAAAATAAATACAATTGTAAACATATTTGTAAACCCTTTAATATTATTTAATATTAATAAAATTAAAAAAGTAATAGTAAAAAAAAGTTAGTTTTTGAGAAATTATTTTCTTGTTTCGTATGATAGAAAAATAAAATTGTTTAACCTTATAAAATTTGACTAGTTTCAATTAAATAAAATAGTAAATAATAAAATATTTAAAAATAAAAAACATTTAAGTGTAAAATATTTAAAAAAATAAAAAATTATATTTAAATTAAATTATAATTATATTTCAATTATTTACGTATAGAAAATATAAAAATGTAACATTTATAAACTTTACAAAATTTAATTTTTCGAACAAAGTTTATGCGTAAATTATGTTTTACCTCGATAAATTTTCTTATTTGCTAATTCTTCACGATTCATCCTCCTTTTTGCTAAAGAAATTGCTTTTCTTTTTCTGCTATTAACTCTTATCTTACTTTGATCTCTCATGGTGGTAAAAAAATAGTAAAGTTTTCTTAACCCTCAAAAATGACAGTTGTAAAAAAGATTGAAAAAGATAAATAATTTTATGTTATTTATCGTTACCTTTTAATTTTCAGTTGCTTTTTTAAGACCTAGTGCGATCAGTTATTATTCCAGAATGTCAATTTGACAATTCAATTTGTTTTTGCCTATAAAATACAAGTTGAGGTAGAATTTGTTAAAAAAATAATTTTCGAAAAATCCTTATAATATTAGTCGGGCCCTAGTAGGGCGTCTTTAATATTTCGCCCAAATAGCCACCGAATAAAATGGTGTGTCGTTTCTGGTTGGGATCCAGCCAGAAGCCCGATAAATGCCCAGGTTACGTCTGTATTCCCTTCCCATAACACGACCAGCATCTGACTTTAACACTCATAGTTTACGTTCTATAAATTTTTTAATTAATTTGTTGATAAAAAAATAATTTTTTTTCTAAAAAATTTTAAAAAATAATTTTTTTTAATCTTTTAAAAGTTGAAGAAAAATCAAAACTTTCTTTCTTTGACAACTTTTTTCGAAACTCAAAATTTAAAAAATTATAAACTATTAGGTTTACTAATTTATAGTTTTCGTTATAAAAAAAATTTATAGAACGAAAACTATGAGTCGGCCCATCTTCGATCTTTTTAAAAAATCTTCTGTATATTGGCAGGTATAAATAAATAAGAAAAAAATAAAAATTAATCGCGCCCAATTAAAAATAAATTAATTTGTTTATTGTTACGTCAAAACGAGAAACCTTTAATAAATATACCTAACGTTCCTCGTTTTAAATTAGTTTCAAATAAATTGAATCTAATTTGGGATGAGGATAAGTCAATGAGCCTACTAAATGTTGTGAGAGAATAATTTATTTAAAACCCAACAAGAAAGAAAAGTATTGACAAAAATACAATGAGTATAATTTTAGTTTATAAATCTTACTTTCAGAATAACGATTAGTGGTGGTGAATGAGCTGGTGATAATAATCTATTAATCCAATCTTGAGATGGCCCTTCACAAAGTGGGGCCTCAGACAGTTGTGCTTAGTGTGGGATTTTATCACTGTTGTTTACACTAATGTGATAGTGTATTGTATTTTGAAAATATTTGCTTTCTTCCAGACGGATGTCAGTAGTTGAGCAAATTTCGATGGTTCGAAATTTGGAATGTCTTGTTTCAATATAGATTTTATCGAAACTTGAATCTATTTCTCAAATAATAATTTTTGAGAATTATTTAAAGTTCTATTTTAAGAACCGGGAAAAAAGTCTAAAACGAAGTTCGTTTTAACTTAAACACTTGGAAAAATACTTGTGTTTACTTCAAATTATATTTGTTGGAAATTTATACTTGTTAATAAACTTGGGTTGATTTTAAACACTTGGGAGTTCACTTTAAACTTTGTACTTTTAGTTCACTTGTAGACGATGTGTTCAACTTGATGGTTCGATGACTATAACTTGGTGTTTCAAAAAATTACTCTCTGAATGTAGAGAGCTAGTGCCCTTTATTTATAAGACTTCCCCCATAAGCTTTGTGTTTTTGGTGCTAAATGGAATTGTGAAGAGATGGTTATTCCTTATTGTTTTTCTAATTTTATGCGTGCCTCTGGAGTTATCGCATGTATTGTAAGTGGGGATATGTGCCGCTCGTTCGGTTAGCTGTTCCTCACAGGTTAATCCCTTGATGGATTATTTCTTGCTCGTTTGTTGATTTCCTTGCTTATAAAAAGGTCGTTGAAATGATGCTTAATCGTTATTCTGATTATATTATTCAGGGTAATATTGTCTGTGGCAAAGGTTTTTACATACTTCTAAATATTACTCTTCTTTCTTGTATTTGATACAATTTATATATTCGTTGTAAGACATATATTATAACAATGACCATAAAAATACTGAATATAATGCAACAATATGTAGAGATTGTATTAATACAATAACAAGCATTTTAATAACAATAATAATATCTTACAATATATAGGTAAGATTCAATATTTAAAAAGAGAATAAACACGTAATTATTATAAGTAAATGTAGTATATTAGGAATAAGTGACGGACGTAACATTATAAAAATACAATTTTTTTTTCTAAAAAATTTTGAAAAATATTTTAAAAGTTGAAGAAAAACCAAAACTTTATTTCTTTGACAACTTTTTTCGAAACTCAATACTTTCAAACTTATAAGCTATTGAATATAATAGGTCTGCTTTTAAAAATCCTAAATTTCGAAAATTTATATCTCGAAAATTTTGTCAATTATGGAAAAATAAAAAATACGTATTTAATATTTTTCTATAAGGAACGAGAAAAAAATATGTTTTACCGATTCTAAAATGTCATAGAAAAATTTCACGTGGAAATGCCCATATGCAAATAAATACATAAAATTATGAATTAAAAATTTGTTTAATTCGTACTTTTCTCGATTATCCGGATTTTCGATTATCCGGACAAGTGCCTGCATCTATTAGTCCGGATAATGGAGTCTCTACTGTATTTGTAACTCCACCAAAATTAAATTATTATCAAAAGTAGAAGTATTTATGGTTTTGCGTGAAAATTCTTGGTAATTTCAAAATTTAAAGAAAACGAAAACTTTCTAAAGAAAGTTTGTCCAACAACCCTCGTTTTGCTGCAACACTTTTTAGCCTATTTATTTCAGGCTTCAATTGAGTTGTCGATTTACTGTTTTTTTTCTTTGGTGCCTCATCCTCCGAAGTTAAAATTATTTGAGGCGTTTTGATGGGTCTTTCTTTGTTGGAAATTCAAACTTCTCTTTTGGTAATTGATCTCTCATTTCCTTTCAATTGAACAAGATGAGCCATTATTCGGAAACAAATGTAAAAAAATTAAAATCTGGTAACCTTCTTTTGACAATTTATTAAAATGAGCGAAATTGTCTAATGTAAAAATAACTTTTTTAATCATGCAGTAAATTTTAAGTGATTAATATTGAAGAATTTAATTTAGAATATATAATTGTAAAATTTTGTAAGTATGTTCCTATCACCAATAACTAAAATAAGGCATAAGAATTGTCAAAAATATATGTTAAACATTTTTTTATCAGTATTTAGAAAATTAATCGCTATTTCTATTTTTCACAAAAAATTCATGACACCCAAGAGAGTAAATTTTTTGTAAGATGCATAAATAGTGCAAAGAAGGTTAAAGCTCAACTAGTTATCAAGCTAAATATATGATATATTACTCACAAATTTAAAAGAAATTTAAATTTGGAGAAGAGTTATTGGTGTCAATAAAAAGACACAAATCCACTGATTTTGTATGATGTGTTCTTCCTCTCCTTCCCTGCTACGCCATTGAGGCATTCTATAAATTTAATTTTTTAAATGACGCAAATCAACTGCTTCTATTCTTTATGGTAGATTTGTACATTCAAAAACATCGACCGCATCCGATTCCAATCTAACGTTATAAACTGGTAGTTTCGATTTAAATTCCCTAATAATGAGAAGAAAAGTATTTTGAATTTGCAAAATGTTTTCAATTAAAACAATTTTTTCATCGTCTAGAGCACAACAATTGTCTCGCAAGTTGGTGGAAATTGTGAATTTACCTATTTCCAATTTATTAAATTGTTCGGTAAACCTGTCCAGCAGCAATATCGCCTGTTAGAGGCCCATCTGTATGATTTAACGAAGCACGAATATTAATTGCGTTAATTTTAGGTGCATAAAAAGTTTCGTCTCTTTCACGCAATCGTTTGTAAACTTGTTGAAGAGTTAGGTGTGGTTTTCGAATCAATTTTCTCAATGTTGTTATGTTGTTCTCATAAGGGAACGCACTAAATTTTTCTGAAGGTCCTAACTCTTCAACATCTTTAACCAAATGATTCATTGAGTGCAAATTGTAGGAAATGAATTTTTCCCCGTATAAAGTTACAGGTAATGTAACGAAACTCCGAAGAAGTTCTTTGTAGAAATGATAGATTTCTCTATCCGTTTGATGTGAAATAAGAAGACGCAAGGCACACTGAAGCATCATGAAATGTTCATAATAATCAGGATCGAAGACATCTTTTAGCACAGCAGGAGCAATATAAAGCAACATCTGTCTGAATTCAGTTGCCTTGAAATTCGAATACAAACTTATTTTTCTAGGCCTTTGATTAAATTCTGTAGGACAATTTACTGCCAGTTGTTCCATCCTAGAATCAAGAATATTAATTCTTCTGACTTGCAATTCTTGCTGCCCAAATTTCCCATCTATTTTGGCAGTGAAAACCTTTTTTACAGTGCCTAAATATACTGAGTGCATAATTTCGAATGGGACATTTTTTCCCCAAATCTAAAACACCGACTAAAGGACTTGTGCCTTTATAGTGATCATCATCAACAGCAAGTTCATAATCACGATGTGTTCGCGCTACATTATCCAGGTATAAAAATACCATTGTTCCATCACTTTGTTCACCCTCCACTTAACATTTTGAACAAGGATACACAGAGTTGTGCCCGTAATGATTTATAATGAAAGTCCTAGCTGGAGCATCTATAATAAGCGATCGGACAACTAAGGAAGCAGCTGATTCCTAATTGACGGATTTCATCAAATTCTGCAACTAATTTTTCATAAAAATCATATACATTCAACGGTTTAGTTTTTCCCCTATAAATTCCCGCGATTATTGGTCTCTCATCATCTATGTTTACAATGCAATATTGGTGGGGCAAAAATTGACTCAATCCTTTGTCTACTTTTGCACCATCAGTAGACAAGTCAGTTTCAACAAATGGTGGCAATTTTTTAGAAGGTAGCTTTTCTAATCTTTTTGTTATAGTTGCCTTCAAACCGATATGTGAGTACTCCCCACCTGCTATCAGATCAATACGTCTACTAGCAACATCCATAGGAGTATTCAATAACGTCCTCGTACCGTTAGGTAAGTATATCAAATTAAAAGGAACCAATCTTAAAGTTTTCAAAATGATGTTTCCTTGAGTGTGTTTTAAGTCTCCGGCAAGAAACGCATTTTTCAATAATCTGCTTCCAAAATTTGCAGGATTTTCAGGTACATCAGGCTCTTCGGAATCATCAGGCCCTTCAGGATCGACGGAATGATCAGAATCATCAGCATGTTCGTAAGTTTTAATCTCATCATCATCATCATAAAAATGATATAATAATAATAATATTAATAATACTAAGAATAGAATTGTATTAGAAATATAAATATAAAAGTCGTATTTTACACATGGGACCATTTAAAAAAATTCGTAACGCTTTTAAGAGGAGGGGGTTACTTAATTGCGAAGGTCTGCAGAGAAAATGTTGTAAATGTAAATAAAAGTGGATTAAAATTTTCAAGAAAAAGCATTGTGTATTTCTTGAACGGTTTTAATGCTTTTTTAAATCAATTATTTATAATTTATAAATTTCAGTTAACTAAAAATTTTATTTATCTTTCATTTACTAAAATAAAATTTTTAATGTTAATTTTTGACAATTTTCGAGGAACAAAATATAATTGAATTGAAATTGACATTTAATTAAATAAATGTTTAAAAATATAAATATATTCAGTCAGTAAGAGTAAATGCGAACAAGAGGTATTAGAACATAATATTTACACTTACAGATTAAAAAGGAAATTCGACGTAAACATAATTACAGGGTGTTCACAAGTTTCAGTTTATCAATTTCCCTGACAATTAACTGTTTACTGTTAATATACTGTTTACAGGAAAATGTAAATGTTTACAAATATGAGTAAAATTTATGAATTTTAATAATTTCTAAAAATTACATATCCTAAAATTCAATTATTTGCTACAATTTTCAACGAAAATTCATCTTTGAATCAAATTATGTAAATAATTTCCCAAAAGTTCTTCTAGAATTCAATTAATACAAAAACTCTATTTTTATAATAATTGAAACTCTCCAGTTTTTTAAGTAATTAAGGTACAATATTTTCAAAATATTATTAAAAAATTCTTCTAATTAATTTTTTAAAAATAATTTTTGAAAGATAATAGTTTTTCAATTTTAAAAAGTTTTTATTCACATTGTTCGAAGATAATTGAATCTTAAACAATTATTGTAAAATTATTCTAATAATTAGTTTTTAAAAATATTTTTAAGTAATTTTTCAAAAATAATTGAATTTTTTAAAAGAATTTTTGTATAATTTTAAAAAAGTAATTAATTTTTTGATGAATTTGAATTAAAATTTTTGAACATGATTCTTTTCTCTAAAAAAATAATTCTAAAATTAAAAATAAAATTCTTTTTTTGTATGAATTTGAATTTTCTGAAATATATAATTAAAAAAAAATATTGAATTTTAAAAAATTAGAAGTTATTTTTCATTAATTTTAATTTTTTAATTTACATCTACGGGTTTTTCATTAACATATTTGATAATTCAATTCTTTTCAAAATTTGCAAATGGAAATTCTTTAAAAATTATTTTTAATTAAATTGTACAAAATTTCAATTAGGGTCATTTGAGGTGAATGTAAACGGAATATCTATTTTTCACGAAAAGCATTAGTTTTTTAACACCTGAATCGTCTAAAACTGACTATTTACATTTACCTCGAGATTTCGAAAACCTAAAATTTGGGGTAAATGTAAACAAGGGATAGAAAAACTGAAAAAACCGACCAGTTGACCGATAATGTATCATATAAAATAAACAATCAACCGTTACAAAATTAGTAATGTAAAAACTTGAATAACTTGAACAAATTTTAATAGATTTTCATTCAACTTGGTAAAAAGAAGTTTTAAGGTTGCTGAATAAGAATCTAAAATCGAATTTTTAAATTTCAAAATGGTAGATCCAATAATTTATTAAATTTTTTTAATGTAGTTGAAGTTCTGTTTTCATGTACCCCGAGTTTTCGAATTCTCGGGGTAAATGTAAACACCTAATTATTTATTAACTAAATTGACGAAAATCAAAAATCAAAGTCGATTTTTGTTAAGGCATTAATAAGAAAGAATTACATATTTTTGTCTGATTTTTAAATTAATTGTTGTGCAGATGCGAGACAAAATACTGAAACTCTAAAACTTTGCTTTTCAATCTATTTTGCATTAAAAAACAACTTACACCATGGCATTGCCAATTGTCTTAATAAAATATTGGAAATACTCAGAACATCTTGTAGGTGACCTGAGGAAAAAATATTGACGTTGTACTTATTTTTAAATTTCTAAATTTAGCTAAAACATCTACTGTTTACATTTACCCCAAATGACCCTATTTAAAAACAATTTTTTGAAATATGTGTTTACAGTTATTTTTTGCATTATACAAATCAAAATAAATTTTTTATTCTTTTTATTAAAAATTTGTGATTTTTTTGTTTCAATGTTTGGAAGAAAAGTCGAAAAAGTTGCAATTTTTAAAAATAAGTCGAAAAAAGTCTCAATTTTTTTAATTCCCTGACATTACTGACAAAAATTTTGTTTTCCTGACATTCCCCTGACTTTACTGACATGTTTACATATTTGTAAAAAATTAGTAAAATTTACTCTGAAAATAGTAAAAGTTACCTGATAATAGTTTCTTTTTACCTGAGTCACTTTTTCGAAGTTCCCAATGTGCGATCGAACAGATAAAATGAAGTTGAATGCGACTTGAGTCCGGATTTACTCCAACGTCTCTAACTGACCCTATAATTTTTTCAAAAAATTTTAATGAAATACTTAAAAAATTTATTATTTGATAAATAATTGTTCAATTATATATTTGGAAATTTTAATTATCTCATAAAAAAAATTTCATTATAAAATAAAAGGTAAAACCGCAACAAGAAAATAAAAAATAATTTTTACTACTGTCATAGTAAAACCTAAACTGCCAGAAACTTTTGTGCATTTCTGGTAACTTTTACTACTTTCGGAATAAATGTTACTACGTTCAAAATAATTTTTATTACGCTCAAGGTACATATTTGTAAAAAATTAGTAAAATTTACTCTGAAAGTAGTAAAAGTTACCAGAAATTCTCTAAAGTTTCTGACAATTTAGATTTTGAATATTTCAAAATCAAAAATTTTATGAAAAAAACATTTAAAAATGTCTTTTTAACATAAATATTCAAATAACATAATTTTTGCACGCAGAAAATGAGACGCATATTGTGCTAGTCATGTGCAGTTTATTTTCATGCATTTAAACAGATTTTATGCATGCACAAAATGAGACTCATTTGGTGACACTTATATGTGACGCACTATTGTTATCTGGGTTACCCATATAAAAATTCTTTTTTTTTAAAGTCGTGTAATTATACGACTTTTTTTGCACTATGGTTGTACGTATGTGATGGTGAATGTGCAAAATGTATTTTTTAAAATTGTTTTTGGGTATTTTATTTTTCTTTATTATGTTAACTGATACTCCTAAGTCTATTAATAGTCTGTATTATTTTCCGTTATCACCTCTTCCGTATACGAATTGTCATCGTCCACATTGATATTCGATATTCGTTTCATATTGCTTGTGGTGTTGAATTTATACCTCGGCCATTGTCTGAAAGTTTGAAAATTCTAGGTCTTTGCGTGTCACTTTGATTAATTCCGGTGGTCTCTTCGGCCATCAGCTGTCGCGAAAATTTGCTGATGTAGTACATTATTTTGTCATATGTCCCATCTTTCCACAATTATAACATGATGCCTGCTTTATCCTGTATTTATTTTATTTGGTAAATTTTGACAACTGGGATAATGTTTAAAAATTGATTTTAACGAATTTGGTCTGATCGGAAATCGTCGCAAAATTTAACTTGTTGATACTTTTTTCGTATTTCGCTATCTTAAAACCTTATTTCTAGTTCCAAAGCTTGCATTTGAGCTTCATTTAAATTTAGCGGTAGTTGAGTTTTTATCTGTAATCCTATGTCTCGACGAAAGTTCATCATGTATGTTTTTTAAATTTAACTTTCTTTATTTTCCATTGAAACTTGTCGTTTAACTAAGTTTGTGTATTCTAATTGAATTTCGTGTTTTAAGGTATTTGTCGCGTAGATTCATTTTCGACAGATTTTTTTTAAATTTCACATAATTATTCTTTGGATATTTATCTACAAAATAAGGCCTTTTAAAATAAAATTGACCGTCTGTAAGTCTCAAAAAGTGAAATCAAAGTTTCGATCTTTAACATGTGCGGTATAGGGAAAGCATGAGTTTATTACAGATTTTTAATTTTTGCACTTATACTAATCGACAGATTTTGAAGAAAAACTAAAGTGTTATTTATTGAACTAAAATGAACTTTTATAAAAAATATTAAAATTTTTGACCGTTCCATTTAAAAGATATTTAATGTCAAACTTAAAAAATTATTAAAACATTTGTTTTAAAGGAGAGGTGAATTCGTAAACGTGACAACAACGCTGGTTAAATACTACGGCTCGTCTGCTAATTTCGGCGCGAAATTTTAAAGATGGACATGTTCCAAACTTGCGACGTTGCCACGATCGTTTTCCATGATTGAGGTTATGATTATGCATTGAAAACTTTCGTGTGTGAAACTCGTGAGACTGTACGTGCGCAAAAGTTTTTCAGAAACTCGCATTCAAAATCGTTTCATAAGTACAGTCGTCTAATACAAACTTTTGAGACTGACCAGTTATGCGACAAATACCTTAATTCGTGACAAATTTTTCTATATCTATAGTTAAAACTTTGAATATCTTCAGTAGGATTTTATTTGCAATTTAATAAGTTTGATCGAAGCATTGACATTGAACCGATTTGTGTTAAGGGGCAACTCACAAAATGTACAGAAATATTGGATTTTGGTCAAATTGGTTGAAACTTCTGCAAGATGTTCTTTGAGATGTTCTGAACAAATTATGTATAGGTCAATTTGCCCCTAAAAGAATATTTTTGAGTTACAGGGGCTAAAAGTGAGGAAAATATAAAAACGTAAAGTACTCACATTTTACACATTCTGAGGTGCTATTGTGTAACTTTACTCATCTGATTAACTTTGAGTATCAGTAATGTTTACTAGAAGTAAGAATGACAGTGTAGAATGAGTAAGAGTAAAATAAATGCGCTTTAAGAGTGAAGTAATCGTCAGAATGACAGAATAGTAATGTAAGATTAGAATAGAAGTTACAAAATAATAAATCAGATGATATTTTAGTGTCAGTAAAGTTTACTTCAAGTAAGAATGACAGTGAAGAAAGAGTAAGAATTAATTAAGTATATGATGAAAATGTAAAATGAATTAAACGTCAGATAGATAGGATAGTTATGTAAGATTAGGATACAATTTATAACATGGAAAATCTGATTATCTTTTAATATCGAAGGTAACAGTTAAGTTTAGATTGATATGAATGTTAAGTGAAGTTACAGAACAGAACTACTGTTATTGCCGAAGCATGTTTTCAATAAATGTTTTTTAACATATAAATGTCTTCAGAAATGTATTTTTTTAAAAGATATCCTGAAGATATCTTAAAGACAAACTTACTCAAATTCTGTGTCTGTCCTGAAGACGTTCAATTGCATCATATGTATATTATCATGAAGTATTTGTGACATTCACGGGACATGTTAAGGGCATTTTAAGACATTATTTAGTTATTTTCACGACACACTGAGGACAGTTTAGGAAATGTTTAGGACATTTTATTATTTACGACAATAACAGAAGTTCTACTCTGTAACTTGACTTAACATTAATATCAAACACTCTTACATCTTAATTATATGCTGACACTAAAATATCATATGATTTATTATTTTGTAACATCTATCCTAATATTACATTACTATTCAGTCAATGTGACGTTTAATTCCCTCTTACCTCATAATTATACACTTAATTAACTCTCACTCTTTCTTCACGGTCATTCTTATTACAAATAAGCTTTACTGAAACTAAAAGATAATAACATTTTTCTTTTATTCACTTTTATCCTAATCTTACATTACTATACTGTCATTATGATGTTTACTTCACTCTTAAATCGCATTTATCTTACTCTTACTCATTCTTTACTTCCATTCTTACTTCGAATAAACTTCACCGATACTCAAAGTTAATCAAATGAGTTTTAGAACAACTCAAAGAACATCTTCTTGAAGTTCCAACCAATTTGGCTAAAAACCAATTTCTGTACATTTTGTGCGTTGTTCTTTGCACGTAAAGCATCGAAAAGTTTTGCATAGCTATCTAAATCTAAGTATCGCATTGCTTTTTCAGAATTTGCGGTAATTTTTTCAGAAATATTAAAATCTAATAATAGATCTGGATGATAACATTGTCCTTTTGCTATTTTAGCGTTTTTAATGATATATTTAACTCTACAATCGTCTTGTCCTGTCAATGTTGTAACGGTTTGTTTTGCCCTGCTTCTCTTACGGTTTATGGGATGGACACAAGGATGAAATAAGACGACTGAATTGCCTTTTAATTTTTCTTTATTTCCAACTTTTTTCTTCTGATCGTGAGTGACGCAGCTCATGCGCGTAACTTACAGGGAAGTAATTTTTTGTCTAAGTGATGAGCTAAATAATCGTTGTTTCTTCATACCCTGGTCGAAAGTACGTACTTCCCTATTCGATTTCGCAGCAGAAAGTCAAACATTTACGCTTTGGTGAATGTACAAGTCTGCCCTCTTTCGTACCGGGAAAAAAAGTTTTTTAAAACAATACTCGGTTGATAACTCGCGACTTTAATTAGTTTCACGAATAAAGTGCTACCGTTGATTTTTGACACATAACCTCAAAGTTGATGAAATTTGTTCGTTCTTTTTCTCAATGTGCATTTAAATTTAAATATTAAATTATAATGAAGGACAATTAATTATTGAAAAGGACTCTTTGCCAAAAAAATCTGGCGACAGGTACGTGCTGGTCTATGGCACATATCGAAAGTGGAAAAATGAAGACAAAGGTTCTGTGTCCAACTCTGAAGAAAGTAACTTAATTGTTTATTTTAAACAATTAAGTGAAAAAGTGAGACCGAATACCTTATAGAGTGTTTGGTTGATGTTAAGAAAAACTTTAAATACAAGACACAATCTGGACATAAATAAATTTCAAAATTTAAAGAGTCTTGTTAAACAAAATTCCAAAGGTTACAGACCAAAACAGTCGTTCGTTTTGAAATGGGCAGATATAATGAAGTTTATGAGTGCTGCGTCGGACTTCACATATTTAGCTGCAAAGGTTTTTATTTAAATAAAGTTTGTTTTGCATCTACTCTCATTAACTCTTCTATTAATATATGTATTTATATTTAAATTCATTTTAGGTTATCCTTTTTTCGAAATTTGTGGTGCTTTAAGGTGTGCTCAACTTACTAATATTAAGGTGCAAGTTGAAGATCTAGGAAACAAGTATATTGTTTCAATCAATGAGACAAAGAATGTTATGTGACCGTTAAGCAATACACTGCCTTAAGACCAAGTGATAATTTTACTGAGAGATTTTTTGTTCAATTTCAAAAAGAAAAATGTCATCGTCACGTAATTGGTCGGAATAAAATAGGAGAAACACCTCAAGGTATAGCCAAATATTTAAAGCCGGATCCGAAAAAATACACAGGACATTGTTTTCGACGCACTGCAGCTACTCTCGCATCTAACTCAGGTGCAAATGGCACAATGCCCAGGCAATTAGGGGATTGGAAATCGACAGCTATAGAACAAGATTAATTATTTATTTTACTTCCTTAGAAATAATAAAATTTATTTAAATTTTATTGTACTTTATTTTAAATGAAATCAAATCTAAATTGAATAAATTAATAATAAATAAAATTTATTTATTTATTTTGTGTAACAAATAATTTATTTATGAATAATTGCTTTATTTAATAGGTTATGTGGAAAATTCGATGGAAAACAGAGAAATAATTTTTGAAAGAATAACCCACGAAGCAGTATCGCAAGCTCAATCAAATCCAACGTCTAGTAAACACTGTTCGACTAATGCAGTCATTCAGGATAAACAAAATCACACAAATCCAGCAGTTGATTTGAACGATATGTTTGAAAATTTTGATGTAACTGACGAGGAATTAAATACAATTGATAAATTAAATAAGCCAATAGTTCCTGAAACATAGGCACCTTACTTCACCACTGCGAACAAAAAGAAAATACACATTCCACGCGATAGGCCGTCAAAATCAGCTGAGCATTTTACATCAAAATCACCACTTCGGCTTTCTTTTCATACTTCACAAAATGAACCGCCGTCTAAAAAAATCAAAATTGCAGGAAGTAAAACAAGTAGACAGACATTACAATCTACAACAGATCATCAAGAAAAAAATACTAATTTGATTTCAACTCCCAACAAAAATTCATTTGTTAAGTATGAAAATTGTGTTTTCCATGGAAATATAATAAACAACTTTTATTGTTCGGGAACCGATTGTAAAAAATAAGATGTAATATTCGCAATACATACTATTTAATTATGTTTTATTAACACTAATAATAAATAAAATTTGTTATCAAAATAAATATTAACTTATTTTTGAAACAATGCAATAATAATTGTCTTTTTATGCTTTGATTTTTGCCGGCCCCGACCAGCAGCACTCGCTTCGCTCGTGCAGCAAATGTCAGACAGGCACAGAGATGCCAATGACTGTCTCCAAACGGAGCTGCGCTTGCGCGACAAAAATGCTCTGATTGAGAGATTAGAGCGCGTTTATTTGAAAACCTTTATATATTAAGTGTTGTAAATGGACACGTTTTAATCTACCAATCAGAGTACTTTTCGTGGCGCAAGCGCAGTTCCGTTTGGAGATAGTCATTGACATCTCTGGACAGGCATTGAAAGTAAAAAAGAGTCATGATTGTAAAAGAGAGACAGAGAAAAAACCAGAGCTTTACGAGTGTCCGCTAGAGACGTTAAAGCGAGGCCAAAAGTAAATAAAGATGGCCGGCTTTCAAGTGAAACACAGTTGCAATTTTCTTAAAACAAATTAACACATTAAGTCCTATGAAGAATAATAATATGTCTATTATTATTAATTATAATTTTCCTTATTATTAATAACTAATAATTTATAATGGTAAAAAGAAAAATACTTTTACTATTAATTCTAATATTAACTATCTATAATAATTGAATGCTTATAAGAATAACACATAATAATAAAAAAAAGTTTTTTATAAATAGGAAACAAATTTTGATCTAAGCAATATATAAATATATATATATATATATAAATATATATATATATATATATATATATATATATATATATATATATATATATAAATATATATATATATATATATATATATAGACAGAAGAGATACACAAAGTTGTAACGTTCTACTTGAGTTGGCAAACTATATTGTTCGATACTCTCAACAGCTAAGTAAACCGCACATTGTTCAGGTATTAGACGAAGCTGCTTTGCCACAAACTTCTGAAAAAGATTCAAACTTTTTACCCTTTTTTTATAAAATTTAAAGAATGTCCCTTTTAGTATCTTTTTATCCGCACTTAACTATATTTACGAAAAATAATATAAACCAATTTGAATTTAATAACTCTTTTCAAATATAAATAGTTTTTATTCTTTATCAAAAGATTTTAAAAAATTATTACCGGCCTTAAATTTTTTCTTTTTTACGATACAAATCCAATTATTATTATTTAATCGAAAATAAAATTTAAAGGAAATACTTCAGTTTTTCGCACAATAAATGTCAAAAACAAGATATTTGTTTTTGTTCTCTATTTTTGGTGTCTGAATAACACAGCCCTGCAAATCTAAACTTTTTTCTATTGAATGATCGTGACTATGTGTTTGAACATGCCTTTGAGGATTATCAATATTTTTTTTCTCTTTAACCAGACGTTCTAGAGACTTCCACGAGGTCTAAAATTAAAGCTTGAAATGTGCACTTTAAGACCAATATGCGTAAGACAAAACAAAATTAAGAATTTTAGAAAAAGTGTTGTTTATTAATTTTCATATCGGAGTTATTTCTAATGTAATCGTGTCCACTGAATATGATCCTATGGCCAAAAACGAATATTGCGGAAGTCCCTAGCACGTCATGTTAATTAAGGGGACATTCCAGTTCAAAACATGCAAAAAGAAGTATTTTTAGTATATATTATTAAAATAACTATGACATTTATTTTACGTAGGGTTAATGCACCTATTACTGGGATTTTTGTATAATACAATTATTTTACTATTATAGAATAATATACTATTTAGAAATGTTAGAAAAAATTATTTTCGATCTTACTCAATATTTAATCCTTAAAGGATCCTCTCGGGAGCCTGTACAGGTCCTGTTTAGGATCCCATACAGGATCCCGTACTGGTCCTGTACAGGATCCTATACGGGATTGTGAGACAGGGTTCCTGTGCAGGTTCCCATGCAGGAACCTTAGTTATCAAAGATTTCTGTAAAGGTTCCTATACAGAAACTTTTGCAGTTTTGTAAACTGCAGGTACTTAAGTGTAAAGGATCCTGTAGGGAACCCGTAAAGGATCCCACACGGTTTCCTCAATTAATTTATTTATATTTTTAACTCCTGCGCAGTAGTTTTCTATGAGTTTCTCGAATGCGCAATACATTTTTCTGTCCAACATTGATATACGAGCCTAACATATTAAAATGTGAAGTCTATGTATGTCAAATGTTGCTTAACATATAAAAACTTAAAAAAATTAAAAAGTTTCCTGTACAGGATCCTGCACGTGTTCCTGTACAGGAACCTTTACAGGAACATTTGATAGCTAAGGTTCCCGCATCGGAACCTGCACAGGATCCCTGTCCCAAAATCCCGTACGGGATCCTTTAAGGATCCTGTACGGGGATTTTAAGCTGGGCATTGTGCGTAAAGAAACATATTTAAAGTATTAATAATTCAATTATTTAAGAACGACAATTGCTTATCGTAGTAATTGGAACATTTCCATTGAAATGCATATGCTTAAATTACTGGGAGCAACATAACCTCTAAATACACGTATTTTTATCGTAGTAATTCGCTCACAGTAGTTGGGTCAGTCTCCTAGTAATACACGCATTTGATATAATTTGTTTATTGATTTAATTTGTTTAAATGATCAATTTCTATAAAGTTTTTATTAATGTTTTATTATCTACATAACAAGAGCTTTCAATTTAATTAGCTTTAACTTTACTTCTTGCATTATAATTCCCGAGTTTATTATTTCAAAGGCTGCTAAATTTGAACATCGCAGTAGATGGTACATTTACCCTATAATAAATAATTTATTTAAAAAGTAAAAAAAAAATTTTCATTTTTATTTCAAAATGGCGGCAATATACGCCATTTTCGAAAATGCCCATTTTCGATGATAAGATCGATTCCAAACTTTCGAAAACAAATAAAACCAAAAACGAAGTGACATTCTCTTCGTTTGATATTTCTTTAGGTGTGGAACACTGAAAGAAATTTTCCGTCATTATTGCCATAATATGGCTGAATCTGCCAAAATGAATCACTGTATTATAATGAACTACAACTGTCAAAACAGTTTGGTTAATCCAGCCTTACGAATGAGAGAAATAGAGGACAGTAAATGTGAATCAGCCTTCATCCCAGTGTGCAAAGTTACAGAATAATTCTGTAACTATTCCAGAACAAAAAAGAACAAGTTCTGTAACTAGTGAGGAACAGGCAGGTCAAAATGTCGTCCCCCTGGAGGCACAAAATAGGAACAAAAGTCTGTAACAATTCTAGAACAAAACTAGAACATTGTTTTAGAACAAATATATAACAATTCTATAACAAAAACGATTTATCATAAATAATACCCAAGCAGAAATTTAATAGTTGCATAGAACAAATAAATGTTTATAAGTATAAATAAAAGTATGAATAATTAATAGAATTCTTTTTTTGCAATAAGTTTAAAAAAAAAATTTATTTTCTTTAATAATTTAAACAGACTATCTTATTTATTTAAATTAATGACTAAATTATTATTATAATTGTTAATAATTATTTGAACTTATACTTTATATAACAATATTCAGAATTATACACAGAACACTTAAAACTAAGAATGAAAAATTCCGCACGCACGGGGGATCGAAACCTAGACCTAGAGGACACAAGTCGAATACGCATACCGCATAGCCACGCAAGCTTGGAAGTGATTTTACTTCAACTTCCTTTTGAATTGAGGGACCGATATGTGCAGCGCTAAAATTATAAATTAAAATGTAACATACTTATTAAAAAAATAACTATATATGAGGCACTCTAGGCCAAATCGGAAATTATTTTGCTTTTGCATCAAAAATTGATCAAATTGGACGTTTTTATAATGAAAAGTTTTCTTTTCACACGTAGTTTTTAATAAAAATATTTTTTAAAATTTTAAAAATAAAATTTCATTTTCAACAATGTATGTTTCAATGAATTTTTTTCAAATTTTTTGTAAGAATATTGCACTAAATTAACATGTTTTAAGCCTTGTCCGATCGTGGGCTCACAATCGGGCCCATATATATATATATATATATATTTTTTTTTATTTTTTTTTATTTCAAAGAATAATATATAATTATGCTACAAATAATAACAAATTTTAATTAATTAGTTAATATTAATAATTTATTATTGTATTTTTATGATATACCTATTAATTAATAATTGATAATAAATTAATTAAATATTTGATGTTATTCTTGGTGAATAATGTTTTTAAAAATTTTGAAAATTTATGCAAGCTGACAGTGAAAAATTATTTAATTTTTCACGAATTATCGATACGAGTCTTTCTAAGTATCTAAATTCAAAAGATTTTTTGTAATTCATGCAAAAACGCGGCTGCACTATACACGGAAAGAAAGTTATTATATTAGAAGTATTAAACTTTAATAAAAATTATACTTTATTTAGTAAACACGGTGGTCTTGAATCAACTTTGAATGAAATGTCTTAGCACATCATTTTTTTTGTTGATTTGGGTTATTTGCATTCTAAATAATGTGTAAAAAATTTATAGCCCATAACTTGTCGAGCCGTTTTTATATATATTATATATAACCTTTTCGTTAATTTTTTTCTGTACAGTAATTTTTATAATTTTCGTAAATTGGCAAAAATATGTGCCTTAACATGTATTGTTATATTTAAACAGAACTGACTTATTGTGTCAGAAATATTATTTAAAATTAAACAAAAGTATTAGGGTCAGTTGGGGTGAATCCGGACAGTGGGCAAATACGGACAAAAGGTGTTGGATCTTAATTTACAAATTAAAAATTCAGTTCGACGTCAATATTTTAAGCTCAGATCCTTTAAAAGAGATTCTGACTACTTCCATGGTTTTATCTCGACAATTGTCAACAGGATAATTTAAAAACTTAGTGTAAATCTGGACAGAGCTTCTATTACATTTTAAAAGGTGGTGTAAGTATTGTAATTCGATTAATTTTTAAAAAGTCCGGCATATTGGATCCGGCATTTTGAATTTTCAAAATCTGACTTTTCTTTGTCAAGTTTTATTAAAATCCATTAAAATTTGTTAAAGCTATATATGTTTTTGATTATTACTTTTTGAATCGTTAATTGATTAACTTTTATGATACTACAACACTTAACTGATTCAACTTTTATACATTTAATATGAATTTTTTTCAAGTAGTTTTATCCCTTAATAGAGTAGTATACTTAAGATAACTTTGTTTTAAACCTTTCTTAGAAACTAAGCTGTCAGGATTTACACCAAATTTAAAGAAATTTTCTAAATCTTGGGGTAAATCCGAACAATAAAATGTAAAAAATTAAATATAAAATTTTATAAAAAATAAAGAATTATCTAGGGAACTCAAGAAAGAAATTAATGCAGTATAAAACGAAAAAATTGCCTTTTATTATAAAAAAACTTACGTCATTTGTGAAAAATAGGTATTTTGTCCGGATTTACCCCAACTGACCCTATTTTAATTAATATTATGCTTAAATCCATAATTTGATACAAATATGTAACATTTTAAATAAAAAACTGATGATTTTTTTTCAAAATGAGTTTTCTCAAAAACGGCTCGACAAGTTATGGGCTATAAATTTTTTACATATTATTTAGAATGCAAATAACCCAAATCATCAAAAAAAGGGATGTGCAAAGACTTTTCATTCAAAGTTGATTCAAGACCACCGTGTAAAGTTATATCAAATATCGAAAACTTTTAACAAATTTTAATATAACTTTACTAAATTTTATATAGGTACGTTTTGTTAAAATTTTACAGTAATAAGAAAGTCTTATTTTAAAGCAGGAAAGCAGCCTTAAATTAAGATACAACATTTTTGTATCCTTTAACATTATAGCAGACAGTGCTGAATTTAAGACCGATCTTAAAATAAGATTTACTGTGTAAGTTTTGTTGATAACAAAATTTTCCTTTGTCGCATTTTGTCCTACACTTGTAAAATACTTTTATAAAATTTAATAATAACATTTTTCCGTGTAGTGAAAATAAACACGAGTTTTATAGTGAAAGAACAGTTATATTAAATTTTTGTAACAGTGTTGTAGAACACTGTAGGAACAATGTTACATCAAAATTCTATAACTAATTTGGAACAAATGTTACATGTCTGTTATAGAACAAATACAGAACAATTGTTCCAGAACAAATTTAGAACAAAGCTCTAGAACTGTTCTATAATAAAATTATAACACTTATTCTAGAACACTGTTCTTTTTTTTGGTCTAGAACAGTTATAGTACGTGCACACTGGGATATGTCTAACATAACCTCACTTATGTGCTAATCTGACAGATTGTATGACTATTTCAACCAAAATCCTTAACCAGAAGTTTATGGCCGAATTCTCAAAAGCATTTTTTTCAGTGAACCTCAAAAAAATATAATTTTCTTCCCCCCTTTTTCGTAGAGTACTTTTCCCCCAAAATTTGCAAAAAGGTGTTTTTATTCACAATGTCTCTTATAAAAAAGGGGTTTTTAGGTTCCACTTATAGGCATGATGACGCTGAATCAAAAGCCGTTTGATTTTTTAAAATCGCTTCAGAAGAACACGAGATCTCTTATCAGATGAAAAAAAACATTTTGAGAAAAACGCATTTAAAGTTTTTGTTCATAAGTTTCGACATTTAAAAAAAAAATCATCGGATTTGCTTGGAAATCGTTACTCGGCGGTTTTTAAGGTCGCTAATTATGAGTATGGAATCAGATTTTAAAAATTCAAAATGTCAAATCCAATATGGCTGACAATTTTTTTCAAAATCATTAGATTTGCTTGAAAATCGTTACGGGGGAGGGGCATTTTGGTTGCTGATAACGAATATGACATCATTTTTTCCAAATTAAAAATGGCAAATGCAATATGGTGGACGAAAAAAAAATTATACGAAAGAAAATTAATATAAAAAAATTATTTTTCCGTCATATTGGATCCGCCATTTTGAATTTTGAAATTTGATATCAAATTTGTGATTAGCAACACCAAATACATTTTTTGTTTGTCTTTTTTTTGCAAATAAGAAAACATTTAAATCAATCGATTGCTTATCTGCATACAAAAACATCTTTGACATGACGAAGAATAAGAATAATCTTTTGTTTTACTTCGAATTTTGCAATAATATTTTAGGAGAGTATTCTTGATATTATAAGAAATCCGAAAATAAAAACAAAAAAAAATAAATTTTTTGACATTTTAAACTGGAATGTCCTCTTAAAGAGAAAAAAATATTGAAAACCCTCAAAAACATGTTTTTGGGACCTTTTATCTCCACTTTTCTCGAAATCCTGACGTGTTGGTCAATTTTGGGACCCAGGATCGTGTTCAGCAGACAAAAATTAAGAGTCTGTATGACTCGGTTAAAATGTCAATTAAGATTCAATTTAGTCTGACTTCGCCGGTAGAAGGTGTTGGGCAATTACTTTGGGTATTTGAAGCGAAAAGATGTTTTAAGAGTAGGGGAGGGTGGTCCCATACCGACCCCCTAAAGTGCAAAGACTAAAAATGTGCCAAAAATGTGTTTGTTTTCCTCAAAATTTTTTTAAGTAAAGGAACTATTTTTCAATGTTTTCTGACGATTGCCGAGGTTTCTAATTGTCATCAATGAAAGATCTAAAGAAAAAGCAAAAATTTACGTTTTTAACTTTTTCAAAATGAGTGGTCCGTAACCTACCCCCATTTTTTGGGGGGAAATCTCAAGAAAAATTAAGATATCAAGTTTTGATAGTAATTAAAATAAAATTTAACAGTCTGTAATGAACTATTAAATTATTTTGACTTAATTTAAATACATTTTTGGACCTTTTTCTGAACAAAAAGGTAAATAAATGAATCATTAGTAACTTTACTTTGAAATTATTTATGTCTATAAGTTATGTTAAGATAGTTAAACTTGAATTAATATTATTACTTTATTTAAAAAATTTTAAGGCCTTCTTTGAAATAATAAATATAAATTGTTAAACAATGTCTAAATTTCCAATATAATAGCAGCAATGGTTTTGCCTGTTTTAATTTTCGCCCTATTTTTAGTAAAATCATTTGCCACTTCTAGAAAAAAAAATTTTCTCAAAACCTTTCGTTCGCGAACCAGATAACATAGTAAACTAATTATCCTTTGTTTTTGATTTGAGTTGTTCCCGTTTTATCGTGCACACCACAAGTCATCTTAAAAAAAGTGTTGTGGTAAAACAGATACAGTTTCCACAAATGTTAATATTTTTTAAGTTTTAAAGTTGCTAAAATTTCAGGACATGTACTATCAGGTACAATGTACATTATTTTAATAAACTTTTAATAAGAACTCTAAAAATAATTATAAAAATCACTCTTTTTTGTGGTCGAAAAGGTAGGTAACCCCTTAATCCTTTGCCGTTGATGTGTTACGAAATGTCGTTTAGAGTCTTTTCTGGGGGAACAACCAATGAGAAAAGGCGGTGTACTTGTGTTGATAACTTAGTTATGTGTGAGAATGTAAGTGTTCTGAATTTGCAGGAACGTACCTAACTAAAAAAGAATCCATTTATACTTTAAAATAAATTATATTTAAAAATAATATTTAATACCTAAAAATATGTTTTTTTGTATAAAGTGGAAGTCTATTTGCAATTTATTACTATTTAAACATAGGTAGGGGAGACCGGGGCTAAACCGGACAAGTCAAATATTTCCGAAACCGTGAAGAATTTTAAATCGTGTAAATAACCTATGAACGCACAATTTCGTGATGCATATGCTGCATGAGGTTTTAGGGACGTGTCATTTTTCTTGTAATAATAGTTGCCGTTAATATGTGAAAATGTCATTTCTTGAGGTAAAAGTAAAAAAATTTTTTCTTCATTTTTTTGGGTTTTTATCTTTAAAATTAAAGTGCAAATATCATACGGCCATTTTTCTTTTAGCTTAAGGTGTACTGAGTTTAGTAGAAAAAAAGTTTAATGGAAAACATTAAGAAGAACAAATATATTGCAGGTTAATTATTAGATAACGGTGTGGGGCTGAATCGGACATCGTGATTAAAAACAACCAAATTTTTTAATTTTTTAATTTATTTTATATTAATTAACTATTTTATATTATATTATTTGCTTAGAACCACTTTATAAATAAATAAATAAAGAATTTATTTTAAAACTCGAATTCGCAAGCGAGTTGCTACAAACAGACAAGCCTGAAAACTGTAATTCATTTTATATTATAATTATTACCGATTTTACATATTATATTATATTCTTTGTATAGAACTATCTACAAATAAATAAAAGAAGAATTGATTTGACTTTTTTACCAAAAAAAAGAAAATTTGTATCTCATTCTTTAATTAATTGGCCGTGTCCGATTTAGCCCCATGGGGTGTCCGATTTAGCCCAACCAATTTTCGGATTTTCAAATTTGAGGTAGTCACCTTCGAAGCAATATATCTCTAAAGCTATTGTACTTTTTTTAAATCGAACAAGTGCGATTTGTAGCTGAAAGTACAAGCTTCAAAACGGTATATTACACTTTAGCAAAAAGTATGTTTTTGTATGAGTTTTCTGGTCAAAGACCAAATCCGTCCGGTTTAGCCCCGGTCTCCCCTACATTTGATTATTAAAGACTTTTATCAAATCTACATAACTTATGTAAACATAACCTTAAAATCAAACTAATTTCCGGCCCTGATATTATCCACGTGATTCCACTGTCAAATTGATGTTTTCTAAGGTGGGGAAAACTTATACACGGCAAAGGGTTAATTCTTATCGCATTGATAAGAACATTTTACAACTAATAATGAATAAAATATTTAACCAAAAGAGAATTAAAATTAAGTAATATGTGCTGTGATTGCTAGTAAAATATTTTATTAATTCCTAAAAAATAAAGGTAAATATGCAAAATCTATCCTCACTTCATGTGAACAATAAGAAAGAAGAGAATAAACAATTACAATGTAAAAATATGGGGGTCGGTTTCGGACCACCCTGACTATTTTCACAAAATGTTTTGCCAATCACTTATATCAATGGAATCAATTTAATTTTAATGTTGTGCGTTGAAGTTAAGGTCACACACAATCAAAATTAATTTCGTAAAAATTTTCCTGTATTCAAAAAACACTGTTAGCTCGAATTCCGTATAGGTCAAAAATTAATTTAACCAATGCTAAAATCTAATATTACTTGAATCTCCAAAATGAAATAAAATGCATTGACAAAACCTGTGGCCTAGTTGTTGGTGTTGTGAAATGAGTGCGAGTGAGACAGACTTATGCGATTCCCATACTTTCCTATGACTGACCGATAGCTTTTCTTACTGTATATATAGTTTAACTGTTGTTTGCTGTCAAATCTTTAATAATCATCTATTACAACTAAAAAGTTAACGATGACAGCGGACTAATTCGTTTTGTCAACCAACATCAGTATTTTGAGTCAGTTCGCTGTCATATAGCAAACTTGTTAGCTATATTCCTATTTCAACTAACCAATCTTTCTATGCGTGTAACATTATTTTAAAATTCGAGAAACTATGCACATTTTTTGTTGAGTGGCGGATTAAGGAGTTAAAGAACACAAAATAAAAACTATAATACATATCATACTGTCCGATAGAAAAAGAATATTTTATTTTTACTTCTAATTAGAACTTTTGATTGATAATTTGATAAAGGTGAAACAAGTTAACAATCTCTCCGAATCAATTTTGATAATTTGGTTAAGTTACCTGAGAAGTTAAAAACAATTTGACATTCTCGATTGTGTTTTTTTCGTGGCGTCGCGAAAAAACGCTACCTCAATTACAACACTTATTCCTGTTTGTAAATTAAATTTCATACTTTTTCGTAAGGGTTATCAGTAAGTCCAAGTAAAAGTACATATTTGTCCTTAAATCTGCCAAGGTATATATATATACCTAAGGTAATTGCGCAACTACGAATGATGGGTTCAAAACGCGGTTGTCTTCGGTCGGGGGGTTTTTTGCTTATCTACGATCCGCTTAAGTCTTGCTGCGTATGTAATATGGGAGAGGGCAAATCTTGATTCCATATTCTGACTTCTTGCCCAATGTACAATAATTTGAGATCTTCCATCTTTCATTTGCCTAGAGAAGTTATCAATTAGCCTCAGTACTGGGTGTATCTTCTAGAATCGGACTCGCCGATTGAATTAAAAATGTGGCCAACTTTATAGTAGCCGTATTGAAATTATTATATATAATTCAAATAAAAATGATATAATTTCAAAGAAATAATTTTTTTATAAAAGTAAAAATCATTTAATCCAAATAAACTTTTATTTTTTTTGTGAAAAAGTAAAAACTCCAAATTCTTGGATCAAATATTTTTTTTGCAACCTCCTACCGGAAATGAAGAATTATTTTCCAAAGTTAATGAGCAAATATTGTTGGTTAACTATTTGCCGATTCGCAGAGCGAATATTGGTCTGTGTATATATACAGCAGTACTATAAAGAATCTCTTGTCAAATATTGAATTCCATCGTTCTTGATTTTTTTCTCTTTTTATTTCGATTTTCCAAGCGCGAGGAAACCTTTTCAAACCTAAAAATGTAAAGCATTTCAAAATTTCTCAAGTAATATCGCTTGTAAATTCGTTATCGAATTAAAGTCTTTAAATTCTTTTTAGCAGAATTTACAAAAAAAAATTCGAATTTTAATTAATACTTTTCAAAGATAGTTTTAATTATTTCGAGAAAAATGGGTTTTTTTTAAAGACAAACGAGAAAGTACCAAAAATGTACAAAATGTAGTAAAAAAAGAAATGCAAATAACAAAATTAAAAAAATTGAAATTATTAACAGAAAAAGATGTAAACAAAAAAAGTTACAACAAAAGAATTAGAAACACCAAAAATATAAGTATTAGAAATGGAAAGAGTTTCAGACAAAAAATATAATATTAGAACAAAAGAATTAAAAACAAAAAAGTATAAAGAAATATAAAAAGTATTTAAAATAAAATTTCAGAGAATAAAATTGCAAATGTAAAGTCGAAATAACAAAGAAATTAGAATAGAGAATTGTAGAAATAAAAGGTAGTTTAATTAATATAAGAAATAAATAAAAAAATAACCAAAAAAATGTAAGTAAAGAAAACATTGCACAAAAAAAATGAAAAAATTATCGTTTTGATTAAAAATATCTTTTTGGTCGATTACAAAAAATGTAAAAAAATACTAGTCATTAAAAAATTGCCGGCATTCTTAATTTTCCTTGAGCAATTATATTCACTTTAGTTCAAAATTGAAACTATAAGTTGGTTGGGGGTAAAAAGAAGAAAAAGTAAAACTAAAGTTACAATTAAGAGGACAGTGTTTTAAGTGTTCATTTGCCGTTGAACGTTGAAACGTGAAAATTGTGTTTTCCACTAAAATGTATATGGAGTCTTCTTCCTCTCACTTGGGAGGGGAATAAAAAGCATTTTTCCGCACGGTATACGTTTAAATTTCATTATTCCCAAACAACACGATATTTTCACACGCTCTTCCCCCCCTCTCTCTCTCTCTCTCTCTCTTTCCCATTTCCCATTCTCTCACAAGGCAAAGAAAATGAGTTGCGTTCAAGCAAATGGAAAATCTAAATTAATCTCTCGCGTGTTTCAAGTAGACGAGCGAAAAATTCTTCACCAATGAAAATGAGTTAGAAGAATGCAATCATGATTAAAGACATGGTTGCCGTATAATCAAAAATAAGAATATAAAAACAGACAAAAGACAAATAGAAACATGTTTTTATGTGTTTTATACGGAAATATAGGTCAAACGGAAATGTAAAAGACAATAAAAAAGGTATGATGATATTAATAATAATAATAAAAAGGTATTGGAAATAATATTGAAGCAAAAAGTGTGAAACTAATTTTTTTTAATAAAACGGAGTGGGGAAATGAAAAAGAAAAAAGTCGTATCCTGGAAAAATCATATTTCACACTTTCGCTGCTTTTTCGGGTGGCCAATGATAAATGAAGTTTATTTAATTTTCATTTATCATTTTGTGTTGACACTCTTGCAAACATATTAACTTACTCAAGATTTAATATCTATAATAGCAAAGTTTTCGAAAAACTTCTGGTAGTTTACTGACACACAACTTGTCTGCACGAACTCTATTTTTATATGCAAAAACACATTTTCTGGAAAAAAATTTCTCTAAGTTGTATTTTTCACTTTCTTTGTCAAAAATAAATATTACTTTATAAAAAAAGTATTTCTGCAAAAATACTAATGTTTTTTCAATTTTTAAAAATTTCAATTCATGTTTATATTTTTTGTATTTCATTGCTTTCTCATATAGAAAAAATTGTATTCATTTTTTATTTCATTTATTTAATTAATTTATTTAATTTATTTCTTTTTATAATTTGTTTATTTCTTTACCAAGTAAACAAGCTCTCAAAAAATAATGTCCTTTCATAAAAATGTACTAATAATTAACAATTTTAAAAGGACAATAATATTTCTAGGCTGCAGCTTCACGATTGTGCATTAAAACTATATTGGTAATTTATTTATTATCACTTTATTTATTTTATATATTTGTTTACAAAAATGAACGGTATAATCTCTTTCGAACAATTAGTAGGTAATTCTAGAGGTTTTAAGTCCCAAAATAATTTTTTAAAGGTCTACTTTTTAGAGTACTAATTTTCAAAATAATTGTCATTTCTAATTGAGTATAACCTAAAGTTCGAAAAATGAGAAAATCAAATAATTTAGTCAACCCAATTAGTCCCAAATGTCCGTATTTCTTTGTACAAGTTTGAGCTTACCGTTCTACGAGTTACGAATTTGGAAAAAATCGGGACATAGATTTTTTTTTAGATTTGAGTGTCCTCTTTTAGAATCTGAAAGAAAATTTCAATTTCAATTTAATCATAAAAAGTTGTAAGTGTTTAAACAAAAAAAGCAGTTTATTTAAGTGTTTTTTGTCATTAAAATTAGATTATTTACTTGAATTCAATTGGGAAAAATCCGGGACAAGAAAATATCGCGTCCTAAATGTTAAGACTATCAAATAGGCATAATGCCGAAATTTTTTTTTCTAATTTCAAAATGGCGACTCTAAAATGGCCGCCAAAGTATTGAAATTTGTAAAAATAATGTTAAAAAATATTAACATTATTTTTTTTAACTTTTATGCTTTATTTAAATAAAAAAATGTTGTTTCAACAAAAAATATTGTTATCTGATATTATTTAACAATAATTTAAACAATTTTTATAAACAATTTAAAATCTGTGGGCCAAAATGGTAAACAAATTTTTATTTTCATCAATTCTCATTTTTTTTTGCAGTAAAAATGAATAATAAAAGTTAATAACTTAATTTAAACTTTTTTACAATGTTTAAAAATGTTATAAACAATTTTTATAAACAATTTGCAAAACATGAAAAAGAATCCTAGAAAAAAATTATTTTTTGATTATATTACGTTCTCTTGTAATCAAAATGTTGCTAAAGGTTTAAACTTTCATTTAACATTAATTAACAATATTTAAAAATGTTATAAACAATTTTTATAAACAATTGCTATAAAAAAGAACGTAATATAATCAAAAAATAATTTTTTTCTAGGATTCTATTCCATAATTTGCAAATTGTTTATAAAAATTGTTTATAAAATTCTTAAACATTGTAAAAAAGTTTAAATTAAGTTATTAACTTTTATTATTCATTTTTACTGCAAAAAAAAATGAGAATTGATGAAAATAAAAATTTGTTTACCATTTTGGCCCACAGATTTTAAATTGTTTATAAAAATTGTTTAAATTATTGTTAAATAATATCAGATAACAATATTTTTTGTTTAAACAACATTTTTTTATTTAAATAAAGCATAAAAGTTAAAAAAAATAATGTTAATATTTTTTAACATTATTTTTACAAATTTCAATACTTTGGCGGCCATTTTGAAGTCGCCATTTTGAAATTAGAAAAAAAAAATTTCGGCATTATGCCTATTTGATAGTCTTAACATTTTGGACGCGATATTTTCTTGTCCTGGATTTTTCCCAACCGAATTCGAGTAAATAATCTAATTTTAATGACAAAAAACACTTAAAAAAACTGCTTTTTTTGTTTAAACAATTACAACTTTTTATGATTAAATTGAAATTGAAATTTTCTTTCAGATTCTAAAAGAGGACACTCAAATCTAAAAAAAAATCTATGTCCCGATTTTTTCCAAATTCGTAACTCGTAGAACGGTAAGCTCAAACTTGTACAAAGAAATACGGACATTTGGGACTAAA
This sequence comes from Leptopilina myrica (nomen nudum), assembly GCA_032872475.1. Taxonomy (NCBI): domain Eukaryota; kingdom Metazoa; phylum Arthropoda; class Insecta; order Hymenoptera; family Figitidae; genus Leptopilina; species Leptopilina myrica (nomen nudum). The sequence continues at coordinate 11,718,086 of CM065465.1, forward strand.
TGGGTTAATTAAATTATTATTTAAATAATTTATAAAACTAAGCTAATTATAGTAATTACTTATAGTCGTTTTTTGACTTTGTGTTTCCCACTCCGAACCCAATCTCAATAATTTATTTATTTTTATTCAATTTATTAATAATAATTGAACATGATTTTCTAATTTTGTATATAACAAAATATTAAATCATATATTGAATAATATTTTTCACATCTTTCACATCTTTCACATCTTTATATGTTTAAATGATACTGAAAAATTAATACATCCACTAACTGTAATTGCCTATTATTCAATTTTTAAATTACATAAACATTTTTTTACTTTGTTTACAGTTTAATTAAAAAGAAGAATAATAATATATTATATTATATATTAATAAAAAGTATTACTAAATGTAAAATAAATTATTGATATTACTTATCGAACAGAATTAAGTAGAGATTTTTATCAATTTTGAAAATCTACGCATACAGAAAAATACATATATAGAAAGACAGATTTAGTTTGAAACATTATTGAAAAATTACTATCATTTACTGAAGTGAACATATCAATTTTCCTCGAATGTTAACTCATCTTTCGTCGAGAAGGAAAATCGTTACATGATCAAAAGTGCACTTTAGTGTAAATATTTCATTGGCAAAATAAAATGAAATGGCAGCCTCAGAATTTCATGCATCTTCTCTATAAAAAGCTATTTTTCAATTTCCTTCTTTCTCATTTCGGCTATTTCTTATTTGATAAACAGCCGACAAAAATAAAATTTATACCTCATTGAGATAATCGTTTAGTTTATTATATTCTCGGAAATAAAATTATTTATAGCAAATAAATTTTGATTTTTAATAAAAAACAGTTTTTATCTGCATCAAATAATTTTTAATTTGAGTCAAGTAGATTTGATCTGTATCAAATAATTGTTATTTGAGTCAATTAATTATTTTTATTCGAATTATTTAACTATTTTTTTCAAATTTTGTATCATTAATTTTCAATTGACTGTAAAAATTAATTTTTGAAGGACATAATTATTTTCTTTATTTGAAAAATATTATTTTATGTGTCAACTCATTTTTAATTGAGTCAAATAATTAGCTTCTGTATTGATCAATTTTTATTTAAGTCATCTTTTTTGGGTTTTTTTATAAATTTACTTTCTGACTAGAAAAATTAGGTTTTGAGTACAATTCTGAGATGCAAGTAATTATTTTTGTGAGTGAAATATCAATTTTTTGTATCAACAAATTTTTATTTGAGACAAATATTTTTCTCTTATTGCAGGGAATTATGTTGCGAGTCAAATACAAGTCGTCGGTTTAGTGGAAAACTACCATTTAAAGAATTCGTTATAAACAATACCATTTCAAAAGTTTGTTATAAAACATACCATTTCGATGACGATCTATAAAAGTGTAACACAAAATAATTCCTAATAATTAACAAACAATTGATTTAAATCATAAGAAAGTTTGAGTAAATACATTAATAAGGTGAACAAGAGTATTCTAAAGAAACCTTTTTTTTAATTTTTATTTTATTTTCTTATTTATATCATTATTCAAATTTAATTTTTTTGTTTCTAATGATAATTTTGTGTTTTAAATAAGAAAAATTTAAAAGTTATTGAAACTACTTTAAAGGATTAATAGCGAAATAAATTAACTCAATATAAATTAAAGAAAATTTAAAATAAAAAAAATGAAGATTTGAAATTTTAGACGTAATTCTAAAACATAATGGAGGAAAAATTTAATAATGCAAAACTGCTGTTAGAGGGAATGTCAAATAATTTATATATCAATTCTCATATGTAGTTCGGGTTCGTCGATCAACTCCCCCAAGACTATGGAGGTTTGGAAGTGAACGACGATTCAATATTCCGGTTGTCATAATCCCAATAGGTTGAATTGCTGACAGACCTCTCCCTCTCTTTTCATCTGTATATATGTAGTGAACATTTGCGCGCACTAAAAACTTTATTGGAAAAAATTTTGTTTTTGTCTGACAGAGAAATGTTCGATTTATTTCTATTATTTTTCCCAATTTGAATCGTCACTTGTTAGTAAGACATCTCTAGATACTTTTGATCTATCGCTAAACAGACCAGACAAGACTTGTGGAAAACTATCCATAGTTTTATTCCTTTTCCTCCGTTTTGATAATGTTTTCTCGAAAAAGTAAAAATTATTTTTTTATAATTTTTGAAATAATAGACACTTTATTAACGTGTTTAAAGTATGCTAAACTGTCCATTATTTCACTCGCGCTATTATTTCACACAAAAAGAGTGTAATAATAAAGAGATCAATAATAATAATGGAATTACTTCACTTTTTACTGATCAAATATTTGAATAGTTATTAATATTTTAAGATAGCATTTTGCATTTTGTAAAAGCGCTGTTCTCATTGTAGGCACTAAACTAAACTAATCGCTTGAGAAATAATATACAATGACGCACACTTTCAACACTTGTAAATAAAGTAGTAACTATTTCAAAATTAAAAAAAATGTCGTTTGGCATACGTTTGAAAGCCATTTCACAATAGTACCATAATGTATTATTTTTCTCTCTGGACTTATAAATTTATAATAAATAAATCAAAAGAAAAACATATTAAATTATCAAAACATAGTAACAATAGGAAAAAAATAATAAATATGAATAAAAGTTCACGGAGAAAAATTAAGTATTCATAATTATTTATCTGAAGGAACAAACAGAATATATTTAAGGTTAAACTTTTTGACAACCATCTAGGACGGTTAACTAGACACTCTGATAATGTAATCAATTTCACTATGTCGGAGGGAACAGTTAACTATCCTGAGAATCAGGCTAACACTCGAAACCTAACCTTCTAAGTTTGACTCTCTAGTTTTCTCAGTGCAACAATAGGTAATAATTTAGTAGAAAAAACAATAATTAGAAAAATAATAAATTGATAAAGAATAATAAAAATAGGAAAGAAATTAGTAGACAAAAGTAACCGACTGTAAAAAGAGTACATATTCGGGAATCAAAGGACGTATGATGACCCTAAGTAAATCATATGTAAATGAATAAAAAATAAATGAGAAATTACTAAATAAAATTTATTGAAATGAAGTAAATAATATAAAAACAGCAATTAAATTTATAAAAAAATTTCTTCTAAATAGAAGCAAAAAATACATTTTCCAAGCCAAGAATATCGTTTATTCTTGCAGTAGAGGATTTTGCATTTCAGGAAAAAATATTTTCCTTACTGATTTGCTTAATTTTTTCACCTTCTTTTTTAAAAGCGCACTTGACATATGATCAGCTTTTATTGCAATTTCACAGCTCAACATTTTCTATTCAGGAATGGATTACTGTAATACGGAGAATTCCTCGGTCGTTTTTTTAACCCCCTCAGAAGTAATTCCAGTGAGATTTCAAAAACCTTCTTATCTTGCTTCCCGATGCATCACACGTTTTCGAGCAATCTCAATGAGGCAAGTTTTTGATCCATGAAGAAAAGGTGCAGATTCTTTCTTATTATCACAATTCTCGCAACACTTGATTTTTCAACTCAACATACTTTCGTTAACAAATTGACCAATTTTTTTTGGAAATAAAATCTTTTTCGTACCAATTGCAGATTAAGAGATGATTTAGTGTTAACTTTTAATGCTAAACTAAAGTATCGGAATTATCATTAAACTTAGTATTGTAATGGGTACTTGACTAATTTTTATTTCATTCGAAAAAATATTTTTCAAGTAAATAATTAATTTTATTAATTCAAATACACTGTAAAAAAAGGAAGTTAAATTTTAACTCCCCAGGGGATTCTATAAAAGTCGCACCCATTGGGGAGTTAATGCCAGGGGAGTTAAATAAAGAGAGTTAAAATTTAACACCCAAATGCTAACTCCCAATGGAAAAATAACTCGCACGGGTGTTGATGAAGGGAGTTAGTAAATTAATTCTCTTTTGGAGTTGATTTTTAACTCGAAAAATTTAACTCCCGAGTCCGTTAATTCCCTAAATTTTTTACAGTATAGGGTCATTTGGGGTAAAGATAAACGGAATATCTATATGTTTCACCAAAAACATTAGTTTCTTTTGTTAAAACGTAAAATGAACGGATTTTTTTGCATGAACTTGTTACTTTACTTCCCTAGAAAAATTTTATGAAGTACAAAAAAATATTGATGCACTTGAATGGCCTAAAACTGACTGTTTACATTTACCCCGAGATTTTGTAATTTTCCCAAAATTCGGGGTAAATGTAAACACCACTGTAGTTAAGCGAGATTTAAGAAACAAGTTATTTCAAGTATACTACTGTTTTAAGGGATGGAAAAACTGAAAAAAAATTTTTTTGTAGATGTATAGAAAAATCAACCAGTTGACTGATAATGTATCATATAAAATAAACAATCAACCTTTACAAAATTAGTAATTTAAAAAATTGAATAACTTCAACAAATTTTAATAGATTTTCATTCAACTTAGTAAAAAGAAGTTTTTAAGGTTGCTGAATAAGAATCTGAAATAGAATTTAAAAATTTAAAAATAGTGGATCCAATATGGCGGTCAAACATAACATATTGTTAAAAAATTGATGAAATTTTCTTGAATCTGGCGTACCTAAGTTTTATTTGCCAATCATGAAGAACCGTTTTCCTATATTCTAAACAAGTAAATGCACTATGCAATACTATGCAGGTCTATACCTGCAACTGACTAACACGAAAGAGGTACGAAAGAGGACCTAATTTCCTTTTCTATGTAATTTTACATTGTCAAAGTAATGAAATTGTAAAATAGAAGCAAATTTATTCAATTATTTTCATTTAAAATGTAGTTCAAGTTCTGTTTACATTTACCCCGATTTTTCGAATTCTCAGGGTAAATGTAAACACTTAATAATTTATTAACTAAATTAACGAAAATCAAAAATCAAAGTCAATTTTTATTAAGGCATTAATAAGGAATAAATACAAATTTTAATTTGATTTTTTAATTTATTTTTATGCAAATGCGAGACAAAATACTGAAACAGTAAAAGTTTGATTTTCAATCTTTTTGCATTAAAAGATAACTTACACTATGGCATTGCCAATTGTCAAAAGAAAATATTGGCAATACTCAGAACATCTCGTAGGGTAACTGCTCCTGTCGTTGGCACTGCGTTCCAGTGGTTGGCACCCTCCTAATAACAAGAAATAACTAAAAACTAGTATATTTTGCATATGATTATTAAAATTCGGAACATTTTTTACTAAAATCAAGTATGTAATTTAGTATTTTTTGTTATTTAAAGAAAAAAAACAGGGGTGCCAACCTTTTGCTACACTGCCAACGGCTGGAGCAGTTACCCTATGTGAGCTGATAATTTTTTTTAAGTCAAGTTGCTATTTTTTTATAAACCAATTTTGATTTGTGATTAGTAAAATATTTTTTTGCTGCAAATGATTATTTTTCGAGTCAAATTAGTAGTTTTTTATCAAAGAATTTTCATTTGACTTAAATTTTTTTTAATACTAACTAAAATTGTAGTAATTATAAAAATTATACTAAATACTCTAATTAAATATACAAAAGCCTACACTGAATGAAATTTCTAAGTAAACTAGTATGATTTGTAGTCCACCTGTATTTTTTCTTGTGTTATAAATATTATTCAAATGAAATAATACACTTCTAAACACTAATAATAACAATAAGACCAACAGTTAATAAATAGTGGTGAATAAAATAAATAAATACAGTATATTCTTCCGTACTTGGTAAAAATTCAGTTAAGACACTTTGTCACTAAGGCAGATTTTCGCCGATCCAGTTGTGTGAATGTCGGCCCTAGCCACAACTAAGTTTTTACCAAGTACTGCAGTATTGTAAAGTATGGAAAAATAAAAAAAAAATAGAATTTTTTTTTGAAAAAACCTTTAAAAAATGTATTAAAAGTTTATTATATCGTTTGCAAAGGAGTTTACTGACTTTAAAGGATTAAACAAGAGATTTTAAACTTGAAAAGTGATTAAAAGCTTTAAGGTAAAAGTCTGCGAGAAATTTTGTGGATTATAGTGACTCCAATAGCCTGCCTGGAATTACAATGAATCACAGGACGGGAGATTATAAAGAGAACCGCCACTCATTACAGAGAAATACAATAATTCTTAAAACTAAATTATCTACAATAAAATTATATTCGTATTTCCGGTAAATTTGTTAAATTTGAATGGGGATTTTTGAAACCACTGTATACAGTCGAAATATTTCAGCCAATATTTTAACATAATCTCTCTTTATACTTGTAATGGTTTTTTTTATCAATTTAAGGAACTTTTATAATATTAACAATTTTTATACCTACGTCGAAAAATTCCGTGGAAGTTCCCCCATGGAATTTCTGTGGATATTCCATGGAAATTCTTCAAATTTTTAATTTTAATATCATTTTAACATTTCTATGTTTCATAATAAACTTTGTAGAATATTTTTATTATTTGCTGATTAATAATAAAACAGTAGTATATTGTTTGAGGTACACACAACATTTTATACAAAACAAGAATGTAATCCGTGGTTACTCAGTGCGTTTTTGAGATGTAAGGCATGACTTTGTTTCAAGCAGTAGTTTTACCGTCCTTAGGACTATAAAACTGCCAAAAAAACCAATGTCACAATTTAAGTGAAGTAAGAAAATACATAAATTTATAAATTAATGTAAGTTGTTAAATATTAATCATTGCATATATTTATTCAATTAAGAACATTTATTTAGAGCGTCAGAACTGTGTTTACAACCATAATGATTATGATAATAGTATATGTCACAATGATTATAAACTAATAGAAAATCTATATAATTTATATATTTTTGACTAAATATATAATTTTTAGTAAATATTATTTGTACAATACTATAAACATATATTTATCATCGGGTACTACGCTTGCACTGAGAAAATATTTTGTTTAAAATTTTGTCAAAGTTGGTTAAAACGGCTACACATGGGCATTTTGAGAAAGTTTAATATTTTCTTATGTGGTTATTGAAATACTTTTTAAAAGAGTTTTCAATAAGTAATAAAAAGATCATTCAATCATTGATCATAAATTGATTTACTTTTTGTAACACTTTATGGTGTATTTGGTTACATAGTTGCCTGCGTGTGTCACAGTTTACCCAAAAGTAGGGAAAAATAAAGGTCCTGACCTCTTGACAGTATAGTTACGTGGTGGGACCTTCATTTTACCCAACTTTTGGTCAAACTGTGACACACGCAGCCAACTATGTAACCAAGTACAACATAAAGTGTTACAAAGAGTAAATCAATTTATGATCAATGATCTAATGATCTTCATATTACTTGTTGAAAACTCTTTAAAAAATGTATTTCAATAACCACATAAGCAAAGATTCAACATTTTCAAAAAGCTCATGTGTAGCCATTTTAACCAACTTTGACTAAATTTTAAACAAAATATTTTCTCTGTGTGGGTTTGGTGTCTAGATAGATAAACCAGAGTGTACTCTCACTTCGAATATCGATTATATTCTTGTTAATCTGGTGACATTTTTATAGGGAATTGAAAAGAAATTACCAAACGGTAGGTTAAGTTTTGATATAAATTTTTTAGAACTTAAGGGATATTTAGTATATTGTGGCAATCCACAATATATTAATATAATAATATTAACTGATTAAACGAACTTACCTTAAGTGAAGTTCAATCGTAATTATATGAGTCGTCTCGTTCGAATAGATCATTACGTAGTCATACTCTATCTGTATGATCCAATCACAGTTTTTAAAGCTTTTTTGAATTTGGAACATTTCCCGCCTTCCCGCCATGCGTCCTCTATGGCGTCTACGCACTTCCGGAACCTCGTTATTTTAAAGCTCCCAAATTGCGAAATAGGGTACAAATTTATTAAAATAATTTTACTGGGTAGGGAGGGAATGATCTATTCGAACGAGACGACTCATATAATTACGATTGAACTTCACTTAAGGTAAGTTCGTTTAATCAGTTAATTATATTACGTCGTCTCGTTCTTCTAGATCATTACGTAGATGTTTAAAGTAATAGATCATTGCAATTTATTAGAGAATAAAACTCTTATAGTTTTTATTGACTAATTTTCTTACAATTTTCAATTTTGTATTACAAACTATATAATGATTATTAATCTGATTTATGAGTTATATTATTATTTAAAATTACGGCCTTTGCGAAGGTGTTTTCATTAAGAAGTGGCCTATCATAAAACTTTGTAAAAGCAAGTGACTTTTTTGTCCAACCTGCTGTTTGGAAAATAATGTCCACACTAACTCCTTGTCTTTTAGCTGCCGAACTAGATGCATGTCGAGTGCTATGGGCTTTAAAGAAAGAGGTATCAATTCCACTTTCTGTTAATATGCACTTGATCCATCGTGAGAGTGTTGAAGTCGAAGCTGCTTTATTGGGTTTTTTAAAAGTAATGAAAAGTTCCTCAACATCTCCTCTAATTGCTTCCGTCCGTTTAATATATTCGGATAATGTCGAAGCGACACACACTTTTGGTTCCTCTTGAAAAAATGGAAGTTTTAAGCACGGCTGCGTTTTATTAACTCCTGAGGTTTTTATTCTACCTGGAATTTTTATCTGGATTGTTTCGTCTGAAATTATAATATTCTGTATTAAAATTTTTGACAGAGTCTGTACCCTTTGTGAAGTAGTTAATGCTAATAAAACTATGAGCTTGTAGGACAAAAGTTTCAAAGATAAACTGGAATTTTCATCTAATGTTTTTATATACGTGACAACAATTTGAGGGTCCCATGTGATATCGTAGCGAGGTGATTGCGGCTTTTCGATTTAAATACCTTTGAAAAATCTCTTCATTAACGGATCAGAGCCTACTTCTGATATTGTTATTAAAGAGATTGCTGATCGGTACGAGTTTAAGGTGCCATAACTGTTAATGTTGTTTAGAATTTCAGTTAAAAACATTATAATTTCCGTAGCTTTGGCATCGAATATTTTGATCTTATTTCTTAAACAAAAGTCCCACCATAGTCGAAGTGGTTTGTCGTACTGTTTTAGTGTCCCAACTGACAACGATTTTAACATTAATGGAATCGCGCTTTCCGGAACCCCTCTTCTTAGGAATGCTTTCCCGATAACCTCCCTGCCACCAGGGTAAGGCTCTCTGCTAGAGGATGGATCTTCCTGGAAGGAGAAATAAGTAAGTCTTTTTTAGGAGAAAGGTAATATGGTTTTTCTATCAAGAGTTCTAAAAATAAAGGGAACCAGGGCTGAGTAGGCCATAAGGGGATAATGAGTATTCCCTCCGCTTTATCGTGTATGATTTTGTTCAGTACTTTTAGAATAATAGAGAAGGGAGGAAACGCATAAAAGTAATGTTTTGTCCACGAGATTGTAAAGGCGTCAATAGCTATGGAATTCGGATCTTTGAACCAAGAAACGAATTTATCGCATTTATTATTAACGCTGGTTGCAAAAAGGTCAATGTCAAAATTTCCGTATTTTTCAGCAATCAATTGAAAGTATTTATTGTTCAACTCCCATTCAGTCTCAGGTGGTAGAATGCGCGACTCTTTATCTGCAATGAAATTGTCTTTAGACTTAATATAGGATGCGAATATCCACAAATTTTTCTTTTCGCACCATTGCCAGATTTCTTTGGCGATTTCAGACAAATTTTTGAACTGTACACCGCCCATGCGATTGATATAAGAAATCGCTGTAGTGTTGTCAATTCGTAAAAGAACTTGGCAAGACTGATAATTTGAAGCGAAACACTTTAAAGCATTAAACGCTGCTCGCAATTCTAACATATTTATATTTTCGTTTCGTTCGTCTAAGTTCCACCACCCATGAGTCTTTTCGCCCTGACAATACGCACCCCAGCCTGTTAAGGAAGCATCTGAAAATATCTCAGAATAAAAACTTGAATCTCGAATAGGATTTTTTGATATGAGGACATTTCTTTTCCACCAATCTAATTCTAATTTTACTTCCTGTGATAACTTCATTCCGACATCGAAGTTATTATCACTTTTCTTTAATGCTAAAAATTTTTGTCTCTCCATATTTTTTGTATATAGCCAACCATAATTGACTGCCGGGCAAGCTGAAACTAGTACACCGATACATTGAGCGAAATCTCGAATTTTGCAAGTTTCTTTAATATAAAATTTATTTGTTAATTTTAATATCTTTTTCCTTTTTTCTTGTGTCAATTTAACGTCAAAATTACGACTATCGTACATAAAACCAAGAAATTTACATTTTTGAGATGGGTTTAGTGATGATTTTTCGACGTTTACGATAAAACCCAATGAGACAAGTAATTCCTTTGTTCGTATTATGTTTGCATGACAAATTTCTTTAGTTTTTCCTAATAAAAGAATATCGTCTAAGTAAATTACTGATTTTAAACCTTCGCTTCTTAATACTTGGGCTACAGGTTTTAACAACTTCGTAAACACGAAAGGAGCTGTACAAAGTCCAAAAGGAAGACAATTGAACTCATAGAGGGTTCCCATAAACTCAAAACGCAAATATTTTTTAAAATCTTCCGCGACTGGTATTAACATAAAAGCGTCTTTTAGATCTAACGTTGCCATAAAACAGTTTGGAGTTAATATTCTAATGACTGTTTTATGATCCTCTAATTTGAAATGCGGTGGTTCTATAAACGCATTCAACTTTTTTAAATTTAAAATAAACCTTTTTTCACCGTTAGGTTTGTCAACTAAGAAAAAAGACGATAAAAATTGTTTCTTACACGGTTGACATTTTCTAATACTTCCCTTTTTAACGAGTTTATCTATAGCTAGAGCATATTCTCGAATTTCTAAATCGGTCATTGAAGGAATACTCGGCTTGAATTTTTGGAATACTTCTCTTGAAAAAGGTATTTTATAACCTCTAACATATTGGAGAATAATTGAATCTTGAGTTAATTTTACCCATGAGTTTTCAAAATATTTAATACGTCCTGATGTTTTGCTTACCTCTAATACTGACGACGATATGGGCGGTTCATTCTCTTCGGCCCGTCCAGGTTGCCCCTGCTCCGGCTCTTGTAGCCGCCTCTGTTCGAGCCTCTCCAGTTTGTCGGAGTCCTTTTGTAGGTTGGAGTATGTGTCTTCTTTGGCTGACTTCCTTGGTTCGATCTCTTAAATTTGACACCAGATGTTGATGGTCTCATTAGATCTTTGCTGGATTTCTCGACCGCTTTAGCTGCCTTCATTCTTGAAACCAACTCTTCTCCGAACAGGAATTTACTAATTGGCAAACCATCGCTAATTTCTTTGACAGTTTGATTAACCTTCGGTAAAATAAATGCTCTTCTCATTATTGACACATTATAATGCACGTCACCAAGAATTCGACCTGCATCGCTTAGATACTGGGTAATTCTTGGGTCAACTTTGCAAACATCATTAAAAATAATGGTTAAAGAAATAGCAATAGCATACATTGCTGCACCTATTTTATTTTGAGAGATAATTTGAAAATTATCTTTTTTAAGACCTGATTCACCGAGCGAGTATTTAAATTCAGGGTCTACCAACGGAGCAGCAATGGCTTCGAATTCCTTCGGGAAAGGAAACTTTTTTAATACTTCTTCTAAGGTTTCTTTTATTAAACCATTCTGTAGAATATCCGTCCATTTTGTCAGCAGAACGTTATGCACTTTAACATGATCGGTACTGCTGTCTTTCGAATTATCTCCTAAAATCTGCAGAGTTTTTTCACTTAACTGTACATCGCCTTCCATAAAATCTTTCATATTGTCAATGGACTTAGAAGAAATATTTTTCTCTGTATCAGATGATTCATATTCTCTGTCTGTACCATGAGAACGAGATATATCACTGAAAGAGTTGTGCTCTGTCTCTGAACTAAATGTGTCCCGTCTGTTATGATTATCCGTTCTTCTTGGCGATCTTGAGCGTTCAGAGCGATCTTTGCGCTTATGACGCTGTTCACGAGAACGTGAACGACGAGAGCGAACTTTACGCTCATGGGACTTCTCACGAGCATGTAAACGTCGAGAGCGATCTTTACGCTCATGAGACTTTTCACGAGAACGAGAGCGTCGAGAGCGATCTTTGTACTCATAAGATCTTTGACGAGAATATGATCGTCGAGAGCCGTCTTTGTGCTCATAAGATCTTTGACGAGAATATGAACGTCGAGAGCCGTCTTTGTGCTCATGGGATCTTTGTCGAGAACGTGAGCGTCGAGAGCCGTCTTTGTGCTCATGAGATCTTTGTCGAGAACGTGAGCGTCTAGAGCCGTCTTTGTGCTCATACGAACTTTCTCGAGAACGTGGGCGTCGAGAGCGATCTTTGCGCTCATACCAATTCTTTTCACGAAACTTTTTATTACTATGTTCTTGATACGAAGAATATTCACTCGATTCACTACTAGAAGAACGACCACGTTTTGACCTAACCTCACTTCTTTTTATTTTATTTTTTCTCGGCCAATCTGCAATATTTTCACTTTTCCTTTTGTGAGACGATGTCTCACCTGTATCTGGACTATTATTAGACATTATTAGATTTAAAAGTACAAATTTTAAATAAGAATTTTGTCAAAAAGAAAATTTTACAACTGCTGTGGATCGCACAGTAAAATACAATGAGGTTCCGGAAGTGCGTAGACGCCATAGAGGACGCATGGCGGGAAGGCGGGAAATGTTCCAAATTCAAAAAAGCTTTAAAAACTGTGATTGGATCATACAGATAGAGTATGACTACGTAATGATCTAGAAGAACGAGACGACGTAATATAATTAATATATTTCTTAGAACTCTAGAACTGGGCTGTTCTATGTTTCTTAATTCGTCATCCACGGTCAAAGGTTCGACCTTATGTAAGGATTCTTGATTAACCTTAACTTACCTTCTAACTCCTTTACTTTTAGAAGGAGCTCATGATTATCCTCCTTCCAACCTTTCAAGACCTTTCCCGTTTCTTGGAACTTCCGCATCATGTTAGCTGTGTCGATTTCATTTTGGGTGATCATGTTTTGTTGCTGCATGAGGATTATTCAGTGATGTTCTCTTTAATTTTTTGGACATGGTTTCTGTTACTATTTAAGTTTCCCGTGGGGGTCCCGGGAGCAGAATAGGCCCCTGCGATCGGCTGCATGTCGTAAGAGGCGACTAAATGAGACTCGGAGTGGTGCCACTGCTTGCGGTTAGTACTCGATTCGTCCCAGGCTTTCCTATAGAGCAGTGGCTTACGATGATGATGGGCAGTGCCGTGACGGCCCGGCAGGTCTAATATTGTCCGTCGAACCTAACTTGTCGAAGCAAGGGTGGTAAGACTCTTAATCGGTACTCATACCGGAGTGCTAAACAGTACCATGGGGACCGGTCCGAGCCCGGGGGACTTGCCGAAAGACTTGTTTCCTTTCGGTCATTGGGTTGGACTCGTGGTGGCAGTGGTTATAGCCTACATCGCTTGAGGCTAGCGGCGCCATGAACAGACCAAAGATTCGGCAACGGTCCTAGTACTGGCCCTTCAACATGTGAGTTGTGGTGCCAACTCGGGCAGTGGTAAGTTGCCAAATGCGTCACGGGACAAATGCGCCATTTTTTGTTAACTTCCCAACCTTGCTTATTGAAATTTCTGAAAATTTTATCGAGCAAAGTTGGGCAGCTACCAAAAAATTCAAAAATCGTCAACTGCTCAACCCTGCGGAAAGAAATTTTTGAATTTTTTGGTAGCTGCCCAACTTTGCTCGATAAAATTTCAATAAGCAAGGTTGGGAAGTTAACAAAAAAATGGCGCATTTGGCAACTTACCAGTTACCTGCAGAGTGACCAGGGATTGGAAAGGTCCCGCCTCTAAACCGAGGGGCCGCAAAAGTTCTTACTCAACTTTGCGGACTCGGCAGATGGTCACTTGTTGGCCATCGACGCTGAAGAGCGTGAATCTCTCCCTGTTACGCTCGTAGGCGAGCCGTGTGGAGAAATACGCGTATGCGGAGGTGCTGCACGTATACTCTAACTAGGTGATGTTAATTTTCATTGGTTCAAATGTTGTGAATTGTCACAATGTATGAAATATTCCTTGGGTTCTAGAAAAATTGTTTTAAAACCCAACTTACCGTTTGATAATGTTTGTTCAATTCCCTAGGAAAATGTTACTAGATACACTCTGGTTAATGTGGTATCGTTTTTCTAGGAAATTGAAAATAAATTACCAAACTGTACGTTGGGGTTTGAAACAATTTTTCTAGAACCTAAGGGATATTTCATACATTGTAACAATTTACAACATTTGAACCAATGAAAATTAAAAGCTTGCCGAAGTAACCAATTACAACGTGTAGAACTCTGTAGATAGCAAGGAAAAGATTTTATAAATAATAAAAGGGTTTTTAAATTTTTGACATTGATCTTTGATAGTACACAGAAGACAGGTGACGCAACTTCACAGCAATAGAAGACAGAACTTGAACTTCTGGATGAGATAACGAGAATTTTCAGGCAACTAAGGAAACGTAATTTCTGATAAGTATTTTCATTTTCACATAACGTATTTTAATATTAGGTAAGTATTTTACTTACAGGAGATGTATGGGAATTTTTTCCCCTCGTGTAAGTATTTTTTATTTTCAGGTAGCGTAGGGGAATTTATTTTCTCTCATGTAAGTATTTTATTTTCAGGTGGCGTGGAGGAATTTATTTTGCCCTTGTGTAAGTTCTTTAATTTCAGGTCAGTATTTTATTTACAGGTAAGAATTGAACTATGAAACAAACAAGGTCATTCAATTGTAAGATAATGAAAAGGCCTATTTTACGGTAACCTCTAAAGTAGTAGTTTTACTTATTTTTCTTACTAATATGTAGATTTATCTTAATAAATTTTATTTCCACTGGTAAAGCGAAATAATATTTCTAAACTTTTTTTTAGATTTTTCTGAAATGGTCAGGAAAATTTTTAAATGTGTTATTTTCCTTTCCTGTAAAATCATAAAATTGAGGCTTGACCTCTTTTGTCATGCCATCCTTCAACTTTTAATTATCATTAATCACATGAAAAAAAATTGTAAGTTACTTAAAAATAGAAAAATTATATGGAAAATGTTTTAACACCAAAGGGTGATGAGGTAACTGGGTAAGTGAGGGATTACAAAATTACAGATATTGGTTTCATGATTGTTGTTATTATAAATTCACAACTCGTAAAACAACACATTATCATGAGATGACACGAATATTTTAATTTTATTAGAGGGATTATTAATAATAATTAAAGAGTAAGTCTGGTAATCTCATTAAAAGATCGGTAGGCAACTGTCTAAAGGGACAGATATAAGGTACGAGAATTCGAAACTCGTCTGGGTAACAAAGAAGACGCGTAATGTCGTTATCGTCATATCCAACTAGATTTAAAAAAATTAAGTAACTAGGAATATGAATTTTTCAAGCAAAATATAATATTTATTCATGTTTATTAAGCAAAAAGTTTTGGAGCAATTTTTTATGTTTAAGATTTTTCTGAATTTATTTATGGATTGTGAAGAATAGAAAAAAACAAATTAGACAAGTGTGCCAATTATAATATTCACGATAATGAGCTGCTTATATCTGTTATTGCATTTTCACGTTTTTTTTAAATCATTCATTTACTTATAATGTTTGTTGAGAGTTCTGCAAAAACGCGCAAGGAGTGCGTAACTTAAAAAAAGTAATACTGTAATAAAATTAAAATATCAAAAATGCTATAATAATATAATTTTATTAAACCCAGGTAAAATGATTCGAGTTGAATGCCAATAGGAATTCGTGTGGGTAAGGTGGACTCGATCTACCATAGGCCTCAAAAGTGTGCTGCTGGGATAGCGCTTTATGCGCTCAACCAAATCGACATTTGACATAAATATTAAAATCAAAATTGGATTTTTTTTTGTTAAGCGCCAGAGGACATATAAGTACATATAAGACATATTAGATTAAAATCACAGAAAATCATAAAAGACTCAATATTAAAGGTAAATTTTTTCACATTTCTATACTATAAAATAAAAAAATCAGCACATAATGTGAAAGTACGTTAAATGTATTAATTAATAATCAGTTATACATTTTTTAATATTTATAAACTTCTTAGAAAAACTTAATTGAAATATATAGACATTAAACATTATTTGTACAAATTATGAGATTTTTCTAAAAGTAGGCCACAACGACTTTAGGTGAAATAAAATATTAATTCAATGTTTGAATTTGTTATTTAATTGTAAAAAGTTCGAATTATCCAAATATCGTAAAATTTAATTCGAAAGAATTTATCTTAAGTAAAAATTAGCTTTCTCAAAGATATGATGAAATATATAATATATAAATTAACCCTGTAAAATCATGTCTTGATTTGGTTGAGCGTTTAAAGCGCTATCCCAGCAGCACACTATTGAGGCCTATAGTGGTTCGAGTCCGCCTTAGCCTCATGTGTGTTGTAATTGTGAAGATCATTTTTTTAATTAAACACACTTTTTTATTTTAAAAGAATGCAAAATTTAAAATCATTTACATTTTTTTAAACCTTTTAAATAATATTTTCACTAAAAATCATTTTTGGAAACTTCCTGGTAACTTCCAGAAAGTTTCTATGGGAAGCTGCCAGGAAGTTTCCATGGGAAGCTTCTAACCTGCGGACATTATTGTATTTCCTGGAAATTTCCATGAAGTTACCAAGGGTAACATCCGAAGGTTGCCACGGGAAACTTCCTGGAAGTTTTTGTGCTATGTGGGTTATTAATATTAATTACAATAAATTTCAAACTATAAAATTGTACGTATAATAAATTTTTGAAGTATAATAATTATTTTATATAAATTCTATGTAATCTAATTATAAATTCACATAATTTTTATATTGTAAAATGTAAAGTAATATAAACGTTAAAAATATAATTATTATTTGAAATAATTACTGTTTTTCGTATTTTTTAAATATTCGAAATTAAATTCCTCAAATTATTATTTTACATAATTTTAATTTAACGAAAGTTTTATTTCTTATAATTTTTATTGCACACAATTGTTATTTAATATAATGTTTACTTTATATACTTTTCATATATCTTAATTTTCATGTTACTGAATACTGAATTCGCAAAATATTTAACGAATTAATAATAGATTTTCATTGTTTAAACATTAAATTTACATTAATTCGTAAAATATTCTGCGAATTAGTTAGTCGGTATCATAAAAATTAAGATAATTATATTAAAAGTTTAGAAAATAAACATTATATTAAATAACAATTCTGTGCATTAAAAATGATATGATATGAAACTTTTATTACATTAAAATTATGTGAAATAATTATTGGAGGATTTAAATTTTTGATATTTATCAAATATGAAAAACCGTAATTATTTCAAATAATAATTAGATATATATTAATAATATATATTATTTCATAAAATATTTTTTTCGATTTTTGGAAGATGTTTAAAGGTGAAAGAAAAGACACTAACTCTCACTTTTTTAATAAAATTGACAACGTTTCGGTGGTCAGATTCGCCACCATCATCAGGTCACTAGTTAAAATCAACAAACAAACATCACTTTAGTAAATTAAAATACAATAAATAAATAATTAAATAAAAATTATAATATTCATATTTGCAAATCACAAACATACTAATCACTCGTCTTAGTATGTTTGTGATTTGCAAATATGAATATTATAATTTTTATTTAATTATTTATTTATTGTATTTTAATTTACTAAAGTGATGTTTGTTTGTTGATTTTAACTAGTGACCTGATGATGGTGGCGAATCTGACCACCGAAACGTTGTCAATTTTATTAAAAAAGTTAGAGTTAGTGTCTTTTCTTTCACCTTTAAACATCTTCCAAAAATCGAAAAAAATATTTTATGAAATTAGATATATGCCAATTATGAATATTATAATGTGGCTGAAATTATGCGCCCCAAATTAACTTTCCTTTTATTACATATCAATTTAAACTACAAAACAAAACATTGTAATAAAACAACGCTTACTTTAGGTATAAACAGATTATGTCGATTATTATAATATATTAATAATTTTTGCTTTTGAGTTAGTAATGTTGACTAAATAAATAGTAATTTCTTCTAATTTAATAGTAAAATTGACTATTTGAAAAGTAAAAAGATAGTAACTAATTCAAATTAGTAAACATGTAAATACTAAATCCAATTTTAGAGGGAAAAGTAGAAAAATATACTATTTTTTTTATGGAAAGGAATTGAACTTTTTTTGGGAGAACGATAAAACTTGAAAGTAGTGTTTGAGAATCAGAGCTTTTGAAGTGAAGATTGCAGTTTCTGTAGTTGAAAGCTAGCATCGGTTTGTCAGATAAGAAACGAGACTGAAGGCCGGAAAGTTGTGAAGGTTTTTGAGCCGTTGTATAGAAGAGAAAGAGGGGTTAAAGGGGAGGGAGATGAAGAGAGAGAGTTCTTCTTGGCTGCTAGCTCAGATAAGAATAATATGGGAGTAACGTAATAATATAGGACTTGAAAAGCCCAGTGAAGCTTTTAGTGAGTGAGAATATACACTTACATACAAACGAACATGCACGTAAACTAACGTAACGTAATATAACGTAGTTGCTGTTAGTCATTTCATGTTATATATGTGGGAGCTTAGATGGCTGGAGAAGCGTCAGTCATGCATGTAGTGCTGACTTTATGCCGCTTGGTTATGTGTATATTGGATCGAGATGCGTAAGGAGTCTGTAATTCCGTTTGCAATTCACGTAAAAGCATTCTGCATATTCTACAATTTCTCACCTACTTCGAACCGCAATATTACAGTTTACTTTTGAAATACAAAACAATAATACTATTAATTTTTTAGATGTTCTTATTATTTTTAACGAAAAAAATCAACTCATTACTGAATGGTATAAAAAACCTATATTTTCTGGACGAACCATTAATTACCATTCTAAACATCCTTTGGTTCAAAAAATTACTATAATTTTTAACTTAATTAATGGAGCTATAAAACTGTCTGACAAGCAATTATCCATTAGAATTTATAAACAGGCACATAATGAAACGTATTTCTCTAATAGAATCTAAATCTTAACGTCCTATTGACAAAAATGTAATACTTTACACAAAGTCACCAAAAATATTCTTGCCTTATGTTCCAAATCTTTTTAAAAAAAACTTCCTCAATTCTTAATAATCACGCTATTTTATCCATTCCTTACAAAAATAATAACATGAATCATAATAATGTTAAAAAAGGCAAGGATAAAAATATAAAATCTGAAAACACCAATACTGTTTATAAAATTAGTTGTGAGAATTGCTCTGCATGTTATGTGGGGCAATCAAAAAGAATGTAGGTGTTCGTATTACAGAACATAAAAATTCTTTTCTAATGTAATTGCTACTCCTAATGACTTTTTTAGACACAAATTTGATTGGGAAAATTATATCATTTTAGACAAAGAAACAAACTACAAAACGTTAGAAGAAAAAAATCATTTATTAATATAATGACACACTTAATTTTAATTAAACAATTATTTTTCCAATGTAAATGAAGTATTTTAAAATTAAATTAAAAATTAAATTAAAAATAGTTAGTAGTATGTCTAATTAAATTATTTAAAAAAATCCGTTTAATAAAGAGGAACACGTTAAAAGTCTTAATAGTTGCTATACTCACTTTATAAATGAAATGAAATATTCTTAATCTATTTTAATTTACCATGACATTTCCTGAATTTTGCTTATTGACACGGTCATTCACCTCATGTCAGTTAATTATACTTTGAAAATTATATACATTTTATTCACCAGTGTCCAATTGTAATCGCCTCGACAAAGACGTTCCTTTGGAACCTTTTTTTAAATTTGATTTATTTCTTCAGTAAAAACTGTTTTTATAATTATTAATTTTATTTTTTTCAGAATGTAATTTAATTTAATAATTATTTTTTGTTAAATAAATTATAGTTTCTGAAAAGGGCAGCCGCGCTGTCGAAGCGTTAAACAACATTTGTTGTTTTATTTTAAACACCTGACTCGGAATAATCGTTAAATTCAGTGTTTAGTAAATATTATTATATTCATTGCTTTATCCCTGTATTTCTTTGCATCAATCTTTTATTAATAAACAGGGTTTCTACAAAAATTTAATTTTTTATTTTCTTTGCTTCTTCTCTAATTTGCAGAAAAATTTTGTTCTTTTTCCCTAACTTGTGGTTCGAGTCCACCTTACCCTCATGTGTCTGGATTTGTGAAGATCATTTTTTTTAATTGAACACACTTTTTTATTTTAAAACATTGCTTCCGAGAAGTTTCCACTGTCAATTTGCAGGAAACTTCAAAGGGAAGTTTCCTGGAAGTTTTTGTGCTATGTGGGTAATAATATAGAAAGGAAAATATGTTAATAGAGAAACGTAACTCTCACGGGCTTGAGCCGGGTTCCTCGAACTTGGTCCAAAAGTTTTTTTTATCTACTTCCGATGAAAAATTTTTATTAGAAAATCAACTTCACATTAGGATTGAGGAAGTAAAAACACACATTTTTCACCTTTGTAAACATTTTTTATTCATAAAATATTTTGGAAATTACCTTTTAAGTCTATCACTCGTAAAGTCACAAGCCGGGTCCGAGGGACCCGGGATATGAATAAGTATAAATAGCAATTTTTATGCAATATTGCATTATTTTGTGATGTTTCTTCATCAGTTACTGTAATAATTGTAAACGTAGGGGAGACCGGGGCTAAACCGGACGGATTTGGTCTTTGACCAGAAAACTCATACAAAAACATACTTTTTGCTAAAGTGTAATATACCGTTTTGAAGCTTGTACTTTCACCTACAAATCGCACTTGTTCGATTTAAAAAAGTACAATAGCTTTAGAGATATATTGCTTCGAAGGTGACTACCTCAAATTTGAAAATCCGAAAATTGGTGGGGCTAAACCGGACACCCCATGGGGCTAAATCGGACACGGTCAATTAATTAAAGAATGAGATACAAACTTTCTTTTTTTTGGTAAAAAAAGTCAAATCAATTCTTCTTTTATTTGTTTGTAGATAGTTCTATACAAAGAATATAATATAATATGTAAAATCGGTAATAATTATAATATAAAATGAATTACAGTTTTCTGGCTTGTCTATTTGTAGCAAACTCGCTTGCGAATTCGAGTTTTAAAATAAATTCTTTATTTATTTATTTATAAAGTGGTTCTAAGCAAAGAATATAATATAAAATAGTTAATTAATATAAAATAAATTAAAGAATTCAAAGATTTGGTTGTTTTTAATCACGATGTCCGATTCAGCCCCACACCATCATCTAATAATTAACCTGCAATATATTTTTTCCTCTTAATGTTTTCCATTAAACTTTTTTTCTACTAAACTCAGCACACCTTGAGCTAAAAGAAAAATGGCCGTATGATATTTGCACTTTAATTTTAACGATAAAAACCCCAAAAAAATTAAGAAAAAATTTTTTTACTTTTACCTCAAGAAATGACATTTTCACATATTAACGGCAATTATTATTACAAGAAAATTGACACGTCCCTAAAACCTCATGCAGCATATGCATCACGAAATTGCGCGTTCATAAGTTGTTTACACGATTTGAATTTCTTCACGGTTTCGGAAATATTTGACTTGTCCGGTTTAGCCCCGGTCTCCCCTATCCTAAATATTTCTGAAAGAGATATAATGCGAAAAATACACTGTGTATTAAACGTTTTTTGGAAAATTCCATTCTCAAAAGTAAAATTCATACTTTATTTAGACCCGTGTAGAAATTTCGCTGGGGCCCTGACCAGGGCCTGATAGGGCCGACCTATTAGGGAATGAAACGCCGCGCCCGATGTGGCCCTGATCAGGAAATCCACACTTTCTTGTCGCCCCGATCTGGCCCTGATCAGGCGCGGCGTTTTATCCCATACTACGGCCCTAGTAGGGTAATTTCTGCACGGGGAAGAATTCAATGTTGCTGTTGTTGTTTTTAATCTCCATACGATTTAACCTGAGTATACTCGGGGTGTAACTTTCATTTATTTATTTAAAAAATTTAATTTGGGAGTCATATAAATAAAATTGCTAGTGTAACTTGAAGCTAAATTTTGACGCCCGGATGAAAACGGGCCACTTTGGCACTATCATACTTATCTCTCAACGTCGCGCTTCGGATTCCGGGGTTTGTTGCGCGCAAATAGCTCGTTTCACTCGCAGTCATTGCGATTGTGCATTAATATTTATTTATTATTTTTTTTCTTAATTACTACGACTTTAAAGATTACATTCTTATCACATATTTTTGTTTGCTAATGATTGCGAGATTAAGTGAACTTAAATGTAAATTTTTGGTCTTGCTGATTACAAATGTGAAAAATTTTTAATCACGCATAAACATGGTTTTCCGAAGAAGCTAAAAAATTTCTAAAATACTAGTATCAGCTTCTTTGTGTATACATGATGTATATATAACAATTGTATGTTTAACCTGTTGCACGTAGCCAGTTTCATAATAACAGATTGAGGTACACTCAATATCCTCGATAATAATAATGTGTTAAATAATTAAGAAATTTAACTATTAAATTATTTTTTTATTGTGGTGTTACTATTATTTTTAAAAATGTGTCGACTTTTTTATTAGCTTAATCATTGACGCAAAATTTCAAACTAAATTTTCGCCTATAATAGATTTACATGAAAAACTGTTTACTGTTACCATTATCTTTTCTTCTTCGATGTAATATATCATTTAAATCTGTATTTTATGTACTGTTCCTTGGAGGGCTGAATAGCCCTAGGAACTTTTAAAATTTTAATAAATAAATAATTTAAATTTTTAGAAAATGTAATGTAATATTTCCAAGTTATTGTAAACAATTTAGCAATCTATTCTATTGGAAATTACTCTAGAATAAGTGCCACTAAAAATTCTATACTTGCTAAATTAAATACATTGTATCAAAAAGTTTTATAAGCGTTTTAATTTCGATGAATATTCTTAATTTTTTTGCTGAAAACTTTAAAGTTGTATAACTTTCAAAAAAAAATTTTCCATAGTGCCTTCATATTTAATTTAATTTGACCCGTCTATCCCATTTTGCCCCAATCTCCCCTACCAATTTTCTACCCCTTATTCTCACATTTTTTCATTAAATTCCATCTGATTCGCGTTCGAATTTAGTTGCGTGTCTCAACACCATTCAATTATAGTTCTCGGAATGAGACCATGTTTTACACATCGAAAATATTTATGTGCCTTTTATACGCTAGCTATCAAATTTTAAAATCTAATTTTTAACCGACGAAATTATTATACTCTTTTTGTCAAAATAAACTTTGCAGAAATTTGGAAAATTTTCTCAGTTCCCAAATCTACGTTTTTATTCAATTATTTTTCTTTCATTTTCAAGATATTTGTTATTTCAAAAACATAGTTCTAGAATATGTTATAGAATATTTTTTGAATTGGTGAATTAAAGAAAAAAATTAGATTTTAGTAGAAAAATAAAAATAAATAATACATTATGAAAAATTCTTTAACGTCTAAATGGTTTTAATTAAGACAAAATAAAGACATTCCGAAAAAGAAAAATATTACAATTGCTGACTAAGCAGAATTTGTGGGGATTTGGTTTTGTACAATTTTGGTGTAGCAAAATATGTAACTGAAAAATGAGAAAAGAAAAATTATTTCAACTAAAAAGACAAAAATTTGATCAAAATATATTTTTAAAATAATTAAAATTTCCAAAAGCTAATTACTTTTTAATTCAAAATTTTTTTAAGTTAACAACTATTTTTATATAAAAAAGTTGCATTAAGGGCCTTTGAAAAATTTTGACGTCACTCAGTGGACACACTTATCCTAAGGATCAAAACTACGATACGTAAATAAATTAACTCCATTTAGTTTCTTTATCCTTTCTTATATTATAATTTTCAATTTTTTTATATACCTAATAGGAAATGCCAGTGTAGTACCGATGTTTTCCAATGGCTTAGTACTCAGACGATTGTTCGGCCGTATTCTACCCGAGCCTCGACAATAATTAATGCTGGTGCAGTACAAAATTTTTGTTTCGCCAAAGCTTGGACAAGCCACGGCGGCAAGTGCTGGATGAGTATAGAAAAATTGTTCACAACGCTCGTTGCCAACATTGCTTTTTTGACATAATCTTGAAAAAAATTATAAAAAAAGTTTATGAATGTTTATAAATATAAATTAATAGCAAAAAAATAATATTTTACTTTTCAGTTATTCATTTTTTATTTTTATTAAATTTATAATAAATTTATAATACAATAAGTAAAGTTATTTAATTCTATTATTTAAAATTTAGTTTAATTTATTTTAATTCAATTTATTACTTCTAACGTATCCCTATTTTTTCTCATCTTTGATTCAATAATTGTATGTCTGATTGATACTGAGATATTAAAACTTTACTGTACACGTGTGTCGTTAGTCTGTAAATGTGTAGGTCGTAGGTTCGATTCCCCTCGTGTGCAGTTTTGTTTCTTTTCATAGGTTTTGCGATATTTCTAGATTCCAATCGTTAGGTACTAAAATATGGAAATCTAATGCACACTTACTGTAATTGTCTATTATTTAATTTTTAAATGTTATAAACAATTTTTTTTCTACTTCATTTACTATATCCGTTGTTAGTCTCCATCTTAATTACAATTTCTTTAAAAATTAAAGAGAAATATTTTATGAATAATTACTATTTATTAATATTATTTAACATTTTGTTATTAAATTATTTATAATTATTAATTTACGACTAATTAATAACAATACGGCATTTATTGTGGCAATATTCTCAGCCAGCACTGGTCCAGTGCTGCGCCAGCGCTGTCTGGCAGCACTGGCAGGCAGTACTTCGCCAGAATTACACAGTGTTATCATCCCAGCGTTATGCCAGTGCTGTCTGTCAGCGTAGCTGCCAGTATATGGAAAACACTTTATGTATCTTAGTTTTTAGTAACTTACACTTATTGCGCATCTTACGATTCTCATGTAACTTATCGCATAAACATCTTATTGCAACAGAAACATCTTAATTTAAGATACTTTAAAGAACTTACAAAAGTATCCTACTTTTCTAAGATGGAAAAAAAATATCTTCATCACTGCTAAAACGTATAAAGCATCTTAAATATCAGTAAGATGCTTTAGAAAACATCTTATTTTAAGATGTAAGTTATCATTTTTCCATCTTACATCTTATTTTAAGATATCAAAAAAGACACCTATTTTTGCAGTGTTATTATTCAGTAATAAACACCTATTAAAAGAAGTGAAAAAATTACAAGAAAATCTTCGAAAATAGTTTGTTTAGTAAAAAAGATAAAAGATTTGTTCTCATACGTTTTAAATTTTGTAAACAAGAAACTATTGTATCGGTGCAGTGTTGTGTAAAAAATAATCGCATTGGTTAATTCGTTTGTTAAATAAGGCCGGTACCCCGTCTTGTCCGACTCTCTCCTACTTTACAGATTTTGAGTTCCTCTTTCACGTACAAAAGTTAAATTCAAACTTTCAAATTCTTAAAAGTTGTCATAATTTTGAATTTTTATCATTTTTTTTAACTGGGGTAAATTTTTCTTAGGAATTCGAATCTATAATTTCTTTTTTGAAAAATTTATAAATAATATCAAAAAATTAGTAGGTAATTGAAATCTTTTTTTGTTTTTTTACATTTTTTAAATTAATCTCGAATAATAAAAACAACAATAATTTATTATTTTTACTTTTAAAGAACTAAGGTTTTAGGAAAATTGCAATTATCATAACTTTTTCTTTTTCGAAATTAAGGTATTTTCGAAATTACTGTTTCATTATATATATATATATATATATATATATATATATATATATATATATATATATATATATATATGTATATATGTGGACCTTCATATGAAGGTTTTGTTCTTTCTAATTTTCGAGATTATCGCAATTTAGTAATTTTGAAGATAAACCTTGACTTTTTTATTTTTAATTATTAATCTAGATGTTTTTGACAATTCGAATCATGCGGTTTTTATTAGTTTATCGTTAATTGAATCCAATACTTAAGTATTGGATTTCGTTGGTTCTTTAAAAACAAGTTGTCCATTTCATGACCATTTAGCTTTCTTAATATATATTATTAAATATAATTTTAAAAGTTAAATAATTATAATAGTTTATTAAATATAATTAATAAACCGGGTAAAGTACCCTGAATAAATATTAATTATTCAATTTTTTATTATAGAATAATTATTTTAAAGTGTTATGATAAAATGTCAAAAAATACAAAATTTTAATTTTTTGTGAAAAATTAAAATATTTATTAATTCTATAAATTTTGATAAAATATATACTTTATATACATGAATCGATTGGTTTTTATGCCAGGAATGCAATTTTGACAAGAATTATTAAAAATTTTAATATAGAAAAAAGTTATTTCAAAAACCCAAAAACTTAATTTTTTCAAAAATTAAAAAAATGTTGAAAATTTTTTTTATATATTTTTAAAAATCCTTCTGTCTGATTCTTGGTATTCATGACCGTAATACACCTACCAAATCTAATCAACATCCATCAAGATGTGCAAGAGAAAATTTGTCCACAAGAATCGGTGACATACACACATACACACACATACATACGGACATTTGTTCCTCTTGACGAATAATATATACTACACTTAAAAATTTGTAAAAATAATTGATTTTAAAAAATTCGGAAATCGACATCACTATAAGGCTTCCTTTATGAGGAAGCAAAATCAAAAGGGTCCATATTATGAGTTCTTTAATAAAGTATCCCGTATTTTCAAAGTGGAGGGGAAAAATTTTATATCTATTGGTTTTTAATCAAGCTGGATATTCCCAAAAGGAAAAGTGGCACTTAGATTAGAGAATTCATTGTACCAAGCTCCAGCTTGCTCGTTTACAACAACCACCCATTAGAGTCCTGTTATTCTTCAGAAGTCCAGTATTTCCTCTATAGATAGGTTGCTCACCTGCATAGGGTCTATAATTGCTTGACCCCAGCTAGAAAGTCTGATCCTAGCTAATGCAGGGCATTCAGATAATATGTGAGACGACGTCTCGTCATTCGTCTCACACAGTCTGCACATAGGTGAGACTTTGTTTCCTATTTTATGCTGATGATAATTCAAAAGCCCATGTCCTGTAAAGAGTTGGACAATGGTTCTAACTCTGATCTTATCGAGTTTTAGGAGATCGCTCGCTCGCCTTTTGTTGGGCACTAAACCAAATAGAGCCTTCGCTTGCCTTCCCACCCCAATGCCCGCCCAATACTTTTCATGTTCCCTTTGATCCTATCGCCCTTCTACACGCCCAGAACGCAGTACAGAATTTCCTATACTGATAATCGAAATGTTCTTTCCAACTCAGCTTTTTATCCAGGATTACTTCTAAGTATTTAGCCGATTCGGAAAAAGAAATCTCTTGCCCATAAAATACCGGCTTCTTTAAACTCGGTATCTTGTATTTCCTAGTGAAAACTACTATATTCGTTTTCTCTGGATTCACAGAAAGTCTAGTCTGACTGCACCAATTTTTGACAATCTTGAGTGCACTTTCCGTAAGCTCTAAAAGGGTCTCAATTGAGTGCCCTCTTATAATTATAAGGAAATCATCCGCATAGCTTTGCGTATAAAATCCCTGATTATTGAGTTTCCTAATCAACTCATCTGCCACTAAGCACCACAATAGAGGAGAGAGAACTCCTTCTTGTGGGCATCCTTTTGAGACGACGCCTGTTAGCCTGGCCTCATCATATTCTGCTTCGAGAGCTCTCTCGCGAAGCATGCTGTCGATCCATTTAATTAGTGGCTCGGGCACGCCTCGCTTTCTGGCTGCCCCGCAGATAGCTTCGCTAAAGGTGTTAGGGAAGGCACCTTTAATATCAAGAAAGGTACCCACCGCATAACCCCCCTCTGCCAATTTGCTCCTCTATTCTATCTACTGCAGAGTGGAGAGCTGATTCTACTGAGAAACCTGCTCTATACGCATGTTGTCCCGAGTGCAAGGGGTAATCCCTCAGACATTCCTGTCTGATAAAATTATCCACCAGTTTTTCCAACGCCTTAAATATAAAGGAGGTTAGACTAATTGGTCTAAAGTCCTTTACAGCAGTATACCCTGTGCGACCGGCCTTCGGGATAAATACCACCCTCGTCCTTTTCCAGGACTCAGGTGTATAACCAAGAGCAATACATGCTCTCATGATTTTACACAGGGGTAATGTAATACAATCCAATCCTCTTTGTAAAAGGACCGGATATATACCGCCCCCCCCCCTCTGAGGCTTTAAAAGGTTTGAAAGAGCCTATTGCCCAATCAATACCCTCTGGAGTCACAACTCTGGCTGCAAGTTTCCAGTGTTCCCGGTTTCTTCGGGCTCTACGTGGACCTCCGCCAGAGTCATGTAAAGTTCTCTCCTCAAAGTCCGGGAAGTTAGCTTCCATAAGATACTTTAAGCAGTCTTTTTTATCCTGAGCATATTGCCCATTAGATACCTTAATGGTAGATAGTTCTGCCAAAGGGTCTTTAGCCAGAACTTTATGGAGTCTTGATGCTTCAGGTACTCTTTCGATTCCTTCGCAAAAACTCCTCCAGCTATCACCCCGTGCTTTATCTACCTCTTTCTTATAAGAATTACGAGCTGCATGGTAATTATCCCATGCTTGCTGATTCTTACGTTTCTTGGCTCAAAGGAGCCGACAACTGAATCTCGCAGATATTCCGCTGCGAGTTCTAACTCTTCATACGTTCCGTACGAGGTGGGGGAGTGATCCATGGAGACCTTGAGGTCCTCAGTAAATGAGTCCCAATTAGTACTCCTAGGGTCACGTCTCCACTTATGTTCCCGATCTTTTGATTCCAGTCTGAATGTGATAAGTCTGTGGTCCGAGAGTGAATCTTCGTCAGATACCCTCCAGTCCCTCACACCACCCCACACAGACTTGGAGCAGATCGTAGTATCCAATACCTCCCTCCTATTAACAGTAACGAAGGTTGGCTCATTTCCCTGATTTAAAATTTCTAAATCTGTATCTATCAGAAAATCTAGTAGATTTCTGCCCCTGTCGTTATTGTCAGTGCTACCCCAAACTACATGGTGCGCATTGGCATCACAACCTATTATCAAAGGGAGACGTTGCTGTTGACAAAATTCTACCAACTTTTCCACGTCTTTTGGTGGCGCAGGTTCTCCCTCCGAACCCGGAAAATAAGCGGAAGCTACTATAATCTCCCTCTTAATTCCGTTCGTCTCTGAATACTTAGCCTTTACAATAGCCAAGTCTCTAGTTATCAATTCCTACAAAGAATAGCTATCCTCAGCTGGTCAAGATGCTCTGTTGTCATCACAACCCTGGGATAGCCTTCCGCAATGATCGCCCCAGAAAGTGACGATCTTGCAATCTGCGAAAAAGATGCGGTCCCCGCATGTGGTCCCCTCATCCTTTTCTTTGGCATGATCTGGTTAGGGGAAGCCTCCTCCGAGTCCTGCCGCCTTTTAGACGTCAAAGCCCCAGACGAGACCCCTCCACTCCCAGAAGAACTCTGAGAAGTGCCAGCGAGGTTCGATCCAGTCCCTGGCTCGAGCTCGCCTTCTTCTTCTCTTTTCAGCTCCACTTGGTCTCTCACCCCTCAGGGCAAGATCTCCTAAGTGTTGCCGAACCCTGTCCACCTGTTGCACGGTTGAGTCCCCTATGGTCCTCTCACCAGCAACAAGCGAATCACGCACTCCAGTGTTGCGATCCTCCAAAGGAAGCTCTGCAACACTTTCGTGCTCAGAATTTAAATTTATATCTTGATTAGTAGTATCCATATTTGGTCCCACGAGTACAGAGGAAAGTAAGGTCCATCCTTAGAGAGCCTCAATCTAAGGATAAGGCTAGTTACATCCAAGGGTCGCCTGGTATCTTGGAGTCTCGTTTACGATACCTCCATTCAAGGCCCCCCAATGGGAACGGGACGTCCAGAAGACGGCCCCCTCCTGTAACACAACCGCTCCCGTGCCCATCGCTGGGCACAACTACCTAGCGATGGTGGACGGTGGACACACCGTCCACCGCGAGCCCCGGAGGAACTCGAAGGATTTGATGACCCTGGTATCATTCATCCATGGACACGAGTTCATCACGGATTGGGTGGCGAGACTCGCGCCTCAATCACCATGGCACAACCAAACGAGCCATGGAAGGGTTTCTTCTTGGTCAGACTCCCCCTAACAGGAAATTTTTAGAATGAACCCGCGGTTAAGCCTCTGTTCATCCCGTCTCTCCCGATAACCTCTCGAAATTCTTGAGCGGCCGACCCATTGTGAAAAGGTTCGCCCCCTCAATCGACACGAAAGACATCGAAAAGTAGTTTCCTGATGAAAAAAGAGACCCTCAAGCCCTCCCACCAACATCAAGGTCCTGAAACCCCTAGGGAGGGTAGATTGATAATAAAAAATAAAAAAAATTTATATAATAAATTTTATATTTACATAACGGCCTGCAAGTAAAAAATATGTCGTTTGACATAGGACTTTGACGATTTACTAGACGGCCCTATTTGAGGAGGTAAGCTGCGAGTCAAAAAATAGGAGACTATTTTTTAACCTATAGTTCAAAAAATAGAAGACTATTTTTTAACCTATATGTGGGCGTCCACATGAAAAGGGCCCATTTTGTCGGTTCTAGTTTTCGAGTTATTTGCAATTTAATACTTTTTGAGAAAAACCTTAATTTTTTTTTATTTTTTATTATCAATCTACATGTTTTGACAAGTCAAATCATGAGGTTTTCATTAATTTATCGTTAATTTAAGTGTTTTACTTTATTGGTTCTTTAGAAAAAGAAAAGGGCCCATTTTGTCAGTCCTTTCACTGTAAAAAAGAGCGTCTTGGTTTAAGACGTTTACGTGGTCACTTCCATAGCCGTGGCTCTCCCGTTGCATGAAAGGGGGACTATATAAATTAGTTCCAGGGAAAAGGTCTAGATGGCATCGCTGCATATCAAATAAATGTTTCAATGCGCATGTGCCAATTTGAATTTAAATTAAAATATGAAAAGTAATAACAAATTAAATTATACTATTGTTACAATAAATGTATATGTAATATGGAAATGTAAAATTTTCATAAATCAAATGTAAAATTATATGAATATATTATATATTGAATAGATATAATATA
This sequence comes from Leptopilina myrica (nomen nudum), assembly GCA_032872475.1. Lineage (NCBI taxonomy): Eukaryota > Metazoa > Arthropoda > Insecta > Hymenoptera > Figitidae > Leptopilina > Leptopilina myrica (nomen nudum). The sequence goes on from CM065465.1 coordinate 11,749,337, forward strand.
AAATATATTGATCTATATAAAAACTGATAAAATAAATAATTTTTTATTTTTATGTTTCTAGAAATTATTATTTTCCAAAACCTAAAAAAAATTCAATATAGAATAAAAATTTTTTAATTAATAAAATATTAAAATGTTTAATTTACTGAAAATGATATTTATAATTCTGTTAAATTAAATTTTGTTAAAGGTAATTTCACATATCTGGATGTCAGTGTATTATTATTTGTACCCTTAAATGCGCATGTATTTTCGAATTTCATTTGTATTTTTGTTTATTTCTTGTCGCGAATCTGATTATAATTATCAAAGTGAATTAGAGTTGTGCTTAGTGTATGACAGTTAATGAGATTTCTTATGGTAAATAACATTATTTGAATATTTTTGAAAATTTTACTGTAAATATCAAGATTTTTTTTATATTTTTAAACATTTGATAAATATTTAATACTATTAAAATTTCTTATCTAAGATTCTTCTTTTTCTTTATTCCAAGAAAGTTTTACTAATCTTTTAAGTAAAATAGCTTTGATATTGAAGATTATTTTTTTGTATTTAAATTATTAATATTTATTAAGGGTAAATATTTTTAAATAACATTTAAGTTTTCTTTTTTTTATTATTTATATAAGTGTATATTATATTTAATTACTTTATAAATATTCTAAACTTAATTTTAGAATAATAAATAGATTTTTTAAAATTGATACATACATAATTTAAAGTGCAGAAAAAAATATAATCTTTTTTTAAGCTTTTAAGAAAAAATCACAATTAATTGTAAATATTTACGTCGATTTCAGTTTACAGTAATAATGAAAAGTAAAGTTTTTGATAATTTTAAAAAGCTTTGAATATAAAAAGTCGGAATTAAATATGTATATAAAAGAAATTAAAAAATGTAACCAAAACGTCTGATATGATGATTAGAATAGAATGAGAAACTTCGTCTACATTCTTCTTCTAAGAAGAATATTTAAGAAAATTCTCTTTACTTAAGAATATTATTAAGAGTATTTATTTAGGTATATTATAGTCTTAATTTTTGAGTAAATTAAGATAAATTTTAAGAAAAAATATTTATGAATTTAATATTCTCAAAATTAGATTAACGGTTTTTCGGTGTTAGACAGCATGAAATCAAATATAATTTAATATTATAATTTCTTAAAACAGGGATGCCGCTAGTCGATCACTTTCATTTGAAGTTTTTCAAGAAAATTATTGAATACTTTAATGTCTATATGAAAATAATAAATTCATAATTAATTTTTAAAAAAATTTTAAACTATACTATTACAACAATTACAAGAAGAAATACATATTGTATGCAATAATTCTTAAAATTGAATTCTTATAAAGAATTTTAATTGTTCTACCAAAGAACTTCGTAAAATTTTTGTTCAAAAAGTTACTTTTTTTAAAAAATGTATGAAAATTTGATTTTAAATATTTAAAATGATGTACAAAGTCTAATATTTAGGGAAATAATAAATTAAATTTTTACGAAGAATTTCATCAAAATTTTGTTCAAATAATTCAATTCTTTTATGGAATTTTACTTATGTAGTAAATATTGAAAATATTTGGATATTGAAAAATTTTTCAAAAACAATTGAATTGTTTTAAAGAATTTTGATAAAATTTTTGAATGTTTTAAATGAAATATTCTTGTTTCAGTTGCTTATATTTATGCACATTGCTAACAATATTTTTTTTAACAGATGAAGTAAAAATGGGTGGAGCTGTATTGAAGATGCCAGAAGAAGCTATTAATACTTCTGATTACATTTTATTCAAAGATCAATTATTTGATTCAGTTAATGGTCAATCATTGATATCAGTCAAACCCTTGCAAGAGGCAATTAAAAATGGCAGTGCTCACATTGCATTTTGGCAGCAAGCTAAACAGAAGCTTTTTAACATGAGATTTGTTGATAAAATAACAAGAGCACCTTATCCAAATCCACTATGTTTAAAAGCGTGTCCAGACATTCTGAATGTTATGGAAAAAGTATGGTATAAGGTCCAAGACCTAGGCTTTCCATATTTAAAGTTAGGCTTGCTGAATCAGGACGTTTTAGAGAATTTCTTCTCTATTTTGAGAGGATTTTCCTACCGTTTTGTAAAACTTAACTGTATGCAAGTACAGGGAATTTTTAAAACGGTTTTAATAAATACCTTTGCGTCCAATCACTCCAAATCCTCTAATTGTGAGGCCGACTCAGCAAAAATGTTAGCTGGTTTAAATTCATTTTTAAACTTCGAAGACAATAATGGTATTGACAAATTCAATGAAAATGACGAAAGTGAACATCCACAGCGAAACCAATTAAGAGTGACGAAATGGAGTTTTACTGTTCAAAAATCCCATGCAGTAATTTTTGCGCGGAAATTGCTGCTGACTAAAAACTTTGAGGATTGCAACAATTGTAAAACTGTTTTCTTCGGCACCCAAAACAACGATGCATCTACGATAATAAATGAACGTGCTATGGATTACTTTGAAAGAGGTTATCTTAGAAGCACAACATTTATTTTTCGTAAGTTGCCTCAAATGTGTTTTAGACGAAATGTGTGCAGCACATTGCTTGAATTTTTGAAGCCAAAAATAGATTTCGAGTGGATAACTTGTTTAGACCACAAAAATGTATTGGCTGATAAATTCTTGAAAATGTTGATTGTGAATTGCATACATAAATGGTGCATCCATTTAAATAAAATTTTAAATGGAACTATAATAAACCATGGAGGCAGCATCGTTGAAAATAATGCACGACAAGAATACATTAAACATACTGCTAGTACTCAGGGAAAAAATAAGCAGTAAGTAATTCAACAAAATATATAGCAACCGTATAATAATAAATAATATTTTAAATTAATAATTATAATTGCTATTTTCAGAAGAGGCTATCGAGTATAAAAAAAGAAGAAATATAGGATATTTTAAATATCCTTCTGTTAAAAACTGTTACGTTTTATATATTTAAATATGTAATAATTTAAAAACGTTATATTTATCAATTTACAACAATTTTCAAAACATATTGCTTTGTTTTAAACATTTTTAATAATTTTAATATTATTGCTATTAATTTCTTTTTCAAATTGTTTATAAAAAATATTTTCTGCTTTTAACCAATTTAAAAGCACCTTATAATTATCGTCATCTTGTTAATACGCCTTTAATGAAATGTTAAAGTAACTTATAGTTACTCTGCTTTTAAAGCAATCTATTATAGTTATTATTTTTTTTAAGTAATTGTACCATTTTATTTTGCTTTTTGACAAATTTACAATCTATTATTTATGGCTTCTGATAATGTATAAAAATATTTTGTTTTTAATTTTAAGACAACAATTGCTTTTTTTACAAAATTAATTTCAATTTGTAGATTAATATCATTCAAGATTGTGAAAATTTAAATTATAGTTTCCCTTTGTAAATTATTCATATTGTAAAATAATAATTAAAAATAAAATTCAAATTGGCACATGCGCATTCAAACATTTATTTCAAGTATATGCAGCGATGCCATCTAGGCCTTTTCATACAACGGGAGTGTCACGGCTATGGTCACTTCTTAGACGTTTATAAGCATCTTATTTGCCTTTTAAATTGGATGTATTTGGAGGTTATGTTTTTCATTTAAGACGCTTATTTACATAAGACGTTTATAAACGTCTTAACGTCTTATTTTTAGACGACATTTTTTGCAGCGTTCCAAAAATATTCCGTTTTTTTTTAAATGGAGGGTCAAAAAAATTAAAACCTCTTGATTTGTCATCTTTAAAGTACCCTGAACTCAAAACAATTATTATATGAATAACTTCCCAGAAAAACCAGAGATATTGATGTTAGAGTCTTTGATTACGTAGTCGTAGATGTAAAAAATGTCGATATTTCGGCAAAATTTTATAATAAAACCTGTTAAAATTTTTTTAATAAGTTTAATTTCTATTCTTTACCTTCAAATGAAACAATAAAATTGTTCCCAATCATTAATCTTGTACAAAAATGGTTTATTAATAAGAAAATCGTCTTTTTTAGAAAAGGGCCCATTTTGTCGGGTTTTCGTATTTTCAAACAGAAAGGGAGGGTGGGGTGGTTTTAAAAATTTAAAACCTATTGGTTTTTCATCTTTATGGTGATATTACAATTAATAGGTATCACAATCTTTAATTCCGTTTTTCTCGAAATGAGGTATTTGTCACTATAAACTTTGAAATTCTGTAACTCATCGAATTTTGGACCAAAATAGTTGTATGACCACTCAAAATTTTCGTAATTTTGGAAGGAGTTCGCCCATATAGATAAGTCCAATAGTGCCAAAATGGGCCCTTTTCATGTGGACGTCGACATATAGTTCAAAAAATAGGTCAAATTAAACATGGATTTTGATGTAATTTTTTAACCTTTTTAACCTATAGGACAAAAAACAGGTCAATTTTCACATAAGTTTTGAAGGTTTCTTTGGGAAAAAGCGCCCTTACAGAATCTTCAAACATTTCTCTAAATTTTGAGGGAAGATCGGGTCAAAAGGAGTTTATTCGTAAAATTTTGACGTATAAGTCAAAACTTCCCTTAAAATTGACCTAATTTTGAGGACAGAGGGTATATATGTAAATTTCAGACGTGTAGGTCCAAACTATTTTAACCCAGAGAAAAATATTATTTAAACCAAATATATTTTATTTGACTCAAATAAACGTATATTTGTCTCAGAACTAACTAGACTTTTTATTTGTTCTAAATAAAATTTATATTTGATTTTACCTCAATAGTTAGGTTAAATGAGAAATTTAAAAATGAGAAGCACTTAACCTATAATTTGTAATATATATGTCAGAATCACACCTCTTCCTCCCTGAATCACATGCACCTCTTTTGTGAGCGAACGAAACTGATGTGAAATCTGGTTAAGAGGTTAGTGCGCTTTAGAAATTTTCGTCTAGTTCTAATGGTATGGTTGAAATACCCTAACTGTTGGGCTGTTTCTATTCCAACAATACTATATGGGTAATATAACCTAAATTATGCCTGTACCTTCCATATTTTTCTTTCAGTGCAGTTCGTCAAAATTTCATCAACTTCTTCACTAGAAACATAGTTTTTCAAAAAGCTAAAATAAATTTGAAATTCAGTTCACTTTGCAAAAGTTAACATTGTATGCGTTTTCTGTAGAGTTTTCTTCTTATGTACAAACATTTATTTTTATTACCTGCTCACTTAACTCAAAAATTAAAATTACAATAAAAACTATATTACTATAGATACAACATCCAAACTAGAATGAAAAGTTATGTATTACATAATAGTATTTATATTCTAAACGGCTGATAAATCGGCTTAATATTAGTTTTTAAATAAAACACAAATATTTTTTAAATATGAATAAAACTAAAAGTAGCTCGTTCTACATCGTCAAAATTTGATTGAATTATTAAATTTGAAAATGGCTTAAAACAGCGTCCGTCCCAGCGTTAAAGGGTTATCTAATTTCAAATTGAGCTGAAGAACGTAACGTTAAAACATTAATGAAAATAAAAACCTGATTATTAGTGAGTATTCAAATTTGTTCCAATTATAATTACAACCAATTGAAAGGGCGTCAAAAACTGAGTCAGAAAATGTTTGAAATCTTCCAAAATCTGTTTTAGAAAATTGTAAAAATGAGCATTAAAACTTTGATTTGCAAATTTTCATACATTAATTATGGTTTTTTGAGTAAAATTGAAATTTGTTCCAATTGTAATTATAACCATTTGAAAGGACGTCAAAAACTGAAATAGAAAAAGTTTCAAATGTTTCAAAAGCTTTTTCGGAAAATAGTGAAAAGGAGCTTTAAATCTTTGATTTTCATTTTTTTAAACTAATTAGAACAAATTTGTATTTTGCTCAAGAAACCATCGTTAATGTTTTGAAAACTAGCTAGTCAAAGATTCAATGCTCATTTTCACCTTATTCTTAAACAGCTTTTGAAGCATTTTGAAATTTTTCTGTCTCAGTTTTTGACGTCCTTTCAAATGTTTATAATTACAATTGCAACAAATTTCAATTTTACCCAAAAAACCATCGTTAATGTATGAAAATTAGAAAATCAATGTTTTAATGCTCATTTTCACCATTTTCCGAAACAGCTTTTGGAACTTTTCGAACATTTTCTGACTCAGTTTTTGACGCCCTTTCAAATGGTTATAATTATAATAGGAACAAATTTCAATAGTAACTAATATTCAGGTTATTATTTTTGTTAATGTTTTAACGGTACGTTCTTCAGCTCAATAATTTCAAAAGAATATAAATTATCATAATTTTTCAAAAATCTAAGAATATTAGTCGTCGCGCTGCGAGGATTGCAACGCTACCAATTGAAAAACAACCTTAGTTTTTACATAAGTGCTCTATACGAGGACGTCCACATGAAAAGGAACCACTTTGGCTGTTCTAGATTTCTAGATAATCACAATATACTGATATTGTATACCTCCACGTTTTTGAGTGTATTCAGAATTTCTCTAATTTTTATTGGCTATTCTCACAGAGAAATTCCAGATCTTCCAATTTTTTGGATATTCTCTATGAGCATAGCCAATAAAAATTAGAGAAACCTCTTAACGTTTCTGAATATACTCAGAAACGTGGTGGTATACTTTGAGTTATTAAAAATAATTATTAATTTTAATTGTTGACTGACTTTTTTCTTTTGAATGAGTACAGTAAAGTAATTAAAAATACAATTTTTAAATCCATAAACAGGTTAATTAACCAGAATGCAACGATAGATATTAATAATTGAATTGCCGGATCAAAGAAGGGCACATAACCAGTGTAATCCAAATGGGTTATGTGCCCTTCTTTGATCCGGCAGCTCAATTGTGTGAATCATGATATGGAAATAAGCATAAAAATAAAGGATTTGAAAGGTTATCTATTGTTATGATAAATTCTGCCTGTGCAACCTATAGTACAGTACAGAGTCTTGAACGTGTCTGATCCCTGATAACTTTATCCGCAGACGACTTAACGAGAATTCCCTGAGCATTATCGATAATCGTGCAAGGCATCCTCGACTATCGCAGGATGAATACGGTTCAGTGCTCCTTTACAACCATAAGCACCGTATCTCGGCAGTATGCTAACCGACACTAGGCGACACTCAGAGCCGCAAACTAAGTAAGGGTCGTTGCACGAAATAATGTACAACACTAAGAAACCACAGGAGACAATTTATTCTCACATTTTACAAATGGCAAAAAACAAAGAGTTTCTCTTTCAATTTCATATTTGTATAAAGAAAACCTCGCAACTTTTGCTTCACTAATTAGTAAAAGATTTTTTTTATTTACTCATTTTAAGTAATTATTTGTTAGTTCTATATTAACAATTCTTTTTTCTCTGTGTAGGTTATCTTAATATAATTTTTTAAAAGTTCCTTCTTAACCATGATATATTTGTTTTTATTATATTGTGATATCATATTTTTCGAAAATATTCATAATAATAAGGATTTAGCTATTTTAACAAGCAATATATCTTTAGAAAGGTAAAAACGTCAGCTTTTAGTGCATGTAAAAATTGAATATGTAAATTCAAACCCCGGGCTGGTTAGCTTAAAAAATGTGAACTTTTGTGAATTTTTTTCACGAATTTAAAAAATAATAAAAATGAAATTGTTTTAATTCAACAATTATGTTTTATTCTTTGAACGTTTCTAAAGAGAAATAAACTTGACGGTATAAAAAATGTTTACGTTTTATTTTACAGTAAATTTACGAAAGAATGTTTTTTTGATTTTTTAGAAACATAGGAAGCTTAAAAAATAGTTTCATATTATTATTTAAAAAAATCAAAATATATGGATTTTTTCGTCTTTTTATCTACTTTAATCCCAAGCAGTGCCGGAAAACAAAAATTTAATTACATTTTTTTAAAAGCCTTGTTGAAAAGGCCTTTCAGAACGTCCTTCCGGTAGGATGTGCGCTTGGACGTTCCAGCATTAACTGTAGGCATATATGTAACATTTTTTTGTATCTTCTAGTTTCGCCGCTTTCGTTTTTGTAGCATCATTTGAATGATAACTTGCTTATTATCGATGAAAACGTTTTATGTCAACATCTTAGTTAAGGTTTAGTGTGTTCTAGAGTATGACAAGATGTGAATACAGATGTTCATTGCATAAATATTTTGTTTTCTTTTTAGTATCATCAAAAAAATTAGCTTTCTCCTGGAGTTCGCAGAGTTTCTGACAAACGTAAAACTCAATTGGATTTACATCAAATTTGTTACTCGAGGGTTTTGGGACCTCTCATTGCAAATATAATGTCAGCGTTTAGTACACGGAAAGAAAATTATATTAAATTTTGTAAAAGTGCTTCTCAATTTAGGGAAAAAATGCGACAAGGCGAAATTTTTGTTTAAAAAATACTAAACAGTGAAAGGAATAATATGAAATTTAGTATTATAATATCAAATATCAAGAATTTTAATCTTACTTTACTAAATTTCAAATTATTTATTTCACTGCTTAGTATTTTTGATACAAAAATTTCGGTTTGGTGCATTTTTTTCCTAAACTGTAAAAACTTATACAAAATATATATGATATGTGTTAATATATGTAATACATTTTCTCTCCCTGTATTTGAAATAGCCGATTCAATATTGCTGTTGATAAAATAATAAAATTGGTACTTGGACATTTTACAGTTTTCCAAATTTGAAATGACGTGATATTTTTTCAAATTAAGATAACAGAGAAGCTCATAAACCACGTTGCTCTATTTTTGTCACTTTTTACCCTCTTTTCCTCTAAATTGGCTGCGTAGTTTATGGACAACCCTCCCAATGAAATATGGAACATAAAATTATTTAAAAGTCAACCTAAAAATATAGTAAAAAAAATTTGTTCAAACAATTTTTTTATAATTTCTTCTTAAGGGCATCCGGGAAATAATAGTGTTTTCGTGATCGACGTGTCATTTAAAAAGAAAAGATTATTTTAAGTCGGGAATTTTTGGTAAATAAAGATGAACGCTCTGGGACTAGCGGCCCTCTCGATATTTTTCAAAATTTTGGTAAATAATAAGTGCAAAAAATTGTTAAACATAGGGAAAAATGAGGTTTTTGACGGTTTGGTATCACCGTCTCATTTTGAGAGGATAAAATATTTCTGGTTCATATTTGGAGAGGTGATAGAAGAAGTCTCACTGAGAAGCGGTCCTCTCCGTTTTTGCAATAATCTTGCGAGGAAATTATTTTATTTACGATTGAAAATGAAGTAATTTGAGGTTGGAGACATTTTCGTAGTTCAAGTCGCGGTCACTACTGAGAATTGGCGCCACCTCCTGGACCACTGACACATAGATCCACTTGTCTGTGTGCTCGCCGCCATATTGTCCCCCACTTTCGCCAAAAATTAAACTTTTGTAATTTCGTTTTTCAATATCTATTTCAAAAATTACTTGCAAATTTTGAGAATATTCAAAATCAGCACGAATTCCCCTAATTATCCTAATATATTATAACGAAACATCTCTAACCACTTAGAAGTGAGACGACAGGAGAGAAAACACTTTTTGGGGCCAATTTTTCCCGGATGCCCTTAAGAGTATATCCAAGTTGTGAAATGTAAACAAACCAAGCATCAAAATCGCATTTGTCAAACAACCTTGTCTCCCACAAAAATTAACATTTTTACACTTTCTTAACGGAAATAGTAAATTAGAGTGTCAAAGTTTCCAATGAAATAATTTTTGAGTATGAACAATAAAAAGCAATAAGTAAAATAACAAATTAACCCATTAACGCCTGAAACCTCTAAAAATTTGTATTTAATTTAAGATAGAATTTTATATACTAAACATGCTCTCTGAAAATAACTAAAGCGTTTCTTTATGTTTTCGGGGTCGCTCTACAAGATTAAAAGAGAACATTAAATTTGTCAAATTGTGTGCATCAAATTATGAAATTTTTTTTTAAATAATTTTTTTCTTACTGTAGATATTTTTTTAAAAATAAATACAAGTGTCACAAATTGGCACAAACTTATGAAACTTTCAAAATATGCAAAAGCGGAAATAAAAAACACAATGGCGGCTTCAAAATGGCGCTAATTTGAGAAAAAATTAATGAATACTTTTTATGTTGCACTGATTTAGACAATAGCTATAAAATGTAATAGAACTTTGTCTTTATATGTTTTTGAGGTCGCTCATCAGGAATATGTACTCGGATTTCCAAAATTCAAAATGGCGGATCCAATATGGCCGGCGAAAATTTTAAAAAATTACTCTATTCGCTTGAATTTTGTTACTTAGGGGTTTTTAAGGTCGATGATTATGAATCTCCAATCGGATTTTAAAAATTCAAAATAGCGGACCTAATATGGCAGACAAAAATTATTTAAATTTACCGGATTTGCTTGAAACTTGTTACCCAGGGGTTTTTGGGGTCGCTGATTGCGAATCTATAAGTAAATTTTCAAAATACAAAATAGTGGATCTAATATGGCCGTCGAAAATTGTTTAAATCAATTCTAGTCGCCTGAAATTTGTTACTCAGGGGGTTTTGACGTTGCTGTTATGAATCTGTACTTGGACTTTCAAAATAAAAAATGGTGGATCCAATATGTCCAACAAAAATTATTTAAATCAAAAATATAAATAAAATCCATCAGAAGTACACAACGAAAAAATTGTTGGTCTAAATCTTATTGGCTTAGCTCTGCTAAATTGTTTCAACACTATCTTAGCATAAGACATTATATTGCAAAACTTATATCATGACATTGTTGATGAAACAAAGTATGTGACAGATATTAGGGACTGGCTTAGCCAAATGGATCGGATAAATTTAAAAAAATATTTATGAAATATATTTTATTCTCATCTTTATGTGATGAAAATAATGTAATAAAAAATTTCTATTATAGTTATTAACAATTAAAATTTTTAACAATATTAAATGAAAATATTTTTTTCTTGAGTTTTTTTTAACCGATTTTAAATACCAAATAGACCTTTTTTCGTCTTGAAGCGTAGAGTTTAAAAATATATTTTGTTTAAATTTTTTTATTATTTATTGATTTTTAAATTATTTAGCGGAGAATGGGGCAAACGGGCCCCTCTAACGGTTTTTTGACTCTTGTCACTACAAGAATCAACCGATTAAATTACTCGATGACTTGTTTGAAAGACCATTTAATTGCGCAACTTTTTCCCAGAGACACCTAATCTTTATCTTTTATTGATTAGTTGCCGTGTTAACATTAGAAAATTTTGCAAACGGTCCTGTTTGTCCCACCCCCTGGGGTCAACCGGACCCCCATGGGCAAACCGGACCGTTTGGTTTTTTATTTATAATATTGCATTTACACAATCTACTATAATAAAAAACATAAAGAATCGTGTAAACAATGGTTGTAGTAATGAAAATAATAATCCGGTATTGAATTTTAATTAAATAAATATATTTTTTAACCCATTAACGCCCAACTCGTGAAAATTTTTTGCTCATTTTCAAAATACGTAATTATAAATAAAACAGTTGACAATTTAAACCAAAGGTACATTTTCTAAAGGTTTTGGATGTGCTCTTTCCGATTCCGGTGTCAAAAATAAATTTCGTCCAAACCAAAATTAAATATGGCGGTTTTAATGTCAAAAAACACAAAAAAAATTTCATTTTTTCAAGTTTGGCATTTTTTTTCACCTCGAAAAATTGTAAGAATAAAATTCAATTTTCAACCATCGGTGCATAAAAATTGTACACTTTCACGAAACGTAAAGTAGAAATAAAAATTTTAAGATGGCGGACCAATATGGAGTCAAATCTAAAGTAAAATTTGAAAATTTATACCAAAATTTGTCAAATTGCCCAAAAGTTAATGGATTCGCCTAAAATTTGTTACTCGGGGGTTTTTAGGGTCGCTGATTACGAATATAAACTTCATTTTCAAAAATTTTAAATGGCGGATCCAAAATGGCTGATGAGTTTTACAAAAATTTATCGAATTCACTTGAAACTTGTTACTCGGGGGTTTTCGGGGTCGCTGACTACGAATCTGATTTCAGATTTTCAAAATTCAAAATGGCAGTATTAATATGGCGTACTTATTTTTTAAAATTGTTCAAATTTACTTGAAACTTGTTACTTGGGGGTTTTTGGGGTCGCTGATGACGAATATAAACTTCATTTTCAAAAATTAAAAAATGGCGGATTTAATATGGCGGACGAATTTTACAAAAATTTATCGAATTCACTTGAAACTTGTTACTCGGGGGTTTTCTGGGTCGCTGTTTACGAATATAAATTTTATTTTAAAACATTCGGAATGCCGAATTTAATATGGCGGACAAGAATCTCTAAATTTCATTCTATTGACTTAAATTTTGTTACTAAGGGGGTTTTAAAGATAATTTTGAATCTCTTGGCGGACAGCAAAATTGAAAGACTCATTTTATTTGTTCTCGGTGTTGTTTATGCACAGCCATATGTATCTGAGAGACAGTAATATGTATGTGAAGAACACCAAAACTGTATTTTAAGAACAGCAATATAGTATTGCTGTTTCAGCTATACATTCTTACTATACTCGTATGACAAAATAGACAATATCATTTTTTTCAGTGTAATTAGAAAGGAAGCAAGTTGATATATAGAGTAGGTGATACGTATATGCATATTCTGCAATTGCCATTGGTGGTCCACAGTTGCATTTGAAGTATAAGAGGAATATTATTTTTTACATACGTAATGTTTCTCTGGTCCTTTATAATAGCATTATTTATTTATTTTTTAATTTTATCCTAAGAGAGGCAACTTTTTCATACAACACGATATTGTCATTTTTGTGTACAGTTGTTGGATTCGGTTATTGATTTTTAACGAGTATAGTATAGTAAGAATGTATAGCTGAAACAGCAATACTATATTGCTGTTCTTAAAATACAGTTTTGGTGTTCTTCACATACATATTACTGTCTCTCACATACATATTACTGTCTCTCACATACATATGGCTGTGCATAAACAACACCGAGAACAAATAAAATGAGTCTTTCAATTTTGCTGTCCGCCAAGAGATTCAAAATTATCTTTAAAAACCCCTTAGTAACAAAATTTAAGTCAATAGAATGAAATTTAAAGATTCTTGTCCGCCATATTATATTCGTAATCAGCGACCCTAAAAACCCCCGAGTAACAAATTTTAGGCGAATCCATTGACTTTTGGGCAATTTGACAAATTTTGCCAAAAATTTCAAATTTTACTTTAGATTTGACGCCATATTGGTCCGCCATCTTGAAATTTTTAATTCTACTTTATGTTTCTTGAAAGTGTATAATTTTTATGCACCAATGGTTGAAAATTGAATTTTATTCTTACACTTTTTCGAGGTGAAAAAAAATGTCAAACTTGAAAAAATGAAATTTTTTTGGTGTTTTTTGACATTAAAACCGCCATATTTAATTTTGGTTTGGACGAAATTTATTTTTGACACTGGAATCGGAAAGAGCACATCCAAAACCTTTAGAAAATGTACCTTTGGTTTAAATTGTCAACCGTTTTATTTATAATTACGTATTTTGAAAATGAGCAAAAAATTTTCACGAGTTGGGCGTTAATGGGTTAATAAAAAAATAAAAATGTTTGTCATTATCAGAGAAACAATATTAAAGGGTCCAATTCTCATTGGAAGACAATTATTTTTCATTGTAAGTAAATATTTTAATGAAAGATACCGAAAACGGTCCGGTTTGCCCCACAGGCCCATTTTAAGAATAAATGTTTATCAAAAAGAAACGATTTGCAAATTCATCAAAGATTTTGGTGGTAAATATTTCTAAGGTGTGTACCTTCAAAACCTAAGACCTAATATTTGGAAACATTATACGATTTCCTCAGAAGTTTCTTAAGAAAAAATTCGTAAAAGTGTAGAAAAAAACTAAAACAAAAACTTTTGCTCCCTTCGTCGCACAAACGCAAGCTAAAACTGTCAAATTGAAGAAATAAGGTATACTAAACATAGTTGTTTTAAATTTGTAAACAACACTTCTTCCAATTTCGCCATTTCGGAAATATTGAGAGGGATCCGCTTAACCCAAAGGTCCAGCTTACCCCACTCTCTTCTATTTATAATATGATAATAAAAAATCGTATTCTGCATACATTTTTGCGTAAAAAACCATTGAGAAAAAAATGACCCGCTACTAGAAATAACAATATTAAATTATTTTTGTCGCCGTGTAAGCCGTTTTGATGGTGTTCGCTGCCACTACGCTGTTTTCGCGTTATGTATCAAGTTTGAATTCAAAGTTTTTTTTGATGTTTTCAAACTGAACTGATATTTTATGTAAGAAACTGTTTGTTTTAATTCAAATACACTCAAATCTCGCTATAACGAGAAGTTCGGGAGTCAAATCTCCCTCTGTTACGAGCACAAGAGGAGAAATGAGAAATCCCCACTTTTACGATTCTTCATTCATTTTTTTAGTGTTTACAATTTACATAATGTCAAAATTACAAATTTAACATAACTTTATTAAACTTCACATATACTTCAGTAGCTATTTCTTTACTGCGCACTTTACAAAGTTGTCTAATGTTAAAATTATTCTACATATTATATTAATAACAATATTATAAACATTAATTTTTCAACGATTTCTCAGCTATTACAAACATACATTATCGCTTAGGTAGAGTATACGTGCAGCACCTCTGCATACGCGTATAACTACACGGCTCGCCTACGAGCGTAACGGGAAAGATTACGCTCTCCAACGGTGATGACCACGAATGGCCATCTGCCGATACCGCAAAGTTGAGTAAGAACGTTTGCGGCCCCTCGGTGGGGGGCGGGACCTTTCCAATCCCTGGTCACTCTGCAGGTAACCAACCGAGTTGGCACCACAACTTACACGTCGGGGCGCTAGTTACTAAGACCATTGCCGAAGCTTCGGTCTGTTCATAGCGCCCCTAGCCTAAGCAATGTAGGCTGTAACCACAGTCACCACGAGTCCAACCCAAGGACCGGCAGGGGACCAGCCTTTCGGCAAGTCCCCGCGGGCATCCGGTCCGCATGGTACCGTTTAGTACTCTGGTATGAGTGCCGATTAAGAGTCTTACAACGCTTGCTTCGGCAAGTGAGATTCTCGGTATATATTAGACCTGCCGGGCCGTCACGGCACTGCCCATCATAATCTCGAGGCCACTGCTCTGCGAGACAGCCTGGGACGAACCGAGAACTAACCGCAAGCAGTGGAAACACTTCGAGTCTCGTTTAGTCACCTCTTACGACATGCAGCCGCTCGCAGGGGGCCTTTTTTGCGTCCGGGTCCCCACGGGAGACAAACATACATTATGAGCATAAACAAATCATCGCAACGCAGATAATTATTAAAAAAGGACCTTAAATTTGAACTTGATGTATAACGCGAAAACAGCGCAGCGACAGCAAACACCATCAAAACGGCTTACACGGCGACAAAAATAATTTAATATTGTTATTTCTAGTAACGGGCCATTTTTTCTCAATGGTTTCTTTCTTAAAAATGTATGCAGAATACAATGGTATTTTTTAATTCTATGCTTCAAGACCAAAAAGCTTCTATTTGGTTTTTAAAACCGGTTAAAAAGAACTCAAGGAAAAGATATTTTCATTTAATATTGTCAAAAAGTTTAATTGTTAATAACTATAACAAAACATTTTTTATTTGCTTTCAATTTTTTATGACATTATTTTTATCGCATAAAGATGAGAATAAAAGATATTTCATTAAATTTTTTTTTTAATTTTTCCGATCCGTTTGGCTAAGCTTAACCTATTAGTGAATAAACCATCAAGGAGGTTAAAATCCTCGGCAAGCCCCTTGCAAATAATTCCCGTTTTTCGTTTCTCGAATTTTAAAACTTTTTTTATACCAAATGTTTACTTATTACACTAAACGCTGTCAAGACAGTCAAACATACAAAAATTTACTTAATTTGATAAATTAAAAATTTCTAGTTTTTGGTCAATATCTTCCACAGTGATTGTTTTACAAAAAAAATTTAATCGGAAAAGATGCGCTATTTAATTTCCTACAAGAATGTATAATTCAAAAAATAAAATTTTTGAATTTTAATTTTTAGGCCATTTTGGTATGCTTGACTGGCTTGACAGCGTTCAGTCGAGCGGATTATTCGATCGAGATGCTCATACGATGACCAAATAATCCCTGCAAAACTTTAAAGTGAGTATATTCCCCGTTTTGGAAATATAGAGGGTCAAATATAATCATGTCCAATAAAAGAAAACAGCGATTTCACATTTATACTAGGTTAATAATGTTTAAAAAAAGTCGAAATCGTTCCATTAAGATTTTTGGCTGCCCCATGTATTCACATGGAGCAATAATGAAACGATAATTATGATGAATCCAATATGGAGGATTTAATATTGCGGATCCTACATAGCAGACGAGTGTTTTTAAAAAGTCATAAGATTCAGTTGAAACTTGATTATCGGGAGTTAGGATATAAAATATATTTAGCCTTCAATGGTTGAATTATTACAGCTTGCCTTTTTGGATAAGATGTAACCATTTTACCTCTGTTGGTCATATTATTTCATTTTACCCTTATTAGTTGGATTATTTAATCTCGCTTATATTGGTTGAATTACTTATTTACTTTCTTCTAACTTTATCATTTTGATTAGAACATCTTACCTTTGTTGGTCGGGTTATTTCATTTTACCAATACTGATTGAATATTAGCTTTATTGGTTGGATCATTACAAATTACCTTTATTGGTTGGATTATTACATTTTACCTTTATCGAACCCGTCTCCTGAGTAACGAGTTCAAAGTATAAGTGAATCAAATATCTTTTTACAAAACTCGTCCGCCACATTGGATCCCCCATTTAAAATGTTTTTAATCTGACAATAAATTCGCAAGCAGCGACCTCAAAAAATTCCGAGAATTGAGTTTCAACTGAATCTACTGACTTTTTAAAAACACTCGACTGCCATATTTGATCCTCCATATTGGATCTACTATAATTATTTTTCATTGTTTAACGTTCGATTTACATGGAGCATTTAAAAATCTTAAAGGAACAATTTCACCTTCTTTCAAACATTATTATCCGAGTATAAATGTGTAATCGCTATTTTTCTGTTATTGGACATGATTATATGTGACCATTTAATATAAAAAAGTTTCAAATTTCGAAGTACGAAAAACGGTCATTGTTTGCCTAGGCTCATCTCATCGTTTATGAAACTTCTATCAAGAATTTTTCACATATTTCTTTAATCGCAACTCAATTACAGTCAAAAATGTTATACTTTCTAGTCCTATAAATATTTTCACTCGCTAAAGCGTTTTTAATTTTTATTTTTGCCTATTTTATGGCAAAAATGAACTTACTCTCCAACACCCCTTACGAAAAAAATGACATGAAAAAAATGAATAATAAAAGTTTCTCTTATAATTCTTTAACTGCCTGTTGGATGGCTAAAACTTTATCTCTCGTGCACGACTTGTTTCGCACAGGGTATAATATTTGCATAGAAGGAAAACTTGCAGAAAGTATAATTATAAAATTTTATATAAAATTATAATAATTTGTATCGAAATAACCACACTCAAAATACGACTCTCATTAGTGTCATTTTTTTCATGTGATTTGTTTCATAATTTGTTTGAACTTACCCGCACCTAAGACCACTTCAACAGATTTACCGTCAATACTTTAATTATGAATTAATCAACGTTATTATTAATAAATGATTTAAACAACAATCTCATTTTATTTTCAAAGGTTGTCTTTTCAGTTTAAAAAACTTTTTTGCTCACAAATTAACATTATGTAACTTACTTTTTCATTAAAATTTTTTAATATGTCAAAGCACAAGATCTAACATTTTCAAACTTGTAACACGTAACATTGTTAATGAAACAATTTGAGATAAACAATTAAATTTTTGCTTAAATATCATTACAATAAACTTTTTCCCTTCTGATTCAGTTATTTTAGTAATGAAATCGTTGTCATGAAAAATACTCTCTTTGTCTTCAGATTCCTTGTTCTTTATATCTGACTCATATGCATTAGGAAGCATTAAGTAATCGTCTCAAATCTTTATCAGAAGCTAAAAATCAATACTATTATGATCAACAGATCCTTATCTATCATTTCAAATTGTTTTATCAACAATGTTACGTTATAAAAAAATATTAGATATTATGAATTCTGTATTTCGAAAATCCAATTGAGGGGCTGGATGCTATAATGTGTTACGCGCCATGTTAAGTAAATGGCGCGTAACACGTTATAGCATCCAGCCCCTCAATTGCAAATTTATAATCAGCGATCTCAAAAACCCCTGAGAAATAATTTTGAAGTAAATCCAGTAAATTTAAATAATTTTAGTTGGTCATATTGGATCCGTCATTTTGTATTTTGCAAATCCAATTGCAGATTCATAATCAGCGATCCCAAAAACTCTTGAGTAACAAAATTAAAGCGATTCGAATAAATTAAAAAAAAAAAAATTTTTTGACATGTTGGATCCGTCATTTTGAAAATCTTTTATTGTTCCAAAAGCTATCTTCATAAAATTAATTTTATTTCCCAAATTCGTTTTGTAGGAACTCAACCAAGTTCTCTTTGGTTCTTTAAACCACCAGGGACACGCAAAATTTAGTATAAGATAGTTTGTAAGAAAAGTTTCCACGGGAAAACTTGTAATCACTAGTATTAAGGCAAAAAGTCAAGTGTATAAATTAAATAAATAATAATTTAAAAAAATGTGAAAGTTTAACTTTAAAAAACACTTAAAAACATCCAACCAAAATTTGAATTTTCTTTGGAGTTAATTGAACTTCGTACATGTTTTTATATTTCCTTTTTTGTATTATTTTATTGTTTGGTTGAATGATATATTGCAGGTGTTGATTGCAATTCTGGATACTTTGAGAATTATGTTGATCCTTTTTTGTGAGTATAATTGATTTTTTCCCATCTTACCATTCTGGAGCTCATCAAACGAATATAACATTAAATCAATTGACTGAAAGAAGCTCCAGAAATTTTATTACGTAGGGAAAAGGGTGACTCGGCTGCAATTGTAACAATTTCGTCTGCAGTTTCATTACAACTTATACCCAAATGTCCTGGCATCCACCAAAAATTTAAGCCTCCTAAGTCTAAATTTTTGTACTTGTCAGCCAATTTTACAATGGATTGAATATGTGTTGATACCTTAAATCTTCCATACAGTGGAGTTGATAATAATTTGACTGTCTGGAGTTAGTCTGTAAATATTATAACATTTTATAGTTGTTCAGTAATAGCATGATTTAATGCTGTGGCAATCGTCAAGTTTTCAAGGGAAAGAACAGAAGAATTAGATCTAATTTAGAATGAGGGTGAGGATTATTTTCGATTTCAGTTCCAATGTGTGTGTCAGTAAAATTGGATTAAGTATATTGCTCCCAAGTAAGGTCAAAGTAAGATGGTTTGGAAGAGATAATCATGAGATTTCTCAAACCTTCTGTAAATTCATATGAGGCCAATACGCCTTTTTTGTCAATATCCTTTTTCTTTGATGATTTTAAATATTTCTGTAGAAGATGAATAAACCAAAATGTCATCAGCACACATTATAATTTTTACCTCTTTAGGAATAATATCTTGTATGGAACGCAAGACCAAACTGAAGAGAAAAGGAGACAGCGCTCCACCTTGTGGTACTCCTATTCCAGACTATTCAGAATTACCTTGATCCATAGAAAAACAGAGATTTTTTTACATGATGAGAAAGTCAACAAAATCCACTAGTCGATTGGGAGTCCCGAGCAACCTCATCTTCTAAATTATAAACTCTGTCAAAATAGAGCTGAAAGCTCCCTTTATTTCCAATGCAATTGAAGAGCTAGATTCACCATGTAGAAAAGAATGATAAATATAAAGAATTAGTAAGGAAACAGCATCAGATACAGATTTACCCCTTCAAAAGCCAAATTGGAAATTCGAGATCCATTCCCCCATCACCGACAAATACTCCAGTCTACTTTAAACCAATCGTTCAAACAGTTTGGACAAACAAGACGTTAGAGAAATCTGTCTAAATCCACTGCAATTAGGAATAAATTTGACCAAAGTATTTCTCTATGACTCTGAATACTAAATACTTTTCTATTAAAATTATAGTAACCGTGGTTTAAGAACGAGCAATATTCTTTCGGAAGTCGCTAGTAATTTTCACGCAAGATGATAAGTCTATCGAAAATTATTTATTTGTAAGTACGTAAATGCTTTAGCTCTACGGAAACTGTTATGACGTTATTCTTAATTTAAAGGATAGATGAAAGTGTAGATTTAGAAATATAGAATTCTCTTATTATAAGAAAAAGCTTAATTATAATTCTCACAAAATGCTGACAGTTGTTGTATAGGTTTGAATTTACACAAATACTTACTACTACTTTGAAATACTTTATTTGAAAGGCACAAACTTTAAAACGAGTTAAAAACGGGATCAGAACAATCCATAACAATCGAAAGCCGTATTCGGACTCAAGAGTTTTACATCAAGACCCTGATTATTTGAGTACCTCGACTTGAAAGAACTTCTGTTAGATACAAAATTCGACGGCATGAATAATTTAACAGACTATGTCTTAGGTACAATTACAAAATAATATAAAAAGGGCATCTGCCTGATGGGACAAGATCTTTGGTCACTTCGGTATGAGAACGGAAGATAATGACGATTCATGTATGGTTATAATAATAATATATAATTAATAATATAAATTTATAATATAATAATAATAATAACTCATACATATGTCTTACTATAATTCGCTAAGTATAATTTTTGTTGTCGAAGAATCTATTTATGATAATGTTCACCTTCACACATGCAACCGTATAGTGATAATAATACAGTTAGTTATAAAACATTTGCCATAAGAATATCTAATTGTTTAAACAATTACAATTTGGGGAGGGGGTTTAATTTTTGGGTTTTTCGGTACAATACTTATTTCGATAATACTTTACTATTAAACAATTAAACATAAAAATTTGACAAAGTACATTTTGGAAAGGTTTTTTCATTCTCTTTCAATTGGAAATAAGGATTTTGAAAAACAAAAATTTTTGACCTAAAAAATCAAAATTAAAAATAAATTTGTATTTTTGGGTGGCAGAGATACGATTTTTTTAACGAAAGTTGAGGTTATTTACTAAAAGGGCATATATGTCGACGTCCACATGAAAAGGGCCCATTTTGGCACTATTGTACTTATCTATATGGGCGAATTCTTTGCAAAATTACGAAAATTTTGAAAGGTCATACAACTTTTTTGGTAAAAAATTCGATGAGTTACAGAATTTCAAAGTTTATAGTGACAAATAGCTCATTTGGAGAAAAACGGAAATAAAGATTGTGATACCTATTAACTGTGATATCTCTGGTTCTTCTGGAAAGTTATTCAGATAATAATTGTTTTCAGTCCAGGGCACCTTAAATATGAAAAACCAATAGGTTTTAAATTTTTAAAACCACCCACCCTTTTTGTACAAGATTAATGATTGGGAACAATTTATTGAGTCATTTGAAAGTAAAGAATAGAAATTAAACTTATTAAAAAAATTTTAACAGGTTTTATTATGAAATTTTAACGAAATATCAACATTTCTTACATCTACGACTACGTAATCAATGACTCTAACATTAATATCTCTGGTTCTTCTCGGAAGTTATTCAGATATTAATTGTTTTGAGTTCAGGGTACTTTAAAGATGACAAATCAAGAGGTTTTAATTTTTTTGACCCTCCATTTAAAAAATACGGAATATTTTTGCAAAGGACCGACAAAATGGGCCCTTTTCTTTTTCTAAAGAACCAATAAAGTTAAACACTTAAATTAACGATAAATTAATGACAACCTCATGATTTGACTTGTCAAAACATGTAGATTGATAAACAAAAATAAAAAAAATTAAGGTTTTCCTCAAAAAAGTATTAAATTGCAAATAACTTGAAAACTAGAACCGACAAAATGGGCCATTTTCATGTGGACGTCCACGTAAATGAAAAAGTGGGACTAGAATGTTAAAACATTGAAAAAAAGAATTTTCTCCTAAACGAAGCTAAAAACCGGGTTTAGAGCGCTCCGGAGAGTAGAAGACTCTTTTTTCCGTGTTAAAACATTCTAGTCCTACTTTTTCATATATATGTCCTTTTAGTAAAAAAAACCTCAGCTTTCGTTTAAAAAAATTGTATATCTCCCCCCTAAAAATTGACAACAATTGACAACAGTCTTCATGTTGTCGAATCAGTGATTCAAAGGGAAGGAGAAGGAAAAAAAACTTGAACAGTAAAATATCTAATATGGTAAGATATTGATAAAGTGATTTAAATATAATAATCATAATTACAGGTTATTCATATTTGGTTGTAAAAATATTAATGATTAAATTTAAGCAGCCAACATGGCAAATTAAATTAATGAGACCTAGCTTGAGGCTAGTGCAATTCGGTAACAAAGTTAGATAAATTCAATGCCTAGGTGGCCAAGCCCTAGCCAAAACAAAACAAAATCGATAAATAATATTATATCTACAAGAGAAGAATTTAATGTTACTCAGACTGTTGGGTCTGAAAGTAAAGCAAAATAATTTTTTGAGTCCGATATACCAGATTAATTTTACTTCCAGTCAAGGTTAGATCATCTTCTGATCATTAGATTTCAGTTTTTCTAAAATCTCTTCTGCTTCTTGATACTCAACTCCATTTTCCACCCTAATGTTTTGAATTTTAGCTTCCCTTTGGTAAATTGGACACTGGTCGGAAAAGGCTGGATGTCTTCACGAGCAATTGAACCCCTTGATGGAAGAACCAGACATAGACCATTGAGATTAAATAGGCTGCGTCTGGTTCTTGCATCAAGGGGTTCAATTACAGCAAAGTTCCAGTTTTAGGACATTAGGGCAATTATTTATTTCATGTGAGTCCAGGCAAAAGAACATCTGGAATTCGTTGGGAAGAGTTATTCAAGACCAAAATGGCATTATAATACTTCTTTGTTCTTGGATCTGATTGTGTTGCATAACTAATCGACATATTTTGAAATAAATAAAGAATTTAAGTTATAAAGTTAGTAGTTAATCTAATATCTTCTGATATCAATCAATAATAAGGAATCAGAATCGGTTAACCTTGTCGAACCTGAATCTGTTTTTAATGGTAAGATTCTTGAATATGAAAGTTCAGTTGTGTTTCACGGTTAATTTTATTTTTATTTTCGTTCAAGTTTTTGGTGGTCATGTATAGGTTACACTTTTTACTGATACTCTTAGAGTCTTAGATTTCAGAGAATCCAAAAATAACCTTTTTGTTATTTAGCAAATTAAAAAAACTGCAATCCATGCCTTCCGTACACAGCAGACCCTTGAACTTTGTGCAGAAGTATCTTGCTAGAGATTATTAATCTATATAATAAGATAACAATAATGAACTAAACTTAACTTCTTTAAACTATAGTATATTAACAAATAGTTATTTGGTTATATCGCATTCTAATGAAAATCCAGAAGATTTATCCCTTCGACGAGTGCAGTGGAAAAAAGAGATAAAAATATCCGCTGTATATATTTGCTTCCACATATTGATAATAATTTAATTTACCAACTGTGATCTTAGATAGTTGCAATTCATTTTCAATTCATCCAAGCAAAATTCTCTCTAACATTCATGACGCCAATGGCCGATCCCTCGTGTTCAATTTTTCATGTAATATAAATGACCAACCTTATTGCACATTCAATATTATGTTTTCCGTTTAATTATTATTTGCTTTGAGAATTTTAGATTAGACTTATTATTTAGTTATACTTTATAAGTTATAGTTAAAAAAATTACAGAAAATAAAAGTGAGTTTATTTATTTTCTCATTTAGTTTCTCAATCAGTTCTTTTCTTGGCATTGGTTTTGCAGTATTATTTTTCTAATAATATTGTCAAAATTATGGCAGAGAGTAAAAAGAGGTTTTCTTCATATTTGCTCCATATAGGTAGGTGCATCAATCCTTTTAATCGAGAAAAACATAAGAGTTCCGATTTAAGGAAAACATCCAAAGAATTATTAGAAGTATTTCCTCAGCTATCTGAAAATGCTAGAATTTGTAGCCAATGTAGGAAAATGTCTAGTGCCGGTTCTTCAAAAGAAATTTCACTCGATAAAGAAGAACTACAAAGTAAAAAAAATGTTTGTCAAGAGAAGACGAGTTAGAACAATTATTATGTGGACTTAAAATGAAATTTTCTTCACTTCCCAAAAATGATCCTCTAGGACTGTCTATAGTTACGGTAGGTCCAGAATGCAGAAGAAGTTTTAGCAATACCTGATGCAAAAATTGGTAAAAAGTTACCTGATGTGACAATTCAGACAGTGCTTGACTTCTATCAGTGTGATAGGAATAGCTGTGTAATGTCAAATAAAAAGGACACTATTTCTGTTAAGATGAATGGAAAAATTGAAAAAGTCAAAAAAAGTTTTTTATTATCTGACATAAAAGTTTTACATTCAGAGTTTCAGAAACTATATTCTGAATTGCTTATAGGGTTGACAAAGTTTGCAGAGCTGCGCCAAAAAATGTGTTTGTATGTATTTGCGTGATCCACGAAAATTTAAAAATGATGACTGTCGCAGCAAACTTCGAAAACTTACCTTCGATACGGAGATAAGGTAGAGCAGTAGCATTATATTACTGTCAGAGAGCACAACTATCGACACAGCACCAGTGTTTTTAACGCAACAAACAGTTATACCTGAAATCAAAAAGGTCTGCCCAAAACTAAGTAAAATATTATATGTTACTGATGGAGCTAAGCAACATTACAAAAATCTATATCAAATTAGTAATCTCGTTCATCACAATAAAGATTTTGATGTAGATGCAGAGTGGCATTTCCATGCGACAGCACATAGGAATAGATCATGTGATGGCATAGGCGCAACTTTAAAGACAGAAGCCATTCGTGCCAGTTCCTAGATAGCACAAAACTTCCAGGAAGTTTTTCATGGCAATTGCGGAAGTTTTTCATGGCAACTTCGGAAGTTACCATTGGCAACTTCCTGGAAATTTCCAGGTTAAACAATAATGTCCGCGGTTAGAAGCTTCCCATGGAAATTTCCTGGAAGTTACCAGGAAGTTTCCAAAAATTATTTAATATTTTTTTAGTGAAATTATTATTTTAAAAGCTTTAAAAAAATTTTAATATTCATATTTTGCATTGTTTTAAAATAAGAAAGTGGATTTAATTATTTAAAAAATGATCTTCATAACTACAGTACACATGAGGGTAAGACGGACTCGAACCCTAAGTCACATAGGATAGCTCTTAAATAGGGCTGCTGGGATAGCGCTTTATGCGCTCAACCAAATCGCCAGTTGACTTTACAGGGTTAGTTAATATATTTCATTCAATCCTTATAGGGAAACTAATTTCTAATCTAACGACTTATTATAAACAATATTAATTTGCGTTAACTTTGTTTTACTTTTTTTTAAATAATACGACTTTTTCGACCTTTCATTTACATACTGCAATGAAATACTATTTTTTGGAATATAAAATGCTTTTTAAATTTTATATTAATTATATATATATATATAACATTATTTATTAATTCGCTTTTGGGTCACCATTTAATTAAAAAAGTTAAAATCATGAAGTAATAATGTTATTCATTTATAATTTGAGTTATTTGTTATTAATAAATAAAGACTTATTTAATATTTATTCATTATAATGAAAACTAAATTTATGAGTATTAACTGGGTTGCTCACCTGGGTCCTATCTGGATTCACCCCTTTTCAAAATTAGCGATTTTATTATTTTATCGTAAAAATAAAATTTGAAGCATAAAAAATCTTGAAGATACAAATAATGAAAAAAATTGAATAATTAAATACTAAATAAAAGGAGGAGAAAAAATAACAGTTTAAGAAATTAATTATTTTATAAATAAAATAAAACGAATTAAAAAAGTACACAAATAAGATGCTTATAACTTGTGCATCTTTGATATTGGGTTTTTAAAAAATTATTTTTGAATAATACCTACAGAAATGTTAAAAACGTGGGAGATGTATATTTTATTACACAAAAAAAGAAGACGAAGAAGGAGAAGAAGAAAGAAAAGGTAACTAAAATAAAAGTAAACGGAAGCTTGAAAGCTGACAAGCACTACTTTATAAAAAGCGTATCTTGCACGTAAGAAAAGAAAGGTAGAATATTGTTTTTTATTCCTTTTTTTCTGTAAAAGTAAAATACCAGATAACCTCAGCAGCTGTGACAATTTTTTTATTTTTACGACTACCTACCTCAGTCTTATTCCCATTGCATAAGTGAAAATAAATTTAAAAAAAAACAAGAAAGAAAAAATTACAGTTACTTAAATTATGGAAAATGTCCCGGAAATGTTTTATTTGAGTTTTAAAGCTACCGGATTTAAATAAGCCTTGGTGAAAAGAATATTTTTAAAAAAGAAAGCAAAAACAAAGTCAAGATATTTAAAAAAAAATTTATTTTAATTTATATGAGTATTTAATTATTTCTTTGTTTATTTGTATTTAGGTAATTATCTTATTATTGTATATCGTTTACTCCAAGTACAATGTACATATGTTTAAAAGACAATTATTATAAAAAAATTACATTATTATTAAAAACTAGCTAGCTTTAGTTTTAATTTGACAATGTGTAGTACTTTATGCGTTTGTAGTATTTTAATCAATGTATTAAAAATTAGTCCTAAATTTCTACCAGTCTTTGGAGTTATGTAGTGTCTATTTCGAACCAAGTGAATTGCAAGTAAACCTTACGTTAGGACTGCTAAAATCTAAAATAAGCCCATATTGTACTCTCTACATTTGAAATACAGTTAAAATTTTTACTAATTTAAATTAGTAATTGACATTTTGCTTTTGAATTAGTAAATTTTACTAATAAATAGTCATTTCTATTAATTTTTCAATAAAATTTACTATTTTAAAAGCAAAAAGTTCAAATTAGTAAACATTTTTACTAATTCATATTAAGAGAGTAGGCTGAAAGTAGGATGTAAATTTTGACAGAAGTCTATTTACATCAATCAAGATTAAAGTAAAAAACCATTTTTTAAAAACGAATTAATATAATAAATTTTTTTCAATTTTATATAAAAATTCCGTTTGACTTCCTGGAAGTTTTCTGGAAGTTCTTGTGCTATGTGGGCTATGTGAAACTGCATAATTCTTAACTAAAATTGTATATAACAATTTAA
Organism: Leptopilina myrica (nomen nudum); assembly: GCA_032872475.1. Classification (NCBI taxonomy): domain Eukaryota; kingdom Metazoa; phylum Arthropoda; class Insecta; order Hymenoptera; family Figitidae; genus Leptopilina; species Leptopilina myrica (nomen nudum). The sequence continues at coordinate 11,776,678 of CM065465.1, forward strand.
ATGTTATTTTTAAGCAAAAAGAACATATATTCTCAGGGTGGCCACCCAACCGGGAGAACCGAGAAAAACCCGGGAGAAAAATCAATCGAGAGAAAACCGGGAAAAAGCCGGGACAGAAATTTTATTCGGGAAAAAACCGGGAGTAAAATTTTACATTTAAAAATTTTTTTAAATTCGCGCCTTCATTGATCAAATAATAAATTGCCAAATTTTAAATTTTTGCATGTTTGTACATTTTGTTTATTTTCCTGTGAACAACTCGAAATATATTAATTTATAGTGTTCTTGGCCGAATTTATATCATTTACAACTACATATTACATAAAGGTAATGTTCTGCTCACAGTAAAATTATAATTAAAAATCGGGAGAAATAGGTAATTTTCACCGGGAGGAAACCGGGAGACGAAAAATGAAAAAATAGTGACCACCCTGATTCTTTAAATAAACTTAAAGTAATAAGTAAGCGCGACAAATTTTTTTTTTATGAATAGGAAGAAAACTTAACTATTTGTTAATTAACATTGTTTATAACAATTTAAAAAAGTTATGTTTTGATAAAAAAGGATATATATTCTTTAAATGAACTTAAAATAAAAAGAAAATGTGAAAAAACATTTCTTAGTGTAAAGGAATCAAAGTTAACTATTTGTTAATCAGCAATGTTTATAACAATTGTAAAAAATTATCTTATGGTTAATTAATTATCTGCTGCTTATATTGCGTTACTTCGAACATATGCTCAAAATTAGAGAATACCAAAATATTTTTAACGTACTTCTTCTTGAGAGCTTGATGTTTAATAATGTAACATTTTTTTTCATTTTTCGATTTGTAACATTAAAATAACTGCATTTGTTTATAAAAAATTACTGAATTTTGCATTAAAAATTATATTTTTTCAATTTAACAAAAATTTCTTAAAAGTACATAAATATTTGTCAATTAAAACCTGTTCTTGAAATAATTTTTTTTAAATAATCTCTAAAATCTGCAAATTTTTTTGAAAAATGGTGCATAAAACTTTAATTGTTTATAACTTTTTCAATTAAAATTTTTTTTTTATTTTGTTCTGTGATAGTCAGAAGAAACATGATTTCAAGTATAAGCCTTCAAAATTTTATTAAATTTTATCGAAAACTTTCGGAAATATTAAGATATAAAAAAATTCAAAATGGCGTAACTTCAACAAATTTCAAAATTTTCAAAAAAATTTTTACAGGCTAGTTTCTTGTATCCAATACTACAATTTCACGAAATTACAGCCTAATCCATAGACCCCATGCAAATCGCATGTTTTCTGACGGAGTCTTACCCAAATGTTATAAATTTTAACTCTGTCATTATTACTTATTTCATTTCAATGTACCATTTTTATTTTACAATAACTAAGAAATAAATATTTTTTAAAACCGTACTGGTTAATAATTGATAAAAGCAAGTAATCGGAAAAGAAAAATTTAGAAAAAGAGAAGTTATTTTGATAGAATTTAAAGGAAATACTGTATATTTGTGAATGATTTTGGTCTAGAATTAAAGAATGGAATTTGAACTTCATATTCTACAATTCAATATTTATGGACTTATAAGCTATTGAAAATAGGTCTACTTTTAATAATTTGAAATTTCAAATTTCATATCTCGAAAATTTGGACAATTAAACGAAAATCAAAAAATGAGTATTTCATATTTTTCTCTAAAGATTAAGATAAAAATATGCTTAATCGAATTAAAATGGACAAAGTAAAATATCACATGAAATTGTCCATATATATCCAAAAAGGACATCTAACAGCATCAAAAGCTTAGCAAAATATATAAAGA